>CM049834.1:9601368-10231260 GCA_027422435.1 Schizopygopsis pylzovi
TGAGAAGACAGCTTGATTGAAACTTTAAGCCACTTGAATATATCAGACCAAAAGTCTCTACTGAATGAACAGTCAAAGAAGACATGTAGTTGTTTCAATATCAACATCATGAAAGGTACAATTATTGTGATCAATATTAAATCTATATCTAATAAACTCTAAAGATGGATAGATATCATACAAAAATTAAAGTGTACTTCCTTGGCTTTGGGGGGTATTAGAAAATAGAGATACATGGTTCTTAATTTAAATATAGGACTCTTGGGTAAAATTTGAGTCACGTTATTTCAACTAGCTTGATTTGGAAATGTATCTTGGGTCAATAAAGTTCTTATTAATTTATTTGATAGGCTACACCTAATAAAATCTTGCCCATTTATTATTAAACAAGGTAAATGAAGAGCTTCAGTTACTCTGGGCACTGTAACCAACAGTATAAATGCCTTTGGAATACAGATCAATACCCTATTATATTGCTTGTAATCACAATGAATATTATTTTCCTCAAAAAGTGCAAAAAGGTGAACAACAGACCAAACGCCTCACTATCACCAATCTCCAAAAAAGACTTATTTCTAAATAAAATGTACCTATTATTCCACATTGGTGAATTATGCGGGGAACATTTATGTTTATAGATCAACTTCCAATATAAAAGAACCTACTTTTCTCACTAATTTCATTTTGAAAATATCTGAAATACTTACTCTGTGTTAGTTGATAAAAAAGGGTCACATGTTTAAAGATTGATGTTCTATCCTGAAATCCATCGTAATCTGATGCTAACGGATAGCCAACATGCTAACGGAGCTGTGCAATCGTTTTCGAATATGTGCACGTCACTAATGCATTTCGATTGTTTATTTAGCTGTTTAAATATGTTAGTGGATGTTTATAAATGTGTAAGTTTGTTATTTAAGATATTTTGTAATCATTTTGTAATTTCTACCTTTGTGATTTCCTTTTTTAGTTTTACAAGAAAATCAAGTAAAGTTTGCATCACATGCACAAGAAGAACGTGTGATGGTGCTTTATTTCCATTAACTATCTGTCAATGTTTTGGTTTGGAACACCACTGCCAAGGCAGAATAACAGAGTCACGGTCCTGTCACGGTCCTGCTGGTGTGCCCGGGTTGGCCACCAGATGTCTCTGTGTGTTGAGCAAATGGCTTGTTGTTTGTTGTTGGTGCCATGTGCTCCCATGTCTATTTTCTGTCCCCTCCCATCTTGTTACCTAATCATTGTTTCAGTTGCTCCACCTGTGTCTCCCTCGTTACCCTCGTTTGTCTCTCTATTTAGCCTCCTGTTGTCTGTAGTCCTGTGCTGATCCATTGTCTTCTTCGTGCGTGTGTTATGTTGACTGTGCAACAGTCCTCTGCCTGCTTGCCTGCCTGTTTTTTGTTTATCTTTGTTTATTTTGTTATTAAAAGCTCGTTCTCCTGTGTTTGAGTCCTCGCCTCATCTCTCTCTTCACGCATCCTGACAGAACGGATCAGCCAATATGATGACTCAGCAGAGGAAGGGTTTGTGTCATCCACCACGCGCCACAATCTCCAGTGCCCTATACCAACGCACCCTCCAGTTCGAGGGCCTGAGCTCCTGCCGTCAGCAGGGCAATGACGTGAGGAAGTTTCCCATGGAGTTCAGTGGTGCAGCAGAGGGGTTAGGGTACAACGAGGCGGCCCACAAGGACCTCTTCAACAGTGCCCTTGATGAGCCCCTCAGCTGGTGGAGGATGAGGGGGCAGGACCACCTGACATTTGGAGAATTTGTGGAGTTTTTGGCATGTTCCCCAACTAAGGTGGCTGGTGTGCCTCAGGTGGTGAATGCCGAAGCTGCAGCACCCCCAGTGGCAGCAGACGAACCCGCTGTGTCCCTAGTGGCGGCCGACAAAGCTGCAGCGCACCCTGGGATTTCTGTGCTGGTACGCAAGCTGGAGGATCCACCCATGAGGTCGGTACGGGCAGCTGGCATCCCAAGACTGTCTCTTCCCAAGGCGGCGGAGCCCGCTCTACAGCCTGCTCCGTTCTGTGAGCCCACAGAGTCCGCTCCAGAGTCCGCTCCAGAGCCCGCTCCATTCCGTGAGCCCTCAGAGTCCGCTCCAGAGCCCGCTCCGTTCCGTGAGCCCTCAGAGTCCGCTCCAGAGCCCGCTCCGTTCCGTGAGCCCACAGAGTCCGCTCCGTACCGTGAGCCCACAGAGTTCGCTCCAGAGTCCGCTCCAGAGCCCGGTCCGTTCCGTGAGCCCACAGAGCCTGCTCCGTTCCGTGAGCCCACAGAGTCCGCTCCAGAGCCCACTCCGTTTCGGGAGCCCACAGAGGCTCCCTTTGAGCCCACAGAGCCCGCTCCGTTCCGGGAGCCCACAAAAGTGAACCAATATCATATGCAGGGTTGGTGGCAGATTTATTACCATCTGTAATGTTGTCATCTGAACAAGCTGTAGTGAGGGTCAAGGGACATGCGTCAGGAGATGAACCAGATGCTGTTGGCAACAGAAATGCTGATGAAATGGCCAAATGGGCCGCGGAACATGCAGAGTTTTCCCCATATCAGAGAGCGCAGAGTAGGGACGTTGAAACAATGATGTTTGTACATGTATCATGCGTTCCTGACATAGATTTGAAAATATTGCAAAGTCAACCCACACAGGGAGACGTTGGCATTGGGCAAAAAATGGGCAGAAACATTGGGCATAAAATGGATGTGTGCCAGATGCCAACGGTTTGATAAGAGATACAAACGAAAGAATAGCATTACCGAAACTGTCCTTGGTGATATTGATAAGACATTATCATGGTATTTTGCAGAACACCGCGTCTAAATTTACACAGAAGATTAATCGCCAGTATTGTATACAGGGTACAGCTAAAATGGTCAAGCTAATTTTAGATTCGTGTTTGATATGCACCAAAACAAACCCTCACAGGAAAATGCCACACGAAGCATTACCATTTCTAGTAGCGCCTTTACAGTGCCTTCAAATGGATTTTTCTCATATGCCAGCGGTTAGAAATCTAAAATACATGCTAACTATCGTCGATAGGTTTTCAAAATGGCCTGAAGTTTTTGCGTGTGCCAAAGAGGATGCGAAAACGGTAGTGAAAATACTGTCGAAAGAAGTAATTCCGCGTTTCGGCATTCCTATGACCATTGAACACCGTTCACAATGAAAGTAACCAAATATTGGCTAAAGCATTGTCCATAGATTGGCACTATAATATACCCTACCACCCACAGTCATCGGGCGTGGTGGAATGAACCCATCGAACAATCAAAGATAAGATCATGAAAGCCTATATGCAGGGCCGTAGCTAAAGGATTGGGGGCCCCCTGAAAAATATTGATGTGGGCCCCCCCCCCCCCACACACACACATATCATATACTGTACAATATATAAACATGGAGGCCCACATATATCCTAATAGGTGTTTCTTTTCAAAATAACAAAACGGTTAACAAATAAATGCATATAAAGGTTTTTTACTGAACATCAGCACAAGAAAAATACACAACTATAATAACAAATAAATAGCAACAGTAAAGCAACAAAAAATATTTTGATCAGTAATGAACACTGAAATCATTCTTATTACATCAATTATATTGTAGATGTATATTGGTTTGCTTGATCTTTAAATTTTGATGACATTTCATGTCACTTCACCTAGGATGAACCGAAATCCCATTGTCTGACGTTTTTGTTGGCAAAGTCACTTATGATGTCTTTGAAGTCCAGCTGTCTTCTTGGCTGGCTTTCAATTGAAAGTCGGGCAAGGCTATTAAAGCTCTTCTGAGTTTGGGTAAACCTAAAATAGTTTTTGACAAGTTTCACAAACTTGCTGAAAGCCCTTTCTGCACCAGAAACAGATACAGGTAAAAGAGCAGAAGATCATTAAGGATGCGAGTGGCGCCGGCAGGGCGGGGAGCTTGAGAGGCGCCGGCAGGGCGAGGCGCATGGGCAGCACCGACAGGGCGAGGCGCTTATGCGGCGCCGGCAGGGCGAGGCGCTTGGGCGGCTCAGGGATGGCCGGCAGGGCGAGGCGCTTGGGCAGCTCAGGGATGGTCTCCTGGCCAGCAAAGGCTCTGGAATGTCCTCCTGGCCGACATCGAGCTCCTGGAAGTTCCCCAGGCCATGTGGGACCGAGGGAGCTCTTCTCCTCCTCCTCCGACGACGAGAGCGGGGCGGCAGAACGACCGCCTCTGGGGGCGCAGCGGCTTCCTCGGCAGCCCCTTGGGGTACTGCAGCATCGTCAGCCACCACTGGGGAAGCTGCAGCCTCTTCGGCCTCCACTGGAGCAGGCTCTGTGGGCTCCTGGACTGGAGCGGGCTCTGGAACTGCCTCCTGGCCGACAGCGAGCTGGCCTCCAGGCCATGTGGGACAGAGGAAGCCTTCCTCTTCCTCCTCCGACAAGAGTGAGGCGGCAGAATAACAGCCTCTGGGGGCAGTGCTGCTGCCGCTCCGTCGACCGCCACTGGAGGCGCTGCGGCATCATCGGCCGCCACTGGAGGTACTCCAGCCTCCTTTGCTGGGGAACGAGCCAGGAACCCCACAAATCCCCCAAATGAGAGGTGATCCAGGATTTCATCTTCCACCAGTTGAGGGGCTCATCAAGGGCACTGTTGAACAGGTCCTTCAGTGCCGCATGGTTGAACCCCAACCCCTCTGCTGCATCGCTGAACTCCTGGGCAAACATCCTTACGTTAGTGCCCTGCTGACGGAAGGAGCTCAGGGCCTTGAACTGGAGGATGCGCTTGTAGAGGGGGTTGGACAGTGTGGAGGCTGGTGGTGGACGGTGCAAGCCCTTCCTCCGCTGGGTCCTCTTCATGGTTGGTTCGTTCTGTCAGGTGTGGGTAATGAGAAGAGAGCGGGGACCCAATTGCAGGAGAAAACAGGCTTTTTATTAAAAAAATAAATAAAACAAACAAAAACAACCCCGTAGGGGAAAAACAGACTGGCTAGAAGGCAAGGCAGGACAAGGCTGGACAAGGCTGGACAGGGCAGGACAGGACAGGACACAAGGCATAGAACAAACGACGACGAACCAACACGGAACTGCAAACACAAGGAGATTCTCAAGGGAGCAAATGAGGAGGGTAACAAGGGAGAGCAGATGGGGAATTAATCAATAAACAGGTAACAAGATGGGTGGGGTCAAGACAAATTGACATGAGAGCACATGGCACACAGAAAACTAGAACAGAAGCCACGTGCTCACACAAAACAAAAACACAAGCACATGGCCAGCCAACAATTCACTAGCCATGTGCAAAACAGAACATGAACACGCAGCTAATGAGAAAACTCATAAGCCACGTGTTCACACAAGACATGACAACATGAAAGCACGCAGCCAATAAAATACACAAGTTGCGTGCCACACAGCACAAGATATAACATGAATGCACGCAGCTGATAGAAACACGAACTGCGTGCAACACAACAAAACACAGGTGGACAGGAGAGTGCGCAGTCGAGCGAACTCGAACTCGAACTCACACAATGACAGAAAACGGAGCGCGAGTGTCCAATCCCCGACACGGAACCGAAACTCAAGACATGAGTGCCGGGATCCGAACACCACTCGAAGCCGCGCGCTCACATAAAACAGGACATGACGGGAGTATCAGGGCTCTGTCACAAAACCATGAATAACATTAGACCGAAGTGACAGAACCCTGACAACACATGGCTCCTTGGGTGCAGTGGTCATTTTCTTTAAATTCTTTGTCTGTCCTGCTATACCTTATTTGGTCATTTTGTGGACCTCCTGTAATATTTCTGGCCCCATATATAAAGGCCTTTTCTCTGAAGAATAAATTAGTTCAAAAGCCACGATGTCTCTCTGTGTCTTGTCTTTGTTCTCCCAGATCTGCTGAAGACTTCTTTCACAACATCCAACATATATTTCTGATTTGATTTAGAAGTGATCCAAAACACAGAAAGAAAAAACTTAGTTCATAAGGAAATTGAAGTTTTTACACCTACCTAAGCTATGCTTCAGCAAACCCAGAGGGAAGTGAAAGGGGAGAATGTCACGTGACATAAATGTCACCCATGTAGGTTTGCTACTGTTAGACACATTATGTAAGAATCGTGTGCCACCTGATGTATGTACTTTTTGATAGTGAATGTAGTTTTAGCTAGGGCGTGTGTTACGCCAAAGACTTTTATTTATTTTTCAGTTTAGAGGGTTGGGTTCAGTTAGCGTCTGTTTTGTTTTGTTTTGTTTTGTATAAATTGTAAACAATTATATTTGTTTTTGATTGGTTGTTTTCATTGGTACACAATTGTAAATAATGTAAACCGTGTTTGCTATTCCAGTCGTTGATCTCAGGAAATTAATGTAATGGCTCTCTTTATTATTTTAATATCTGCCAAACCTATGGGTCCATATTTAAAAAATTCTACAACAAATCATTTCTGAAATTTTGTATGGTAACGGTCAAGGGCCCTGGAAATAAGGCCACAGTGGAACGTTTAACGCACCCTAAAAGACAGCTGAGATATAGCACCTTCAACTGGGCCAATAATGTAATTTCTCCTATTAAATAATCATATCTGCCAGATTTATGGATCCATATCTTAATAATGCTAGAGGAAAAATGTCTGAAAATGTGCATGGTAACAGGCAAGTGCCCTGGGGATAAGGCCCCAGAGGAACTTTTACCGCACCCTCCAAGGCAGCTGAGTTATGGAACCTCCAATTGGGCCAATAATGCAACGTTCTCCTGTTACTGTATGGACATATCTGCCAAAATGATGGGTCTATATCTTAAGAATTCTACAGTAAAGATGTCTAAATATTTGTATGGTAACAGTGAAGGGCCCTGGAAATAAGGCCCCAGTGGAACCTTTAACGCACACTCAAAGGCAGCTGAGAAATTGCACCTCCAATCTGGCCAAAAATGCAATTTCTCCTGTTACTGCATTGTCATATTGTCATGAGACCGGGCCCTGTGTTGCTCCCTCTCACCACCACAGGTCACCATCACCCATCCTCCCGGACTCCTTTGCCCTAACTCCACACATCTGTGCACCTACTCACAGACACAGCTGTTGCCCATCCTGATGGAATATTTAGACACCACACTCCCGCCAATCTGTCTGTCACGAATCCGGTTCATGAGCTCACGCCCACTCACCACATTGTCTCTTGCTCCACACTACAGCTGCACATCACCCACAGACTGCATTTCCCATCCACCATTGCACTAATCATACAGCTGTCACCAATCACTCATTTGCACTAATCACACAGCTGCACTCCATCAGGCACACTTTATAAGCCTTGGACTTCATCTCTCTCATTGCGAATTCTTGTTTAGCCCTGTCTGACATTTCCGAGTGTTTGCCCCAAGTGTGTTTCCCTGTTTATTACCTGGACTGTTTTTACGACTCTGACCGTTTGCTGCCTGCCTTTTGACCCTGCCTGCCTTTTGATATCCTCTCTGTCTGCTGCCTGCCCCGACCATAGCATTGCCCCTGTTTATTACTCTGCCTTGTCTACGCTACACCTGTTATTGTTACCGAACCTTGCCTGTCTGATCTCCTCTTGTGTTTATATTAATAAAGCTGCATTTGGATCTCAACGCCACTGACCCCTCTCATTACAGAAGACTTTGCCACCTCAGATCCAGCGGCTTTATTTCGCCCCCCCAGCCCAACCATGGACTCAATAGACCAACTCCTACATCTTCGCCAGGGAGGCCTGTCGACTGAGGAGTATGTTCACCAGTTCTGTGAGCTGTCATTTCAGGTACCGCTGTACGATGAATTTCTGTTTAAAGACTTGTTTAATTTCGGACTCAATAGACATATCAAATCCCTGTTTCACGAATCTCTTTTTCCTGGAGGAGAGTTTAATGGCAGTTTGAGGGGCCTCATGGACTGTGCCTTGTTGTATGCTGGCTCCTCATTTACTGTGGGTGTCGCGGAGGAGGAACGCGACACTGTGTCTTTAACGAAGATGACGGATGCAGCAGAATGACATGATACCATTTAATTTTCATAATCCTTGTCACCAATGTCAATATCAAACTAATACAAGCCTAAAAAGCAAAAAAAAAAAAAAACTCAAGCTCGCTGAAGATAAATAAACAGTCAGTGATGAAATAAGGATAAGCAATAGCACAAAAAAACTATAATAAATAAGAAACACTACATACATTGTGTAAATTAATTAGTCTTCACTGTTAATTATATCTATCTATCTATCTATCTATGATAGATATAATTAACACATGTATCATGTATAGATTATATACAAATATATAAATATATCATTATTATTTTAATTTTATTAAAGTTACAAAAGTGATGTAGTCAAGAGCAGTGAGATTTTCTAGCAGTGTGCTATGCTTAGCATGAATGGCAAACAGAATGAATATTGGACAGCTTCCCCTTTAAGACCGAAGTCCGCTGTCCTGACATTTTATCCTACCCATCAGATTTTCCTACCTCGGCTTACTGCGCATACGCACATCAATATTGCATCCTTTTTCTCACGTTGAACAACAATATTGAATGTATCTGCATTATGGTGAGGGTAGGTTTAGGGTTGGTGTAGACGTTAATAAAACATAATTTAACAGTTAGCAATTTTCATTGTCGAATTTGTACTAACTTACTCACTGTTTTAATGGGAGGTAGCAAAATCTGACAGGGTAGGCCCAATCAACAGAACACCGGATCCAATATATCTGCTGTTACAGATGCGCCATTTTCTCTCTCTTAAGACATAAATTGCTGTGTTTATAAGAATACTTGCTAAGACGGGGATTCTGATGCATATAAGTGTGTTTATGTAATTGTTCAAAGCCAATAAAGCGTGCTTCTCTCACACAGACACAGACAGTGCACGTATATAGCTCTGTTGTTTGTGTTTCAACGGCTTAAAATCAGTTTGTATCAAACTGCAATGCTTTAAAACGCGTGTCCATGCTACAGATGTAACGTTAGTCCCTCGTTTAGGAAAGAACTCATCGTTTTGTCCTGGCTGGTCGTTCTGTCTCTCCTTCACGCCCTGTGGTGGGTGGCGTGTAAAGATTGCAGTCACTCAAATGATGAAAAAGTATTACCGTAAACAATGTATTTTACGACACCACGAAATAAACAATAGAACATAATATGAAACGATAGACTTTTTATTTCGTCCATCCAATATATATCGTCATATCGCACCGCCCTATAATAGACTCTGATTAGTTGTTTTGTTTTGCTGATGCGTTACCGTCTAACTCTCAAACTAATACACCATCCATGGATCTTTCTCAACTGTCAATGTTTTTGGGTCACTCTTACGCTGGCCAATGTAACTTGTACTGACATCTACCGGTGAGCTTGCGGCGTCCACATGCCACTCAAAAACAGATGTGCCATAAACTCATAACATATAATCGAAAGTATAACCGACTTGCAATTACATTTAATTTACTTTTTATCACTAAATTAGGCTATTTGTTTATGATATTGCATCACAATTGCTTCCTCTTGTCACATATGCGTGACAATGTCAATGACTCATGACCCAGTCCATTGGCACATGTCACAAGTTTTACTGACACATGCCACTTTCCACTCACTGAAAATACAATATTTAATATTCTATATTTAGTGTAACAAAAAACACACTCTCTCTCTCTATATATATATATATTAGAGGTGGGCATAGATAATTTTTTTTAATCTAGATTAATCTAGATTAATTTTGGAATTAATCTAGATTAATCTAGATTAAAATGGCTCATTTGAATTCTGCCGAAGGCATTCAGAATATGTGTGCTACCCAAATAATGACAAAAAGTAAGTCTTTGAGAACGGGTTTCTCAAGCCAGGTGGCACATTAGACCAGGGGCTCATCTCCTGTTTCCTAAATGCATCACAAACTTTAATCTCTTCCCGTCCCAATCCCACGAAAAAACTGGGGGAAAATCCCGTTCCACTCCCGGAAGAATGACTCCCATTCCCTCCCACTCCTGTGTTGTTGTTTTTTTGTTTTTTTGCCGATAACTGTCAATTACAGTAAAAATATAGTACAGATCACAGCGTGCCCACCTTATTAGTTGAATAAAAACTGAATATTGAACTGAAAGCCATCTTATGCACAGTGTTGCACAGATTCAATTTCATGTAAATCATCCATGCTAACACACACGTCTTCTATTTTATTTTTTTTGACATTTCACTCTCTATAGATATATTTTTCTATGTACTGTATTTTTAGATATATTCGAGTTTCGAAGTTTCTCGCTCAAGTTCACATGAGACCTAAAGCGCATCCTGTTTGCTTAAAAGCGCAACGTTTCGTTGTTATTCTGAGTGCACACAAATAAACGTAGAGTCTTTACAGATTCGAAAGATGTATTAGGCTACTTTTATCTGTATGACCAAAAATGACGGAGATTTTAAGAGCAGCACCGGAGCCTGTCTTGCAGCAAACGCGCTTCCACACAAACACTTCAATAGCGCACATTTCTCTAGGTTAACATCATATTGAGCGGCCATGTAAAGTTTCTACTACATACATCTTTCAGATGAAAAGCCATATTTGAGGTTGATGAATGATAGGTGAGCGTTTGGATGTCCTGCACGATTGTATTACCACACAGACCAGCCGTTAACAATCTGTCCATCACGGACTGCGAGCCTCTAGTTCGAAGACTCGTTCTCGCCCCCTACAGTGCAATTCGGCTAGGTATACATCCGCGCTAAAATATCAGGGTGAAAGTCATCATAGCTTGCGTAGTATAGACCCAGCTCCCAACCCAACTTTGAGAATAGATTAACGGCGATTTTTTTTTATCGCCGATAAGAGTCTCACGTTAACGCAGCACGTTAACGCCGATAACGGCCCACCACTAATATATATATATATTATGAGCATGCATTTCTTATGGAGTTGCCTGAATGTTTTGTTAAAGCATTTGACTTTCTGCAGACACATTAATAAGTAGAAATTTTGTTTAAATAGCATCTAGACTTACATTATACGTTGCAGACTTAGGCTACATTACATTGCATTGTGAAAAGCCTGTGTCAAGGTCAAGCACACTTCTGAATTGTTGATGTAAGTTTCACTTTATAATGGTTTGTGTAGTTTTCTCATGACGATTTATATTTTTCATGTAATTTCGGATAGGCAAGTGTCAGAAAAAATGCGTATTTACGTATTTGAATGTAGGCTATTGTACAAAGTAGACTACTGGAAATAAACTTACAATGAAAAATACAAATAATTTTATGCATTTTACAAATGCATTAGACACATTTTAATCTTAAGAGAGGAATATTTGTTGTACAAATGAATTTCGCGATGCAATAAATTGTATACTTGACCGCAACATACTGTTAATTAAATCAATGTCGTTAGTAGCAGCATTCAAGGTAGTGCATCGTCTAACAGTGATATTCGGCATATCAAGCAAGATTGTGTGGTATCGTAACCACCGAGCCGTCGATAAATGAGATGTTTTCTGTTCCTGCAGTATCATGGACACAGCGTGTGGCACATTTAAAATCAGGTCAGAATAACTTACAAATTCTCTAGAAGCCATTACGGCCTGTTCAGCTGCAGCCACCGCTCTCAGACAGTGTGGCAGGCCTACTGCAACCGGATCTAGTTTGCTGGAAAAATAGGCCACCGGTCGTAATTTATCTCCATGATGCTGCATTAACACAGAAGTCATAAACCCATTTTTCTCATCCACCATCTGAACAAAAGGCTTAGTTGGTACGGGTAGGCCCAAAGTCGGCACCTGAGACAACTGAACTTTCATGTTCACAAATGCCTCCGCTGCCTCCCCTGTCCATTCAATTTTGTCACATGACCTCAGCCCCTTCCCTACTGTTAGGGCTCTCAGAGGCTGCTCAAGAATAGCATAATTTGGAATAAATGTTCGACAATATGAACACATGCCCAAAAATGACAACATTTGTTCTCAAAATTCTTTTGTCAGACAGGGATTTGCTGTTTGGTGTTATGACATGACCCAAAAACGTAACTTGTTGTTTCACAAACTGTAATTTAGACAAACACACACGTGTGTCTCTCACACACGTGGCGGCATCTCTCGAAGCCAGAAAAAAATCATCCACATACTGAAGCAAAACAGTCCAGCTGTCAGGGTCAGAGGCTCCAAACTTCTCATAAGGGCTTCATTATAGAGTTGGGCTGTCACAATAGCCCTGGCCCATCCTCGTGAATGTATACCCTTTACCATCAAATTCAAATGCAAACCAGAATTGACTCTTTTTGTCCACTGGCACACTAAAGAATGCATTAGCCAAATCTACCACTGAAAAAAATGTTGCATCTTGTGGTATTTGTGACAAAATCGTATACGGATTTGGAACTAATGGAGCCCTTCGTCTGACAGCAGACGAAAGCTTGCAAATCCTGCTCAAAACGCCACTCTGTGGGTTGACCTTCATCTCTTATCTTTTTCACAGGAAAAATTGGGGTTCTTTCAGGGGAATCACTACCTCAGTTTCATGCTTGTATTCTGACATAAATGCTCCCAGACTCTCGCTGTGTTTTACAATAGCGCTTAGCTTAGACCAGTCTCTAGTCTCAACACAGTTCTTCACAAATCCCTCTCCCTCTGGCCTTTGTCCTTGGAAAGTGATAAGTGAGCCGGAGCCTCTGGCATTAGGAAAAAAGGAAGCTGTTTTTCTGTCAGACTGACGCGCACATATTTTCTGTCCAAAATATTTTCTCAACTCAAAGTTTCTCCTTTTCCTCCCTCAAACCAGTCTTTCTCATACTGTTTGTCTAATTCCATTACGACATGTGACGTGCAATGCAAATTGTCAGGCAACATAATTTCTGTATTATGTGGCTTAGTTTGACCCAATTCGCACATCATTTCAGCCCAATCATGATTTATGATGTGCCACTCATAGGCCCACTGAGGCTCTGCTTGCAAACAACACCATTGCCCCTCCCCTTCCTCCACTCTGACACCTGAGGACGTCTCCAACAGATCCGATCTCTTATCCAAAAATCAGCCGGGCGGAGCGCTCCCTGCAGCTCCGATTAATACCCGCACAGTTTCGTTTTTTTTCCCCCTAGAAATATGTTAACCGCCTGTGCGTGATCTCAATTTCTTGCTTCGAAATCTCCAGATCTCCTGATCTCAATTTCTTGCTCAATCTCCGATCACGCCAGTTGCGGCAGTTTCAATTTCCCTTAGAAACCTTTCTAGCCGTGCTGTATCCTCCCACGCAATTCCGTCTCACCTGAGACCCCTTTGATCACGCTGCCTTCCGCTCGCAGTGATCTCAGTTACGTGGCACCACAGATTCAGGACCCACCAATATGGTTTATCCCCTTAATTTCAATTCTAATTTCAAAACCCAAATTCAAAATTCTTTAGAAAATTTAGATTTGTCTCTTACCCGAGAGTCCTGTTGCTACCTGAGTTCGTTTACAGATTCCAGTGGTGTCCCCTCCGGGCCTCGGCGGTCGGTCCCTGTCATCCCTTCAAACCTATTTGGGGTTAGGGCTTGGACCATCCGCTCTCAGGTCCAGAAGACACATCCAAGGAATCCCACTTCTGACGCCAAACTGTAGTGGCAATTTTTAACTTACTCTCATCAGTCAAGAAACAAATCAACTCTTAGTCTTTTAAAAGGTTTATTCTCTGCAGAGAAGGTCAACAGTCTATAGACACACATGTCTCTGCAGAATGTGACGAAGGGGGAGGGCGCTTCTCCATCTTATATTCACACATTCAAAGTTACTGGGTTACAATCGTGCACAGTACTTTTCCTTACTTGGCATACCAGAAAAAGCTTTGCACTTCATACACACAAGATCAGCATAAAATGAATTTTCCTCAACAGAAGCGAATTTCACATGCAAATGAAGCGAGTAAACTCAAAATGTTCAAGCGTCCAACTACGCGCGAGCACCTTAAGTTACACCTGTAAGAAGTGGTAAGAAGTTATATTGTTTTTTTGTTTAAGAAAGAAGAAACTGTAACCCTCCAAGTTCATTCCTCTTGAGTTAGAGAGGCCAATAAGGTATGTGTTTTATCGTGTTAATTGCTTTGCCATGCTATGTGAACATGTGTAAGTTACGTGACCGTGTGTTAATGTATAATTAGCCAATTGTGTATTTTCTTACGTGTTGAATGTGCACTTTATTTATTCGTTTTGCATGGTTTTTTTTCTTATTATGTGTAAACACCACTTTTAGAGGGTTAATTTAAGTTTATGTATTTCCTTTCGTAGTTCTGATGGCATTGTTGGGACATAAAAGGGATGCAAGGTAGAATGCACAAGACATACTACAGACTCGTGTCTGAATAATTGTCTGTTAAAACCAAGAACGATCTGAGCCTTTGGTTCAACTCGAGGGGAGTAACACAGTGATTAGCATTACATATTTAGTATACATGCTGGTAATCAATGTTCAACTTTGTTTATTTGATGCTATTTGTTTGATTTGCTGGAGAAATTTCACTATATCGAGAAATGTAACAGTGGAAATCGAACAGAGAGCGTCCGAGACATCTGTGCACTTCCAGATAAAATAACTCCTTAAAGAGAGCATTTACATGTGGTATATAATTGTTTGTGCTAGTTTATATCTATGTATCTGTTTAAAAAGACTAAGAAGTGATTTCCTGATATAAAATTACTTTCTAATTACTAATTGTAATGATTGAATGTAAAGGAAAAATAGCTAAAGAGGGTACATTGCTAACAGCCATGTCATGATCATTGAATGTCTGTAAAGTGAAGAAAAGGCCAATGTTGCTGTTTTGAAAATTTGTTTATTGTTACCTTTAAAATAAATTACACATAACGTTTGTGGTGGAGAAACATCGTCGAGTGAATGTGTTTTAATCTTCTCCCTTTTTCAGGGGTATAACATTTGGAGGCACCGCTGGGATCTACTCTTCGGGGGGTGGTCACTTACTTGGCAGACAGCTTCTGATGTAGTACATCCCTCCTAAAACAACCCAGGTCAACAGTGAAGTGGAACGAGTTCCTGCAGTAAAGGGCAAGAAAGAGACAAAAGAACCGTAGACCTGAGGCCACAGAGATCATCAGGTGAAACAATTTCCGTCAGTCTCAAGTCAGCCACTACTCAGTGAAAAGGTCCACTCTAGTATCAAAATGAAGGCAACAGTGCTTGAGGAAATGCAAGTTGAAGTTATCACCATGCTAAATTCCTATTACAAAGACAAGCTTCTAAGTGTTTGTGAATTCCTTCTTGTGGCAGAGCCAGAGAAGATTGTATCAAAATCTCGCATGTCCCTGATCTCTCACGTCCTCCAACATCTCGAAGACATCACTTAGCTAGAAGATGGTGGCATGTCGGAACTGTTAAGATTGAGAGATCTAATTATAGAGTTTAATATATTCACTGAAATGAGACAATTGCCCAGAGTGAAACTACTGAAAACGATAAATTACAAAGAGAGTTAGAGGAGCTAAAAATAACAATTAAACAAAAACTAAGTGAAATTCAACAAGTGGAAGAAGTGAGCACAAAATAGAGCAGTGTCCAGCCTCAACCACCAATTGCTGCACTCCCCCAACATTCAGAGAATGCCCAACACTCAAGTCCACCTTGGCGTAAAGATATCAACATTTCTGGACAAATTGGTGACCTGGGCCAAAGAGAGAAATTACGTTTTTTAAGTTTGGCACATCAAATTGAGAAAGGTCTGAGCAAAGGCTACCCAGAGTGTGAGATTGTGGATGCAGTAATTCATGCCATCTTTCCAGGCTTACAGTTACGAAGTTATTTAGAAGGAAAGACAAATCTGACTCTATCTACACTCACTTCCAAGAAAAGAGTGCAACTGAACTTTATAAGCAATTTACTTCTGAATTCCAAGGTAACAAAGAGACACAACAGAATATCCTTATGCGTGTTCTTGACCTGTGCCAGAAAATCTTGTTTGCGTCCCAAGAAGCAGAATCAGGCCTCAAGTATGATCCAGCATTGGTTTAAAAGCATGTTCTTACATACGGTACTGGCTCCAAAGTGACCGTATTAAAGTAGATATGCACTAAATATGCACCTTCTTGACACTAAAACCACAGATGAGGCTCTGTTGGAGAAGTTAAACATCACTTGTGCTAATGAGGCAGAAAGACAAAAGAAAAAGAAAACCAATGTGCAGCACACAACAACTGTTGTCCATGCAGTTTAATCAAATGATGAAACCACTGATAAGAAATTCAGTGCGACTCAAAGTGCACCAAATTCACCTTCCAACGTGCTGTCAGAACTGAGACCTGATGTAGCTCCACTCAAAACACTCAGTGCTGAAATAGCTCACATCAGAGAATCATTGCAGCAACCAGGTTTTGCCTCACCACAGTCTCCTGTTCCTGCACTTCCCAACTGCGAACTTCCCAAGCTCTGCAGGGAAGGGACCAGACTCAAGAGGAAGAGCTCATCCTCTGAGCGTGGAGGCGGTGCTGGAGCTACAGGACGGGTCCGGAGTGCTTTTAGGAGCTGCTGCTCCACCTCCGATGGCTGCTCCCTAGGCCTTCACTGAGCTCTTCATCTTGGCGGCGCTATATCAAATGATAACACATTTTGTACAATGAGAAGGCAGAAAAGGATAAAACTCATTCACAAACTGTCAGTGTTGTGTGAGTCTATGAGTGCTTACTCTAAATATAATATGTAAACATGGTTATTATTGCCTGTACACACCTGTGGGTACAGCAGCAGATGTTGAAGGGCCAGCAGGGAAGCAGAAGGAGCAGCAGGTTCTGGCAGAGGGGACGCAGGCTCACTGACATTAAAAGAACCAGTCGGCTCTGTCATGACAATATTAAATATGAATACATTTATATTTATGCATTTAGCAGACGCTTTTATCCAAAGCGACTTACAGTGCATTCAGGCTATACATTTTTCAGTATGTGTGTTCCCTGGGAATTGAACCCACAACCTTTGCGCTCCTCTACCACTCAATGCTCTACCACTGAGCCACAGGAACACATTGCACAACATAATACAACATTGCACCAGTCAGATAGACATTAATTTAGACATTTCATCATAAAAAACAACACATTGTGTTGCTTCACTTGTTAACACACCTATCTCTGACTGCCCTGCTGCTTCTGCCTTGCCCTGGTCTGATCCACTCCTCTTCTATTCTCCTTTAAATGTGTCCCTCAGACTCTTCCACTTCTTTCTGCACACTTCCTCTGAATAAACACATTAACTCGTCAGCGGGAAAGTATTTTTAAAATACGGCGAATAAGCTCAATTTGCCGACGTTCTGATGATTTGTGCTACCCACTCAGATTGTGCTGACCAAAGCTACATAAGATAGGTAACGTTAGCACAAATCAATAGCGAAAAATGCTACCTATCGGATTGTGCTACCAGCATCTTATTCATGTGGTTTGAGGCTTTTTTTAATGTCCATACCTACTCCTACTCTAAACCTACCCATCCACACCTACCCTTACTCTTAAAACAATGCAAATATATTATTGGTAGCACAATCTGATAGGTAACTTAGCATGTTTCGTCGGTACACCAGCTTTAACTAGCTTGTAGTCTCAATATGTATATTTATAGCTCAAAGTGAGTTAAGAGTTTTTTCAACTTACCAGATTGTCCGACCTCCTCACTCACTTTCTTCCAAGCAAGATCCTTTTAATTCCTGTTTCTATAAAAGTACGAAGATGTAACTACAGCTCCGGCTATCCACATACAGCGATGATGATTTTGTACGCCATTGTTTTTTCGAATTTCTGCCTCCGCTCGCTATGTCGTAATCACGTCACTACTTGAGCAAGCTCCTGGTTGGTTAACGTGGCGCGAATATCCGCCAAAGTTCAGATTTTTCAACTCGCGCGAATCACGTGTCAAACACGCGAAACGCTCAATTCGCGCCACCTCAAACGCGCGAATCGCGCCACAGGATGTCAATTGCGTCTTTGCATTGACTTAACATGTAAATCATTCGTGCTTACCGCTTCATTCGCGTCTGGTGTGAACGCACCTTGTGAAAAAACAGAGAAGCAAATCAAGCAGTGTTCACGATGTAAACAGATATTGTATTGTTAGAAGATCTGTCAAACTCACCATTGAAGCGAACATGTCCATGTCCCCGGCAGTACTCGTGGTAACCAGCAATCCTCTGTGACATCACAAGTTGGTAAGCAATGTCTTGTTGAATGTTTCCTGCATGGCCAACAAATTCAAGCCCTGTGGGACACTGGCTCTCAAGTTTGTTTCATTGGTGAATCGTGGAAACAGGAATACTTACCAGAAGTCCCACTAAGAGATGTTTCAGACATTCTTGAGTCTCCAAACACTTTGAACCTTGTGGCTGCCAATAGTATTGATATGCCCTACATTGGGTATGTTGAAGGGACTTTTAGACTAGTGTCACAGACATCTCACCATACCGAACTGGTCATTCCCATACTCGTAGCCAGGGGTCAAAACCTCTCTCACCCTATCATAGGTTTCAATGTGATAGAATAAATTGTGAACTCCATTGAACAAGTCCAGCCAAGTACTGTGAGCGACAACATACTTGGGAGATCTGTGAAAGCAGCATTCCCCAGCCTAAAGAGGAGCAAAGTTCAGACATTCATCAAACTTGTGAGTGCAGAGAGCTCATGTGAATACATAGTGAAGAACATGAAGGGGCATGTTAATGTTCCCAAACATAGTGCTGTGCAGGTCTCATGCCGAGCGTACATGCAGCCAGTTAAGGAGGACAGCACACTGATTTTTGAACCTGAAGTGAATCCTTTCTGGTCAGATGGGCTTGAATGCAAAGAAGGTTTAGTAAGGCTGAAAAGAGGGGCTCTAACAAATTTTTACAATTGAGGTATACAATGACACTGATCATGATATCACTCTGATGGGCCAGGCTCCGATTGGTACAGTACAACTTGTCAAGAATGTCTTCCCTGCTAACATGTTTGAGGTGCCAGCAAACCCTACTGCTGTTTGAGTATGTCACCTCCAGAACTGTCACGACCACACCAATACTGATCATTGGGACCCACCAGTCGATGTCAGCCACCTGAGTAAACATCAGAGAAAGGTAGTACAGCAAATGTTAAGAGAGGAGGGCCATTCATTCTTCAAATCAGACAACGACATTGGATGTATCAGAAATTTGCAGTTGAGTATATCACTTAAAGATGATGAGCCAGTCAATCGCACTTACATGTCTGTGCCAAAGCCCCTGCATTGTGAGATGAAAGAATACTTGCATGACCTCATAGCACAGGGCTGGATTGAAAAATCCAACTCATATGCATCTCCAATTGTATGCGTAAGAAAGAAAGATGCAGCCTCCGTTTATGTATAGATTATCGAGATCTGAACAGAAAGACTCACCCAGACAGACAACCAATTCCAAGGGTACAAGATATTATGGACAGCCTGGGTGGTAATTCCTGGTTTTCTTCATTGGATAAAGGGAAGGCCTACCACCAGGGGTTCATGTCAAAGGGAAGTAAGCACCTAACAGCGTTTGTGACACCCTGGGGCCAATATGAATGGGTGCGTATTCCTTTTGGGTTGATGAATGCTCCTGCAGCCTTCCAGCGATGTATGAAAGAGTGCTTAGAAGGTTTGCGAGATGAGATCTGCATTTCATACCTCGATGATACCCTGGTGTTTAGTAAGATCTTTGAGAACCACATCCAAGATGTAAGGAAAGTTCTGCAGCGGCTTAGGCAATATGGCATCAAACTTAAGCCGAGTAGGTGTGAGTCCGCTACCTGGGTATAATAGTCTCTGCAGAGGGAAGTAAATTTGATCCCGCAGACACTGAAGCTGTCAGATCCCTAAAAGGGATGTAGCTACTACAGACAGTACATTAAAGATTTTTCTCGCATAGCTAGCCCTTTGTATGACCTGTTAAAAAGTCCCCCAGAAGATAATGCTCACCTGAAAAATAGTCAGAGACAATCTGTACTGTACAAACTTTTACTGTATATAGTGACAACAATCCCCTTACATATGTCCTGTCAACTGCCAAATCGAAGTTGCTACAGGTTGGTGGCTGAATTGGCAGATTTCCACTTCACAATCCGATATCGCCCAGGCCGTGAAAAAATTGAAGCTGATACGCTGTCCTGATTGCCCCTCGATATAAGTGCTATGATGAAAGAGTGCTCTGAGGAGTTGTCATCAGACATAATAGGTGCAACCATTCAGGCCATAGAAGCTCAAGAAGGATCCAGCATTCAGCATTCTGGTCAGTCTCAACCAACTGTTCATCTATTCAGACCTGTCCAGCAGTCCCAACAATAACCCCCTTGTCTGTGAAAGTGATAAAAGACGCTCAAATGAATGACCAGGATATCAGTCATCTACATGAATGCAAATTGTCTGTCAAAAAATCAAAAGTGAGACAACTCAGAACATACAGCCTAAAAACAAAATGCCTGTTTCGTGAATGGGGAAAATTAATCCGGATGGCATCCTCTGCCGAACCACTTCCACCCGCACACAATTGGCCCTGCCAGAGAAATGTAAAGAAACAGTCTTGCAAGTGCTTCACGATGGAATGGGCCATCAAGGTACAGATCGTACTCTCTCACTCATCCGTGCATGGTTCTTTTGGCCAAATATGCAGGCAGACATTGGAGTATTATGTCACCAAAACATGCAGATGCCTAAAGCAGAAAAGGCCTTGTCATGAGACAAAAGCCCCATTAACAAACATGGTTTTGACCCAGCCCTTTGAATTTATTTCCATTTACTTTCTCCATTTAGACCGCTGCAAAGGAGGTTGAGTACATCCTTGTGGTAGTAGATAATTTCACCTGATTTGCCCAAGCATATGCCACTACATCCAAGTCAGGTAAAACAGCTGCAGACCGCATCTTTAATGATTTTGCCTTGAAATTTGGTTTCTAACTGGAAAGACTCTCTGAATAAGTTGCTGTATGCTTATAATTTTACCCGCTCAGAAGTCACAGGGTTTTCTCCTTTTTACTTACTATATGGAAGGTCTCCAAGACCGCCTGTCGATGTGTTGTTTGGACTGAACTCAGAAGCTCCTACCTGTAATCAGAAAGAGTATGTGGATAAATGGAAACAGGGAATGGAAGAGGCATATAGAATCGCAAGAGAGTGTGCTAAAAAATCTGCTGATAGGAGCAAAAAGAACTTTGACAAAAAGGTGAGGAGCACCACATTGCAGTCAGGTGATCGTGTTCTTGTAAAGAACCTAACACCACAGGGAGGCCCTGGTAAAAATTTGCAATTTCTGGGAAGACTGCATCCATGTAGTTGTGCGAAAGATGAGTAGTGAGCTTCCAATTTATGAAGTAAAGCCAGAAAAGGGAAAGGGACGATCCAGAGTGCTCCATCGCAACTTATTAATGCCTTGCGACCACTTACCTTTTGAAACTGCTCCGCCATTAAAGACCAGACAGAAACAAGAGTTGAAAATGCCATAAATCAGCCATGTTGACTCTAATGAGGAAAGTGAAAATGAATCAGACTTCCATTATGTATCACCACAAGTACTGCAACCAAACCATGTTATTGAATCTGAACATCTTAAACTACTACCTACCACAGAGTCGGATGAGCATCCAAACGAGGTCCTGGAACAAGTTCCTGCTTCACTGTCATCTGCTGAAAGTGACCAAGAATGAGAGATCAACGTACCTGCTGATGAACAAGTTCCTGCTGCACTATCATCTGCTGAAAGTGACCAAAAACGAGAGATCAACTTACCTGCTGATGAACACCTTCCTGCTTTCACACCATCTGTTGAAAGCGAACAAGAGGAGCAAACTTACCAGCTGCCTAGGAGAGAAAGACACCCACCAAGAGTACTTACTTATGATACTTTGGGTATACCTACTTGTGTCGGACAGTTAAATGGAATCTGGCAGACACCTTAACAGAGCTTACCTTATGTGTCTGCTCATGGATTGTCGACCTGGTTACCGCCTGTTTAGCAATACTGTTATAATTTGCCTTTTGTGTATGGAGTCCACTAATCAGGGGCCATGAACAGTCAAATTTGCATTAAGACTGTGAACTCGAGTGAAATCAAAGGTTTCTTTGCATTATTACAGTCTGACATGTGGAGAACTCATGGACTGTTTTGTTTTAGGATTATTGCTTTGGACATTTCTTGAACGTTTAAATGCTGAGAAACAGAACATGAACTGTTTTTCAACAACAAAAAACATTTATTGCTCTTGACTGATTAACTTTTGTAGCTTTAATGATTCATCTATATTTAATTTAAACAGTGAAGAATATACAATGTTATTACATTTGATTATTCAATTTCTGTACCTGATCACCTACAAACCTAAAGCAGTGTTTAATAAGTATCTTTGTTCTATTGTGCTATTGTTTGCAATTTGTTCACTTGTTTCACTTATATTTAACTAGTATCTTAATTCTTGCCATACGTTTATTTATTAGAATACAAGATAACAAGGATCAAAACAACAATAAAAAAATCTATTTTACTTTTTTGGCAGGGCCAGTGAAAATGTTAGCTGGGTAAGAAAAAAGTATAACATATTATACATACATATTGTCAGTAATATAATTCATTGTAAAAAATACTCACAAAAGCCTTTCTCCTAACCAGGCCTGGTGCATGTTTAAGGGTCTCTGCAATCTGGCTTTCAGCATCCATGCTAGTAAACCCAGGTTGTGATTTCATTATTGCCCCTAAATGGTTTAAGTAAAGTTTTTAGAGATGAACAAGTATACGTTACATTTGAACAAACAGGTATTCATCCCATTTGTATTGCCAATCATGTAGAATTCTGTCACTATAATGCAATGCCTCTTGATGCTAAATCTATGATAATTGAAAACACAATAGAATGTATACAATAAAATATATGCAGATACTGTTGATTTTTTAAATGCTTATTAAAACCCGATGAACAGAGAGTTCTTCAAGTTTCCTCTTCCCCTTCCTTGCTTTGAGGCTAAAGCGTGACCAAACTTCTGATGAAGTGATTTTTCTCGTCATTCGCCGCACTGTCTCTCCATAGTTTGGTCCTCCAATTGTAGAAAGGTATTTAACCTGAATTTAATATAAATGGAATTGTCAAATCCTATGCATACAGTTCAGTTCAGCTTCAAATAAGAATGTCAAATTCTTAACCGTTTTTCTTTGGAGTTCTTCATCCCCCCTCAGCTTATCCTCAAAGGAGAGCAAGTCAGGTAACTGACCAATAGATGGGATAGGGTTATCTGGCCCTGTGTCTTCCTATCTTGTCTGAAGTAGCCGCCGAAGCAAGAGAAAATGCTCTTCTTGTTTTGCAATTATGTTATCCAGTTTCATGAGGACATTTAACTGGAAATCTGTAATATAATATCAGTTTGTAAGAACTTCTGTTGGTTTGATATTTTATATTTAAAAAAACTTTTATACATGAAGGTTTATATGCAATATAAAACCTCTTATACATATTATGGAGTTATTAATATTACTTACTGTTATTTGGTGTACAATTTTGCCCATTTGAATTGAAGTCATCTGAAAACCGAGCAAGTTAAAAAATCTAACACATACAGTACACATACTGTAACGAGAGGAGTCAGTGGCGTTAAGATCCAAATGCAGCTTTAATGAACAACAAGGCTAGGTCAAACAGGCAGGGGTCAGAGGCAATAACAGGTGTCACATAGGCAAGGCAGAATCAGCAACAGGGGCAATGCAAAGGTCGGGGCAGGCAGCAGACAGAGAGGATATCGAAAGGCAGGCAGAGTCAAAAAGGCAGGCAGCAAACGGTCAGAGTATATAGGCAGTCCAGGTAAACACAGGGAAACAGAATACAGGGGAAACGCTCAGAAATGTCAGCCGGGGCAAGAACAAGACTTCGCAACGTGTGTAGGGAAGTGTGCTGCTTATATGTGGGTGAGTGAATGAGGTGCAGGTGTGGTGAGACAATCAAGTCTGATTTGTGATTGGTGACAGCTGTGTGATTGGTGTAATGGTGAATGGGAATGTGTGAGTGCAGTGCATGATGGGAGATGTAGTCCATGGGTGATGTGCAGCTGTAGTGTGGTGAGAGGCAACCAGATTCGTGACAGAGCCCCCCCCCCAAAGAGCGGCTTCCAGACGCTTCACATACACGGCACCATCCAGGAGGGAGGTGGAACCGGGGGAGGGAACGGAGGGCCAGGTCCATGTGGAGCCAATGAGACCGGAGCCCACTAGGGCGGGGCGGAAGAGACAGCAGAGACGTGAAGTGACACTGGGTAAACTGCTGTGGCGTGAGGTGACTCTGGCAGGTCGGCGGAGACGTGAGGTGACTCTGGCAGGTCGGCGGAGACGTGAGGTGACTCTGGCAGGTCGGCGGAGACGTGGGGTGACTCTGGCAGGTCGGCGGAGACGTGGGGTGACTCTGGCAGATCAGGCGCCCACTAGGGCGGAGCAGACGAGACAGACGCCCACCAGGGCGGAGCGGACGAGACAGACGCCCACCAGGGCGGAGCGGACGAGACAGGCGCCCTCCAGGGCGGAGCGGACGAGACAGGCGCCCTCCAGGGCGGAGCGGACGAGACAGGCGCCCTCCAGGGCGGAGCGGACGAGACAGGCGCCCTCCAGGGCGGAGCGGACGAGACAGGCGCCCTCCAGGGCGGAGCGGACGAGACAGGCGCCCACCAGGGCGGAGCGGACGAGACAGTCGCCCACCAGGGCGGAGCGGACGAGACAGGCGCCCACCAGGGCGGATCAGACGAGACAGGCGCCCACCAGGGCGGAGCAGATGAGACAGGCGCCCTCCAGGGCGGAGCGGACGAGACAGGCGCCCACCAGGGCGGAGCGGACGAGACAGTCGCCCACCAGGGCGGAGCGGACGAGACAGGCGCCCACCAGGGCGGATCAGACGAGACAGGCGCCCACCAGGGCGGAGCAGATGAGACAGGCACCCTCCAGGGCGGAGCAGAGACCCACGGCAGAGACTGGGACCTAGAGGAAACTGAGACACAAGAGACAGAGAGAGCACATATAGTCTTAAGCATAGAGGTAGTGAGTTCTCTAGGTGGCCATAGAAGATCCGGGGCCTCGGGCAACCATGATGAATCAGGGGACTCCATGGGCCATGGTGGGTCCGGGGTCTCAGTGAGCAATGGCGGGGAGCTCCCCCCATGAAAGTTCTTGGTGGACTCCACTACCTCGAGGGGGCACTCTGGAGGCGCGAACGTCAAGGGGCATTCTGGAGGTGCTGGGTCTCGGGACGCTCGGAAAGCGCTAAACTAGACAGAATCCATGGAGAAGGCGAGCTGGGCGGGACCAGCGGAGACGAAGGAGAGCTGGGCGGGACCAGCGGAGACGAAGGAGAGCTGGGTGGGACCAGCGGAGACGAAGGAGAGCTGGGTGGGACCAGCGGAGACGAAGGAGAGCTGGATTCTGCGAGCTCCTGGATCGGAGCGGCCTCTGGAGCGGACTCTGCGAGCTCCTGGGACGGAGCGGGCTCTGGAGCGGACTCTGCGAGCTCCTGGGACGGAGCGGGCTCTGGAGCGGACTCTGCGACACCCACAGTGAAGGAAGAGCCAGCATACAACAAGGCATAGTCCATAAGGCCCCTCAAACTACCATTATACACTCCTCCAGAAAACAAAGATTTGTTAAACATGGCTTTGATGTGACTATTGAGTCCAAAATAAAACAAGTCCTTGAATAGAGACTCGTCGTACAGCGGTACCTGGTAAGACAGCTCACAAAACTGGTGAACATACTCCTCCATAGTCAGGCCTCCCTGGCGAAGATGTAGGAGTTGGCCTATGCTGTCCATAGTTGGGCTGGGTAGTCGAGATGACGCTGCTGGATCTGAGGTGGCGAAGTCTTCTGTAACGAGAGGAGTCAGTGGCGTTAAGATCCAAATGCAGCTTTAATGAACAACAAGGCTAGGTCAAACAGGCAGGGGTCAGAGGCAATAACAGGTGTCACGTAGGCAAGGCAGAATCAGCAACAGGGGCAATGCAAAGGTCGGGGCAGGCAGCAGACAGAGAGGATATCGAAAGGCAGGCAGAGTCAAAAAGGCAGGCAGCAAACGGTCAGAGTATATAGGCAGTCCAGGTAAACACAGGGAAACAGAATACAGGGGAAACACTCAGAAATGTCAGCCGGGGCAAGAACAAGACTCCGCAACGTGTGTAGGGAAGTGTGCTGCTTATATGTGGGTGAGTGAATGAGGTGCAGGTGTGGTGAGACAATCAAGTCTGATTTGTGATTGGTGACAGCTGTGTGATTGGTGTAATGGTGGATGGGAATGTGTGAGTGCAGTGCATGATGGGAGATGTAGTCCATGGGTGATGTGCAGCTGTAGTGTGGTGAGAGGCAACCAGATTCGTGACACATACAAATATTTTTTAACCGTCATGGGATAAATTTTACCCCTGGCTGTTTTTCAAATGTACATAACAGATTTTCAACAAAACATTTAAGTCTCCCAGTCATTGACTTTTACCAATATTATGTTGTTTTACAAAACTTCCCATTTCAGATTGGATTTGTACATCTGGGATGGCATGAGGTTGAATAAATAATGTGACGTTTTTAATTTTTGGATGGAGATTTAACATTACTTACAATTTTGTCTTTGAGTATCTGTCCATCTTCCATTGCCACTGGCTGTCCAGGCTGATTCTAGGGGAAAAAATTTAATCTGTATGCAAAACTTTTTACTAATTATCAGGCCTCACAATAGCACTTCATACATTTTTGAGGTTTTCAAAATAGACTCGAAGCCACTAGTGCTCTATCATGATCAAATTTTGCATCAAAGATAAGAAGTAACATACGTTGTTGTTGATCCACATTTGAATTATGTTCATGACTCCATTCTTGCATTCTTGGAGCTACAAAAGAGACATTATTGTGATTCTCTCATATAAACAATATTTAAATACATCTCTTTTAAGTTCGATAAGACAAATGTTGCTTTCACACATTAAACACAGTAACTGCTGTAAAACCGGTGGCGATCCTAGCCTTCTGGGGATCCTACGCAAAACTGTGCCGGGGGGTGAGTTATGAATGAATGAAACAAATTTGTCCGTGTTCACTCCGTCTTAAATCGCGCTCACAGAAAGCACTGATGTAAGGGTAACATATAATATATATATATATATATTTATAAGGGAAACAGGTCAATTTAGCTCAAAGGGAATCATTGATGATTTTATAGGGAATTTGAACAGACTCACTGTTTCACGGCGATTCACTGAACAAGCCGTATAACAAACTCTGCACTGGATATTAAAATCCCAAAATATAGTGAAAACTCATACATACCAAACATGACATTAACCCTTAAGGCTTAAGCTATTCAATACTAATTAAAAGCAAGACATACACAAAGAGTGATTAAAACAAGGATAGTCAAATTTGTGGGTCACATACATAATATGCAGTTATGCATAGAAATTATTAGTTTCATTAACAATGAGAATGAAAGTCTTTTAAGATGATTTTACAGTCTTTGTGAACCAAAGAATTTCAGCCTTTGTCCTCGAAGTGTGGTCGGGGGAAGTCAATCTAAGAAAGTCTGTAGCTGTGATTTCTATCACAGATTTACATGTAATGGTCACATGTTGCATCTCTTTGACCATTCATATTTATTACTCGCCCCAAATTTGATAATCTCCTTCCTGCATTGGAATCATCATTAAGTGTTCCTTTGTCTTAATGCTGCCAGCCGTTCTGTGAGAAAGGCTTGCTGGTTAGGCTGTATTCAGACGGGCTGGAGCTAGGGATCTGATTTACGACTTCCTGCTGTTGTCTTGTTTTCCCTTTTGTGGAATTTGGCTCCTCATGTTTCAACCATGCTTTGATCGAATCTTGATTTGTCTGATTCGGTCCTTGATATACTACACTGAGATACAGTGTCTCTTCCGTTTTTATTAGTCTCGAGCAAGAGACTGTAGGCTATGTCATTCACGTTACATGATTTGACTGATTTTTACATAGAGAGGGTGACAGCGCATCGCATTAAAAGAAATGAACATTCATGTTTTCATAACCGCTGGCCAAATTAAAAAACAAAACTAAAATTAAATCTTTGAAATTAAGGGGGCCCCCTGGTGTTTAGGGGGCCCTACGCAGCTTGCGTACTTTGTCTATAGGGAGGATCGGCTCTGTGTAAAACGGCCAGATTGCCATTTCTACCATATCTGCTGTTCACACAAGCAACAAATTGTCTTTTCTTCTTTTTTCCATTTTACAATTTTCAATAAAATATAAATAAATAACCGAAAGAAAGAAAGACATGGGAAAACATACCTAAATGTTGTGGCATCATGGAATGAGTGCTATCCATATGTACAGCTGATCTGTAGCCCCCTGGCATCTCTGGATCAATGACATTTACATTTACGCATTTAGCAGATGCTTTTATCCAAAGCGACTTTTAATTCAGGTTATACATTTTTTTTGTCAGTACATGTGCTCCCCGGGAATTGAACCCACAACCTTTTGCGCTGCTAACGCAATGCTCTACCACTGAGTCACAGGATCAATGACATATTGTGATATTTATCATTATCATCAATTATGTCCATCAGAACTTTTGACTGATTCAAAACAGACTTTTTAATTTGTTCACACAAGCATCAAAACAGTAATTTATAAAAAAAAATTACTTCTTATTCTTGCAAATTGTTGTAACTGATATACTGATATTTTTCTAAAAGATCCTCTACACATGTCAAAATGGTAAAATGCTCATCATTTTCCAGAAAAAGTTGTATGTTTTATGTATATTGCCTTCAAATTGATGTGCCATAACCCTATGTCCTTCGCTCTGGACATCCCAGTTTGGTGTATTGCAGAAATCTAAAAAGGGATATTTAGTTTGTGTTAGTACAATTACATGTTTAATAAATATTATGTACTGGCTATCAAATACAGCTTTTACATGGCTAGTAGATGGCATTCAGATTATGCATTTGTAGTGGAAATTGTATGCCATTCAAACTAATAAACAAACAAACAATACCTAAATGTTGTGGCCTCATTGAATGGGTGCTATCGGTATGGATAGCTGCTCTGTAGTCCCCTGGCATGTTTGGATCATTGAGGTATTAATAAATAAAAGGGCTGTAATAATTTTTGACAAATGGTGTATTGTGTAAAACTGCTTATCTTCATTATTATTTATACTTTTATTATTTATACCACAAAATCCAGTTCTTGCCAAGCTGTCAAGACCCCCACGTGTCTGTGATGGCTCAGGTGCTAAAAAAGAAAAGAAAAATTTATATCATTGTAATAATACCGTTGTTATAAACAAATTACAACAATATTAATTGTTTACTGTAAAAAAAAATGTTATATTGGTGTGGCCCATATAATGGTTTACAAATAAAAACAAATCAAATTTTCTTGTACTTTCGGATAAGTTCCTTCTTGGTTCCATTGTTCTCGGTGGAGAGGAAAGGTTTGGTATGTTTGCTGGTGGCCTAGTGTTGATATTACCTAAAGCAAATTTATTAAATTTAAGTTTTTATAATTTAATTACTTTATAAACCAAACAAGATATGTGAATTCATGTACATACTGTCTTCAATATCTGTGATGTCACTATCTGACTCTAAAAGGCGTAAAGGTGGTCTCTTCAGCCTGGTTAGCCTTTTCCCAGTGATGGAGGAGTCTGAGAGTTCAGGACACGAGGTGATTTGAGCTTTTCTCATGAGCTTATGCGCTGTCATGTAGTCAACTAAAGAAAAAAAAATATGTTTAGTTGGCATGAAAGGTACAACAATGTATCAAAGTATCCACCTTATTTTACCCGTAAGATCTGTCATGGCTGTTTGTAAATTTAATGTGTATGGCTTCTGGTCTCATCCACTTCCAGATGATTTTTATGTGTACAAATCAGCTTGCTTCACTACATAATATTGCAAACTTGTGTTTCTTACCATATTATTTTAATGTAATTACTTAATTATAAAAACACTGGTTTGTAGCACAAACAGTTTTATCGTTTACTGTACTTTGAAATTCTCCTCAATATTTCTGTACAGTGGCTAATGAATCGGAAATTGTGCACATTCACAGAAAATGCACATTGAACAATAAGGTGAATATTAAAGTACAAACCAGAATTCCAAATAAGACAGTGTGTAAAACGTAAAAACAGTACAGCCTGAAAAATAAGCAAATATATGTGACCCTGGAAAACAAAACCAGTCTTAAGTCCCTGGGGTATATTTAAAAAAATATATTGTATGGGTCAAAATTTTTGATTTGTCTTTTATGCCAAAAATCTTTAGGATATTAAGTAAAGATCATGAGATATTTTGTAAATGTCCTTACGTAAATATATCAAAACGTAATTTTTTATCAGTAATATGCATTGCTAAGAACTTCATTTGGACAACTTTAAAGGCCATTTTCCAACTAATAATGGCTAATAAACCCATTATCTCAAAAGTCAAAATCAGGGTAATATTTGACATACCTGAGGATTTAAATACTCTGTGGACTTGTAGTCTGTTCCACTTTATTTTATCAGGCAAATTTATTTTTTTCAGTAGACTTTGGACATTTTTGGGTGGCCAGTAGCAATAGCTGTCCTGAGGAAATGTGCATATGACACATGTTGACTGACCAAGGAGGGGCACAGTAAGATGCTTATTGCAACATTGTAAGTTAAGAAGTGCTCGTAAAGGTCTTGTCGCAGAAGTCCTGATAAAACCAGCTTTCCAGTATAAACCAGGAATTGTCTAAGCTCTGTAGCCTTCCCCCTTTCCAGATGTCTCAGACTTCTTGGTTTTCTAGCAAAACAAGAAGGAATGCATTGCTGAAGATCAATAAGCCTTGTGCTCACAACATCTACATGACCAATGGAGATCATGGTTTGTCTACTATGTCCCTTTTCTCCTCTTGTCCAAATTGTCAACAATTTCTTCATAACCCCAAGACATGCCTGGTGCATGTAATCAATGGGAAACTGGCCAGTCATATCAATTGGTAACTCTGCCATAGGTGTTCTTCCTTTATGGTGTTCTGGTTGGGCTTGAGCTCTAAATTAATCTGTTCTTACTTCAAACCCACCAACTTCTTGATAAGTCATTCTTCCTTCCCATAATCCTTTTTGTTCACATCTGTCACAACCATAATATGCAGAAAATGACATGGTGTTTTTCACCATTGCTTTGGCAGGTGCATCACATACAATACAACTTAGCATGACTTCAATGATCCTCCCATCAAATTTAAGATCACTTTCTAGTAATTGTTTTATTTCTGTAACAGCATCCTCAAGAAATGTAAGATCTAAGGGTCTTTGAGATCCCAGTGTCAGTGTTACAGGAAATACAATCACTGGTTCAAGATGAATGGAACACAACACAGGCCACATTGACAATGAACTTTTGAAGAGTGGAAGTCCATCAACATTTAAAGAAATCTCCAGAGAATGTATTCTTGAAGTCACCTCACAAGGATATCTTTTCAACACTTTCTCAATTTCTTCAGACAATGAGATATGAATATACTGCATTCCAGATTTATTCTGAATATCAACTACTCGCACAGTCTTCAAAAGTGTGCGTGCTGTAGCAGGCAATGTGTCATCTCCTTATGAACGCAGGACTTTTAAGAGGTCATCTAAAGCAGTGGTTCTCAAACTTTTTACACCAAGTACCACCTCAGAAAATATTTGGCTTTCCAAGTACCACCATTATGACCAACATTAAAATGCAGTATAATTGGCTGCCCACTGCTCCGGGTGTGTGTTCACGGTGTGTGTGTATGTGTTCCGAGTATGTCACGTCACTTTCACTTTCAGTAGCACTATACACAAAAAAAAAAAAAAAAAAAACGAGTCAGTTTTAATCCTTATAAGGATATTTATTATTGTCAGCCTCTTAAAATATAGTAAATACACAGTTTGAACATGAACACTGCACCGTGCTTACTTCCACGTAAATAAAAAAACGTAATTATTAAATTAAAATATATTGTACCTAAAAGTGAAATAAAAACTGTACTGTACTTAAATGTTAAAAAAACTGTACTTAAATAAAGATTAAATCAAAATGTATCATACTTACTTAACATTTAAGTACAGTAACTTGTTCATTACAGTAACTTGTTCATTAACTTTTATTTAACTTTAAGTAGCTACAATACATTTTCATTTAATCTTTAAGCACAGTACAGTTTTTATTTCACTTTTAAATAAAAAAGTACTTGATAAAAAAAACACAGGCTGTATATGTGTAACCCCCCCCCCCGGGTCCACACCATCCTAACTCGTTCTTTCTTCGATCGGGACTCGAACCCGGGATTCCGGCACGGGAGGCGGGCGCTCTAACAAGGAACGCCAAAGCTAGAGCACCTCTTTTTGAGGTCAGGGGAGTGAGGTTTTACACACAGCCCTTACTGGCATACATCCGTTACATATGAAGCTGCAAGTAACAACAATCAGGCCACGTTTCCACCAAAGCCAGCTGAAAACACCCAGGTGTGAGCGCTTGAGAGGGCAGCGTATTTTCGAGACGCTGCGGTTGCTATGATATGGAATATCCGCTGAAGTAATATGGCAGACGCATCGCGAATGAAATGTTTCTCCAAGCATTATTTTTCATAACAATATTATTGTACTCCGGCAATTCCATCTGGTAAAGACATAAATACTCAGAGACAAGCAATGTTAACTTCTCCATTGCTGTTAAGTCGTAGTACAAGCAGAGTGTGACGGTATTAGTCCCGCCCCTCCTCCACTGTGATTGGTTAGCTGACTAAAAAGTGACAGTGATGAGTGCTAACATTCTTAAATTCTCGGTGCCAAGAAAAAAACGCCCGAGTGCTCAGCATGAAAAAGACGCTCCCATTTAAAACAATAAAAAAAAAATCGCTTTGGTGGACACACGGCCTGATTTATTTTAATCCTGAGATTCCTCTGCATACCACTAGAGGAAGCTCACGTACCACTAGTGGTACGCGTACCACACTTTGAGAACCACTGATCTAAAGCACATTGTCGGATTTGGTGTTTGTTGGCCCAAGTAATGAGGTCTTCTCTCAAAGAATTTGTTTCACGTTCCTCCTCAGAGGGTGACAAATATGTATCACAATCTGAGGAGAAATCATAGCTTTCATTTGTGTGGAATGTGTCCTCTTGGTTTAAGGATATATTTCCACTCTCTCTAAAAGTACAAGCTGTGCTACACTCTGAAATTGATCTTACAGAGCAGGGGTCACCAAGTTCAGTCCTGGAGGGCCGGTGTCCTGCAGAGTTTAGCTCCAACCCTAATTAAACCCACCTGAAGCAGCTAATCAAGGTCTTACTAGGTACACTTGAAACTTCCAGGCAGGTGTGTTGAGGCAAGTTGGAGCTAAACTCTGCAGGACACCAACCCTCCAGGATCAAGTTTGACGACCCCTGTTACAGAGGATGAACAATGTTGTAAGGGTTCGTGAAGTACAGGACTAGTGCAAATATCACTATATTTGTTTTTGGCCTGATTTTGGTGACAATTAGAAACCGTCTCATAGCGTCTCATATATTCTCTCCTGCCAACTTTTATTTTGTTTTCCATTCTTAAAGATAAGATATTAATGGAATTTTAATAGACCCATGTCATTGTTTAATAGAAAAGACTTAAGACTTAATGCATTATTCTTACCTCAATGTGAAAACAGCCTGTTGAGCAAAGAAAAATAAACAATATCAGAATAAATGATTTATTCCAACACTAGAAAAGATGTTACACCTACACCTATTGAGACCAATCAAAATACTAATTTAGTCTAGACAGATTTTATTTTTACATTATGTGTATAATGTGACCTGCTACACAGGCCTGGATTCGCCATTGTCAGCACCACAAACTAATGGCTTTTGTAATATTTTTTTTTTTTTATGTGTGAGGTTACCAATTCCCTAAAAAATTACTTAACCAACATTCTATGCACACCTAGGCAATATAATCACCATTGGCAAGTAAATTATTTAGTGTACTCAGCATATTTATCTATGTATGTATTACATTTACATTTAGCAGACGCTTTTATCCAAAGCGACTTACAGTGCATTCAGGCTATACATTCGTATTGTCAGCATGTGTGTTCCCTGGGAATCGAACCCACAACCTTTGTGCCGCTAACGCAATGCTCTAACCACTGAGCCACAGGAACATTGTATGTATGTATATACATACATACGTATGTATGTATGTATGTATGTATGTATGTATGTATGTATGTATGTATGTATGTATGTATCTATCGATGCTGCCGCTCAAAAGTTTGAGAACTTTTATGTTTTTCTAAGGGAGTCTCTTCTGCTCATCAGGGCTGTATTTATTTGATCAAAATAACAGAAAAAAACAGTAATATTGTGAAATCTTATTGCAATTTCTAATATTGTTTTCCTATTTTAATATACTTTAAAACAGAATTTATTTATGTGATGCAGTGCTGAATTTTCAGCATCATTACTCCAGCCTTCAGTGTCACATCAGAAATCATTCTAATATGCTGATTTATTATGAGTGTTGAAACTGTTGTGCTGCTTCATATTGTTTTTTGGAACCTGTGATTCTTTGATGAATACAACTTTAAAAATGAATGAATGAATAAATGAATGAATGAATGGTGCATTCACACACACACACACACACACACACACACATACACACACACACACACACATGTTTACTTAGCTATCTAAATGGGGACTCTCCATAGGCATAATGGTTTTTATACTGTACAAACTGTATATTCTATCCCCTTACACTGCCCCTATCCCTAAACCTAACCATCACAGGAGACTTTTTACATTTTTACAATTTCTAAAAAACTTTGTTTAGTTTATTTTTAAACCTGTTTTACAAATGAGGACGTCCCCAAATGGAGGTTTTTGGAGAATTTGTCAGGTTTACCTCACTTTTGGGTACAAATTTGTCCCCAAAATATGGTTAAGTAGGTACACACACACACACACACACACACACACACACACACACACACACACACACACACACACACACACACACACACGCTAAATGTATGCCTAATATCAATATGAAAAGCAATAAGATCTGATGACCTGCTGGGTTAATGAATATTAATCATGTTATCTGTCTTGGCTCAAATTGATTTGCTGAAATTAGAAAGTGAACGAAATCAGAGAGCCTTAGTCGATGAAAACAAAGTTATTTCAACAGGGGGGGATGCCATATACACATATAATGTGCCAGTTTTAATCGGCATGTCAGACTCATTCTCTGTGTGAGAGAAACGCAGAGCGCTCACTGCTCTATATAGACAGAGTGAAACTTAATCGTTCAGTCAGAGTGTTCAAATGTAGGCAAGTGAAAATGTATTTGTGCTGAAATATCTTTTACACGTTTAACAAAAACACTGGCGAGTTAAATGTAACAATGTATTGGCCAATGGCTAACGATAGATATTATTAGTCGTCTAACGTTAGATTGAACATTAACTTGTGAGTAACGTTACCCACTTCGCTGTCTGTTGCAGTAAAATGTCAATCACTTTTCATAGCTTCATTATGGCTTATAACTTTTGGCGTAATGTTAAAACATAAAAAAAAAAAAAAAAAAAAAAATAATCTCTTTCACTTTTTCAAAATCTTCATCTTTCTCTTTATCTTTCTCTCCTTCCCTTGCTAGCTTGTACTTATTTGAACAATGCCTGAGACTTGGTGTTATTGGCACTTCCTCTGTATGTTTGCCTCTTCAAGATTAATCGCTTTATGTACTCCCCAATTGTAAGTCGCTTTGGATAAAAGCGTCTGCTAAATGACTAAATGTAAATGTAAATGTAGATGTAAAACACTTTATCACATGACCAGAATATGTTTAACGCCTTTTCCTAAATAACGATATCTGAATAGGCCTACTGAAATAGTTAGCATTAACGTTAACTTAACGTTACACCAAACCCGATCGCAAACTAACACTCGGTATGTAAATTATCAGCTATTCTGTCCATTCAGTTTATTAACAGAAGAAATAAATCTCACATTGGACACTAAAATTGAAAGTTTTGTTTGGATATTTACATATCTTATTTATCTAAAATATAAATCATAATCAATACTCACGTACCCTGGCTTGAAGAAGAATAACGGCCCAAAATTTTAAATGTGCTTCGGAACAGTGACGAGTACAGTGGTCGTACAGACAGCCTAAGCACAACCTTCAGCAATGGCCCTGAACCGTGGTTGAAAGGCAACATTGTAACGCAGTAACAACCTTAACGACACAACGTAGAACCAACAACCTTTTAACCATGTTGTTACAACGTTGCTAAAAGGTTGACATTCTGTGTTTGTTGGGATGTTGCTGTTTTGAAAAGTTGTTTATTGTTACCTGTAAAATAAATTACACAAAGTTTGCGGTGGAGAAACATCATCGAGTGAATGTGTTTTAATCTTCCTTTTTCAGGGGTATAAATAACACGTACCAGTTCACTACACCACACAAGTAATGCAACTATATCAAAAATGTGCATGTAATTGTAAACATATTAAATGAAATTTGGCAAGAAATGGCATGCTGACAACATGAGATGTACATTTTTTTACTCTGTGTAATTGTTTTACACGTAGTTGTTTACATAGAGAGCAGGCACACAAATGTTTGGAGCAGATACAGCAGGAGCCAGATTGTCCCACAAACGTTTTCCTGCTCTTGCTTCAAGATTGTGTTCAGATTCAGTCTGACTGCAGTAGTGAGAGAAGTGATGGATGGCAGAGACATGTGAAGGTGGACACAGTGGTCAGCTGCTTCATCAGAATAAATGAAAGATGGCAGTAGGATATGGGTGCACTGCCTGTAAATACATTTATATTTATGCATTTAGCAGACGCTTTTATCCAAAGCGACTTCGGTTATTCAGGTTATAATTTTTTTTGTTAGAATGTGTGCTCCCTGGGAATTTAACCCACAAGCTTTTTGCGTTGCTAACGCAATGGTCTACCACTGAGCAACAGGAACACAAATACATGATTGCCAGAACAATATGTTTGAATAAATCTTTTTCATGTGTTAACTTGTTTATTTATTGTCATGGTTACTTTTATTAACATTTTACTAATTTGTTCATGCTTCCTGTTGTCAATCACACATGCTAACAAGCAACAACTTACTTACACATAGTAAGAATTGGTTATAAAAACTAAAACAGAGATGAAACAAGCAGTAAGACGTACTAAGTGGGATTGTGGTTTTATTGATGCTATGAGGTGTTTGTGCACCTGTCGCTCTTATTTTATTGTTAATATTATTACTGCAGAATTTACAAGCTCTGGGAAAGATGGTAGTAGCTTTAACAATGAACAAGCATAATGACAAAAAATGGGTTCGCGTACATCATAGTATGAGATAATATACACAGGGAAAAAAAGATCAAAAATATATTTGAATAGTCATACAATTCATATAATCATGATGCATTAAAATTGCCTTTGTAATTTATAATCTTTAGGGATGCAACGACAAGAACATTCAACCAGAAAAAAAGGAAAACATGAGAATTTAATCCAGTTTTGCATGTGGATGAACAATTATGCACATCAAATGAATCACATATCCAAGAGATTTAGTTTTTTTGTAATAAAAATAATGTATTTAAGGATTAAACTGTAGGGTTATATTAGTTGTAGTTAAAAATATAAAAACTTACATCAACCCAAAAATGTATTGGTTATACTACAATCATAAGGAAAGCTGTTTCTTCAACAAGACCAAAAATGACCAAATTTCATCAGCATCAAATTCTTCTTCTTCACATGATAACGTGAACATGGCGGATCGCATTCATACTCAATGAGATTTGGCAGTAGAGTACGTACTCTTTTAGCACTCGTTAAGTACACTCATTGAGTAGGCGGTTTCGGACGCAGCTAATGTAACACATCTGCAATGGCTCAGATGATAAATCGCGTGCCAGTATTCCTTTTGATGCGATCAACCTGTGGTCAAATTTGCTAAGTTGTTGCTATGCCATTGCTAAGGTACCCGAGTGATTGCTAGTGTGTTTCTATAAGGTTGCTAGGGTGCCCGGGGTAGTTACTAGGGTGTTGCTAGGGTACCCTGGGTGGTTGCTAAGGTGTTTCTATGCGGATGCTAAGGTGCCCGGGTTAGTTGCTAGTGTACCCTGGGTGGTTCCCTCGCCAAAAAGCCAATAGGATTTTTCCATAGGCTTTTGGATTATCGCAAAACATAAGCTCTGTGTTCAATCATAGTTTATGAAACGTACACGTTTTGTGCATCAAGATAATCTTCACAAAATAATTTAACTTTGACGAATTTTGAAGCCTAAATAAAAGCGCCAGATCTGAAAAGCTAAACTTAGGCTATAAATGAACTACTGCACCACAGTCGCTCGCCTTCAACGTTACCAGCACGGCCGCGCTCCCGACAACTTTTTCAAACTTACTGAGAGGCAGTTTAAACATTACGTGACATGACATCTGACGCACAGACACCATTGGCACATGCCACTATGCTCTGTGACACTTCCGGTTTTCAGTGGCACATGCCAAAAAACTGTGACATGTCAATGGATGCCATTGGCACATGCCAAAAACCTGTGACATGGACTGCGTCTTTTGTCACATTGTCGCACTGCGTGTCGCACCTTCGGTAGTGACTGACACCTGCCGCTGGGTGCCGCTGCATAATGTAGATTGCGTGACACAAGCACGTCAGAACGATATTGATTTAATTAACAGTATGTTGCGGTCCAGTATACGATTTATTGCATCGCGAAATTCATTTGTACAACAAATATTCCTCTGTTAAGATTAAAATATGTCTAATGCCCCTTAATGTGTATTTTTTCCAGTAGCCTGCTTTGCACAATAGCCATACATTCAAATACGTAAATAGGCTTTTTTTTCTGACACTTGCCTTGTCACAGGTTTTTGGCATGTGCCACTGAAAACCGGAAGTGTCACGGAGCATAGTGGCACGTGGCAATGGCTCAGATGTCATGTCACGTAATGTTAAAACTGCTTCTGAACTTATTTTTAACGTTCAGGATTTACACTGTACATGAATTTTAATCCACGCTACATGAAACGTTTCATATAAACTGGAATAAATACAAAACTAGAGCCAAACTAAAACTGAAATGAGACATTAGTTATAAATAGTATAGTAAATAAATGAAATAACCATAACAAGGACATATGAAAGCAAATATTTATGCACATTTCGAAATAAGGTGCATTAAAAGTCAATAATTCCTTGATTATTATTAATAAAAAACGTGTCGCCGCATATTCAATCTTTTAAATAACAACATAGTGAGCAAGTTATTGAATATAGTAAGATTAAACTTATTTTAGTGAATAAACTACCACATTTCAGCTCTCATTTTGTTAGGATGGGTACACAATATTTTATCCATGCTTCTAGGAAATCCTCAATCTATATGCTCTCTAAAAGCTTCATGTGGCCGTAAACATTTAATTGTAACGTGGCTTTAAGCACTATGCATAATTAAAGTATCACTTTCACCACATAACGCCAGTAAATGTGGTGTTTACGTGTAATAATCGTAATATGAGTTTACCTTATGGTACGAACCCAGAGTCTCCTCATCAGTCTGTGATAAAACGAGCATTTTCCACCCGAAAACTTGTGTCGGATTTCGGGACAAAGCAAAAAAAAAAAAAAAAAACATTGTCGAACAACAATATAACTATATTGTATAGGAAGTTATTCATTGGTTATTCTAAAATGAATTGTATTACAAATTATACTACAACTGTAAAATGCTGTAAATCGATAAACTGTTTGGCGTGATGACGTTAAATGTCTCCGACAGCGCCTGTAGTCCCATTTAGCAACTTGTTAGCAACCGTCTTTTTTAAGAAACGTAATAGCTTAAAAAAATCACGAGTGTGGTGTAACTGGTGTGCTTTATGTCTTATAATAAAACGTGAAAGTATCTTGAGCTTTAACCAAAGGATTAAAGTATTTAACCAAAATCCCATTCAAAAAACCCATTGACTCAAAGACCATACAAAGTGACATCATAGACGTCATTGTGGAAAGGCGGAGTTGAACTGTTCGGCTTCTACGTAATGACGTCAAAGACGGAGGTTAGTGGTTAGTTATTTGAAAGTGGCGGGCAGGGTCTTTAGAGAAACATCGATTTTCCAATTTTAATGACAGACACGGTTAACGAAGTCTGTCTTTACATTAAAAGCGGTATTTTGGGAGTGCGATTTAGATCGTCTTATTTTATGTAAGAATTTTTTGATTTGGTGTAAAAAGGAAGTTTTACTTTTAACGTTACTCCTCGAGCACGACAACAACAGATTGCAGCGTGGAAGGTAACGTTAACTAAGTTAAATTACATGCGTTTTAAACATACATTTTTGTTGTATCAGCTCCTTGTTTTGTTTGTGTCTGTGTTGTTTAGTGCAGATATATGATTGTATGTAGCCTGTGTTGTTTAGTGCAGATGTATGATTGTATGTAGCCTGTGTATATGAAGTTGCACGATGGTGAAATTAAGGCCGTTCAGGCCTAAGAGCCTTGTTGCATAAATCAGTAAAGTTTTTTTTATTGTCTTGCATATTAGACTTGTCTTGAATGTTAAATCAGTTGCATACAAACTAATTTTGGACCAAAAATTAAGACTCATTTCCCTTTGGCTAATTTGAAATGCATGTTGAATTGCATGTATGTAGCTGTTGTATGCACATACATATACATACTATGTACATGTATGTAGTATGCATGTAGCTGGTATGTATGTGTGACAGTCAGCTGCACCACATAAGTGGTTTGTTGTTGACTTTGACTTCTATGGAACACTTTAATCCGTGGTTTTATGAATTAAGAGAGATCCACTGGAAGTATTTTTTTTTAATGAACTGCTGGAGAAGCTAGGATTTTCAAAACATACAATAATCAAAATGTCCAAATTAAAAGTAGTGCGAGCCATCGATGGAACACAACACCTACATCCCATGAGCCATAGTTTAAAAAGGCTACCATAGTATTAATAACCATGCAATTAGTGATCTTGAACATAGTGTTAGAGTCAAGTAAAATACATGATCTTGACAAATATCCCTTGCTGACCAGGACTGACCCCTGAATTTTGGTAAATGTATGATGCATGAAAGAGGTGATTTACAGAGAGTGCTTTTGGGCATGACTTTTCATGGCAGATTCCCATTGCCATGTTTGAAGCAAAATCAGTCCAGTCCTGAGCTGTATTTCCCAAAACCATAATAAGCCTAAATTTATTGTAGCTCCTCCATTGGTGGCAGTGGATCAACTTACGCTTATGATTAGGGGTCGACCGATATGTGTTTTTCAGGACCGATACCGATTATTACAGATCAAGTAGACCGATAACCGATATATTGAACCGATATACGTGTCTGGTGTAAAAATGAAAATGAATGCCAAAATTAATAATAACAAGAGCTCTGACAAAAAAACGTTCTTTAAATGCTTTTAAACATGTCTTTAATTCTGAAAACTGTTAATAACAACTACATTAAATAAACAGTAATATTAATAATATTAATAATAACATAAGTACAGAGATCACCCAGAAGCATTCTGTAAACATTTTGTAAAACTTAAAGTAAACGTATTTAGCGTATTGTGTGATTATTCTCAACAAAAGTTGCAATAATTGTTGTAGTTGTATTACGTATACAGTAATATATTTGGCTAAACCGAACTTATATTTTGACAGGTTGCCATGAGGACCTTTTAAGTTTCTGTAGCCTATGTATATATGATATGACGATTGTTTTACTCAAATGAAACGGTCAAATGCTCATGAAGTGACTCTCTGAGCAGTTCTGGGGATGTTGTTCATGTATTTATGTCCTCATTTAGTGAGACGGCAGATGCTGAAAACACCGCGAGCATCACGCGCTTCAGTATGTATGTGTGCAGTAAATGAAACCGCACGTCTGTGTCATTCATTAACAGAGATGCAGAACATGCAGGATTCATATTTAAATAGTGTTTTTGCGGCTTAATATTTATAGATACTAGTCCATAGCGCGAGTCGATTTAAGTGTACTGACCTACTTTTGATTAATTCATCCAAACTTCGACACATTCCGTGACATTCCGCATTATACGGTAAATTCCATTATATGACTGCATTCCGCGATTCCGCCCGCATTTTCCGCATCGCGGACATCATAGGTTATATTGAGGTGTTTTGCAACTTCAGCAACGTCTGCTGCTGCTTTACCTTTGAGAGACAACTGATGCGTGATCACTGACGCAGCTCCAGTTAGCAAGTGCTCTCGGTGTGAGACTGCCTTCAGTTTTCCGCGTTGATTGGTCGGACTCGTGACTTCCTACATATCAGATGAGCGGTGGGCGGAGATTGCTCTCAGAGATTGAGAGATCGCCTCACTCTCACAGAGTGTTGAGCTCAGACAGGCTGCATCGAGCCAAATAGTGCATTTAAACATTAAATAGTTTCACCTGTATTATTTATTCACCAATAAATAATGTCACCTGTAAATAGTAGGGGTCGACCGATTATCGACCTGGCCGATTATCGGCGCCGATATTAAGCATTTTACCGATTATCGATATCGGCCATTTTCAAAACATATTTGCCGATAATTTTTTTTTATAATTTTTTTTTTTTTTTTTATAATGCAAACAAACATACTATTTACAGGTGACATTATTTATTGGTGAATAAATAATACAGGTGAAATTATTTAATGTTTAAATGCACTATTTGGCTCGATGCAGCCTGTCTGAGCTCAACACTCTGTGAGAGTGAGGCGATCTCTCAATCTCTGAGAGCAATCTCCGCCCACCGCTCATCTGATATGTAGGGAGTCACGAGTCGCGGAAAACTGAAGGCAGTCTCACACCGAAAGCACATGCTAACTGGAGCTGCCTCAGTGATCACGCATCAGTTGTCTCTCAAAGGTAAGGCAGCAGCAGACGTTGCTGAAGTTGCAATAAATCACAATCCACTATGATGTCCGCGATGCGGAAAATGCGGGCGGAATCGTGGAATGCAGTCATATAATGGAATTTACCGTATAACGCGGAATGTCGCGGAATGTGTCGAAGTTTGGATGAATTAATCAAAAGTAGGTCAGTACACTTAAATCGACTCGCGCTATGGACTAGTATCTATAAATATTAAGCCGCAAAAACACTTTAAATATGAATCCTGCATGTTCTGCATCTCTGTTAATGAATGACACAGACGTGCGGTTTCGTTTACTGCACACATACATGAAGAGCGTGTGAAGCTCGCGGTGTTTTCAGCATAAATGAGGACATAAATACATGAACAACATCCCCAGAACTGCTCGGACAGTCACGTTCACGAGCATTTGACCGTTTCATTTGAGTAAAACGATCGTCATATCATATATACATAGGCTACAGAAACTTAAAAGGTCCTCATGGCAACCTGTCAAAATATAAGTTCGGTTTAGCCGAATATATTACTGTATACGCAATACAACTACAACAATTATTACAACTTTTGTTGAGAATAATAACACAATACGCTATTTCTTCCATGTTTTAATTATAATAGTAAACTCATTTGTTTGCCAAAAATAAAGTCTAACTCTCATTTGATTAAAAGATAAATTAAATTAATGTTTTATGCCTTCATTTGCACTGTACTGTAAATTAAAATCAACGGAAATGTTGTTGTTATTAACAGTTTTCAGAATTAAAGACATGTTTAAAAGCATTTAAAGAACGTTTTTTGTCAGAGCTCTTGTTATTATTAATTTTGGCATTAATTTTCATTTTTACACCAGACATGTATATCGGTTCAAAATATCGGTTATCGGTCTACTTGATCTGTAATAATCGGTATCGGTATCGGCCCTGAAAAACACATATCGGTCGACCCCTAGTAAATAGTAGGTTTGTTTGCATTAAAAAAAAAAATTATCGGCAAATCTGTTTTTAAAATGGCCGATATCGATAATCAGTAAAATGCTTAATATCGGCGCCGATAATCTGTCGACCCCTACTTATGATGCTATATGGAAACGCAGCCCTGGCTGATGGCCAGTTGATCGTTGCATCACACTCTGTGTTCCTCAAACTCGGTACAACACATTCTATACCAAGAAAGTAATGCTATTGAAAGGTGTTTTGTAATTCTTGAAGATATTTTATTATTGTGTTGAAATGACTGATTCGATATTGATTTGGCAGCATTGCATTGTCGGTTTTGTATAAAGTTAAGTGACCAATTTTTTCCCACAATGTTGTATGTAGGGATGCATCGATCCGATACTGAGGATCGGTATCGGCTCCGATCCAGTCATTTTCTGCGGATCGGTATCGTCAGACGAGACCCGATCCAAATCCGATCCTGTGCTTTTAAGCTCATAATATTCTGTGTTGTTGTTAAGCCCCACGGAAGTCACAAAAACACCATTAAGCACCATACAGTTTTCATGCATTATATTTCAAGTGTTCTGAAGCTGTTCCATAGTTTAATCTGAGGTACAGATGAATATTTAAGTTGTTAAATTCAAGTCCACGTGAACTTCTCTCTCCGCTGCGTCTGTCTGTCTGTCATCCTCCGTTCAGCATTCAAACTCTTCAAGAGCGCACAGTTACTGAGGTTTAAAACAGTTAAGAAAAGGCTTAAAGTAAACTAACTCACAGATTTGATACACTTCTCAGCAATATCTCTTCCCTCTGTATTTTTCTTTTCTATGCGGACTCGGAGGGCTGCGCAACCTGTGTGCTTTGACTGTGTTTCAAGAGCATCATTCTGCGCACGGGATGCGCATTGCGCCGCTCTGTAATTGAGCATTTCATTTTATAATACTTCTGCCCAATGAAAGATTATAATAGTCTTTCTTGTTCTGTCTTATCTATAATATGTTGCTGCCTTATTATTGTGTTGTACATTTAAAATGTTTATTTAGATTTTATATGAAATATTTATATTTAAATGTATTTGCTTGTTTTTTAAATGTATTTTATAATACAAAGAGCAAGATTTATTCGTAGACTTATTCACTTTTATTTGTAAATAACAATTTTCACTAGATTTTATAAATAAATATATAAATCGATATATATATATATATATATATATATAAATAAAACAAAGCAAGTTTATTTCACAAAAATTAAGTCAAAACTGTTATGAACAGCCTATAACGCAAGGCTATTAAATAGCCGTCCAAAACTCATTTTTTGTTAATAAAATTAATTTGGTATGAGCCAGCACATTCATTTAAAGCAGTGGTTCTCAACCCGCGACCCACCATGCTAAACATAATAAAACAATACTTTCAGTTCTACAATTCATTTTTAGGATTTAGATTAATAAAAAAATATACGAAACAAATAAAAGCTGTTTTTGTTATGTCAAATAATGTAGTTTTTCATATATTATGTTTAAGCATGAGCAGACTATATGCACTCATTTAATTAATGTTACGCATTTAACAAGCGCGCACTTTGGCAGAATTTAATTCAGATAGTCATCAGCAGCCATTCGTTCGATAAAATTGAGCATCAGAATGGACACATTTGTTAAGGGAGGAAACAAAATGTGGAAAATGTCAGCGAAGGAACAATATCAGAATCAGCAGTGCTTGCCTCACACTGAACATGTTCAGGTAAAAAGAAACATCATCCTTAATTAGAGAAAATGTCAAAACATCTCTGGAGAGAACCTTAGATTATTAAAATCGAAAATGCTCTCCATATTTGGATCAACATAGGCTACTTTTGTGAACTTTTCTGCAATGTCGCGTGTCGAGTCACGCTTCCACGCGCCTTACAGAGTGTAACTTACAATCACAAATGAATTGTGCTGTTACTCCTTTTTTATAGCAGAATTTCTCAAGATTCAAGATTTTTGTTTGTCACATACATAATTATACAGAATATAACCAGCAGTGAAATGTAATTGGTCAGCTCCCGACAGCATCACGTGTTTTATTAATGGTGAGTAGGGTTGGGAATCGAAAATCGCGCACTGCAGCTTTGTCTCAGCTCCAGGCGCGAGTCAAATGAGTGTGGAAAAGGTACACCAGCCAAATGAGCTTCGGTAGAACAACGAGAGGCTATTCTGCTCACGGCGCACGCCCTGATTGCGTCATCATAAATAAGCGCACAAGAAACTATGAGCATACGATGTGAAATTACCAAAAAAAGGCGATTAAAGCTGCAAACTGTGCATGTATGAATGCATTACTAAAATATAGGCTCTCGTGCGATTCCAAATTATCACAAGGTGCAAGCTGATATGTATTTTAATTTCTAATTTAATGCACAAGTAAATGTGAGCACAATGCATTTATACTAGAAAACATGCACTATTTTTTTCATTCATTTTAAAAGTACAAAGGAAAATAAAACCATTTAAATGCATAAAACAACCAATTTTACAATCGGGCATTTATGTGCTGTTGTCTTCTGGCGTTTTTCACATTCTTAAGGCCCGTACACACCGGGACGAATATCGGCGCGCGTTATTCGCCAGCGTTTTTCAACGCATTTTTTGTGTTCACACCCAAGCAATTTTCACTGACGATGAGCCGAGTGAACATGCAAATTCATTCCCTGACATTAGATGGCGCTTAATGTAAAACAGAAATACCCCGGTACACAAGGTGGCGCTGCACAACTTTACGCTTCTGACACTCGCTTGTCACTCAGAAGAAGAGAGCAAGTATTTACGCGCTTGTTAAGATCATACAAATTTGTCATAAAGTTATTTGTGTTCAGACACCAACAAGACCAGCAGCTCTACATTCATCTTGCCTTGCATCTTCTTTGTCTTCTTATTTCTTCCCGGCAGTGTAGATCTCACTGTCGTTTAGATTTTTGTTATAGTAATAAAAATTGTTTAGTTCAGTTAGAGGACACTGCAATTAGAACTGAACGCTGCTGCTCAATGCAGTGCACCGAACGAACGAGAGCCATGCATCACAGTATTGATTTTTACCTGTATTTTAAATCAAACATTGTGTTTGGGGTTATAATTGATAACCAGATTTCGCCGCGGGATTAATTTCCTGAATATAACATGGTAACGGTCGGTAACTCTGGTGCAATTTGAACGGGAGCGGGCGGTCTAACAATATCCCGTTCCCGACGTCCTTTCAGAATAGCATATCTGCGCTTTATTCTTATCGAGCTCTGGTACAGCCTGCACTCGGACCGTTATGCGCACGTTGCAGCATGAACCAGTGCTTCATTTTATTTGCGGGGTCTGAGCAAAGCATGTGCAACGATGCAGATATAATATACAGCTCTCAAACAGAACAGGCAGGTTGTGATGAGTGACAGATCAGAATAAAGATGGAGTGTGAATGCGATGTCATTGAAGGATGTTCAACTCGTCTTTCCTTTTTTTCTTTTTTGTATTATGCTTATTCTATCATTTTAAATGACAGACTGTCGAATTTATTTATTTTTCTCTGCTGCACTTTTCACGGTGTTAACAGCAAGATGTTAAATGAATTTAGTGTTTTGACAAGACTTATATAATATATTAGGCTAAACCTACATTTTTCTTCCTATTGTGTTGTAGGCTGAATGTTAGCATAAACTAATTATATCCTGACTAAACGAATAAAAATAAGGATTACAATTTTTATATAACTTTTTTTTCTCTCTGTGACACTTTATTCCGTGTTGGCAGCAAAATGTTATTGACATTTTTCTGTCAATAAATACAAGACGAATAAAATAAATAAAATTTTATGCAGACTACACTTTTATTTGTTAGCCTAACTATCTGTTCAAGCAGAAATATGAGTGATCGAGAGCACATACACGGTTCGTTTGCGCATCATTTATAACGGACATAACGCGCGCCTAATGCACGATCCTGTATGTCACTGTAATCATCTTTTCCTTGATTACAATAGTCGTCCATCAAAACTTGTGTGTAGTGTGACATAGGGCTGTGACGGTACTGGATTTTTCCTTACCGCGGTGAAGCAGCAACAAATATTGCGGTTTGGCGGTTAATCGCACGACCCCCCTAGTAAAAAAAAAATTGACGTGGTCGCTAGGGGTCGACCGATTATCGGCCTGGCCGATTATTGGCGCCGATATTAAGCATTTTACCGATTATCGATATCGGCCATTTTAAAAACAGATTTGCCGATAATTATTATTTATATATATATATTTTTTTTTATGCAAACAAACATATTATTTACAGGTGACATTATTTATTGGTGAATAAATAATACAGGTGAAATTATTTAATGTTTAAATGCACTATTTGGCTCGATGCAGCCTGTCTGGGCTCAACACTCTGTGAGAGTGAGGCGATCTCTCAATCTCTGAGAGCAATCTCCGCCCACCGATCATCTGATATGTAGGAAGTCACGAGTCCGACCAATCAACGCGGAAAACTGAAGGCAGTCTCACACCGAAAGCACATGCTAACTGGAGCTGCCTCAGTGATCACGCATCAGTTGTCTCTCAAAGGTAAAGCAGCAGCAGACGTTGCTGAAGTTGCAAAACACCTCAATATAACCTATGATGTCCGCGATGCGGAAAATGCGGGCGGAATCGCGGAATGCAGTCATATAATGGAATTTTCCGTATAATGCGGAATGTCATGGAATGTGTCGAAGTTTGGATGAATTAATCAAAAGTAGGTCAGTACACTTAAATGTATTCCTTAAATCCAAATTCCTGCCGCGCCACAGAGCGCCATCGGCATTGTTTTATATTAAATAACATCATATTTGTCTCAAACCGTTGTTAATACATTACACCAAGATACCACTGCTGCAAAATACTGTACACATTAGTTTTACAGCTTGAATAAAATGTAAACATATATAATTAAATGTATAATAAATGTAATCCTTTAAATGTTTTTATATTTCTCGAGACATTTTTACATACACAAAATATTACAGTATAGACCTATGTAACAATTGTCTGTCGTGATTACATTCACTGTCGTCGGTTGCTACCAACTGGATTTACCAGGACACAACCGTTACAACACAATTCAGGTAATTTAAATAGCTGTGTAACGTTAGCGGGCCGCAATGGACGACGAAAAACTAATCAACGACTTTTCATAACACAGATTATTTTAATTGATTAACGTTCAAAACGCCGCTATTATCAATTTAAATAATATATTAAAATAATAAATTAAGTTAAAACTCACCCATCTTGCAGCTCAGACGTTGATTCGAAATTGAGCTCGCGCGTATAGACTGTGCGCGTCTGGTGTGCGATACCTCGAGTTGTCCTAGACGCGGCGCTGCGCATCCGGTGTGCGACCCCCTTAACTGCATGTTTCATCCATGAGTATGTAATGTTAGAGAACAAGTTTTTGGGGGTTTTTAGAGCCAGAACCAAACAGACCGAGCTATAGTGAGCCACTTTATTAAAATACCTGGTGATGAGGAATAATACAAAAATGTGTCATACTCACTCAGTATTACTTGATATAATAATTTACAAATATCTAAATTACAATGAAGTAGAAATCAATTGTATTCAGCTGTGTTTTAGGCACAAAAATTTAGATTTCTGTGCCACCCCAGGCTGGTTGCTGGCTCCTCCCTGGCCACCCGTATGATAACATCCTGGCTCCGCCACTGCCATGCAGCGAACGATCACATCAGTCAGTGTGATTTAAACATTAAACCTGCATTCTCGCTGCCGCTGACCTAAAGAGAGCAGCTGTCATGTATATGAATGAAACAGCTTCAGTCTTTTCAACCACACAGTATCATTAAATATACAGAAGCACTGTTATACATGTTTATAGTTCAGATATAAACTCTGTTCGGTAGCGATTAAAATAGAGTAAATCTCCTTTTGAAAGTAATTTGATGCTTGAAATGAAGATTTATCGATTACATTGTTACGCCAGTGGGTGGCGAAAAGTGTCTGTTAAAATGTATTTGTCTTAGAATCCTACAAGAGATTCATTAAAGGATGATAATTCATCCAATAACGAAACAAGTACATCTTGAGTGAGAATTGTGTGTTTTACTGTAACTTCAGCTGCTCCAGACACGTGAGCAAAAGCGCCAATCTCATTGGTCGGATAGTTTTTGATGCGGCGCGTCAAACCAAAAAAACGACCCCGAGGCGTTTTTTAAAAAATGACGCTTTTACGCGTGGCGTTTTTCGTGTCGGTGTGCACACTCACATTGGCGCCCTTTGTTTAGTCACGAGGCGTTAAACGTCGGCGAATATCGCGCGCGAAATTCGTCCCGGTGTGTACGGGCCTTTATTATCACTAAAGGGGGTTGCACACCAGATGCGCAGCGCCGCGTCGCGCCATGTCTTTCAAATTCGAACACATTGTTTTCTATGTGTTTACGCACACCGGCGGCGCCATTCGGTGTCTGTCCGCAGCGCCCAGCAACGACTCAGAACGCTGTTCAAATTCCTGCCGCGCCACAGAGCGCCATCGGCATTGTTTTATATTAAATAACATCATATTTGTCTCAAACCGTTGTTAATACATTACACCAAGATACCACTGCTGCATGTGATTTTGTTTAGTTGTCTAATATTTTTTTCTTCAGAATCATGAAAGAAACACAACTTCCATTGGGCTAAAATTTACAAATTCAGTTTATCCAGAATCATGCAGTTCTCGTTTGCACACAAACAGCTCTTAAAGAGTTCAGTTTTTATGTAGCCTGTTGATTTTTTTTCATGGTATTCAGCTCCAATAAATGGTTTGCTAAAAAGAGACACAGGATAAATGTTTGATATCATTATTTAATCACATTGGAATCGAAACTTATTTCGAAAAGAATCGGAATCGATAAGCAGAATCGGAATCGAAATCGATAAAATTCAAACGATACCCAACCCTAATGGTGAGTAGAATTATTTATTTATTTATTTATTTATTTAAATAAATGCAATCGTTTAGATATCATATTTAGGCGATAAATGATATTAGAAATCTGGTTGGTTTGTATTGGTGACTAATATGTAAATTACATGCGTGCGGCCCGTGAGACTTGCACTTGGACCATAGAGCTGCCTGGTCGAAAAAAAGGTAGAGAACCACTGATTTAAACATATAGCCTACAAAATGACATGAAGTGAAAATATGGTGGTTATGAAAACAACCAAGGTGACTGTTAATGAAACGTGGAAACTGCTCCTGAATAGAATATCACACCGTCATGCAAATCCTTCCCAGCAAACACACGCAGTACAGTTATGTGATGTGTTGGAGCTGTATGCTACTTTTATTGTACAGTACTGCCGCATGCTTGTAGTTTCTGCGCTTTAGTGAAGTTATATAACGTTACAGCGTGGCGCTGCGTTCACGCGTGCTATAGAAGAGCACGCGCGCCACCAGCATAGTATAACATCTGACAGGAAAGTTCATTTTTTTCTGAGGTGAGAGACTTTTCATTTCATAAGTTACGAAAATAACGATACAGGGCTCTAGACTAACTTTTTGCACTGTTGCGCCTAACTTTTTTTCTTAGGTGCACCAGCACAAAATGACGCAAATGATTCGCGTCTGGTGTGAACACACCTTGAGACGTTTATCAGATTACACAGCAGATGTTTCCCAGATCTTTAGCAGACGTCTTACAGATATACTTGTGCTGTCTGGGTAGTTGAGATGCGGTTCAAAATGAACTTTTATCAATGTCATTCATAATGTCTAAATATAATTATATATATTAGGGATGGGTCACGATTTTCGAATATTCTATTTAATTATAGAATATCGATTAGGTTGTGCGATTATTTTCTAAAGGTGTACCAGGGCTTGACAATAAAGACTGCCTGATGGCGTGACGGACGCTCGGATTTGTCACTTGCCAGATCGGGCCACTGCAGGTGGTCACTAAATTGTATCATTTGCATGCGTTTTTAAGCCTTTGTTTAAAAATGTAAGTGATTAAAAAGCATTTGTGCGCGAAAGACAACTCCTTTCAGTACATGCGCGCTGTGTTCTGTTCTGTGTGAACAGCGTGAGCACAGACAGCGCGTCTCTGACACGCACGAGCTGCCTGAACGGGCAAATACATGACGTATGTCAAACTACCTCTCTTGGCAAGTAACTTTAGCAATAATTCATCTATATTGAATTTATATACTGGAGTACAGATCAACAGGATATTTGTTTGTTTTATTTTAGAGCATCTTGTGCTTGCGCACAAACTGCACTGTCGGCACTCGGGCACGGCACACATACATAGTGTGTACACAATACATACACACACACACTATAGTGTGAGCGCTAACCATGCTGGAGAACGGAACTTCTGATACGTGCAGGCTGATTGCGTGAACAATAGATGGTAAGCAATATATTGCGAGAGGGTCGTTTGTTACAGCGTCCCAAACAACTCATAATAAACCAAAGTTAACAAAACGATGCACTCCACGGAGTGCTTCTCTGCCACCTTCACGTCCTGTTTCCCATTAATGAAGCCGTGACGAGCTCCCTGCATTCAAATTATTAGTTTTTTGCTGAAATAATAACGTAATATTCCACTGGTTGATATATTATATTTATATGCAAAATATTTGTTGTTTTTCGTGTTAAATGTGAAGAATGACAGGTTGGATGCCACACTTATTATTATTATTATTATTATTTTTTTGGCTGAGTATACAGGTGTAACTTTAACTTTAGGCAATGTAACATGATTTGATCGTAATTTTGACTTTATTCTTAAAATATTATGACGTTAATTATTTAGTTATTTATTTGAGAAGGATAAACTGATCAAATTTGCGCTGGCCGCTTGGTATTTAAAAAAACTAAAATTTAAATTTAACAAAAAAAAGATGTTCCAATCATATTTCTAAATTAAATTAATAAAGGAAACAAAATAATGACCAATTTGTTATTAAAAACCAAAACTGAACTATATAAATGGCTCAGCTAGAGACAGAGACAGAGACACGGGCTCTGGTCAGGCTCAGACGGAGAATTCTGAGAAGCTGCAGGGATCTATATTCCTTCCCTTGTTTTAATTCAAAGTTCACCGAACTAATTGTGAACAACACTCCCGTCTTCTTCCCGAGCATGTGAACATGTTAATTTAATATATTTATATATATGAAATAGGTTATTGTTATGAAGACAGATGTTAAAATTAATGTTCACCAGAGGTGGAAAGTAACGAATTACATTTACTCGCGTTACTGTAATTGAGTAGCTTTTTTGTGTACTTGTACTTTTTTTAAGTAATATTTGTAATCTGTAATTTTACTTTTACTTAAGTATATTTTGTGTGAAGTATTGTACTTCGCTACATTTTAAAACAGATTAATTACTGAGTGAAAAAAAAAATCGCTCCGTGGAAACAACTGCAGCAAATAATGGGCAGAAGAAGAAACTGGCGCTAAAATCACAAGAAAGATGCAGACGGACATGACAGGCGTTAATGGTGCAGACCCAGCTGAAAACCAAACCCCGTCGTACTCTGCTGAAGTTGAACTCAAAGAAAATGAAGTGAACCCCTGGCCATATATTCATGCTCTATTATGCAGTGTTAGCTGTGTTTGCCTCGGGAGACTGAACTAGCAGCTTATAACATCTCGACATCAAGCCTTCGCAAGCATGTAGAGTAGGGATGGGTATCGTTAAGGTTTTAACGGTATTACTACTCTTATCGATACTGCTTATCGGTGTAAGATATATCGGCAGGAATTCAACTCTACAAGTCACCAGAAGGGGGGGGCAGCTAAAGAATCAGCAGCCCTCTAAAAAGCCCCTCCTCCGCCTCAGCGCAAAAGCGCGCGTTTTCTTCCTGTTGTGGAACAAAGGAACGTAGCGAGAATGCTTCTCAAAGACATTCGTTCATTTCATGACTTTCAAAGCATCCACAAAGAAATATATGGATATTAATGTGTACTCTTTCTCTCATATGCTTGTGGAATATGAATATTAAGTTAGGAAAACGTGGGCTGATTTCTAATCATACTTTAAGCTGGAATGTTTAGGTAGTGTTTAGACTTTTATGAATGGTTGCAAAATTTCATGAATCAGTACGATAACGAATGTGGTGATATTATAAATGTGTAAACTTGATAAAAGTTTTAATACAGGGATCAAAAGTTATTCTTTTCTCCATTGAAAATGCCTTGCAAGAAAACCATGGACATGGGTGGAGCTCCGCCCCATACGGACAATCTGATTCGATCAGCCGCCGGTGGGCGGCGTCCAAACCGGACAGTTGAAAAGACGACGCGCGAGCGGCGCGCTCTCTCTTCTCTTCCCTCTTGCAACTCTCTGGCGCTCCTGAACTCGGCGCGTTCAAACGCGCGCAAGGCTGACCTGGAAGCCGGCCCGCCGGACTCTCTCTCAACGAAACCAACCATCGGAGGGGGTCTAAGACCGTGCCAAAGCCGTAACGGAGCCACGAAGTCAACGATTGCGGAGGAGAGCTTTCCCCGGTGACGTCACGCAGCCATCTCAAGTCTCCACACGAGAACAACCGAAGGAGCCCGAGCTGAACACGTGACACCCGAAACAAAGAACTGAACTCACGCGGGAAAACGAACCAACTCCGAGCCTGCTTTAAACCCATCCAAGCAAGTACAAACTGAATTCCTAATCCTGACTAAACCGTTAAAATTCGATCTGAATGCAGTAACAAAGCAAAAGATTTGTTCGTGATCATTTTCCTGGTTAGTTAAGCTATGAAGTAGAAAGAATGGTATTCTTTCATCCACAGTTACCCTCAAAACTTTCGTATGCCTATGTGTGTATGTCTATGTCTTCTCAGTTAATCCATTTATGTTAGAATAGCAATATCACGAATAAATCGTTTTTCATTTCATAAAGAATTGTCTCTGGAATGTGATTTTAAGCATTTTTATCCTTATTTGCCCTAAAGATAACGCAGCCTAGCTCTAAACTAGAAATTATTAATCTCGTGTATCGTTACCTGGGGCCACGGGGAATGTAAGCGAGATTTTAATTGAGATTAACAGAATGTACTTTTAGTGATTGCTGGACAAGCACTTAATAAGGTGTAAACTGTAAAGAAATATTAATAGGGCTTAATCGAGCATATTAAATATTTAATAACTAATTCCCGGAGCTGAAACAATAGCTCCATATTAAACTGGTATTTTTACTACATCGGTCCGGTACTTTAACGGTATTCTTATCTTGTTATTTATATATATATACATACATATATACATACACATATATGTATGAAATATATATTTCTATGATAGATTAGCAGCTTAATTAACATGGCTTTATATTCTGAAATGTTAAATAAATATTTAATTAAATAAATATAAAACATCAATTTGTAAATGCACCATGTGCAGGCATTTTTAGTGTTTTATATACATAAGATAAGATAAAGAACATGAACAAAGAAACAAAGTTAAATAAACTGACAAATATACCATTTGTCATACCATAAAACAAATGTACAAATGTAAAAAAAAAACCAGTGCTTTCATTTATCCATGATGGTCTACTAACATTAATGTTCAGATAAGTAATAGCTACAAAAGAAATCTAAAAGTGATCAAATGTAAATGAACACTGCATAGTTTTCACTGTATATATTGATAGATTAATGCTTATTAAAGCTATTACTTTATTCAGATTAAGAGCTGTGAGTGATTTTGTCTTTGTATTTTGTTCTTTGATTAACATTGAAGAAGCTCCAATCTGTCACTAAGACAAAATATTGACACACAATTTTCTCCCAACTGTTCTCGTTCACTTTAAGATATAAACTGTGTTTGTGAGTGAATACTCTCCAAGCCGTCCGTTTTTACATGCTTTGTGTGTATTTGATCGTTTGGGACGCGCCCGAAGCTCAAAGTGTATTTTGCTTGTCTGTTTTGGAGCACGCACGCACACACACACGCGCACACACACGCACACACACACACACACACACACTTCAGCCTGAGGAACAGCGTCTCTCGTGTGGATTGTACTTTCAACGTTTTATTATCAAACATGTCCAGCAATTTAGTAACTGTAAAGACGGCATTTTACAACAATCGACAGACGATTTATCTGATTCTGACGTTAAGTTTTGGTCAGGGAGGAACGAATGCGCGCCGCTGTGAAGAGAAGGAAGTTGTGCTTGAAGAAACACGGCTATAATCTTTAGAAGCTAAAAAAACATTAAATAAACTCAGTTTAATATAACAGCCACAGGCCTAAAGTGTAAGCATGTTTTAATGGTTAGTTCTCTCTTCTATCATAAACAGGGCTTTCATGTTGCGCGTGCTGAACTCATCCACGTGAGCGATCTCGCTTCTGATTTGGGAATAGGAGAAATGCATCATAGACAAGAATATGAATATTATTGCATATAAAAACAGCTGGTGACTCTGGCGGGATAGAATTTGCAAGATAATGTGTATATATATATAGCAATAATAAATGTATGTGTGTTTTCTTAATTTCTCCAGTACCGATAACAGAACCGTTAACGTCAGAGCTTATCGATACTCCGGTCTTTTATAATTTAGCCCCGAGACCGATTAAATATCGGGTTTCGGTACCCATCCCTAATGTAGAGGTAACGTAAGGTAAATACTTGCATCGTTGCATTGGTGGTTAAAATGAAGCTTTAACAGTTTAACAAAAGGTTTTGCACAAATGAGCCAAAAAGACAGTGGTGCAGGGTGTGCAATATCGTCTGCGATAATATAGTAATTGTTGTTTTAACGATGTGACATTATCAGTATTTTGCCAAAAACCAAACAAATCACTCTAAACAGTGAGCCGTGAAATCTAGTAACGTTAGATAAGACTAATCCGCGTGCATTTGGAGTGCTTTCTTTCACTGCGTAATTCAGTCTGTTAAAATGCATTTAGAATGATCACAAAATTGAAGATATAGAAGCAGAAAATGTATATATTTATATAATTTAATATAGTAAGTCAACTTCACATGAAGAATGCCGTTTTTCTCAAATAAATTACCATGATTACATAGGCCTGTAGTTTTTCTTTTTACAACAGTTCAAAAAACAAGAAGTTAATTAAGAGACTTGCGTATTAGACACCATATTGCCTGTTTTTGCTCTATTTCGACAACAAAAATAATTCCAAACAGCCATCATACACAGTTTTGCGTCTCTGACTCTGAGCAATGACGTGTTTTGTTCTGAATGAATTAACCGTTTAAATGATTCTGTTCAATCGCAATGACTCCCTTATGAGTGACTTGCTGACACCTACTGGTGGTTCTAATTTAACATTTAAAGTATCTTTTGATTTATTTATTTTTTAATTTAAAATGACTATTTAACATTTGTGACCCTGGCATGGACCACAAAGCCTTAAGTCGCTGGGGTATATTTGTAGCAATAGCCAACAATACATTTGGCTATTGTATTGGGTTAAAATTATACATTTTTCTTTTATGCCAAAAATCATTAGCATATTAAGTAAAGATCATGTTCCATTAATATAGTTTGTAAATTTCCTACTGTAAATATATCAAAACTAAGAGCTTAATTTGAACTTAATTTGAAGAGCTTTAAAGGAGATTTTCTCAATATTTGGATTTTTTTGCACCCTCAGATTCCAGATTTTTAAATATTGTCCTATCATAACAAACCATACATCAATGGAAATATTATTTATTCAGCTTTCAGATGATGTATAAATCGCAATTTAGGAAAATGGACCCTTATGGTTTTGTGGTTCAGGGTCACATTTTATGTCTTATTTATCAAAACATTATTTCTGCCTTTGTAACTGCAGGCTAAATGCATTCATGTCAGTGTGTAATACATCTACGCCACTTCAGATGAAGCTTCTGCATTTCCTCTGTATTGCAAAGATGCATTTTGTTGATACTGATTTAATTTGCCTGGTAACAGCCTAAATGTCTTATTATTCTAATTAACCGATTCCTTTAGTTAAAAACACCTAGTTTGAGATTTTATAGGCCTATCCCATGTATGTCAAACTCAGTTCCTGGAGGGCCACAGCCCTAAAGAGTTTAGTTCCAACCCTGCTCCAATACACACACCATGTAGTTTTCCAGAGGTGGAAAGAGTACAAAAATATTGTACTCAAGTAAAAGTACCATTACATTACTGAAATTTTACTTAAGTACAAGTAAAAGTACCAGTCTAAAAATATACTCAAGTAAAAGTAAAAAGTAGCTCATTTAAAATTTACTCAGAGTAAAAATTACTTAGTTAAATTTTAACAATGGGAGGGAGGAAAAAATGGGATAGACCAAAGGTGTCAAACTCAGTACCTGGAGGGCCACAGCCCTACACAGTGTAGATATTACCCTAATTAAACACATCGGATCCAGCTAAACTAATCATTTAGGCTTATTTGAAAACTACATGGTGTGTGTGTTGGAGCAGGGTTGGAACTAAACTCTTTAGGGCTGTGGCCCTCCAGTAACACCCTCCAGAGTTTGACACACCTGGGATATGGGCCTATAAATCTCAAACTTGGTGTTTTTAATTAAATGAATCAGTTATTTAGAATAAAAACACATTTAGGCTGTTACCAGGGAAGTTAAATCAGTATCAACAAAATTCATCTTTGCAATGCAGAGGAAACGCAGAAGCTTCATCTGAAGTGGCGTAGATGTATTACACACTGACATGAATGCATTTAGCCTGCAGTTACAAATGCAGAAATAATGTTTTGATAAATAAGACATAAAATGTGACCCTGAACCACAAAACCATAAGGGTCCATTTTCCTAAATTGCGATTTATACATCATCTGAAAGCTGAATAAATAATATTTCCATTGATGTATGGTTTGTTATGATCGGACAATATTTTAAAATCTGGAATCTGAGGGTGCAAACAATCCAAATATTGAGAAAATCTCCTTTAAAATTGTTCAAATTAAGCTCTTAGTTTTGATATATTTACAGTAGGAAATTTACAAAATATATTAATGGAACATGATCTTTACTTAATATGCTAATGATTTTTGGCATAAAAGAAAAATGTATAATTTTGACCCATACAATGTATTGTTGGCTATTGCTACAAATATACCCCAGCGACTTAAGACTGGTTTTGTGCTCCAGGCCAGGGTCACAAATGTTAAATAGTCATTTTAAATTAAAAAATCAAAAGATACTTTAAATGTTAAATTAGAACCACCAGTAGGTGTCAGCAAGTCACTGATAAGTGAATCATTGCGATTGAACAGAATCATTTAAACGGTTAATTCATTCAGGAACAAAACACGCCATTGCTCAGAGTCAGAGACGCAAAACTGTGTATGATGGCAAAAACAGGCAATATGGTGTCTAAAACGCAAGTCTCTTAATTAACTTCTTGTTTTTTGAACTGTTGTAAAAAGCAAAACTACAGGCCTAATCATTGTGATTTTTTTGAGAAAAACGGCATTCTTCATGTGATGTTGACTTACTATATTAAATTATATAAATATATACATTTTCTGCTTCTATATCTTCAATTTTGTGATCATTCTAAACGCATTTTAACAGACTGAATCACCCAGTGAAAGAAAGCACTCCATATGCTCGCGGATTAGTCTAATCTAACGTTACTAGATTTCACGGCACACTGTTTAGAGTGATTTGTTTGATTTTTGGCTAAATACTGATAATGTCAAATCGCACATCATTAAAACAACAATTACAATATTATCTCAGATGATATTGCACACCCTGCACCACTGTCTTTTTGGCTCATTTGTGCAAAACCTTTTGCTAAACCGTCAAAGCTTCATTTTAACCACCAATGCAACGATGCAAGTATTTACCTTACGTTACCTCTACATGCTTGCGAAGGGCGATGTCGAGATGTTATAAGCTGCTAGTTCGGTCTCCCGAGGTAAACACAGCTAACACTGCATAATAGAGCATGAATATATGGCCAAGGGTTCACTTCATTCCTTTGAGTTCAACTTCAGCAGAATATGACGGGGTTTGGTTTTCAGCTGGGTCTGCACCATTAACGCCTGTCTTGTTCGTCTGCATCTTTCTTGTGATTTTAGCGCCAGTTTCTTCTTCTGCCCATTATTTACTGCAGTTGTTTCCACGGAGCGATTTTTTTTTTTTACTCAGTAACGAATGTGTTTTAAAATGTAGCGAAGTACAATACTTAACACAAAATATACTTAAGTAAAAGTAAAATTACAGATTAAAAAAATTACTTAAAGTACAAGTACACAAAAAAGCTACTCAATTACAGTAACGCGAGTAAATGTAATTCGTTACTTTCCACCTCTGTAGTTTTCAAATAAGCCTAAATGATTAGTTTAGCTGGATCAGATGTAGGGATGGGTATCGTTAAGGTTTTAACGGTATTACTACTCTTATCGATACTGCTTATCGATCCGGTACTTTAACGGTATTCTTATCGGTACTTTTTGTTATTCATTCATACATACATACATACACATATATGTATGAAATATATATTTATATGATAAATTAGCATAGATAGATTAGCAGCTTAATTAACATTGCTTTATATTCTGAAATGTTAAATACATATTTAATTAAATGAATATAAAGCATCAATTTGTAAATGCACATGTGTGCAGGCATTTTTAGTGTTTTATACATAAGATAAGATACAGTAAGAACATGAACAAAGAAACAAAGTTAAACAAACTGACACATATACCATTTGTCATACCATAAAACAAATGTACACATGAAATGAAAAAACAGTGCTTTAATTTTTGCATGAATGTCTACTAACATTAATGTTCAAGGTAAGTAATAGCTAAAAGTGATCAAATGTAAATGAACACTGCATAGTTTTCACTATATTGATAGATTAATGCTTATTAAAGCTATAACATTATTCAGAATAAGAGCTGTGAGTGATTTTCTCTTTGATTAACATTGATGAAGCAGTCTGTCACTTTAAGACAAAATATTGACACACACAATTTTCTCCCAACTGTTCTCGTTCACTTTAAGATATAAACTGTATTTAAGTGAATACTCTTCAAGCCGGCTGTTTTTTTTTTACATGTTTTATGTGTATTTGATCGTTTGGACGCACCAAAACTCATAAGTGTCCTTTGCTTGTCAGTTTTAGTGCGCGGCGCGCACGCACACACGCAGGCACGTGCACACACACGCACGCACACACACACGGGGAACAGCGTCTCTCGTGTGGATTGTACTTTCAGCGTTTTATTATCATACATGTCCAGCAATTTAGCAACTGTAAAGACTGCATTTTACAACAATCGACAGACGATTGATCTGATTCTGACGTCAAATTTTGGTCAGGGAGGAACGAATGCGCGCCGCTGTGAAGGGAAGAGTTGTGCTAGAAGAAACGCGGCTATAATCCTTAGAAGCCAAAAAAAAACATTAAATAAACTTAGTTTAATATAACAGCCACGGGCCTAAAGTGTAAGCATGTTTTAATGGTTAGTTCTCTCTTCTATCATAAACAGGGCTTTCATGTTGCGCGTGCTGAACTCATTCACGTGAGCGCGATCTGAATTGGGAATAGCAAAAATGCATCATAGACAAATGTTTGAATATTATTGCACATAAAAACAGCTGGTGACTCTGGTGGGATAGAATTTGCAAGATAATGCGTATATATAGCAATAATAAATCTGTGTGTTTTCTTAATTTCTCCAGTACCGATAGCAGAACCGTTAACGTCAGAGCTTATCGATACTCCGGTCTTTCATAATTTAGCCCCGAGACCGATTAAATACCGTGTTTCGGTACCCATCCTTAATCAGATGTGTTTAATTAGGGTTATATATACACTGTGTAGGACTGTGGCCCTCCAGGTACTGAGTTTGATACCTTTGGTCTATCCCAGTTTTTCCTCCCTCCCATTGTTAAAATGTAACCTAAGTAATTTTTACTCTGAGTAAATTTTAAATGAGCTACTTTTTACTTTTACTTGAGTATATTTTTAGACTGGTACTTTTACTTGTACTTAAGTAAAATTTCAGGAATGTAATGGTACTTTTACTTGAGTAGAATATTTTTGTACTCTTTCCACCTCTGATGTTCACATAATAAGTGCCATCATTCAGGCGGTTCACAATATGTTTTAGCGCGTAATATGTTTTAAGAATGATATTCCGTTTAGCGCGCAATATGTTTTACGCCTAATATTCATTGATGCATTAATCAGATTTAAGATTTTCTTTTTAATAATATGAATGTTCATGCTTATTTTTAAAATAAAAATTTATAGCCTTATGAGCAGTTGATAATCGACGGACTGTTCTGTTAATAAATGCAGTCATTCGGTTGTTATATTAATGTTTCAGCACTCATACTTTACAATCGTTAATTTTCTTGGGTTAAGATAGATTCTCTAATTAATTAAACGGTTTGTTATAATACAGATTGAAAGCCTGGATGGTCTCTCTCCCCTCTCTCTCTCTGTGTGTGTGTGTGCGTGCGTGCAGGTGTGTGTGCGTGGGCGTGTGCATGCGCGGGAGGGGTGCGATTTTCGAATAGTAATCGAATTATACCCAGCGATTATCGAATATTACTTTTGCTTAAAATGCCCATCCCTAATAAATATATATATATGTATATATATGTGTATATTAGGGATGGGTCACAATTTTCGAATATTCGATTTAATTATAGAATATCGATTAGGTTGTGCGATTATTTTCTAAAGGTGTACCAGGGCTTGACAATAAAGACTGTCCGATGGCGTGACGGACGCTCGGAATTGTCACGTGCCAGATCGGGCCACTGCAGGTGGTCACTAAATTGTATCATTTGCATGCGTTTTTAAGCCTTGTTTGTTTAAAAATGTAAGCGATTAAAAAGCATTTGTGCGCGAAAGACAACTCCTTTCAGTACATGCGCGCTGTGTTCTGTTCTGTGTGAACAGCGCGAGCACCGACAGCCGTGTCTCTGACACGCACGAGCCACCTAAACGGGCAAATACATGAAGTATGTCAAACTACCTCTCTTGGCAAGTAACTTTAGCAATAATTCATCTATATTGAATTTCTATACTGGAGTACAGATGCACAGATCAACAGGATATTTGTTTGTTTTATTTTAGAGCATTTTCTGTTCCGTGCTTGCACACAAACTGCACTGTCGGCACTCGGGTGCGGCACACATAGTGTGACCGCTAACCACGTCGGAGAACGTAACTTCTGATACGTGCAGCCTGATTGCGTGAACAATAGACCTGTTAAGCAATATATTGTGAAAGGGCCGTTCGTTACAGCGTCCCAAACAACTCAAAATAATAAACCAAAGTTAACAAAACGATGCACTCCACAGAGTGCTTCTCTGCCGCCTTCACGTCCTGTTTCCCATTAATGAAGCCGTGACGAGCTCCCTGCTTTCAAATTATTAGTTTTTTGCTGAAATAATAACGTAATACTCCACTGGTTGATATATTATATTTATATGCTAAATATTTGTTGTTTTTCGTGTTAAATGTGAAGAATGACAGGTTGGATGCCACATTTATTATATATTTTTTTTTGGCAGAGTATACAGGTGTAATTTTAACTTTAACTTCAGGTAATGTAACATGATTTTATGATCGTAATTTTGACTTTATTCTTAAAATATTATGACGTTAATTATTTAGTTATTTATTTGAGAAGGATAAACTGATCAAACTTGCGCTGGCCGCTTGGTATTTAAAAAAACAAAAACTTGAATTTAACAAAAATAAGATGTTCCAATCATATTTCTAAATTAAATTAATAAAGAAAGGAAACAAAATAATGACCAATTTGCTATTAAAAACCAAAACTGAACTATTTAAATGGCTCAGCTAGAGAGAGAGAGAGACACGGGCTCAGACTCAGGCGGAGAATTCTGAGAAGCTGCAGGGCTCTATATTCCTTCTCTTGTTTCAATTCAAAGTTCACCGAACTAATTGTGAACAACACTCCCGTCTTCTTCCTGAGCATGTGAACATGTTCATTTAATATATTTATATCTATGAAATAGGTTATTGTTATGAAAACAGACGTTAAAAATAATGTTCACATAATAAGTGCCATCATTCAGGCGGTTCACAATATGTTAGCGTGTAATATGTTTTAAGAATGATATTCTGTTTAGCGCGCAATATGTTTTACATAATATTCATTGATGCATTAATCAGATTTAAGATTTTCTTTTTAATAATATGAATGTTCATGCTCATTTTTAAAATAGAAATGTCCTAGCCTTATGAGCAGTTGATAATCGACGGACTGTTCTGTTAATAAATGCCGTCCTTCGGTTATGTTATATTAATATGTTTCAGCACTCATACTTTACAACCATTAATTTTCTTGGGTTAATATAGACTATTCTCTAATTAATTAATCAGTTTGTTATCATACAGATTGAAAGCCTGGATGGTCTCTCTCCCCCTCTCTCTCTGTGTGTGTGTGTGTGCGTGCGTGCGTGTGTGTGTGCGTGGGTGGGCGGGTGCATGCGCGGGAGGGGTGTGATTTTTGAATAGTAATCGAATAATACCCAGCGATTATCGAATATTACTTTTGCTTAAAATGCCCATCCCTAATATATATATTATATTGGTATAATATATATATTATACCAATGGTATATATATATATATATATATATATATATATACATATATATATATATATATATATACATATATATATATATAATATATACATATATAATATATATATAATATATATATACATATATATATATATATATACATATACATATATATATATATATAATATATATATATATATATATATATATATACTATATATATATATATATATACATATACATATATATATATATATACATATATATATATATATATATATATATATACATATATATATATATATACATATATATATATACTATATATATATATATATATATATATACATATATATATATATATATATATATACATACATATATATATATATATACATACATATAATATATATATATATACATATATATATACATATATATATATACATATATATATATACATATATATATATACATATATATATATACATATATATACATATATATACATACATACATATATATATATATATACATACATTATATATACATATATATATACATATATATATACATATATATATACATATAATATACATATATATTAGGGATGGGTCACGATTTTCGAATATTCGAATATTCTATTTAATTATAGAATATCGATTAGGTTGTGCGATTATTTTCTAAAGGTGTAACAGGGCTTGACAATAAAGACTGTACGATGGCGTGAAGGACGCTCGGATTTGTCACTTACCAGATCGGGCCACTGCAGGTGGTCACTAAATTGTATCATTTGCATGCGTTTTTAAGCCTTGTTTGTTTAAAAATGTAAGCGATTAAAAAGCATTTGGGCGCGAAAGACAACTCCTTTCAGTACATGCGCGAACTGCACTGTCGGCACTCGGGCGCGGCACACATACACACACACACACACACACTATGTGTGAGCGCTAACCACGCCGGAGAACGGAACTTCTGATACGTGCAGGCTGATTGCGTGAACAATAGACCTGTTAAACAATATATTGTGAGAGGGCCGTTTGTTACAGCAACTAAAAAATAATAAACCAAAGTTAACAAAACGATCCACTCCACAGAGCGCTTCTCTGCCGCCTTCACGTGCTGTTTCCCATTAATGAAGCCGTGACGAGCTCCCTGCATTCAAATTATTCGTTTTTTTGCTGAAATAATAATATTCCACTGGTTGATATATTATATTTATATGCAAAATATTTGTGTTGTTTTTCGTGTTAAATGTGAAGAATGACAGGTTGGATGCCACACTTATTATTATATATTTTTTGGGCAGAGTATGGTGTAATTTTAACTTTAACTTCAGGCAATGTAACATGATTTTATGACCGTAATTTTGACTTTATTCTTAAAATATTATGACGTTAATTATTTAGTTATTTATTTGAGAAGGATAAACTGATCAAACTTGCGCTGGCCGCTTGGTAATTAAAAACAACTCAAACTTGAATTTAACAAAAATAAGATGTTCCAATCATATATCTAAATTAAATTAATAAAGAAAGGAAACACAATAATGACCAATTTGCTATTAAAAAACGAAACTGAACAATTTAAATGGCTCAGCGAGAGAGAGAGAGAGAGAGAGAGAGAGACGGGCTCTGGTCCTTGTTTCAATTCAAAGTTCACCGAACTAATTGTGAACAACACTCCCGTCTTCTTCCCGAGCATGTGAACATGTTCATTTAATATATTTGTATATATGAAATGGGTTATTGTTATGAAGACAGACGTTAAAATGACTGTTCACATAATAAGTGCCGTCATTCAGGCAGTTCACAATATGTTTTAGCGCGTAATATGTTTTAAGAATGATATTCTGTTTAGCGCGCAATAACGCCTAATATTCATTGATGCATTAATCAGATTTAAGATTTTCTTTTTAATAATATGAATGTTCATGCTCATTTTTAAAATAGAAATGTCCTAGCCTTATGAGCAGTTGATAATCGACGGACTGACTGTTCTGTTAATAAATGCCGTCCTTAGGTTATGTTATATTAATCTGTTTCAGCAATCATACTTTACAACCATTAATTGGCTTGGGTTAAGATAGACTATTCTCTAATTAATTAAACAGTTTGTTATCATACAGATTGAAAGCCTGGATGGTCTCTCTCCCCCTCTCTCTGTGTGTGTGTGTGTGTGTGTGTGCCCGCGTGCGTGTGTGTGTGCGCGTGGGTGGGCGGGTGCATGCGCGGGAGGGGTGCGATTTTCGAATAGTAATCGAATAATACCCAGCGATTATCGAATATTACATTTGCTTAAAATGCCCATCCCTAATATATATATACATATATATATATATACATATATATATACATATACATATACATATACATATACATATATATGATATATATATATATATATAGTATATCGTGATATTGGTAGATCGCGGGAGGGGTGTGATATATATATGACATATATATCGATATATATACCAGCGATATATCGATATATATACATATATTGCTATATATACATGCCCATCCCTATATATATACATATATATATGGTATACATATATATATAATATATACATATATATACATATATATATATATATACATATACATATATACATACATATATACATACATATATATATAATACATATATACTATACATATACATATACATATATATATACATATATATATACATATACATATACATATACATATACATATATATATACATATATCATATATATACATATATATATATATATATATATATATATATAATACATATATATATATATATACATACATACACACTACACACATACACACATACACACATACACACACATATACACATATACACATATACACAAACACATACACATATACACATATACACACACATATACACATATACATATACATACATACATACACAGGTGCTGGTCATATAATTAGAATATCATCAAAAAGTTGATTTATTTCACTAATTCCATTCAAAAAGTGAAACTTGTATAATGTATACATTCATTCCACACAGACTGATATATTTCAAGTGTTTATTTCTTTTAATTTTGATGATTATAACTGACAACTAATGAAAACCCCAAATTCAGTATCTCAGAAAATTAGAATATTACTTAAGACCAATACAAAGAAAGGATTTTTAGAAATCTTGGCCAACTGAAAAGTATGAACATGAAAAGTATGAGCATGTACAGCACTCATTACTTAGTTGGGGCTCCTTTTGCCTGAATTACTGCAGCAATGCGGCGTGGCATGGAGTCGATCAGTCTGTGGCACTGCTCAGGTGTTATGAGAGCCCAGGTTGCTCTGATAGTGGCCTTCAGCTCTTGGCCAGCAGCAGTCCAGTCCTATTTGTCTTTAGCCCTTCTGACGTTCCTGTGTGGCTCAGTGGTAGAGCATTGCGTTAGCAGCGCAAAAGGTTGTGGGTTCGCAAGGTGTCAATGGTCGTCATTTGGACAACTGTCAAGTCAGCAGTCTTCCCCATGATTGTGTAGCCTACAGAACTAGACAGAGAGACCATTTAAATGCCTTTGCAGGTGTTTTGAGTTAATTAGCTGATTAGAGTGTGGCACCAGGTGTCTTCAATATAACCTTTTTACAATATGCTAATTTTCAGAGTTATACTGAATTTGGGGTTTTCATTAGTTGTCAGTTATAAGCATCAAAATTACAATGAAATAAACACTTGTAAATGATCAGTCTGTCTGGAATGAATGTATACTATAGAGTGGCTTGACACAAGGAATGCGACAGCTGAAACCCATGTCTTGCATATGTCTGTGCGTAGTGGTTCTTGAAGCACTGACTCCAGCTGCAGTCCACTCTTTGTGAATCTCCCCCACATTTTTGAATGGGTTTTGTTTCACAATCCTCTCCAGGGTGTGGTTATCCCTATTGCTTGTACACTTTTTTCTACCACATCTTTTCCCTCCCTTCGCCTCTCTATTAATGTGCTTGGACACAGAGCTCTGTGAACAGCCAGCCTCTTTTGCAATGACCTTTTGTGTCTTGCCCTCCTTGTGCAAGGTGTCAATGGTCGTCATTTGGACAACTGTCAAGTCAGCAGTCTTCCCCATGATTGTGTAGCCTACAGAACTAGACAGAGAGACCATTTAAATGCCTTTGCAGGTGTTTTGAGTTAATTAGCTGATTAGAGTGTGGCACCAGGTGTCTTCAATATTGAACCTTTTCACAATATTCTAATTTTCTGAGATACTGAATTTGGGGTTTTCATTAGTTGTCAGTTATAATCATCAAAATTACAAGAAATAAACACTTGAAATATATCAGTCTGTGTGGAATGAATGTATACATTATACAAGTTTCCTTTTTGATTGGAATTAGTGAAATAAATAAACATTTTGATGATATTCTAATTATATTACCAGCACCTGTGAATATATATATTAGGGAGTGGAAATGGCTGATAAGCCTATAAGTACTTCTCTGCAGCCATCTAATAGTGGTAATTTAATGTATTTTTTATTTTTAAATAAGTGTTTGCTTTCCTACATTATGAAACGTTTAGTTTTATAAATGGGTCAACCTATGAAGGATGAACAAATAATGTCATCACATTAAAAATAACTTTAAAATTCGGTAATACTTAAAGCTTTGAGGTGCTGGGAAAAGTTGTGTGAAGCATTTAAAAACACCTTAAGACATTAGACCATTTCTGCCACAAGTTGTTCCTGTAGTCTTACTATGTTAAATCCATGGTGAATGGTGGTGATTTGTGTTTATTGAACAATGTTTCTCCTGGTTTCCACATCAGTGGTGTTTGTTCTGATGTCTGTAGCTTTAACAGAATTTGAATGCTTCTCACAAGATTTGACAGAGATGTTATTGATTCCGCGGTGAATTCGACTACTTTCTTCACTGTATCTCCCAGCGCTGTGTATAACGGTGTCGCGTGATCGAGAGCAGCCCGCGGCTCCGGTCCGAGCAGATAAATGGTCTGTGCCGTATAGCCCAAACGAGTAGTGCGGATTTGTTCCGCTTTCGGTTCGTTTGTCCGATGTAGCTCTTGTAAATCGGGCATGAAGAGAACGCAAAGCTGTTCATTCCATTTTTGGAACTGAGAAACAACCTTTCTTTGACTGAATGCGCATTGCGATGACGTCACAAGATGCGTCTAAGCGCAAAATCTGTGGACAATCTGCGGCAATTTAGAAAATAGCAGAGTTCCTTGATTTTGCGATAAATTCAGCAATCGAAGAATCCTGGAGGGACTGTCAGACGCTCAATGAACAAAGCAGATTCAGAGAAAGAGCTGCGTGCATCTCTAATACTCACTATCTCTCTCTGTCTGACTGCAGCAGCACACGCATCTTCAAACGTACACACACGTACAGGAATATTTGGACCACGGCTAATCAGAGGGGAGGGGGGGTCCGCCCTTCACTATCTCTGATTGGTTTAGACCACGATATGAGCATAACGTGTCTGTTGTAGAACAGCAGAGAGACTTTCTGAGTCCCGGAGACTTTAGTTTTTTTTTCTTGAATGGCTGGACGCACCAGTGCAACCTCAGATTTTTTTTTAGTCACACCCTTGAGAAATTAGGTCGCATGTGCAACCAAATTGGTCGCACTCTAGAGCCCTGCGATAGAATAATGCAACTGACTTTAATTGACATTAAACCTGTCAATATCTCATCTGACCTCAGATACTGAATTGGGACAGAGCCTTTTTCTCAGGCACTCTTTCTTTACTTAAACTGCCTCGGAGTCAGATGATCTGACTGTGTCAACAGCTTTCATGCACGTCTTTTAAAATAAAAGTCTCGCATCAGAAAAGCATTTAGAATTACGTTTTTTGTTGATGTCGTTTCTTTGGCTGTAAACAATCCGCGACCCACTCAGAATGGTCTCGCAACCCACGTTTGGGCTGCATACCCAGCACTTTTGACCACAGAAGAGTGACGATCGGGACAACACAGAGAAGTATAGAAATTCTAAATTACATTAAAAAAAATAATAATCCTGCGCTGGTATCGGATTGGATCGGTATCGGCCGATCCTCAGAATTTGCGGTATCGGATCGGTTCTGAAAAAATGGTATCGTTGCATCCCTAGTTGTATGACTTACTGTTTCGTACTTTTCACAACCATTGTGCAACAGGAGATACCTGGTGTCTTTGGTTGAACAGACTGATGCTTAAACACAATTTTATTTTAGATAAGATAATGGTAATGCTTATGTAACCAGTCTGGGCTTGTCCTCCTTTGTGCAAACTGGCTTTTTCAGACAATATGCGAAGTCATGTGGTAGGCTAATTGGTGATATAACTTTATCTGTTCTTCCAGTATGACCAAGGAGGATGAGAAAGTAATTCCTGTAAGGGTTGTGCTGAGATGCCGACCTTTGGTTCCCAAAGAGATCAATGAAGGATGCCAGTGCTGTCTTAATTTTGTACCTGGGGAACCTCAGGTCTGTGTCATGAGACCTTGCCCATTTCATTCACACTTTAGAATCAAAAAGTCATGTTAAATATTCATTAAATCCTGTTTTTCTTTTAGGTGGTCGTTGGCAATAACAAGGCTTTCTCCTATGATTATGTCTTTGACCCCACAACAGAGCAGGAGGAAGTATTCAACACTGCTGTGTCTCCATTATTGTCGGGGCTTATTAGAGGTTTGTAAAGCAGTCCCACTAGAATATTTTAGAATCCCCCCCCGATTTCTGCAGCCCAAAGTGGCTAAATCTGGTCACACCAGCATTTGTTGAAAATACAGAATTGTGTTAGACACAATGGGTTGCACAGTGTCTATTCCCATGACACCGATTATATACTGTATATACAGTGTTGGGTAAGTTACTTTCAAAAAGGAATTAATTGCATTTACTAATTACTTCATCAATATTGTATTTAAATTACTTTACTTATTGCTCTGTCTTAGGGGTGGCCGATATGGAAAAAATATAATTTAAATTTCACGATTTTATCACGATTCTTTGTCATGTTGGTTTTACTATTTTGCAAGTTGTCTGAGCAGTACAGCCAAATTAATTTACCTATTGTAAAGCCTTTCAAGGTAACAAAAAAGGAAACAAATAATGGCAGATATTTATAATAATAATAATTTGTTTTTATTTACATTTATATAGCACTTTTCTGGGTACTCAAAGCGCTTTACATAGAAGGGGGGGATCTCCTCAACCACCACCAATGTGCAGCATCCACCTGGATGATGCGACAGCAGCCATATTGCGCCAGAACGCTCACTACACACCAGCTTACTGGTGGAGAGGAGACAGAGTGATGAAACCAATCTATGTATGGGGATGATTAGGAGGCCGTGATGGTCAAAGGCCAATTTAGGCTAAAGTGGGCAAAGATAAAAAATGTTGTATCTTTCTTATAAAAAAATAAGAACAAAGATACAGATTACTAATATACAAGTAAAACAAACAGTGCTTTTTTTCCACTGTATATTTGTCATTTAATCATTCATTCAGGAGATTCCAATAGTGAAAGAAGTCTTTATGAAGTGAGACACTGACTCCTTCATTGATTTTTTTATATTTTTAAAAGACTTAAGCAATGAACATTTTGTCAGAACTACTAGTAAATTACATTTTGTTTAGTTTTCAATTCTATTTTTGTTCAGAATCGTGATCTCCAATTTATATAAAAAAAATTGTGATTCTCAATTTATCCAGAATCGTGCAGCTCTAGTTTACATGTTGTTATTACAGTATATAATTCATTAAAATAGAAGTTTAATTTCATAAAGTACAAGTTCATTTCAAAATGCACCATATTTTTGTGTTTTTCAGTTGAATAAAAGACTATTTTTTTCCTACATATTTCAAGGAATTAAAAAAAGTCTAAAAATCTCGTCTTGTTCCCGTGAACTCAGTCTCGTGTCTCGTCTTGTGGGATAAGTGTCTCGTCACACCCCTACTCATTTATAATGGCGACGTCTGATAAAATCAACATGCATTTAACATTACACTAAAGAGTGGCTATGCGGTGGTTTTCGCAGCAAGTAACAAACTTAAAAAATAAAATTAAAGGCCATAATATTCACAGACGATCTATGCTCATATTTATAACTCCAAACTGTCAGTAAGTGACAGGCGCTTGGAAACGCTGTTTTGTACTCCTCTACTGACGGCTCTGTTGCAGTGTGGCCAGCTGAATGCACTGCTTCTCTGCCGCTCAGCTCACATATGCAGAGAGAGTCAGACCTTGGAGGAGCACTGGCGACATCTAACTGAACCATAAGGTTTATCCAAAAAAGTTGCTAGGTTTGTCAGTTTGCATATTCAGGCAATATTTTGTCTAAAGTGTAAAAATAAACAACATCAGACGTCAGTTCCAACCCGGAAAAAGACAATAGTCTTTTCTTTCTCTATTTTGATACTTCTGAATGAAGCAACTTCACCAAAAAAAGTAGGACATGACTTGAAACCCTTTTTCCGTGGACATCCGTTTAAATAAAGACCTATTGTCAGTGTGCAGCAGAGTTTTTGTTACACTGTTTGAGTTACACTTTTTGCTAAGCTTCAAAAGTTAATGTGAACGAACCTTTTATGCATACTGTTATTGTTTTGGGTGCGTACTCGAGTTTGAAAAAATTCACGTAAACAACTTACCACAAGTAATTATTATTATTATTTTATCTTGACTAATCTTAAAGGGATAGTGTACCCCAAAATGAAAATCGTCATAGTTGGTTCACCCTCACGTAGTTCTTAACTGTTTGTTCTTAATCTTGTGTAAAACAAACTATATTTTGATAGTTCACAAATGTCTGTTTTTTTGTTTGTTTGTTGGATAACCTTATTGTTTGCATTTGCAGGTTATAATGCCACCGTTCTGGCCTATGGGCAAACGGGGTCAGGGAAGACATTCTCTATGGGTGGCACATACACATCCGAACAAGAGAACGAGTCCACAGTTGGGGTCATCCCACGAGTAATACGAAGAATCTTTCAGGAAAAATCTAAATGCGCAGACTGTGAATTTTTATTGGTTGTATCTTACCTTGAGGTATAAATGTTTGTGTACAATCATCTTGGTATCCTTTATGGATTTATTTTATGAATGAAGTCAATATTCAATTTGTATAACTCAAGGGTGTTGTTATTCTATTAAACTTAGATTTACAATGAAGAGATCCTGGACCTGCTGTGCACATCAAAGGACAAACCGATGATCAGTATCAGAGAGGATCCAAAATATGGAATTAAAGTGAGTTCTACAACCTATAATTAGGAATGGTTGATAAAATAACAATTATCATGGTTAAATTTCAATAATGTTTTTGCAATATACAAATAATGATGCATATGCATGTCAATGTATCACACTGGTGCTATTTCCTTCAACATTTAATTTGTAGTAACTAGGGGTGTAAATCGGATGGTTCGTCACGATTCGATACGATATCGATTCTCATACCCAGCGATACGATATTTGCCGATACCTCAAAATTCTTCAATTCGATACAGGAGTATATCTATCGATATTATCATATTATATACCTATTTTTTAGTGGTGGGCCGTTATCGGCGTTAACGTGCTGCGTTAACGGGAGACTCTTATCGGCGATAAAAAAAATATCGCCGTTAATCTATTCTCAAAGTTGGGTTGGGAGCTGGGTCTATACTACGCAAGCTATGATGACTTTCACCCTGATATTTTAGCGCGGATGTATACCTAGCCGAATTGCACTGTAGGGGGCGAGAACGAGTCTTCGAACTAGAGGCTCGCAGTCCGTGATGGACAGATTGTTAACGGCTGGTCTATGTGGTAATACAATCGGGCAGGACATCCAAACGCTCACCTATCATTCATCAACCTCAAATATGGCTTTTCATCCGAAAGATGTATATAGTAGCAACTTTACATGGCCGCTCAATATGATGTTAACCTAGAGAAATGTGCGCTATTGAAGTGTTTGTGTGGAAGCGTGAGACAGGCTCCGGTGCGCCCACTTGCTCTTAAAATCTCCGTCATTTTTGGTCATACAGATAAAAGTAGCCTAATACATCTTTCGAATCTGTAAAGACTCTCTACGTTTATTTGTGTGCACTCAGAATAACAACGAAACGTTGCGCTTTTAAGCAAACAGGATGCGCTTTAGGTCTCATGTGAACTTGAGCGAGAAACTTAAACTCGAATATATCTAAAAATACAGTAACGTTACATAGAAAAATATATCTATAGAGAGTGAAATGTCTAAAAAATAAAAATAGAAGACGTGTGTGTTAGCATGGATGATTTACATGAAATTTAATCTGTGCAACACTGTGCATAAGATGGCTTTCAGTTCAATATAATAACATAAAACGACATTTTGGGTTTTTATTCAACTAATAAGGTGGGCACGCTGTGATCTGTACTATATTTTTACTGTAATTGACAGTTATCGGCAAAAAAAAAAAAACAACAACACGGGAGTGGGAGGGAATGGGAGTCATTCTTCCGGGAGTGGAACGGGATTTTCCTCCAGTTTTTTCGTGGGATTGGGACAGGAAGAGATTAAAGTTTGGGATGCATTTTGGAAACAGGAGATGAGCCCCTGGTCTAATGCGCCACCTGGCTTGAGAAACCCGTTCTCAAAGACTTACTTTTAGTCATTATTTGGGTAGCACACATATTCTGAATGCCTTCGGCAGAATTCAAATGAGCCATTTTAATCTAGATTAATCTAGATTAATTCCAAAATTAATCTAGATTAAAAAAATGTATCTATGCCCACCTCTACTATTTTTATATAGGTATATACCTATTGTTACCTATTTGTAACAACATCTACATTTTTATTAATTCACAAATGCAACCAAAATATATAACCAAAATATATAACATGAACATACATCTAGAAATGCTACTATGGGCTCAGTGCTAAACATCTTTTCTACAGATAACCAAATTACAAGCAATAGCAGAAAATAAATACAATAGAAGAAAGACACAAGTTCTTTTCAGGTTTTTCAGCTGTCTAAAATAAATTTTTAGGTACGCTAAAGAAATGTAGTAATCAAATGTAAAATAACTGTATAGTCTTCACTGAATAAATTAAATAGTCTGTAAATGAATACTTTTTGATGTTACAAAGGTTATTTAGTCAGGAGCAGTGAGCACTGGTATTTTTCTTTGGCAGCATTAGATTTATTATTAGTTTTCTTTCACTTTAAGAATGAAAGCACAGATTTAATATACTGATACGCCTTTTTTTCTCCACTGTTTACATGAAGACATATGCTTTTCTTAACCTACTGTTATGGATGCTAGGATATTAGCCAAAACATGCATTTTGATGTAGTTTTGTCTGAATTTATTCATCCATGCTCAAAAAAGCGGAGGAGAGCTCAATTTAGTATTCACGCAGAGTTGACGTGGCTGTCTGTGTGCGTGTGCTTCAGATGTGTGTGCGTAAGCTCTTCAGATGTGTTGTTCTGCCAACAATCCCGCCTTGTGCCTTTGGGCAGTCCTTGTATCGAGTCATGGTACGTGAGATTGAACGAGAATGCACGCATTGTAATGCATAGACGGACATTATATGAAAATGTGGACAGTGCCAAAATAAAGGCGCCTTTTTACACTACAGAGATCGATATTTTACACGTGGCATCGATGCATTGTATCGTCATACATTGTATCGATACATTGATTAATTGTTACACCCCTAGTAGAAACAGGGATGTTATTTTTCCATATAAATACAGCCTTCCATATTTTCCGACCTCTGAGGGACGACCCATGTAATTCGCATAGATCCTTTTTTTTTTTTTCTGAGTCGATTCATTAGTGCATGATGACCACATGATTGAATGGACGGAATGGTCGCTGCACGAGCTCGCGCCGCCATCTGCAGGACCATTAAAAGCGCTAAAATGATTCAAAGTGCCAAACACGAGTAGAATCAGCACTAAAATTCGACCCAGTGGCTTTTTATGAATGGCGGTGAGAATTGGAGGTTACTAGTGCTGTCATAAAATTTGCAACGGTTGTGATGTAATTATATAATCGGCTGTAGTCTGACACACAACATGTCTGCTGCTGTTAAGCGGGATTTATATTTTTTTGCCTGGCTCTGCTTCGCGAGCCTCCGCTGACTGTGCGCTCACCTTTCTAGGTGAGCGCACAGGCTTTTACTTGTCGCGTTCGCCGTTGTACTATAGAGTGGGGGGAATATGACGTCAAACGTCTTTGGTAGGTGTAGCGACTGAATGGCGGTAGCGCGTAGCGGTGATAGCATGAAACTGGTTCCCTTGACAAAAAGTCAATAGGATTTTTCCATAGTCTATTGGATTATAACAAAAAATAAGCTTGTTCAATCATAGTTCATCAAACTTACTCGTCTTGCCCATCAAGATAATCTTCACAAAAAATATAACTTTGACCATTTTGAAGCCTAAATAAAAGCGCCAGAACTAAAAAGCTAAACTTAGGCTATAAACGAACTAGTGCACCACGGTCACTTGCCATCAACGTCACCACCGCGCTCCTGATAACTTTTTTAAACTTTTTTAATGTTCAGTGAAAAGCATTTACTATATATGAATTTTAATCCACACTACATGAACAGTTTCATATAAACTGGAATAAATACAAAACTAGAGCCAAACTGAAATGAGACGGTAGTAATAGTATAGTCAGGGTTCGTACGGTCATGAAAAACCTGGAAAAGTCATGGAATTTTAAAACCGCATTTTCCAGGCCTGGAAAAGTTTTGGAAAAATGAATAAACCCAGAAAGTTTTGGAAAAGTCATGGAAATCTATTTTACAAATCTTTGTATAATACAATTATGTTTATTCGGGTCCTGAATTTCGGTACGGGATTGCGCATGGGCTATATCGCATATTTCTACTCTTTCCCGCAGCTTTCGAATTTAAAATGATGGATATTCAGACATTTATTCAATAGCTTGTAGGCTGAAGAGTAAATAGATCCACACAGAATATCAAATCGGTCATTTGAAAACGGATTTATCAGCTGTGTTTTCTCTCTTTGACTTTCTCTTAAAACACGTAATCAGCGCATCTCGTCTGCACTAAAGAGCTGCACGGTGCGATACAAGTCTTTCTCTGGCATTTTGGTACAGTTGACAGAATTGTCACCTGCCTAATCGGGTCATTGTTGCATTGTCACTAAAATGTAGCCTATTATTTATTTGCACGTCTTTTTAAGCCGTTCTGTACTCGCGCGCTCCAGAGGCGGTTTCCGCTGCACTCAGTCATGTCCAAATGGCGTCCGTATAAAGCCGCCTTGCGAGTACCAAATTGACTTTACCAAACAACCTCAGTAGAATCCTGCACGGGCCTCAAACATACGCCCCAGTCCAATCCTTGTCCAGCAGATAATCAGAATTACCTTCCTGAGTCCGACTGGAGCCCATGTCTTTCTTTCTCTCTTCCCCATTACACAGCTGCTGTTCTAGCCATTCAAATAGTTCAGTTTCATTTTTAATGGCAAAGCGTATTTCGTTTCTTTATTAAGTTAATTTAGAAATATGTTTGGAAAATGTATTTGTTTATTAAATTCAAGTTTTTGTTTTTAAAGTATCTTTTGAGCAATCGGCCAGCTGCAGACAGTGAGTTTGACTATTATGTTTGATCAATTTAGCCTTCTTAAATCACCACTTGACTAAAATTAAATCTATATAAAATACTTAAAAAGCATATCACAATGTTAGTTTAAAAATTTAAGACAAATGTGTGCTATTAGACAGGTCGAGCTGCTCTTGTTAGTCGCGGTATTGTTTCCACGAGCGGCTAATCCTTTTCATCACCATAATAATTGATGGATTTCTAAAATACAAAAATAAGGAGGAATCCTAAAACAAGCCCGATGCCCGGCCCGCGTCTGACGTGAAAATTGTCCCGAAGCCATAAACTAAAAGTCGAAGCTGAAATATGGGGCTCTAAAAGTGCAGCTTGTTGCATTTAAGTGGCAAAATTACACACAAAATGACGTTAAAATGGCCATCCTGGTGAGCAGGGTGCGAACTATGGGGGAGCTAGGGGCTTAATAATACATGGGCTCCCCTGAAAACGTGATTTGTGGAAAGTAGGCTAATTTATTTTTTGGGGGGTGGGTCTCAAAAAATATTGACTGTTATTTTGACGTGTAATTTCAGTTTTGTGTACTGTGATCATCGTGGATTATTATGTGTAAAATTCCAACAACAAAAATCGTTAATTAATGCTTGACGATTGCGATTTAAACCTAACTCACTTCAATAAAGATAATTATAGGCCTACATGAGCATCTGCTGTCCTCGATTACGCAGCGCTCTTGTTTAAAAGTCTGCTCTGCCTCAGCGGGCAAACAGCGCTCGTCAATGTCAAAGTCATTGAATTCAAATCAAATCAAAGTAGGCGGAGTTTAGCGTTCACAGACGCTGAGCGCGTGACAAAGCGTCAGATTAATAAAAGAGTGGGAGGTAAGATGTTTAGTCAACTGTTTTACGAAAGAAATGTTAAATGACCGACAATTCTATTCAGTGAAGCAAACTACTTGACTTGTTTCTCAAATATGCCCATTTTGAGAGAGAGAGAGAGAGAAGAAATGTGTATGTTTTAATTATCTGCATCTGTTTGTCCCTACAAACAATGAAACTGTGAATTTAGTTCTACTTCAAAAACACGTCAACTACTACTGTTGAAAAATAATACAACTTTATTTTATTAAGACATAATCACAACATATTTTATACTAAATCCCCTTTATTTTTCAACATGTAAATGTTTAATTTTCATTCATTAAAATATAAATTAAATCGATGTTTCATGCCTTAATCTGATAACCAGTCAAATTTAAATACACAACACAGAATTTCTGAGGAAAAAAAACAATTCATAAGGCTACTGTAAGAGTAAAACAATTTGTTGTATGCATTCCAAATAATCAGATGAGCTAAAACAGAATTTGGCAACAATAAAACATAAGGTAAGAAACAAATATAACATTTCATACGGCCATAAACATGTCATTTTTGTTACACTTTTAATAAATTAAATTGTATAAGTTTCATGATTTTAATTAATTAGACATGCTTTTTGATAAATACAATTTAATTTGATCATTAAAAAGGAGTCTATAAAATGAAAACGGAAAAAAACGGAATCTAGAAAAATTGAAACGGTAAAAAATGAATTTAGAAAAAAATAAAATGGAATTTGGGAAAAATTAAAACGGATTTCATAGGGCCCTATATATATATATATATATATATATATATATATATATATATATATATTGCAAAACGAAATTCTGGCCCTGCGTTTAACTGAGTTAAATAAATGATAATAGTGATGTGATGTGTTCTCTGTGTGGAGTAAAGGTCCTTACACACCGAGTCAGAAATGTTTGTATGCGTTTTTGCATGTGAAATTTCGGACTGCAAGGACCTTCACATCTGGCGCAGTTTAAGCTTGTACTAAAACAAAAAAGCAAACAATAGTATTAATAGTCATTCATTTTAGTTAAAATGCTATGATAATTTGAACAGATTTTTATTCTTATTGTAAAATAATGTGAAATTAGGTCATGGAAATTGTCACAAAAGTCATGGAAAAGTCATGGAAAAGTCATGGAAATTTGTTGGTAAAAATGTGTACGAACCCTGTATAGTGAATAAATTAAATCTTAACTAGTGTTCCTGTGGCTCAGTGGTTAGAGCATTGCGTTAGCAGCGCAAAGGTTGTGGGTTCGATTCCCAGGGAACACACATACTGACAATACAAATGTATAGCCTGAATGCACTGTAAGTCGCTTTGGATAAAAGCGTCTAGGGCTGTGCGATATGGACCAAAAAAAAATATCATGATTTTTTGAAGAAAAAATTTGATTTTGATTTTAATCACAATTTTGACACAAACAGACATGCTTTACAGTTATAAATGCATTCTGTGTGAATTTGAAACATATTTCCAAAGGAAACCAATTAGACCTTTCCCAAAAAGTTGTAAAATGTCTCTAGAACAGACATATGGCAAAATACATATAATATATATATATATTATATGTATGTAACAAAGTTCGTAGGAAGGAAGGAAGCGGACAGGGTTGGCTCGTGAAGACTCAGGTATGTTTAAGACAGATAAACTCACACAGGTGCGCACTCTGCGTCACCCGGAAACATCAACTCTCTCGTTCGTCTCCGCGATCACTCTCTGTATTCGTTCCGACTGTTTCTCTCTGACAGCTCGTGCGCCCGAGTCCTCACTCCGTCTCTCTCTCTGAACTGCCGTTCCACGGCGGCTTTTATCCGGTCTCCACGCCAATTACTGCAATCAGACACAGGTGATCCTCATTTTGCACTTGACCCACTTACTTACCGCTGTCTCCTGAGTCTTTCTCCCGCTGCAGACTTCGCTGAACCACGCCCCCCTCGCCACAATGTATATGTGAGTAATCAAATCCAACAAAACAAGATGCAACCAGAGCACGTGAGAGCGAATCGGAGCGGTTCAATATTGCGTGTGTGTGCGCTCCACTCAGTCGTTCACGGCCAAAGCAAACGCTCCGCTAATCTCACGCTCACCGGTAAACCAAATCCCGCTCAGATCACGTGCTCACAGTAAATGTCTCCAGTAACGTTAGGCCTATTTATTTTTTCCTGTTTATAGTGAAATTATTGAATAAATGTCTCAATTAAAGCAGTAGTCCGATAAGAAATGGTTATGTTTCAGGGTAAAGTTGTTAATTTAAATTAGGGATGTTCATTAACCATTAACCGACCGATAATAATTTTGACCGATTAATACAATCAGTTAAACGGTTTAAAGTCACTTATTTATTTATTTTTAGTAATTTATCAAAATATTTTAAAAGGTTTGCTGCATTGTTAAAATAAGCTACACGAGTATAAAAAAACAAGTTTTTTAGAGAGAGAGAGAGAGAGAAAAAAAACTAAGTCGCCTATAAATTGCATTTTATTATTTCATTCAGAAATAGGCTGACGCGAATAACAAATATTATAATAAACACTGTAAACATAGCTAGGCTATTTTAGTTCCCCTCACTCCATAACAAAACCTTTCAATTAACAATAGGCTAGAAAATAACAAGAATTAAAAATAAGAAGCTATAACGACAAACCAAAGCTAATTTAGGCTAAAACAAAACTGAAACCAATGTTGGGTCTCTCCTTCAACACAAAATCAAATGTTCCCGTATTCGAGGTATTTAAATGCCAAAATATTAGTTACCTTTTATTTACGCCCTCCCTTACAATATCCACATAAAACAAAATGTTTTGCATAACTTCACGGCGGTACGGTGATAACGCTAAACAGCACAGATTTTACTACATATTTAAACAGAGCAGTGTGTTTTTTCCATATGTTTGATTTAACTCTAATGGGTTTATTCCTTTCTATTATAATATTCGCTTTTTTCTTTTTTTACTTTATGCATGAAATAATATTTACAGATTAACTTAAATCCTCTAAACTTCTGTAAAATACTCTAGACGTGATAACTTCCTTTATTTCTCATTTGCTTGTTTTTATAAGCTATAGGCCTTCACATTGCCCATTTAATCTCGTTTAACAAACATTATAAGAAAAGATTAAACATTAAACAGATGTAATTCACGAGTAAATGGACCACTCTGTAACTGTGTTTCCACCGTAACGGCTCTGGCTCTCACGCCGAGCTGGAGTCGTGTTCGGCGGGAACTGATCACGGATAAGACTGCCTGCCGCTCTGCGTTTCACTCATGGACGAAATGAACTGCGATTGTTTTCATTACCTGCTCAACAACAAACAGTACACAGGTCTGAGGACATATTTTAACATCCAAAGTATTTGTGTTCTATATCTTTATAAATATAATAGTTTATTTTATGCAAAGCATCAGACTCTTCATCATGCAATAAGACCGAAGCGAGCGGCGTTCGTTTAGTGATTCACACACCCCGCGCCTGTATGTTGCTCTGCATACATTTGAACGATATACTGCACAGAAACAATTTTATAAATAAAATAAAATGTACACAATCTACCCAAACGCTGAAAAAATGACCCAAAAGGCTCAACCCAGCATTTAGGTTAAAAACATAACCCAGGATTTTTTTACTGCTTGTTGCACATTATTTCTTTGGTTTTCTTAAATTATTATTTAAGTGAAAATATATTTCTAGTATATGCCTATTTATTCGTTATAATATATAGCGCCTAGCTTTATTATGTTTTTCTCTGCTCGCAGAAGTGCTGCAGGTGCGTGATGTGATATGATCATTGTAAATCCTCCTTCTGTTGTTTGCTGTTTTTTGCGCATGTAAAATTAATCCCCAGAAAACAAATGTTAGTATTTTTAACGGGTCACAGACACGTATTCTTTATAATTTAATTCAGTTCTAATTTAAAATATTTGTCGGTTAACGGTTAGGAAAAATAACCGAAATGAACATCCCTAATTTGAATGTATAAAATGTAAAATCTTAATTTAAAAACGTGTCTTGTTTTGAAGCCACTTGGAACATTTTCGTAAAAAATTAAATAACTGAAAAAGTATACTTTTCCATTAAAACAATGCTTCATATTCAAAACACGCACACAAGATGAAATGCAGATATAGAATTTCACAAAATACTTATCAGCCACCGAGTCCTTATCCTGTTCTGAACTCATCTTACATTTACATTTACATTTAGTCATTTAGCCGACGCTTTTATCCAAAGCGACTTACAATTGGGGAGTACATAAAGCGATTAATCTTGAAGAGGCAAACATACAGAGGAAGTGCCAATAACACCAAGTCTCAGACATTGTTCAAATAAGTACAAGCTAGCAAGGGAAGGAGAGAAAGATGAAGATTTTGAAAAAATGAAATTTTTTTTTTTTTTTTTTTTTTTTTTTTTTTTTTTTTATATAGTCAAGTAGAGTTGAAAGAGATGAGTTTTCAGTTGTTGCTTGAAAATTGACAGGGATCCAGCATTCCGGATGGGGGTGGGAAGATCATTCCACCGGCCAGGAGCGGTGAAAGAGAATGTTCTGGAGAGTGATTTTGAGCCTCTCTGTGATGGTACCACGAGGCGTCGCTCACTAGCAGATCTCAGGCTTCTGGAGGGGATGTAAGTTTGTAATAGTGAGTGGAAGTAGGTGGGTGCTGAGCCTGTGATTGTTCTATACGCAAGCATCAGTGTCTTGAACTGGATGCGAGCTGCAACTGGTAGCCAGTGCAAGGAGACAAAGAGAGGTGTAACATGGGCTCTCTTGGGCTCGTTGAAGACCAGTCGTGCCGCTGCATTCTGAATCATTTGTAAAGGTTTGATTGTGTTTGATGGAAGTCCAGCTAGAAGAGCATTGCAGTAGTCCAGTCTAGAAATGACAAGGGCCTGGACAAGAAGTTGTGCAGCATGCTCTGTCAGAAAGGGCCTGATCTTTCTGATGTTGTGTAGTGCAAACCTGCAAGATCGAGCAGTCTTTGCAATGTGCTCTTTGAAGGTCAGCTGGTCATCGAAGATTACACCAAGATTTCTGACCGAAGCTGATGGGGTAATTGTTGATGAACCTAACTGAATCGTGAAATCATGCTGTAGAGTTGGAGTTGCAGGGAAGACAAGAAGCTCAGTCTTTGCCAGGTTGAGCTGTAGATGGTTTTCTTTCATCCATGCCGAGATGTCCGCCAGGCAGCCTGAGATCCGTGCAGCTACCGTTGGATCATCTGGTCGAAATGAGAGATAGAGCTGTGTGTCATCAGCATAGAAGTGGTAGGAGAAGCCATGTGCCTGTATGATGGGAGCCAGTGATGTAGTGTATGTGGAGAAGAGGAGGGGTCCAAGAACCGATCCCTGGGGAACCCCAGTGACCAATTTATGTGCTTTGGATACCTCCCCTCCCCAGGCCACCTTGAAAGACCGACCAGTGAGATAGGATTCAAACCAGCGAAGTGGAATCCCAGTGATATCCAGTGATGAGAGGGTGGACAGGAGGATCTGATGATTGACAGTGTCAAAAGCGGCAGAGAGATCCAGCAGAATGAGGACTGATGATTTGGAATTGGCTTTTGCAATTCGCAGGGCTTCAGTGACCGATAGTAGCGCAGTCTCAGTTGAATGGCCACTCCTGAAACCTGACTGTTTAGTGTCCAGTTTGTTGTTCTGTGAAAGAAACAATGAGACCTGGTTAAAGACAACTCGTTCGAGTGTTTTGGCAATGAATGGAAGGAGAGAGATAGGGCTGTAGTTTTCTAAAAGAGAAGTGTTTAATGTAGGTTTTTTGAGCAGTGGGGTTACCCGAGCCTGCTTGAATGCAGTGGGGAAGATGCCTGTGAGGAGAGATGTGTTGATAATGTGTGTGAGTGCTGGTAGGAGTGCGGGAGAGATTGCTTGGAGAAGGTGTGAGGGGATAGGGTCTAGAGGACATGTTGTAGGATGGCTGGAGAGGAGAAGTTTGGATACTTCCGCCTCAGTGAGGGGACAGAAGGAGAAGATGGGAGTTTGAGCAGTGGATCTAGTTGGTTGGGGGTCCTGTGTGAGTGGAGGTGAAAACTGACTGCTGATTGTTTTAGTTTTGTTTGTAAAAAAAGTTGCAAAGTCATCAGCTGTGATAGAAGTGGTGGGAGGTGGTGGAGGGGGACAGAGGAGAGAATTAAATGTTCTGAAGAGATCACGCATATCTGGAGCATTGTTGATCTTGTTATGGAAATGTGACGATTTGGCAGTGTGGACTTCAGCAGAGAAAGATGAAAGAAACGATTGATACATACTCAGGTCCGACGGCTCGTTTGATTTTCGCCATTTTCTCTCTGCCGCTCGGAGTCTGGTCCGATGTTCACGAAGAACATCAGATAACCAGGGGTTAGAAGGGGCAGTTCGTGCTGGCCTGGAGGAGAGAGGACAAATGTCATCTAGACAAGTGGTTAAAGTAGAGCATAAAGTATCAGTAGCAGTATTCACATCCAGAGATGAGAAATTGGTAGGTGAGGGAAGAGAGGAGGATACTACAGAGGAAAGACGTGAGGGAGAAAGGGAGCGTAGGTTTCGTCTAAAAGTAACCGGTAAGGGGGTTGGTGGCACCCTGGTAGCAAAGTGTAATGTGAATTTAATGAAGAAATGGTCAGAGATATGTAGTGGTTGTACCAGAATGTTATCTGCAGTACAATCGCGTGTGTAAATTAAATCAAGTTGGTTGCCTGATTTGTGAGTGCTAGTAGTGGTAAGGCGTTTAAGATCAAATGAAGCTAGGAGCGAATGAAAGTCTGTAGCATAAGGCTTTTCTAGATGAATGTTGAAATCGCCAAAAACTAAGAGTGGAGTTCCATCCTCCATGAAAGAGGACAGCAACCCATCCAGCTCCTCTAGGAAAGGGGCTAGAATTTGACCAGGGGGACGGTAGATTACCACAATCTGGAGTTTTATAGGAGCCAATACAGTAATCGCATGGGATTCAAATGAGTTGTAATTGCATAGGGGCGAGTGGGTTGAGTATTTCCAATTATTTGAAATGAGCAGACCAGTGCCCCCACCCCGGCCGACCTGACGTGGGGTGTGAGAAAAAGAGAAATTGTTAGAGAGGGCAGCTGGAGTTGCTGAGTCTTCTGGACGAATCCAGGTCTCAGTCAAGCCCAAGATGCTGAGAGTGGATTGTAAAGAAAAAGCGGAAATGAAGTCTGCTTTGTTGACAGCTGACTGACAATTCCAGAGAGCCATAGAGAAAGAAAGAGGTGTAGTAGAAGATGTAGAGATGGGGCGCAGGTTAGCAGGATTACGTTGCCGTCTGCGTGTGATGTTAGAGCGTGGTCGAGAGACAACCGGAATGGTTTTGAAACACATGATAGAGGTGGAAGTATAGAGGATAGCAAAGGAGAGTGTGTGAGGGAAGGGAGGGAAAAAATATACCTGAATGCGTTGCCGGTGTCGTTGCTCGGGTAAAGTCGCACAGGAAAAAGTCGCTTGTCTTTACACTCGTCTGTCTTCACACGAGCAGGCTGAACGCTTCCGCAGACGCTTCCGCGTCAGCCTCGGACATCAAATAAATACACAGTCTAATTAAGAGAATAGAGTGAAAACAGCTGTGAACGGCTTCTGATTAGCCCAGCCAATAAGCCTAACAGAGTGCTAATGGCTCGAGACGAAACTAACACCTTGCCCACGGAGCAATGGAGGCGCAAATGATTATATTTACCAGTAAGTGCAATCAAAACTATTCAACCAACGAAAATGCAGACTACAAATAGGTAGGAAACGAAATATTCCTTCCTAGGAGCAAGTAACAAATTTAAACAACAGATCTATGAACAAGTATTAAAGACACACTCACAAGCTGACGTCCGTTTCTTCTGGAGACTAATCGGCTTTTCCCGATTTGAAACAAGAACCAAGCAGTTTAAATACTTCAACAGTCGCTGTGAACGGCTTCTGATTAGCCCAGCCAATAAGCCTAACAGAGTGCTAATGGCTCGAGACGAAACTAACACCTTGCCCACGGAGCAATGGAGGCGCAAATGATTATATTTACCAGTAAGTGCAATCAAAACTATTCAACCAACGAAAATGCAGACTACAAATAGGTAGGAAACGAAATATTCCTTCCTAGGAGCAAGTAACAAATTTAAACAACAGATCTATGAACAAGTATTAAAGACACACTCACAAGCTGACGTCCGTTTCTTCTGGAGACTAATCGGCTTTTCCCGATTTGAAACAAGAACCAAGCAGTTTAAATACTTCAACAGTCGCTGTGAACGGCTTCTGATTAGCCCAGCCAATAAGCCTAACAGAGTGCTAATGGCTCGAGACGAAACTAACACCTTGCCCACGGAGCAATGGAGGCGCAAATGATTATATTTACCAGTAAGTGCAATCAAAACTATTCAACCAACGAAAATGCAGACTACAAATAGGTAGGAAACGAAATATTCCTTCCTAGGAGCAAGTAACAAATTTAAACAACAGATCTATGAACAAGTATTAAAGACACACTCACAAGCTGACGTCCGTTTCTTCTGGAGACTAATCGGCTTTTCCCGATTTGAAACAAGAACCAAGCAGTTTAAATACTTCAACAGTCGCTGTGAACGGCTTCTGATTAGCCCAGCCAATAAGCCTAACAGAGTGCTAATGGCTCGAGACGAAACTAACACCTTGCCCACGGAGCAATGGAGGCGCAAATGATTATATTTACCAGTAAGTGCAATCAAAACTATTCAACCAACGAAAATGCAGACTACAAATAGGTAGGAAACGAAATATTCCTTCCTAGGAGCAAGTAACAAATTTAAACAACAGATCTATGAACAAGTATTAAAGACACACTCACAAGCTGACGTCCGTTTCTTCTGGAGACTAATCGGCTTTTCCCGATTTGAAACAAGAACCAAGCAGTTTAAATACTTCAACAGTCGCTGTGAACGGCTTCTGATTAGCCCAGCCAATAAGCCTAACAGAGTGCTAATGGCTCGAGACGAAACTAACACCTTGCCCACGGAGCAATGGAGGCGCAAATGATTATATTTACCAGTAAGTGCAATCAAAACTATTCAACCAACGAAAATGCAGACTACAAATAGGTAGGAAACGAAATATTCCTTCCTAGGAGCAAGTAACAAATTTAAACAACAGATCTATGAACAAGTATTAAAGACACACTCACAAGCTGACGTCCGTTTCTTCTGGAGACTAATCGGCTTTTCCCGATTTGAAACAAGAACCAAGCAGTTTAAATACTTCAACAGTCGCTGTGAACGGCTTCTGATTAGCCCAGCCAATAAGCCTAACAGAGTGCTAATGGCTCGAGACGAAACTAACACCTTGCCCACGGAGCAATGGAGGCGCAAATGATTATATTTACCAGTAAGTGCAATCAAAACTATTCAACCAACGAAAATGCAGACTACAAATAGGTAGGAAACGAAATATTCCTTCCTAGGAGCAAGTAACAAATTTAAACAACAGATCTATGAACAAGTATTAAAGACACACTCACAAGCTGACGTCCGTTTCTTCTGGAGACTAATCGGCTTTTCCCGATTTGAAACAAGAACCAAGCAGTTTAAATACTTCAACAGTCGCTGTGAACGGCTTCTGATTAGCCCAGCCAATAAGCCTAACAGAGTGCTAATGGCTCGAGACGAAACTAACACCTTGCCCACGGAGCAATGGAGGCGCAAATGATTATATTTACCAGTAAGTGCAATCAAAACTATTCAACCAACGAAAATGCAGACTACAAATAGGTAGGAAACGAAATATTCCTTCCTAGGAGCAAGTAACAAATTTAAACAACAGATCTATGAACAAGTATTAAAGACACACTCACAAGCTGACGTCCGTTTCTTCTGGAGACTAATCGGCTTTTCCCGATTTGAAACAAGAACCAAGCAGTTTAAATACTTCAACAGTCGCTGTGAACGGCTTCTGATTAGCCCAGCCAATAAGCCTAACAGAGTGCTAATGGCTCGAGACGAAACTAACACCTTGCCCACGGAGCAATGGAGGCGCAAATGATTATATTTACCAGTAAGTGCAATCAAAACTATTCAACCAACGAAAATGCAGACTACAAATAGGTAGGAAACGAAATATTCCTTCCTAGGAGCAAGTAACAAATTTAAACAACAGATCTATGAACAAGTATTAAAGACACACTCACAAGCTGACGTCCGTTTCTTCTGGAGACTAATCGGCTTTTCCCGATTTGAAACAAGAACCAAGCAGTTTAAATACTTCAACAGTCGCTGTGAACGGCTTCTGATTAGCCCAGCCAATAAGCCTAACAGAGTGCTAATGGCTCGAGACGAAACTAACACCTTGCCCACGGAGCAATGGAGGCGCAAATGATTATATTTACCAGTAAGTGCAATCAAAACTATTCAACCAACGAAAATGCAGACTACAAATAGGTAGGAAACGAAATATTCCTTCCTAGGAGCAAGTAACAAATTTAAACAACAGATCTATGAACAAGTATTAAAGACACACTCACAAGCTGACGTCCGTTTCTTCTGGAGACTAATCGGCTTTTCCCGATTTGAAACAAGAACCAAGCAGTTTAAATACTTCAACAGTCGTATTGTCGTATCGTATTTCATCTTCCCTGTTTCTTTAGCATACTATCTGTCTGAATGCCCGGTCTGTTCTGTTCTCGCGCTCAATTTAGGCGCTGTTCTGATTGGTTCGGATAGCATAGGCGGTTGGGGCAGGGGGCACACGAAAAAATCGTGCTATAAAGCGATTTAGAAATCGCGCAATCTCAAATCACGATTTTATTTCGATTTCGATTAATCGCACAGCCCTAAACGCGTCTGCTAAATGCATAAATGTAAATGTAACTAAAGGACGTTTGAAAGCATGCATTTCTGTACATTTCGAAATAAGGTGCATTAAAAGTCAGTAAATCCTTGATTAATATGAATATTTTAATAAAAAACGTATCCCCACGTACTATTCAATAAAATTCTAGTGCATTTAATCTATTAAATAACAGCAGAGTGAGCGAGTTTTTGGATATGGTAAGATTAAACTTATTTTAGAGAACAAAGTACCACATTTCAGCTCTGATTTTGTTAGGGTGGTTGGTTACACAATGCTATTTTATCCTTGCTTCTAGGAAATCCTCAATCTATATGCTTTCTAACAGATTCATGTGGCTATAAAAATTTAATGTGGCTTTAAGCACTATGCATCATTCAAGTTTCACTTTCATAACGTAAAGCCGGTAAATGTGTTTACATGTAATATGAGTTTACCTTATGGTACAAACCCAGAGTCTCCGCATCAGTAAGCGATTAAAAGGAGCATCTTCCCTCCGAAGACGTGTCGAATTTCGGGGCAAAGCAAAAAAACATTGTCGTACAACAATATAAAATAAGGGAAACTGTTCATTGGTTATTCTACAATTAATTGAATTACAAATTATGCTACAGCTAACAAAAATACTGAAAATGTTTTAACTGTATGGTGTGATGACGTTGAATGTCTCCGACAGCGCCCGTAGTCCCATTTAGCAACTTGTTAGCAACCTTCTTTTTTAAGAAACTTAACAGTTTAAAAAAATCACGAGTGGGGTGTAACTGGTGTGTTTTATGTCATAGAATAAAATGTGAAAGTATGTTGAGCCTGTGTGAACCACGGACCTTATTTAAGGGATTTAACCAAAATCCCATTAAAAAACAAACCCATTGACTCTGGGACGATGGAACCGAAAATGCTAACTTGCTTCCGGGTTTTTGCCTACAAAGTGACATCATAGTTCCACCACTCTATTCTTTGAAACAACAGGGGGTGCACTCGGTGCTTTTAAGGGTACCGGCCGAATTGCATCAGTACTACAGAGTACCGATTCGCATTAAATCATTCGCAGAACGCATTTGGGTGCATATCAGAGAGAGAGACCCTGTGACATGATGTCACCCCTGCAACTCTTTAAAACACAACACGCAGGGCAAACCAAAATGTTCTGAACAGGATTTACGCGGGGTCTTAAATAGTCTTAAGTCTTAAATTGGTTATATCATTTCATATAGCTAATATCACATAAAGAGTGCCATTCTTTTCCCCAAAAATCAGCATGACTACAATTTTGATTTTAGAGGTGCGCCGAGCCGATATTCAGGATCGGCATCGCTTCGATATTGGCATTTTCTGCTGTATCAGTCTGACGAGACCGATCCAAATGCAATATTCTGCATAGCTAATATTGTGTTATTGTTAAGCCCCACAAAAGCCACAAACACATAAAATAGCATAAAACAGTGTTCTGAAGCCGTTACGTAATTATTTGTGAGGTACAGATAAATATTTATCTTAAGTCAAGTTCACGTATATTCTTCTCTCCGCTGCGGTTGTCCTTCATTCAGCTTTCAAACTGCGTGCCGCATTCGGTTACTAGAGTCAAGACGACAACTCTCTCCACTGTTCCTATTATACTCGTCTTGATCTGCAAATACGGTTCAATGGGTTTGCATAAAAGCATTTTATCTAGCTAGAGTCTCGTGCTGTTTCTAAATCGTGTTACTTTCTACCAGGTGTCTGTTAGATCACAACACTGTTGTAGAAAACACTATGAAGGGTTCTTTACAAGCACAGTAACTGACATTTAAAACGGTTAAAAGAAAAGGCTCAATAAACTGTTGCACATATTTAATACACTACGCATTTAATATATCTTTCCTTTGTGCTTTGAACTTCTCTATGCGGACTGTGAATCAGTGTTGCTTCAAGCGTATCAAAGTGCTTAGTGCTGTTCTGTATTGGAGCCTTTCGTATTATATTTTTGTGCAATGCAAGATTATTAATAGCCTTTCTTGTTCGTCTCATCTGCTCTATGGTGCTGCCTCATTACTGTGCTGCCTCATTACTGTGCAGTAATTTTACAGCATATATATTTCTATATAAATATATTACTTGCTTTCCATGAATGTATTTTACAATACAAAGAGCAATATATATTTATTTTTACCAGATTTATTCCTACACTTATTCACTTTTCTTTGTTTCCCAATAATTTTGTTTCACTAATTTTAGATTTTATAAAAATGTGCACTCTTGATTTTTCTAGAGTAACTTTTGCTACTGAATTATCCACTAACCTAGTTTATAAAAGTGTTTTTGTCAAAGATTATAATTACATATCCATTAATTTGTTGTTTTTCTTTACAGTAATGTTGTCTATATTTAATAGATTGTTTAAAACACAAAAGAGTGATGAGCAGGTCAACACACACTGAGATACAAATTCTACACTGATTTAAAAAAAACTGTGCTGGGATCGGTATCGGCATCGGCAGATACTCAGAATTTTTGGTATTGTATCGGTTCTGAAAAAGTGGTATCGAGTCATCCCTATTTTGATTTTATGCAACAGTTCAACAAACAAGAATTTAATTAAGAGACTTGCGTTTTAGACCCAATATTTCCTGCTTTTGCTCTTTCTCCAACCAAAATAATTCCAAACACAGCCATAGCACTGTTCCCTTTCGATATTTCACTCGTACTGCGACGAAGACGCTTGTTTGGGAAAAACTATTTATCCATCTTCAACTGAAGCCTCTTTATAATCACGCAGTGAAACTGCACGTCCATTGGTATGTGCTGGACTAAAAAACAAACCAATGGCTCGGCGGTACGTGAGCCTATGGCTATGCAGCCCGCCATTGCCTGCCAAAATGGGAGGGGCGTCTGGCCTGCTTTGCCGCCACGTCTCAGATTTCTTCTATTCGGCAACGAAGACCCTTCTTTGCTGACTCTTCGCTGATGCCAGGATCCGCAGTTGAAACGCTTCAAGCAGCCAAATAGGACCTCTCGCAGTGACGCGCTTGCAGACTCGGTCATCCCCTGCAGCCATCCAGCGTCGATCCAAAGAGCCTCACTAAAAGAGCACGGTGTAATTGCAAATGCCGCGCCGTCATTGTAAGAGTATGCAGATGACACTCACGCTGAGTGTGTGTCATGCTTGGGGAAATCCCACGCTGCGCTCAGCGGGACTGACTGCTCTCATTGCGAGAGTTTCAGTCTTGCCTCTCTGCTCTCACGTATAGCTTTCTTTTCAAAGAGCGAATCCACCCCTCGCGCCCTTCCGTTTTCTTCCTCCCAGGGACCTACCTGTGAGGAAAAAACAGTGGGGCAGAGGATTCTCTCACCACAGAGAGAGCATTCGCCTGTCCTCTTCACCCAACATGATCAGCGTCCCTCTGCGGCTGCGAGTGACATGATCTCGTTCGGTGTGAGTGACAACGAATTGGATGACAGCCTTTCTCTGGCAGCTTCAGACGCGGAAGAGTTATCGGGCTCTGTGACTAACCCCGCCCTCTTGCCGTCATCTGCTTCACGCAACGCCAGACTCGGAGCGGATAAAGAGCGTTCTGACAAAGGCTGTCAACGAGCTCGAGCTCGAATGGTCTCCACCTGAGGAGCCATCTCGCAGCAGGCTCTCCGCCAACGTTCGTCCCCCTTCTTCCCGAAGTTCACAACGAGCTCACGAAACCGTGGCGCGCCCCCTACTTGTCTCGCATCCGTCCTTCTGCTTCAGCTGCTCACATCTGTTGATGGCGCTGAAGAAAAAGTATAAGAGCACCTGCCTCCTCTGGATGAGTCTGTGGCCGCACATCTCTGCCCGCCCACAGCTATCAGATGGAAGGTGAGGGCGGGCCATCCGTCCAAGCCGTGCAGAGCCACATCTGCACTCGCTGGACGCGCCTACTCGGCGGCTGGACAAGAGGCCTCAGTGCCACACTCTATGGCTGTGCTCCAGGTCTTCCTGGCCAAACTGCTCGCCAATGAGGAAGCCGGTCTGGATTCAGCTTCACTCCGGGACCTGAGGAGCGCGAAAGACCTGGATTACGCGCCACCATAGCCAACGCCCAGGCCATCGTGCGTTTGATGTCCAGCCTGATAGTGCTGGAGCGCTACCTCTGGCTCACGATGACAGAGATGAAAGAGGCGGACAAAGTTCCCTTCCTCGACGCTCCGTCTGGCAGCCTGTTTGGACCAGCTGTGGAGGGCTTTGCGGAACGTTTCACAGAGGCTCAGAAGTCATCTCAGGCGACGCAACACTTCCTCTCTAAGCGCACAAGCTCTTCTACTGCTTCCAGTTGCCCTAGATCTGCGCGACTCAGCAGATAGCTAAACCAACGCCAGCCACCCCTGAGCCCCGACCTCCTGGTCGGCGAGATGGAGGGCGCTCAGGATCGCTTTAGATTCAGCGCCTCAAAAGTCCTTCTGATCAGCCAGGCAGAAAGAGGAGGGGCCCGAGTCTCATTACCGCTGGACTACCCCGCAAGCAGCCTCTAATGTGCCTCTCGCTACCCCGCTTAACTCTGGGTGCAGAGGAAAGTGTGTTTTTGGTTCCTCACGGGCCCACTATAGCGCCCAGGTGTCCAACCGCTGTGATAGCGGACAAAATAAAACGCATGCATTTTCAAAAAGAGAGCAAAAGTATTTTTCTGCCTACCATAAGCGTCCTGCCCTTATGCAGCCAGTCTTCTCAACCGTTTCAGCCCCTTGCCATGTGGGTCGAGGCCTGGCAGGCCATCCTCGGTGGCCATCCCCGCAGGCCATCCCCGGTGTGTCAGCGTGGGTAATGACTACGGTAAGACGAGGTTATACACTCCAATTCGCTCTAAGACCACCGCAGTTCCGCGGAGTGCTCGACACCACAGTGCGCAGCGAGGGCGCCCAAGTCCTCTGCGCAGGTTTAATCTGCTGGAAAAAGGAGTCATAGAAATTGTTCCTCCAGCCCAGAGTGAGTCAAGCGTTTACTGCCGCTACTTGTTATGCCCTGATGAAAAGGTTGTTCAGGATGAGAGGGAAAGAAAGAAGAATTGTTTATTTGTCTCACACACAATTATACATAGTAAAACCAGCAGTGAAATGTGTTCTCTGCATTTAACCCATCCAAGTGCACACACACCTGGAGCAGTGGGCAGCCAACGCTGCAGTGCCCAGGGAGCAGTTGGGGTTTGGTGCCTTGCTCAAGGGTCTCACCTCAGTCATGGACCAATCCAGCCGGAGCCGAGATTCGAACCCACAACCTCGGGTTACAAGTCGATCCACGCTATACACGCTCTATCCATTAGAGCCACGACTGCCTCTCAAGGCAGTCACTTTGAAACCGATCCTCTCGTAAATATGCCCAGGGGACTGGTTCATGTCGCTGGATCTGAAAGACGCGTACTTTCACATCCAGGTAGCCCCCCATCACAGAGGATTCTTAAGATTCGCTTCCAAAGGGGTGGCATATCAATACAAGGTCCTACCGTTTGGGCTGTCCCTGGCTCCCCGCACTTTTACACGATGCATGGATGTGGCTCTCTCGCCTCTGCGACATATGGGAATCCGCATACTCAACTACCTCGACGACTGGCTCATTCTGGCCCAGTTGCAGGCGGTTTTGACATCGCACAAGACTCCACTCCTCAGCCAGTTTGCCTGGGGCTCAGGGTCAACTTTGCCAAGAGCATACTGTCACCCAGCCAGTGAGTTTCGTTCCTGGGCACAGTTATCGACTCAGTGCAGATGACGGCAACTGTCTCAGCGGAGCGAGACATGTCAATTCTGCGCCATGAGGCTTCTTTTGCGGAAGGGACCGCCCTTATTATGGCAGCGGCTTTGTCGGTACTTCGGTTGGGTCTACTTCACATGCGACCTATCCAGTTCTGAATGAAGCAGAGGTTCCATCCGTGGCTTGGTGTCACGGATGCCACCACGTAAACGTGACTCAGGCCTGAGTATCACCCATGGTCCGTTGGAGAGACCTCTTCTGACTAAAGCAAGGCGTGACCTTAGACACGGCGCACAGAAGGTTGTCACGACTAGGGTTGGGTATCGTTTGGGGGTTTTTCGATACCAGTGCCGCTTTTGCCACTGTCAATCATCAGATCCTCCTGTCCACCCTCTCATCACTGGGATTCCACTTCGCTGGTTTGAATCCTATCTCACTGGACGCACATCAATTGGTCACTGGGGTTCCCCAGGGATTGGTTCTTGTACCCCTCTTCTCCACATACATTACATCACTGGCTCCTATCATACAGGCACATGGCTTCTTCTACCATTTCTAGGCTAATGACACACAGCTCTATCTCTCATTTCGGCCAGATGATCCAACGGTAGCTGCACGGATCTCAGGCTGCCTGGCAGACATCTCGGCATTGATGAAAGAACATCATCTACAGCTAAACCTGGCAAAGACTGAGCTTCTTGTCTTCCCTGCCACTCCAACTCTACAGCATGACTTCACGATTCAGTAAGGTTCATCAACAATTACCCCATCAGCTTTGGTCAGAAATCTTGGTGTAATCTTTGATGACCATCTGACAAGGAGGGTAAGCCAGGCTGAAGCTGGCTGTTCACGGAGTGCTGTATCCCAAGCATGTTAACAGAAAGTTGAGTGGAAGGAAAAAGTGTGGAACAAAAAGATGCACAACCAACCGAGAGAACTGCAGCCTTATGAGGATTGTCAAGCAAAATCGATTCAAGAATTTGGGTGAACTTCACAAGGAATGGACTGAGGCTGGGGTCAAGGCGTCAAGAGCCACCACACACAGACGTGTCAAGGAATTTGGCTACAGTTGACGTCAGAGGCGTCTTACCTGGGCTAAGGAGAAGAAGAACTGGACTGTTGCCCAGTGGTCCAAAGTCCTCTTTTCAGATGAGAACAAGTTTTGTATTTAATTTGGAAACCAAGGTCCTAGAGTCTGGAGGAAGGGCGGAGAAGCTCATAGCCCAAGTTGCTTGAAGTCCAGTGTTACGTTTCCTCAGTCTGTGAGGATTTGGGGTGCAATGTCATCTGCTGGTGTTGGTCCATTGTGTTTTTTGAAAGTCAACGTCACCGCTCCCGTTTACCAAGAAATATTGGAGCACTTCATGCTTCCTTCTGCTGGCCAGCTTTTTAAGGATGCTGACTTCATTTTGCTGCAGGATTTGGCACCTGCCCACACTGCCAAAAGCACCAAAAGTTGGTTAAATGACCATGGTGTTGGTGTGCTTGACTGGCCAGCAAACTCACCAGACCTTGGTTCATTTTTTTGTCCTGCATGAACCAATGGACGTGCAGTTTCACTGCGTGATTTATAAAAAGGCTTCAGTTGAAGAGGAAAAAATAGTTTTTCCCATACAAGCGTCTTCAAAGCAGTACTCGTTCCATATCTCAGGGAACCGAGGTTACAATAGTAACAGAGTACGTTTCGTGTCTGAGCAACATGACAGTGATTCGTTGAATTGAATGAATCAACCATTTAAATGATTCTGTTCAGTCGCAATGACTCACTTATTAACACTGACTTGCTGCCACCTGCTGGTGGTTTTAATTTCACATTTAAAGTACCTTAATTTTATTAAATAATTTCAAACATCAGTTTTCAACGTTTTATGTTTCCAATATCAAAACATTATTTTTGCATTTGTAACTGCAGGTTAGCATTCTATGTCCCTCTGAGCTGCATTAAATAGTGCAGTGGTTCTCATAGTGTGGTACGCGAGCTTCCTCTAGTGGTAAGCAGAGGAATCTCAGAATTAAATATAAATCAGGCCGCTTGTCCACCAAAGCGATTTTTTTTTTTAATTGTTTTAAATGGGAGCGTCTTTTTCATGCTGAGCACTCGGCGTTTTTTTCTTGGCACCGAGAATTTAAGAATGTTAGCACTCATCACTGTCACTTTTTAGTCAGCTAACCAATCACAGTGGAGGAGGGGCGGGACTAATACCGTCACACCCTGCTTGTACTACGACTGAACAGCAATGGAGAAGTTAATATTGCTTGTCTCTGAGTATTTATGTCTTTACCAGATGGAATTGCCGGAGTACAATAATATTGTTATGAAAAATAATGCTTGGAGAAACATTTCATTCGCGATACGTCTGCCATATTTCTTCAGCGGATATTCCATATCATAGCAACCGCAGCATCTCGGAAATACGCTGCCCTCTCAAGCGCTCACACCTGGGTGTTTTCAGCTGGCTTTGGTGGAAACGTGGCCTGATTGTTGTTACTTGCAGCTACATATACAGCCTGTTTTTTTTTTATCAAGTACTTTTTTATTTAAAAGGGAAATAAAAACTGTACTGTGCTTAAAGATTAAATGAAAATGTATTGTAGCTACTTAAAGTTAAATAAAAACTAAGTTACTGTACTTAAATGTTAAGTATGATACATTTTCATTTCATCTTTATTTAAGTACAGTTTTTTTAACATTTAAGTACAGTACAGTTTTTTTTCACTTTTAGGTACAATATATGTTAATTTAATAATTACGTTTTTTATTTACGTGGAAGTAAGCACGGTGCAGTGTTCATGTTCAAACTGTGTATTTACTATATTTTAAGAGGCTGACAATAATAAATATCCTTAAGGATTAAAACTGACTCTGTTTAAATATTTTTTTTTTTTTTTTTTTTTTTTTTACTGTGTATAGTGCTACTGAAAGTGACGTGACATACTCGGAATTTGTGCTCTGCATTTAACCCATCCAAAGTGCACACACACACACACCGTGAACACACACCCGGAGTAGTGGGCAGCCATTTATACTGCATTTTAATGTTGGTCATAATGGTGGTACTTGGAAAGCCAAATATTTTCTGAGGTGGTACTTGGTGTAAAAAGTTTAAGAACCACTGAAATAGTGTGTAAATGCATCTAAATGCCTCTCCGGATGCATTGCAAAGACACATTTAGTTGATATTTATTTAATTTGCTTGGTAAGAGCCAAGCCCAAGCGCAAGAATTTGACTCAAAAGATGATGCAAACTTTTAGAAAAAATGGCTTGAAGATAGAAATGCCCATAAAATTCCCATTTTATTTATAAAAAAATGTAAATGCAATCTTTGTGTGTTTTGATAATCCCACTAAGCCATATTATGTTCTCATTGTTAAAATGAAGTTAAGAATTAAGAAAAAAGTTTCCGACCAACAACTCGAACTCTTTCATATACTACCATGCAACACAACTGCACAGTCTCTTGGAGTACTGTCCACAAGGCTTCGGCTCAGACTACCTTAAATTTCATATATCTTCTATGACCGTTTATGTCTTTTTGTTTTCATTGTGTAGATTGTTGGGCTGACAGAAAAGGAAGTGTTTACTGCTCATGAGATGGTGGATTGTCTTGAGTTGGGAAACTCTGCACGAACAGTGGGCTCAACTGCCATGAATGCAGCCTCATCTCGCTCACATGCCATCTTTACCATATCACTGGAGCAGCGACGCAAAGGAGACAAGTATGTAACAACACATGCTGTTAAACTAAGATTACTTAATGTTTGGAGACTCAATAAATTGAGTTGGCTGTTATAAGTCTTTTTTCAGGTTGTATACAGGTGCATCTCAATAAATTAGAATGTCATGGAAAAGTTCATTTATTTCAGTAATTCAACTCAAATTGTGAAACTCGTCCACAAAATAAATTCTATGCACACAGACTGAAGTATTTTAAGTCTTTAGTTCTTTTAATTCTGATGATTTAGGCTCACATTTAACAAAAACCCACCAATTCACTGTCTCAACAAATTAGAATATGGTGACATGCCAATCAGTTAATCAACTCAAAACACATGCAAAGGTTTCCTGAGCCTTCTAAATGCTCTCTCAGTTTGATTCACTAGGCTACACAATCATGGGGAAGACTACTGATCTAACAGTTGTCCAGAAGACAATCATTGACACCCTTCACAAGGAGGGTAAGCCACAAACATTCATTGCCAAAGAAGTTGGCGGTTCACGTAGTGCTGTATCCCAAGCATGTTAACAGAAAGTTGAGTGGAAGGAAAAAGTGTGGAACAAAAAGATGCGCAACCAACCGAGAGAACTGCAGCCTTATGAGGATTGTCAAGCAAAATCGATTCAAGAATTTGGGTGAACTTCACAAGGAATGGACTGAGGCTGGGGTCAAGTCGTCAAGAGCCACCACACACAGACGTGTCAAGGAATTTGGCTACAGTTGTCATCAGAGGCGTCTTACCTGGGCTAAGGAGAAGAAGAACTGGACTGTTGCCCAGTGGTCCAAAGTCCTCTTTTCAGATGAGAGCAAGTTTTGTATTTAATTTGGAAACCAAGGTCCTAGAGTCTGGAGGAAGGGTGGAGAAGCTCATAGCCCAAGTTGCTTGAAGTCCAGTATTACGTTTCCTCAGTCCGTGAGGATTTGGGGTGCAATGCCATCTGCTGGTGTTGGTCCATTGTGTTTTTTGAAAACCAACGTCACTGCTCCCGTTTACCAAGAAATATTGGAGCACTTCATGCTTCCTTCTGCTGACCAGCTTTTTAAGGATGCTGATTTAATTTTTCTGCAGGATTTGGCACCTGCCCACACTGCCAAAAGCACCAAAAGTTGGTTAAATGATCATTGTGTTGGTGTGCTTGACTGGCCAGCAAACTCACCAGACCTGAACCCCATAGAGAATCTATGTGGTATTGTCAAGAGGAAAATGAGAAACAAGAGACCAAAAAATGCATATGAGCTGAAGGCCCCTATAAAAGAAACCTGGGCTTCCATACCACCTCGTCAGTGCCACAAACTGATCACCTCCATGCCACGCCGAATTTAGGCAGTAATTAAAGCAAAGAGAGCCCCTACCAAGTATTGAGTACATATAAAGTAAACAAGCATACTTTCCAGAAGGCAAACAATTCACAAAAAATGTTTTTTATATATTTATGAAGTATTCTAATTTGTTGAGTGAATTGGTGCGTTTTTGTTAAATGTGAGCCAAATTCATTACAATTAAAAGAACCAAAGGCTTAAACTACTTCAGTCTGTGTGCATTGAATTAATTTAATATACGAGTTTCACAATTTGAGTTGAATTACTGAAAGAAATTAACTTTTCCACGACATTCTAATTTGAGATGCACCTGTATGATGGAGGAAAATGAAGAAAGCAGTGTCTAATTTGTCATGTTGTATATTAAAGGAGGGTAGGTGATTTAGTTCAAAAACATTTTGTTATAATGGTTGGGCTATTGGGCTTCTCGTCCCAATAGCAGTCAACACATTTGGTGGTCTAAATTTATTTATCTTTATATAATCTGTGGAAGGTGCAGGACCATCAAATTTTTGACTAATCAGATTATTCTGTCTGAAGATTACGATTACCTCCCTGTCAACATATGCATTTGCATACCACTGCGCACCCTGTTCGTGCAGACATGATACATCATTAGTGAATTATATTGCGGGCTAAGTGAGAATGCAAGAAATTATTATTGTAATACTATGAGCTTTGTACTGTAATGTAGGGCTGTAGCTATCGAATATATTAGTAATCGAGTATTCTACCGAAAATTCTATCGAGTAATTGGATAACTACTTTTTATTTTTAAAGAGCAATCCTAAATATACAAGAGAAAATAAGACTGGTTTCTTAAAATGAACAAGTAATTTGTTTCCTTTTTAGACAAATAAAATTTTTATTGCTGAAATGGCATATATTAATAACTGAAAACTAATCCCATTTAGTGCAATTAATTGCCATATTACATTCAAAATACAAATACGTTAAGGTACAAATAAGGTAAACATAGTAAAAACTAAGACATAAATCTAAATAATAGTATAAAAAAAATAATAAGACCTAAACATTGTGCAACTTAAATTCCACCTTTGATCCTAACTAAAGCTCAAGCATGACATAAGCCTTTACTGTCTTAAAATAATTGTGGCTTTTGTGAGAGGCAAAAATTTGTGGACAGGAAGCTAATGTGGAACAAAAACAAGAGTCCATGCACATAACATTAACACATTTTTTCAGAAACATGAATTTTAAGTTATTTGGAGAATAAACCCTCTTAAATGTCTCTCTGCATACTGGTGTGTGTGTGTGTAATCCTTTAAAGGAGCATGTGCATGTAGTTACAGTAAATAGTAGTGATGCACCGAAATGAAAATTCTGGGCCGAAACAGAATTCTTTGTGCTTGGTCAAAAACCAAAAATGCTTTATTTATTTTATTAAATACTATGAAGTAATTTTGTAAGACTTTTAATTTAACAATTTTAATGACACTGAATTCAAAAAACACAAGCCAATAAAATAAGCACACTTTTATTGAAAGGAAATTGGACAGAAAATACATTAATATTAAATATCAATGTATTATTTTTATTCAGTTCTATGCAACGGAATCAGACATAACTGTTGTTGTTTTTGACTAATTATCCAAATAATGTATATTCCTGCAAACAGGGTTTTTCTTTCTCAAAATTCGGCAGAGGTGGTACCATCCTGATCATGTACACACAATATATACCATTCAACACTTTTTACATGCAATGTATTTTAGGTGTTATAATAATTATATGATTGAAGAAAATGACATTAATTATAAAGTTATGTTTTTTTTCCTCACACCTAATGTTTTTTTTTTTTAATAGCCAAGTTAAATGTTTTCTTTTTCCTCAGAAATTCTGTGCGGTGTATGTGGTTATCAAATGAAGGCATATAACATCAATTTAATTTATCTTTACATTTTTTTAAATTAAACTTTTTTTGGCAAACAAAGGGAAATTACTATTAAAATTAAAACATGTTGGAAATGATTAAGTGATCATTCCTCAAATAAATTAAGTTTTCATAATTTTAGTAGTCTTCAAGAAACCAGACTTTTATTTTGACGGGTTGCCGTGAATACCTTTTACATTTGTGTGCATATGATATGAGGATGGTTTTACTCCAATGAAACGTTGAAACGCTCATGAAGTGACTCTCAGAGCAGTTCTGGAGATGTTGTTCATGTGTTTGTCCTCATTGAGATGTCACATGTGTTGTGTGTGTGTTAAAGGAAAACGTGCGTCTCTCTCTGCCATCCATTAGAGATATTATCGCGTGATAATGCTCATCAAATTGCATAAATCAGTGGTAAATTAATAGAAATTATGATTCTGTGTAAAGAAACATCAATTAAACATGTATTATCAGCGAATGTGAGCAGGGTATAGCGGGGAGCAGATCAGTTAAGGAGATTAGGGCTGCAACTAACGATTATTTTAATAATCGATTAATCTGTCGATTATTTTTTCGATTAATCGATGAATCGGATAAAACAAAAAAACAAGAAAAGCATTCATTTCCAACCCTTTATTCAAAAACAGAACTAAAATCTTTAGAAAGTGCACAAACATGTTGCTCCTTGAACATCCCTGAGCTGTTATAATAATAATAAAATAAAATAAAAATGGACTAACACAAAAAACATACACATGTATGCTTTACATCTGCCAAATATATAGACTTTTTAAAAAAATAAAGTGCCACCTGAGCTGCCAGAACAATAGATGTAAGAGAACAAATAGATGTAATTATTTATAAAATAATTTATAAAAAATAAAGAACAATACAAATCAGAATTTAACAGGATTTGTTTGAATATCAGAACTTGTTCTCTACACTACACTGTAGACGCACACACTCGTAGATGTACACACTCGCAGACGCACACACTTTTGCAGACGCACACACTCACAAACTCTTAACACACACACACACACACACACACTTACTCTCTCTCACTCCCTTTGTTGCAATGCAAAAATGTGAGCATGTCCGGCAGAGTGTAACCAGGGTTCAAGGTGTGGATCATTTTAGTGAAGCCGTCATCTTCAACCATCGACAGAGGCCTCATGTCAGTGACGAGCATGTTGAGGATACTATCCGTCAAGACAGCGGCTTGCTCAACTGAATACATACTTACATACATACATACATACTTGTTTTAGTTACCTGTAAAGGTAAGTAACCCAAAGAGCAATTACAGACAAGTCTCTCTCTCGCGCTCTCGCTCTCGCTCTCTCGCTCTCTCGCTCTCTCGCTCTCTCTTTCACTTGAAGCTTATTCATTAAATTATTACCATCATTGTAGTAAGTACAAGGTTCATTTAAACACAGCTTAAGATGACCAAGTGCTATACAAGAACTTTAAAATTAAAAAGTACAACACACAAATATATTTGTCAATAATAACCTATATGGGACAAAGCACAGAATATACACTGCAAAAAATGCTTTTCTAACTTAGTAGTTTTGTCCTGTTTTCAGTCCAAATATCTAAAAAATCTTACATCTAGACACATGAAATAGCATAAGAAATTGTCTTGTTTTCTGAAAACTCACCTCAAAATTAAGTGATTGTTTGCTTAAAACAAGCAAAATTATAATAAATTACATAAACCGTTCTTGTCGGCGCGTTATTTGAGTGGACTCTACTTTTCCGGTGAGCATGAGTGGTAACTGAGCAGAATGATAGATCACGCGGCGCAGTGATGACTGCTGGGGGAGATTAACCTGAACACTGCTGGGTGTAGAGGCACTAAAATGTAGCCTATTATTTGTTTGCATGTCTTTTTAAGCCGTTCTGTACTCGCACGCTCCAGAGGCGGTTTCCGCTGCACTCAGTCATGTCCAAATGGCGTCCGTATAAAGCCGCCTTGCGAGTACCAAATTGACTTTGGTACCAAACAAGCTCAGTAGAATCCTGCACGGGCCTCAAACATACGCCCCAGTCCAATCCTTGTTCAGCAGATTATCAGAATTACCTTCCCGAGTCCGACTCGTGCCCATGTCTTTCTGTCTCTCTTCCCCATTACACAGCTGCTGTTCTAGCCATTAAATGAACCTAGACAAATGTGTGCTATTAGAAAGGTCGAGCTGCTCTTGTCAGTCACGGTATTGTTTCCACGAGCGGCTAATCCTTTTCATCACCATAATAATTTATGGATTTCTAAAATACAAAAATAAGGAGGAATCCTAAAACAAGCCTGATGTCTGATGTGAAAATTGTCCCGAAGCCATAAACTAAAAGTCGAGGCTGAAATATGGGGCTCTAAAAGTGCAGCTTGTTACGTTTAAGCGGCAAAATTACACACAAAATAACGTTAAAATGGCCATCCTGGTGAGCAGGGTGCGAACTACGGGGGAGCTAGGGGCTCCCCTTAATAATACATGGGCTCCCCTGAAAACGTGATTTGTGAAAAGTAATTTTATTTGGGGGGGGGTCTCAAAAAATATTGACTGTTATTTTGACGTGCAATTTCAGTTTTGTGTACTGTGGTCATCGAGGATTATTATGTGTAAAATTGCAACAACAAAAATCGTTAATTAATGCTTGACGGTGATTTAAACCTAACTCCCTTCAATAAAGATAATTATAGGCCTACATGAGCATCTGCTGTCCTCGATTACGCAGCGCTCTTGTTAGGATGACAAAAAAGCTTTAAAAGTCTGCTCTGCCTCAGCGGGCAAACAGCGCTCGTCAATGTCAAAGTAATTGAATTTCAAATCAAATCAAATTAGGCGGGGTTTAGCGTTCACAGATGCTGAGCGCGCGACGAAGCGTCAGATTAATAAAAGAGAGCGAGGTAAACTTTTAAGTCAACTGTTTTACGAAAGAAATGTTAAATGACCGACAATTATATTCAGTGAAGCAAACTACTCGACTTGTTTCTCAAATATGCCCATTTTGAGAGTGACAGAGAAAGAGATGAAATGTGCATGTTTTAACTATCTGCATCTGTTTGTCCCTACAAACAATGAAATTTAGTTCTACTTCAAAAGCACGTCAACTACTAGTGTTGAAAAATAATAAAACTTTATTTTATTAAGACAATCACAAAATATTTTATTTTTAATAGTAGGCTAAATCCCCTTTATTTTTCAACATGTAAATGTTTAATTTTCATTCATTAAAATGTAAATTTAATCGATGTTTCATGCCTTAATCTGATAACCAGTCAAATTTAAATACACAACACAGAATTTCTGAGGAAAATAAAACAATTCATAAGGCTACTGCAAGAGTAAAAAAAAAAGTTTGTATGCATTCAAATAATCAGACGAGCTAAAACAGAATTTGGCAACAATAAAACATAAGGTGAAGAAAAAATATAACATTTCATAAATTGTATAAGTTTCATGATTTTAATTAATTAGACATGCACAGACTTTTTGATAAATACAATTTAATTTGATCATTAAAAAGGAGTCCATAAAATGAAAACGGAAAAAAACAGAATCTAGAAAAATTGAAACGGAACAAAATGAATTTAGAAAAAAAATAAAATGGAATTTGGGAAAAATTAAAACGGATTTCATAGAGCCCTACATATAAATATATAATTGCACCCCCCCCCCCCCCCATAGCTTTTATGTATCTTTGTAAGCTCAAAGATACATAAAGCTCTGAGTTAAATAAATGATAATAGTGATGTGATATGTTCTCTGTGTGGAGTAAAGGTCCTTACACACCGAGTCAGAAATTTTTGTATGCGTTTTGGCGTGCAAAAATTTCGGATTGCAAGGACCTTCACATCTGGCGCAGTTTCAGCTTGTACTAAAACAAAAAAGCAAACAATAGTATTAATAGTCATTCATTTTAGTTAACATGCTATGATGATTTTAACAGATTTTTATTCTTATTGTAAAATAATGTAAAATTAGGTCATGAATATTGTCTCAAAAGTCATGGAAATTTGTTGGTAAAAATGTGTATGAACCCTGAGCATTGCAGTCAATCCTCCACCCGCGCCATCTTTCATCGTGTTGCTGATTAGCCTCTGGTCTGTCTAAGCATGTTAATGTGCTTTAGAGGAGGTGTAGCTTTGCAGAGTATTTATGCAGAGAAGGTGGGATCTTACTTTTAAAGCTAGATACTATTATTGATAGTCTCTCCGAAATCACCTACCCTACCTTTAAGAATGGACATGTACATATATATATATATATATATATATATATATATATATATATATATATATATATAAATATATACACGTATACATATTTATATATTTGTTTTGGTCAAAGTGAATTTATCCAGGTCTAAAAATATCCTAATGGTCATCTAGTCAAAATATAGATCATAATGGTCAACTACTTTTGGATCTTTATAAAACTGTAAAATGTTTATCTATAAATGTAGAATGATTGTATGTAGTTATTTCATTTATATTTGTTTGTCAAGAAGTGATGTCATGGTCTCCAAATTTCACTTGGTGGATCTCGCTGGATCTGAGAGACAAAAAAAAACTAAAGCAGAGGGAGATCGACTCAAAGAGGGTGAGTGCAATCTAAAAAAAATGTTTTTATTGTCTATTACCTTTTGTTGTGTGTGTGTGTATATATATATATATATATATATATATATATATAAAAATATATTATATATATAAAAAAATATATATATATATATATATTTTTTTTTTTTTAAGGAATAGTTCATAGTTTTGCTCTTCATTGGGATCTCTACATGCCAGCGTTTTACAGACATGTCTGAAGACAGACATGACGCACCTCAAAAAAAAAAATAGTAATTTACTCATTCTTATTTGTTTCCAACCCAGATGACACAAAAGGTTAAAAATCTACATAATATGCTAGTCACAATATACAGGGACTGCAGTAAAAGGCCCCTTACTACCTCTACCTCATACACCTTATTTTTAAGCACAACCAACTTTTTCTACAAAATGTGTTGCTCCATGTTTAATTAACAGAAAGATACACTGTGCATAACATAAACAAGTGCACCACCTCTGAAGCTTAACTAATACAATTTCTCGGTAACACTTTACAATATGTAATTTGTTGGCATTAGTTCATGTTTTAACTAACATAAACAAACAATGAGCAAAGCATTACACTAGTTATTAATCTTTGTTAATGTTAGTTGAAGAAAATTCTGTTGTTCGTTGTTTATTCATGTTAGTTCACAGTGCATTAACTAATGTTAACAAACACAAATTGCAAATGTAATAATGCATTAGTAAATGCCGAAATTAACATGAACTAAGATTAATAAATGCCGTTAAAGTATTGTTCATTCTTATTTCATATTAACTAATGTTGTTAACTAATGAAACTTATTGTAAAGTGTTAACCATTTCTCAAATATGATTTATCTTTATATAGACCTGTTAGGGTTCTAAGTCTGGTTAGTCAATAACCAAAGAAGCATAGAGGCATATACAGTGGTTACAGAAAGTATTCAGACCCCCTTAAATTTTTCACTCTTTGTTATATTGCAGCCATTTGCTAAAATCATTTAAGTTCATTTTTTTCCCTCATTAATGTACACACAGCACCCCATATTGACAGAAAAACACAGAATTGTTGACATTTTTGCAGATTTATTAAAAAATAAAAACTGAAATATCACATGGTCCTAAGTATTCAGACCCTTTGCTGTGACACTCATATATTGAACTCAGGTGCTGTCCATTTCTTCTGATCATCCTTGAGATGGTTCTACACCTTCATTTGAGTCCAGCTGTGTTTGATTATACTGATTGGACTTGATTAGGAAAGCCACACACCTGTCTATATAAGACCTTACAGCTCACAGTGCATTTCAGAGAAAATGAGAATCATGAGGTCAAAGGAACTGCCTGAAGAGCTCAGAGACAGAATTGTGGGAAGGCACAGATCTGGCCAAGGTTACAAAAATTCTGCTGCGCTTAAGGTTCCTAAGAACACAGTGGCCTCCGTAATCCTTAAATGGAAGACGTTTGGGACGACCAGAACCCTTCCTAGAGCTGGCCGTCCGGCCAAACTGAGCTATCGGGGGAGAAGAGCCTTGGTGAGAGAGGTAAAGAAGAACCCAAAAATCACTGTGGCTGAGCTCCAGAGATGCATTCGGGAGATGGGAGAAAGTCGTAGAAAGTCAACCATCACTGCAGTCCTCCACCAGTCGGGGCTTTATGGCAGAGTGGCCTGACGGAAGCCTCTCCTCAGTGCAAGACACATGAAAGCCCGCATGGAGTTTGCTAAAAATCACCTGTCCAATACAGTCCCAACAGTGAAGCATGGTGGTGGCAGCATCATGCTGTGGGGGTGTTTTTCAGCTGCAGGGACAGGACGACTGGTTACAATCGAGGGAAAGATGAATGCGGCCAAGTACAGGGATATCCTGGATGAAAACCTTCTCCAGAGTGCTCAGGACCTCAGACTGGGCCGAAGGTTTACCTTCCAACAAGACAATGACCCTAAGCACACAGCTAAAATAACGAAGGAGTGGCTTCACAACAACTCTGTGACTGTTCTTGAATGGCCCAGCCAGAGCCCTGACTTAAACCCAATTGAGCATCTCTGGAGAGACCTAAAAATGGCGGTCCACCAACGTTTACCATCCAACCTGCCAGAACTGGAGAGGATCTGCAAGGAGGAATGGCAGAGGATCCCCAAATCCAGGTGTGAAAAACTTGTTGCATCTTTCCCAAAAAGACTCATGGCTGTATTAAATCAAAAGGGTGCTTCTACTAAATACTGAGCAAAGGGTCTGAATGGCTGTAATGGAGATAATGAAAATATCTGAAGGCTGTTATGAAAATGTATTTTAGACATGAAAACATGTCAATGAAAACATGTACACATGATTAGATGTTAGATTATGAGTATGATGCAGCAATATGTTATTAAAAAAGAAGCATCTAAAAAAAGAATAGCTGCCTGAGGTGAAACTGACTTTATGCCAATAAACTGAAACCCGTTCTATGACACTTCCTATGATATTAATCCGATAACTTAGATGCATAACATAAATGTAACATTAAAACTTGTATCTACACCAAGTGGCAACCTCCCGCACTCTTGTGTGAAGCCAACATGGAATTGACTAAAACTTCAATTCATCGACTGGCCGCTAGAGGATGGCTGCAAAAGGGAGTCAATCCCATAGACTCCCCATGTTAAAATGCCCACATTTACAGAAGAAAAAAACATGTTTACAGCCTGGTTAAAAAAATAATTTTGGTCTATATAGCTAATTTTGCCCTTCATGACAACTGTGAATTTATTATATATATATTTTTTTTTTATAAATAATCTGTTTATATTAAACCTTAAAATTCAAAAGGCGTGGCCACTTGAGTGAGAGGTGGATTGACGTTGCTGTCTTTCTGCTGTCACCTCAACCGCTGAACTTGGCATCTCTGCCGTTTTTCTGCTTTTGTTTTATACAGTCTGTTTATTTTCCTGCATGTTTTTGAAGCCATACGAAGTAAAAACATCACTGTTGCATTATTATAGGATCTGTATTTAAAAAAAAGAAACATTTAAAAGCAATATGACAGTCTCAAATAATTCAGTCAATATCAGGCATTGCATTTGAGCATGGAACTGAATACTGGTAATGTGCAGCGGATTCAGCTGCATGTAAATGCATGTTAACATCCCAACGCAATCCTATTAGATTAATCAGATGTGTAGTAGCTAACCCAGACATCACTACGTGACTTCAAAGCCAAGCTTCTCTCTCTTCTCACGTCTATACTTTGAACCCCATGCTGTTGCAAGCTAAACAATCAGAGCTCAGGGTGCTGCCCAAAGTGCTGCTATAACCAGTCAGAATTTTTTTTTTTTTCAGCGATCATCGTTTTCATGATCGATCATCTCTGTCACGGTCGAGTAATCGAGTACTCGATCGCTGATGCACATCCCTATTGTGCATACATTGCTAGCTAAAAAAGACCCGTGCTGAGGCTGAGAATCCATGTCAAGAGTTCATCTAATTATTGCGTGTTGAAAAGTGTTTTAGTCGTTCCTGGATGCAGGTCCAGTGGAGATCAAAATTTGAGAATTTATGAACACTTGATCCCCACCCCCCACCCCCAGAAATAATGTAATCTTCATTGTTCAGAATTTGAAGAAATTTTATTTGTGGCTATACCATGCTGTTATAACAAGGCACTTCAACCAAACCCTTTTGTGGAAAAAGTTAAGTGATTAAAATTAGAGAACAGCAATTATTGTAGCACGAAAAAAGATTACAACTAGAGGATGGGCATTTTTAAAAAATATTGAGAAACATTTTTGCATAAAGGTCCGACCTGACAAGCTGTGTTAATTTTAAAATACCGAATGAGCACCGGTGCGCGCGTGCGTCAGACAGAAGGAACACAGAGGGGGACAATTAACGGGATATGCAGCACAAAAATATCCATTGTGCTGAATCATCTGTTGTTGAAAGTTAATTTAAGGTTTAAAAGTCAACATGCAGTGTGAATATTTTATGAGAGTAGGAACTTTAAAGGGATAACAGCATGTAATTTTCTGAATATAAATATGAGACGCTCCATAACCGCCTTTTACAGGATAAAGAAATGACAGTAAGACATGACTGATCAAAGTGAACGTGTGTTCCTGCAGAACATTCCTCTCACCTGTTGGTTAACACAGAGTCTTTATTATCTTTATTATTATTTACATTTTTAAAAGAGATTTAAACTATATTCACTATATACAATGCTTAACAAATTTATTAAAACACATTTATGTAAGGTTTTTAACAAATTATGTAAGGTTTGTGCCACTGCTGTTCTAAACTAACACCATTGGTGATTACCAAAATCATTGTTAAGCTTTCTGTATTGGTTAGTCCTCCAAAATGCGTAAGCTCTTTAGTAACTGTTATTGTTACTTTATTATTGCTGTTATCTATAAAAGAAAGGCAGAGCACTTTATAGTAGAGATCAACCGATATTTAAGCATTTTACCATAATCGAATATCGGTTTTGTAATATCGGATTCACCGATAAACGCCATCTTGTGGTTGTTTTGAGAATTGCGCGGAGGATTGCCATTGCAGCGCATCTGAGGGGAGACGAGACAACGGCGGCGTGCACAGGTACTTGATTTGCTGTAGTTAGTAAACTTTATTTAACAGAACCATTAATGCACAAATTGGATGTATTGCCTGATATGCAGCTTGGCTCTAAGAAATAGAGACGAACTCATGGAGTCACGTAAGATAATCCGTCACTCTTTCCCAATATAGACGTAACTTTGCCTGAATGAAATCATATGCAGCCATGAATGAGCACATGTTGGAAATAAAAGTGCTGAATTTAAGTCTCTCGTTGTTATCTATGCTCATCGTTAGTCTCGTGAAGCCGGAGTCACGTAAAATTATCCATCAAGTCCTCTCCCAATAAAGACGTAACTTTGCCTGAATGAAATCATATGCAGCCATGAATGAGCGCATGTTGGAAATAAAAGCGCTGAATTGAATTCTCTCTCTGTTGTATATGCTCATCATTAGTCTCGTGAAGCCGCTTTCATATTGCTGTTGAACTCAGCGGTTGATGCTCAGGAAATACTCCAGTACGGCCACCGCATGTAACTTTTAACAAGAATCACTTGTTTGAAACACGCTAAACTATATTAACATTTACTACATAACTATTATTTCGCCAATAAACATCTAAATGAATACTTCTCTATCGAAATTAATTATTTAATATCTCTGCAAGCGATCGCAGTTTGAGTAGGAGAGTGGGGATGGTTGCAACGGGGGACAGTTGTAACATGGCTTATTTCTTCAATCAGGAATGAGCTACAGTGATGATATTCATACTGCACATGCTAAATCAGCCCCCCATCCTTCCTGGAGGAAATCAGGCACATGTGACCATTCCTTTTACAAAAAAATATTTTCATGGCAAAAAATAATTTTCTTTATTAGATTTTTTTATAATACGGTCTAAGTTGTTTGCGTGAAGCATTGTTAAAAACATGATGTATATCTGTTTTTTCTTAGCTTCTAATAGGCATAGCTAACATGTGTCAAAGATATTGTCAAGCCATTATACCAAGTTTTATCACGGCTGTCAAGGTAGGGACAGTTGCAACATGTCGCTGCAACCGTCCCAACATGCTGTCCCTTACCACAACATTGATACACTTGGTTAACTGCTAGTTGGTCAAACTAGTTCTTAAGACAGTGACTAAATTCATGCAACTGGCCTTAGTTCAGTAACCTTTCACAGATGCGAACAGAAGTAGGCTATTATCACATTTTAGTGTCTTGATTCTGATTAAATTAATATTTTTTATTACAAATGTATTGAAATAATTCAATACATTAACATGTATTGAATGTTAATGTAACAAAGCAAAACAAACAGGGGTGTAAATGTGCAAAGTGTAGTGTATGCTAGTGTTGAGTGTGATTCTCTGCGTCTGTGATCCTCTGGTGGGGTGCTTGTAATTTGTAGTTTCTGAGTAGAAATTGAGCACACATAAAGGTTGCACAGCTGGGAAACAGAGAAAGAAAAGTACACCAACAGAATGAGTACACAGGGGTAATAATGGGATGCTTCACCTTTTCTTGTAAGAGAAAGTCTCCTTGTTTTTTAGGAAGGAGGTCAGTCTAATATGAAGGTGAAGGAGAATAACAATAACAATAACAAAATCTCTCTTTTAATAGCAGATTTTCCTCCTTTTCACTTTTTTGTTAAGTCTGATTTAGAAGGACGCTTCTAGTCAGAGGATTGAAAAAAAAGGTTTTCTCTTTTGTAATAGGACTGTGATTGCTATTCCGATTTTTCTCCTGGATGGAGAAAAACAATAGCAGTGATAGTGCCGGTCCCTTAATGACTAAATTTACACCGCAACGCTGGTTAGCGTGTCTCTCGTGCGTGTTTAAAATGCATGTTTTATCTGCTCATTGACCTGCTTTTACTTGGAGGGGTAGAATTTCACAATAGAGGAAGGTAAATAGCAAACAGTTTTGAACGTAGTTCTCAAGTTTCACAAATACCTGTTCAATTGTGACATTTCTCTTATTCGTGATCTACCCACTGGCAAAGTCTTAAGCAAACAGTAGTCAATTTAGAAGACAGTAGCAGGGATAAAAGAGAAGAGGTGAGGAAAAATGAGGGTTTGCTCCCAAGGTTTAGGACTAATAATAAGGGTGGCAGCGTGGTGGCGCTGTTTAGTCGATACATTTAGGGGGTTGGTTTTGCTGTTTTACAGGATAAAACAAACTGGCCTACATTTTGAGGGACCCTTAATTTCCTTTTGGGGTTTTCTAATTAGAAGGTTAACGTCTTTATACCCTAAGTTTGGTGAGAAGTGACCTTGCTTCTGTGGTGCCACTGTCACTTCACCAACCCAACACTAGAGGGAGCGCTATCTACTCTCAGGCCTAATTAAAAGGGGACCTTATTTCATTTTAGCTGAGTTAATCAGATCACCTGAGGAGATGAAGTAAGGCCTAACAAGTAGAGCCATACTGTAATGAATGACTGAAAATACAATTAAAATTAGAACTTGTGGTTTCTAATTAAAATCTAATGATGTTATCATTAAAATTGATAGGATCGATTAGGATTAGAATTACAAGAGCAATCTACAATTGAGTTGATAAACCAATATTGTTGCAATATGTAAACAGGAAGTGTAATTCATTATTAAATGTAATTAGAATTTTCAAATCACTAGTTTCGGATTCCTATAATAATAATAAATTAAATAATTTCCCAAGCTACTCATTCCTCATTGTGTCATTAACATCAAACCAAATGAATCTGTACCACCCTAATTACTTGTGAATGAAATAAAAAAATTCTGGCCCTCTTGATAATAATTCAGGTTTTACTGTTGTTGTCAAATTATAAGAGCGCTTATGATTAATCAGTGGTTAATGTTGCTACGTGGAAGCAGGAACTGAAATAATTTTATGAAATGAAATTAAATTTGAATTTGTAATTGACATTCAATTAACAATTAAAACTTCCTAACAATAGCAACTTATCCACTGATGTGTTTAAAATCAGGAAAGCAGTTATAACTGAATGAATCACCGTATTATCAAGGTAATGAGGTAATACCGAATTATCTTCTAATAAAACCACCAGCTATTAAACTGATACCCACTAAAGATAAAAGACTTTAAACAAATGTTTATTAAAACCACCTGTGAGTTTGTTAGACACTGATGATTCGTTATAACGTTACTTATACAGCCAAGTTATTAACATTGCATTTGTCAGTCTTTTAAATTGGAAGGGAGATAGACAGAGAGAGAGAATAATGGGGAAACAGAAATAAATTGTGAGTTACACTTCACACACACACACTGCATTCAACTCACATTCAAACTCTAAATGCTACGTGCTAATCGCTAGCCGTAAATGCTAACAGCCTTGCATTTGCTTCAATGCAAGCTCCTTTGTTTCAGTTAGCTTAGCGTTAATGCTATTCGTTTACAATAACTCAAGGTGGCGCTGTGGCTAAGTCTATGCCCTAGCACATGCTCCGGAAATAGTTTTCGAAGACTTCCTGGTTTGAGCTGCACACCAGGGGGTACTTTAGGTTCATAGACATAATATACGTAGACGCCTCATAGACTGACGCTGCCTATTGGAGCTGACGTACTGCGCGGCTGCCATCTTGGATGGGTCCCCAAGGCGCCCCCCCCTGCATTTATTTCTACTGAGGAAGGTGTATCCCCAACTACAATGATCATAACTCCCCGAATTTTTACCGGATTTTCACACGGTTTGGTTTGTTACAAACGGCAGATATTTAGTTATGATACTGGACGCTGTCACACATTGAAAAAAACGTGCTTTCATGCTAAAAGACTTTGTATTATGCTCTTTAACAAAGACATATGGTACGCTATGGCATATTGATAAATATATAAATTAATTCATTTTATATTTTAATAAAGAAACAAGTTTGATATTTTATTTGAATTTATTTATCTCTCTCTCACTCACACACTCTCTCTCTCACTCACACTCTCTCAAATCAAATCATTTTTATTGTCACATCACCCACAGCGCAAGTGCCTTGGTGAGTGAAATTCTTGAGCGTGCTCCAGACAGTGCAGAAACAATTTACATATAGACTGTGCAAAAAACACATACATATTCTCAGTACACACAGTGTACTATTAGACATGCTTAGTTATCAATGCACATTATACACTGTATGTACACATTCTACATTAAGTACACATCTATACATAGTAATATGTGAAGGTGCAACAGATTATACATTATACAACAGATTAGTTGTGCAACAGATAGTTGCGCAAAGGTGCAACAGATTATACATATGCAATGTCGTGGATGTGCATTGTATTGTACTCTCTCACTCACTCACTCACTCACTCACTCTCTCTCTCACTCGCTCTCTCTCACACACACACACGCACTCTCTCTCTCACTCACTCACACTCTCTCTCTCTCTCTCTCACGCACACACACTTTCTCTCTCACGCACACACACACTCTCTCTCTCACTCACACACAATCTCACTCTCACACACACACACACGCTCTCTCGCGCTCTCTCTCTCACTCTCTCACACACACACACACACACACACACACACACACACACACACACACACCACACACACACACACAAGGTTATTTTCCTTCAGATCTTCCAGAAGACTCTTTACGGTTTTCTTTTGCTCTCCATTCTCGGCCTTTGCATTTTGCTTCTCACGCTCTAGACTCTCCACTCTAGCCAAAGCTTCACTGAGTCTGGCCTTTACTCGAGTAGGATAATTGGGCAATGCATAGGAGTTGTCCTAGTAGAAAGAAGGATGAAAATATTTTCAGTGATGTTTATATCATACCACTCACAGTTGTTTTGGTGCATAGCACTGCATATGTGCAGGCACACATTCTTAATTTTTTACTCGTAATATCACTGCCAGCAGCATGAGTATGGAAAAGAGAGAAAGGGTGTGTGTGTGTTTGTTTGAGCGTGTCAGTGAAAGAGGGTGTGTATGTGTTCAGGTGTGTATTTATTTATTTATTTATTTATTTATTTATAACATATAAAAAGTGTATATGTGAGTATGTCTGAAAAGAGTTGCAGAAAGCGAGGGAGAGATTTTGATATGACCAGAGCCATGATGCTCACAGCTGTATGGGACATATCAAATAGCCTACAAATACTCACATCATTGGGCTGAGGTTCACTTTCAGGGAAATGCTGAGAAAGGTCCACTGGTAGGCTCTCTTCAGCTTTCCTTTATTTTTTGTGTTCCTTGTCGCTACAGGCTAAAATATAAGAAACATAATACTTAAAAACAACTTCTTTAAAACCACTTGAAAAGGTTTTAGTATCCCACAGTGTACTGTAATACACAATGCATCACTAATTCCTAAACATGCAGAAAGAACTAATGGTAAAAAAACATGTTTATCAAAGTGTGATATTAACTTTTGTTTTACATATGAATCATAGACATCTCTGTTAGCATGTAGAGTAAACATACACCTACTCTTGGAAATGACATGGGAAGTTGAAGACTAAGCCTGACAATCTGACCCGTCCTGTCAAAATCATCAGGCTTGAAGTGCTCATTACAGAGCTTTGACGACTCAGTCGCAACAAAACCCTCCCGTCTTATAGCAACTACCCATTGCCTCCAAGCCTGTATCACTGGGAAACCTTCAAAATATGAAGAAAAAAAACAGCAAGAGACAACGAGAGAGAGTACCAGTTCCTGCAGTAATAACGTTACACGTAAGTAACGTTAGTTACGATGACACAATATTATAAATGGTAAAATAACCAAAATTATTGTTCAATCTTACTTGTGAAAGGTAATCCCACACGATCTGGAATCAATACTGCGCCGGTTATTGCAACCGTAAGATGCACAAAATACGGACATAGTTGCTCGCTCTCCGTTAACTCCAATTGACCTTATGCACGGTTACTTCCTGGTTGTAGATAAGCCGGCTCAGTCATTTCCGGTCAACTGTACTGTGCTGTAAGAGGAGCGTCCTGTGCTTGGTTTCTCTACATAATCCATTCACAATCAGGAGAAGTTTTGTTTGTCTAAGATGACCAAACGTCCACGTATTCCATTTCAGGAATGACAAAAGCGAATGTTAAATTTACACGAGTGAATCCGTTAAATTATGCGGCGAGTCATTGCTATGATTGACAGAGGCAACGGAATGAATTCATCTGAGCCGATGTCAAAATAGAGCTGTGCATTAAGTGATTCATACTCAATTCAGACTAACAAAACTACAGGTCTGTGTTGGATCAAACTTAAACGATGTAGTTACTAAATTCAATCTAAACATTTCAAAATATTGAATGCATTATTATTATACCAAATTATTTATTTTGTATTTAAATAATTCAGCATAGGCTGTTGTCTGGCCTAATTTATTTATTTATTTATTTATTTATTTAAATGACAAGTGACTTTGTGTGACTTCCTGCACTTGCTATACTTTATACTTCAGTGCGATATAGTACAAAATTTCTTATATTTATCTGTTGTAATAAATCGGAAGACGAGAAAAAACTAGGCAGTTTATATATGGCTGCTTCAGCCAATAAAGGATCCTATACTGCCATCTCCTGGTTATAACGGTAATTACAATTTCTTAATTTAATTCGTAAGTGTTTATTATTATTTATTTATTTTTTTTAAGACACGTTTTTGGCACATTTCTTCATAATTGAAAAGTGAACCTTTAAATAAAGTGAATTTTACTGCACAGATTTGAGAAATAATAAAGGCTTTACATTTTTTCTACGATTTTAAAAGTGTTCATTGTCTGAAGTCTGAAGGTAAGTTATTGATTATCGAGAATAACATTACATGTCGTTTAAGAGATTATCATAACTGCCTAAACTGTTAAGATGGTGTTCATTTGCCAACATTTAAATGTAGTTACGTGTATGTATGGGTATTTCCCTGAGATAACAAGACTGCGTATACAATAATATGTTCTTTAATAACATGAAACTGTGTGTTAATGCCGCGGTCATTATTTACGGTGTTGCAATGAGTTTTTTCTCCAATTCTGATAAAAATTAGGCAGGAGAGGTTTCTGTGAGAGTCTCTACCTATATACAGCACATATAAAATGAGCTTCACCGGAAGTTTACGAGCTGGCGTATCTTTATCCGGAAGTTCTAAAAGGCGCTCTGTGCATATGGTCTATTGACTCTGGTGCTAGCGTAGAGTGATGAGACCCACTCAATATGGCAGCGACGCTGGTTACGTTCCAGCACGTCATGGGGCGTCTACGTATATATGTCTATGCATTTAGTTTTCAGTACATAACCGGACAAGCACTATTCAGATTCATATATTTTATAGCACATACAATCTCACTCGTTTGGGGCGAGATAAATTAATCTACAGATTAATTATTATACATTCCTGAACCTGATACTGATATTTGACCGTTTAGACAACAGCACACATATGAAACAATTCAATCGATTACAAACAACTTCTTCTCACAGACCGCGTGGGCCACTCCTTTGTCTGAGTGCCGCGGATCTGGATTTCACTCTTGTGAATGAAATAGTCGCTGAGAATTAATTAATTAGCTACTTTAAATGTGCTACAGCCAGGAGAATAATAACATGGTTGAGTTTGCAATGGAACACGCACTAAAAACTTATTACCACGAAGGCTTTAAGAGAGGGGTATGAGGAAAACGCTCATTTGCCTCTTGTGCGTTTTTTAGCGACTTACTCTTGTCTTAATAGACGAATATTAATTATTTACTGCAGTTCATTTCTTCTCAATAACTCACGTTGCACTTTCATTCAAAACGCACTGTGTTTTACAAACAAGAATACAATATCACAAACACGCTTGTGTCTCTGTATTTACTACAATTTTTCCGGATAAAAATTGAGAAATACCCTTATTGTCTCTGATGGATGTTTTATTGATTTTCAAGTTAATCTTTATGGCAGCTTTCTATTCTCCACCATATGTAACAAATCTATGAAGCTATTATTTCAGCTCCGAGGAATCATTAGCTTACAGATAAAATATTGCTTGATTAAAGTAATATTAATCTTTGACTTATGATTTATACTGTATTAACGATTCATCCAGCGATCATTAACATCAGTACATCTTTAACAATTTAGTTTATTTTGTTTTCGTGGCCAATGATAAACAAAATAAAGGGTTTTATACCATTTGAGCGAGGTAACGCAATCTTTTTGGCATGAGTTTGAACCAGAAAATCAGATAAACCAGATAATTCTTTATAAACGAAACCAGGTTTATTTACTAACTGCTATTCTACTAATATGGACTACGTAATAAAAACACATAAACATACACACACATACATAAGGGAGTTTTACGAGTAACCTCAGAAGAAGGTTAAATAGTCCTCTTGGCTATTTCATAACTGAGACCATAAGGAATATCACGAAAGAGAACGCTGTCCTCTCTTCTGCATTCAGATCTATTCACCAGTTCAGTTAGGATAAAAACGTTGCTTGAATACTTGCGTTCACTTAAGTTTCCACAGGCAAATCTTTTGTTCGTCCCACGTGGTGTCCTCGTGTTTCCACGGAAGTCTTCGATGCTCTGTTTCGGATGCCATGTGTTTCCCTCGTGTTGCTGAGGGAATCTCCGGCTTTGTTCACGTTGCTGTTGCATGACGTCACTGGCGAAGCCCTCTTTTCGATCAGCGGTTGCCTGGTTATGTGTTGAGATGGAAAGCGTTGTTAAGCTGCTGGTTCTGCGGTGTTACGGCTTTACGAAATCTTGGATTTGCTTAGCTCGTTTTCTCAGCCCGATGTTAAAAGGCGAGTGTCCAGCGGAGCTTCCAGGTCGTCCGCAAACGAGCAAGTAGGTTGAAGAGCGAGGATGAAAGAGAAGAGAGCGATTCAAAGCTGCGTGGGTCGTTTTAAGTGGCCCTAGTTTGGATACGCCCCCGGCGGCTGTCCAAATCAGATTGTTCTTGCCCCATGTCTTTGGGGCGTACCGTAATGAAAATTCCATGTGACGAACAATAAGAGTTTTAATACTTATGTACAGTGTTATCACGTTTACCCATTTATAATTAAAACCAAATCTGTTGTACCATTGATTCAAAATAATCACGACAGTCTCTATGAATCTAAACACGCCACAACTTTACGGAGAACATTAATCCGTTATAGATTAAGAAAAATAGCATGGGATTCCCTATAAGGCACAAATTAAAGCATTTCACATTTCCTAAATAATTCACATTCGCACCAAGCATATGAAAGGCAGAGTACAACATTAATATATATATTTATATATATTGTTTCTTTGAGTACACCGTTTTAATGGCTGCGGCCACTAGGGATCTTCTCGAAATTCTCTGAGTACACTGAGTTTCTTTGTTCTCCGACGAAAAAGCGCGCGCTCCGTGCTGGATGAGGAGGGGGGAGGGGCTTTATATCCAGACAGAGAGGTGCCACGTTCCTGTAGTTGTTTGAGCATTTATGACTTGGAACATGAAAGTAACCAAAAACTCCCCAAAGATGTGCTGTTCCTCAATCATCTTCCTCTACACATACGACCACAATCCGTGGATGTTTATCAACAAATGCATGTGTTATGGACTAAATATTGGATAGGAATTGGATAGCCTGGACCCTTTACAGTGAAACAACACCATGTTTGTCGAACTTTTATGGATCAGTGGACTAAAAAAAGGCTTTATAGGTGAGTCCCTCAGTTTTGTTGTTGTTTATTTAGTTGTTGATGGTCTGACAAAGACACTGATTGTACCTGCTGTGTTTATTGTATCTTAAAATGGTTTACATCATTTGAATCACAAGAATCTCAGCTTTCCACGGATATATGGCATGTTCAGCTTTTTGTTTTTGTGTCTGACAACTTTACCCTGTCACCACTAGCTGAGGACGCCGGCGTCACGATAGATTCATAAAGGGTTTTTAACAAAGATGAATCTGTATTTAGGGTTGTAACCGTATGAGATTTTGACGGTATGATAATCGTCTCAGAAAATATCATGGTATACGGTATTAAACAATCAAAACAGGGTTTTTTTGGTTGACAAAGCATGTGTTTATTCAAATTGCATTAATCAAAAACAATCAAGTACATTTCATCATTGATTATATATAAGTTTAACAACTTATATTCATCATTAATAATTCACAACAATTCATAAATTCTGGTTTGACTTAATTCTTCTGGATTCTGTTCTTTTATGACCTAATACAAATATACCAAAAAAGGTGGTAATGAAATTAATGTATAAAGCTTTAACAATTTAATTCATGCTTTAAAATGTAATCAAATGAAAATAACTTTTATCCTTTTATGCTTTCGTAAAGGGCTGCGCAACAGATTTATTAAATAAAAATGAGGGGGAAATTATATTCCTTAAATGTTTCTATTTATTATTATTATTTTAGAAGTAGGCTACATTATAGTACTATCGTAATTTCTGTCAATATCTTCGAGTTAAAAAGTGGACTTTTATTTTGACGGGTAGTAGTTAACTGAGGGGGGAAGTAATACGCATTTGAAGCGTCCAAGCTGCCGCAAATCACATAAGACGGGTAGAAGTGAAAAGCTTTCCGTGTCAGTGTATTTGACAATGTTTTTCTCAATAAAATGATGAAAGGATTAAGTATTCTCTCAGTGTCAGTGAGGCTCTCAGTGTTTGTCATCAGATAGCGAGAGAGCAGGCACGCGCATACTTGAGTATGTAGTAACTTAACACAACGCCACTCACTCACAGAGAGAAACGCAAAACAAACAGATTATATTTTTAAATAGCAGTGTTTTTTAGCTTTAATAATCACAGACACTAGACCACGTAGTGGTTTGACAGCTCTGTTTTTTATTTATTCATCAATCCAACAAACCGCGTTTTATGTGACATCTGCATTGTAAATTCATTGTCATGACTGGATTCTGGGATTCACTCCGCATCACGGAATTCATACGGCTTTAACCTTAAGCTATAAATGGGACATAACTTTATCTGCACAGAGGGATGGTGTTATACCAACATGTTTGATGTGTTTCCTCCTTTTGCGGCTGCTTTGCAACCAGTTTTTGTGAACTGGGTCTATCCTCGAGGGCAAATAAGCATTCGTCTTTTCTATATCCAAAGTATTCCCATACTTTCAATTTTGATTTATATTTTGACTTTGGATAGAGATTAGAGATAACAGCCTCTGCCTCTGATGTGGTCTCCGCTGCACGTGTGGGTGGAGCAAGAGAACGGTTAAGTGGAAAAGTTGTTGCCTAGGCGCAGGTGAGATTCTGCGTCTTTTATTTTCTCCAAATACCGTAGATAAGCAAATGATAATCGTATGTTTATATCGTGGTATACCGGTATATCGTCACAACCCTCTGTATTTAACTTATGCAGTGAGCATTATTGTGTTGTTTTACACTTAATTATTAAATTTCTTCACCTGAATACTACTGTTACTGACTTCATTTGTAACTTTGTTGTATTAATCTATACTTGTAATTTGTGTAATTGTTCTTGTTTTACTTTATTAGTTAAAGGGGTACTCCACCCCAAAATGAATATTTTTTCATTAATCACTTACCCCCATGTCGTTCCATCCAAACCTGTAAATGCTTCGTTCGTCTTCGGAACCCAATTTAATATATTTTGGATGAAAACCGTGAGGCTAATGACTTTCCCATTGACTGGCAAGTAAATAACACTGTCAAGGCCCAGAAAAGTATGAAAGGCATCGTCAAAATAGTCCATCTGCCATCAGTGGTTCAATCGGAACTTTATGAAGCGAAGAGAATACTTTGTATGCAAAGAAAATAAAAATAACGACTTTATTCAACAAGCTCTCTCCTCCGTGTCACTGTAGCACCATTTTGGAGAGTATTCACTGAACGCAAACTGCGTATGCTGTTCTGTGTCAGAACAGAACGTATACCACACGTATACGCTGTTTTTCGTTCAAATCAAAGCGTAAATAAACGTTGAAAACTGCATATGCATGTGGCGCTGCTGACAGAGAACAGCATACGCAGTTTGCGTCCAATGGATATTTTACGAAATGGGGCTACAGTGATGAATTGTTGGAGATGATTTGTTGAATAAAGTTATTTTTATTTTCTTTGCATACAAAGTATTCTCTTCGCTTCATAACGTTCAGATTGAACCACTGATGGCAGATGGACTATTTTGACGATGCCTTTCATAATTTTCTGGGCCTTGACAGTGTTATTTACTTAGCAGTTAATGGGACATTATAAAATATCTTAAATTGTGTTCCGAAGACGAACAAAGCTTTTACGGGTTAGGAACGACATGGGTATAAGTGATTAACAGAATTTTCATTTTTGGGTGGAGTAACCTTTTAAGCTAGTAGTTTCTGCTGGGGTATGGAAGTACTTGAAGTAAGCTTTTAGTAATAAATGAAAAGCAAACCTTTTCTTTTCTTTCTTTCTTTCTTTCTTTCTTTCTTTCTTTCTTTCTTTCTTTCTTTCTTTCTTTCTTTCTTTCTTTCTTTCTTTCTTTCTTTCTTTCTTTCTTTCTTTCTTTCTTTCTTTCTTTCTTTCTTTCTTTCTTTCTTTCTTTCTTTCTCTAGTCTACATAATACAGTGAGCTTTTAATGCAGTAAGGTTTTAATGGAGCAACTCAATGTTCCTATGCTACTAGTTCTGACGTGACTTTTTTTATTTGGTAACTGAGGCTTGTTAAACCATCAACTTAAGATTTAAATCTGTTTTTTTTTTTTTTAACGCTTGTGCCATCAAACCCTTGTATAAAGTCAATATCACACTCATAGTATATATGCTGGGCTCAACAATAAGGAGGGAAGGACACTCTGGACAGTTGACAAAGGAAGTTGTCACTAGCCAAATCAGGCAGTTGCATTGCAAAAATTCATAATTTTTAAGTCTAAGGAATTCACAAATAAAGGGATTTTTTTTAAATTATGTAATTACTTATTTACTTTTTTAGCTAAACAACACATTAATTTGTATTATATGTAAGTATAGCCGGGGATGTTCTCCAAAATGTCTACATTTGTGTTCCATGAGCAAAGTCATTGGTTTGGAAATGACAGATTTACCTTAAGTACTTTTCTTGAGGTACCTTAAGTACTTTAGTTGATGACTTGATTTGTGTCACAGGAATCAGTATTAACCGTGGACTGCTGTCTCTGGGGAATGTGATCAGTGCACTTGGTGATGAAAGCAAGAAGGGGGTCTTTGTGCCATACAGGGATTCCAAGCTGACACGCCTGTTACAGGGTAAGATTCATTCAGTCCATAAAGTCGGTTGTTTATCAATTCACCCTATTTTCAATACACCATATAGCAGCGAGTGAGCACCATTACAGAATTTAAGTCATGCTGTTGCTAGCATATGTATTCATATGCAACTATCATTTTACAACATTCTAACAGTTGCTAGCAACATGTTAAACATGTTACATCTGACATTGATGCTGACCTTCAGACTTAAAATTATTAAAACTATTTTAATCTTTCAGACTAGGCTTTGTCAGGCCAACACAATGTTTGTTTTTAACCTTTTAAATCATGTTGTTGCAATATTCTTTTTGTAAAGCGGCTTTGTGCAGTGTAAAATGCTGAATGTTGGAGTATGAATGCTGTTTGTTTTCAGTTTTGCAGCAATGGTGAAATTGGTAAACTTTCTGGTGGTATGTGTGTTTCTTTGTTTTAGTAATTACTTAATTTATTTTTGGGCATTCAATTCTTTACAAACCATCTTCCCAGACTCTCTCGGAGGAAACAGCCACACCTTGATGATTGCATGTGTTAGTCCAGCAGACTCCAACATTGAGGAGACCATCAATACGTTGCGCTATGCTGACCGTGCCCGTAAAATTAAGAATAAGCCCATTCTCAACGTTGACCCACGTGCAGTGGAAATGAAGCGACTTAAACAGCAGGTACTATTGGTCTATTTGGTGATTTGGGGCTATTGGGTGCTTTTAAAAAAAAACTGTTAAATGACTGGTTATCTAAAATCAAGTAGAACGCAGAGTTAATATTTGGGTGATTTAAATTGTATTTTTTTTTAACACAGTTGCAAGAGCTTCAGGTGATGCTCCTACATGCCCGTGGAGGTGTTGCATCTGTGCTGACAGGGTATGTCTTTTTCATGTAAGATTTTATTGGGGGGGGGGGGATACTGCTTCATCAATTAATTGAAACATGAGTGAAAGTCTTGTATCTCAGTTAGTGCTGTAGTACTCTAGTCCGGTTTTTCTAATGTCTCAGACTTGTCATGGACTCGTTGGAATTTGCACTAGGACCTGTCTCGGACTTGGACATTGGACTCGCCAAATGTTCTAGTTGGTCTCGACTGAGTCCAGCTATATATGCTATATTCCTGCTTCAACTTTGTGCTTAATATTAATCAAACAACAAAAGGCAAAGAGAAAATCACTCACTGCTCTTCACAGAAGGTCTTTTGTAGCTTTAATAAGAAACAAAGGACGTTTAATACTTAGCTTAATATTAATCAAACAACAAAAGGCAAAGAGAAAATCACTCACTGCTCTTCACAGAAGGTCTTTTGTAGCTTTAATAAGAAACAAAGGACGTTTAATACTTACAGCGAAGACTATGCTGTTTTATTTTACATTTGATTATTCAATTTCTATAGCTGTTAGCTAGGGCTGCAACAACTAATCGTTAAAATCGATTATTATTATTGATAATGAAAATCATCGACAACGATTCTCATTAACGATTAGTCTGGTCTGCCCACAGTGCACTTCCAACTTCAGCTGGTTGCGTCAAATTACAGCGCTGAATAACGCATTTCTATAGACAAAATGCATCTAAAAATATTGGAGGAAACAAAATGAGATGCTGCGGGAGTATTATACTACGTGACACAAGCTGCCCAAAACATGAAAATTCTTTATTTTAATGCATTAACAGAATGGCTTGCCCTGTCTGACTCTTTGACAGATGCATGTGCATCCTCAGTGCAAAAACGTTACGTTTACGGTCATATCCTTATCTATAAATGTCACAGATTCACGCGAGCATTTCCATTTTTGCATAAAGGTCCGTCCTGACAGCCTGTGTTAAGTTTAAAATACAGAATGAGCGCCGGGCGGGCGCGTGGACGCGCGTCAGACAATCAGAACACAGAGGGAGGCAATTAAAAGGCTATTCAACGCAAAAATATCCATTGTGCTGAAATATCTGTTGTTGAAAGTTAAATTAAGGCTTAAAAGTCAACATGCCGTGCGAGTATTTTATAAGAGTAGAAGCTATTAAGGGATAACAGCATGTAATTCTGAATATAAATATCAGACACTTCATAGCCGCCTTATTACAGGATAATTAAATGACACATTACTGTGATCAAAGTCAATGCGTGTTTCTGCGGAAAATTACTCTTACCTGTTGGTTAACAGGGAGTTTGTGTTTTTATTTCATCTTTATTATCAGGGCCCAAGCCAGAAAGGCGCAGGGCCCTATTGATTTCGTTAGGATCTTTTTTTTTTTTTTGACTATCTGGGAATTTTGGGGGGGGCTTAACATGGTCAAAAACTCTTGAAAATTTGCACACACATTGGAATCTGCGGCCATTAGGACACCGCAGAGGCTGGGACCCGTGCGTGGCACATAGGCTCTACGGCACCCCCTGGAACACCATCAGAAAATTTGATGTATAGCTCACACACACTTTCACTTATTCATATGAAACTCGGTGCACATATAGATCTCATTGAGCCGAACGACTTTTGCGCTGCATGTCTTGGGCTCCACCCAACAGGAAGTTGGTTATTTAGGGCTGTTTAAAAAGCACATGCTCTGGAATTTGAAATGCTTCTCCCAGGATTTTCAACAGACGAGCACCAAAATCGGTGAACGTGAACTCAAGACATTTGGGATGCTAAATTGCGGAGGGATTTTTGATGAGCGTGTGTGTGTGTGGAGTGGGTGAAGTGGGTGGGGGTCGGGCTGTCTTTTCAGTGTGACAGGGAGTGAGAGGGGTTGATGATAGAGACAAAGAGACCGAGAGAGACTTTTAAATATATCTTTAATCACCAGAAAAAAAAGAAGTAATTTTTGGTTGTTGTTGTTGTTTTTTTTGCATTACAGCTTAAGAAATGTCTTAGGCCTTATCAGTTTTAGGGACAAAAAAAAGTAATAGAACCAGTTAATTTATAGGGCACTGACAACATAATTTGGTATAACTGCACACTATGCGTCATTAGGTAAGCTTTAGTAAATAGTCAGTTCATCCTTTATAAAGCATTGTCCCAACTTTAAGAGTCAGTAGTAAGCAGTTTATAAATATAGCTATAAATGCCTTGTTCTTTATTTATAAGGCATATCTATTACAAAGCAGATTTAAAGGCTCAGTTATCTTCCTAACAGTAAAAAAAGCAAACACAACACGGAGGGATTCAGAACTCAGAAATATTTATTTCAAGATGCAAAAAAATGAAACCGTACAATTTTATTTATTTTTTTCAATGAAATTGTCAAGGTTTTTTGTCATTTTTTAATCAAGCGTACAGTTGTACAGTTTATTTTTTTGCATTTATAAATGTACATTTAAATAGTTTTTTAATCATTTACTTACAATTTCTAAATTATCTTATGACCCACTGTTATTTAATCATAATGTTCATGTTAATTCACAGTGCATTAACTAATGTTAACATATACAATTTTACATTTTAATAATGTTTTATTTTAGAACTTAATATGAACTGACATTAATAAATGCTATATAATAAATGCTAACATGCTCATGTCTAAATGTCAATCAAATACTTTTTCAATACACAAATGTCAAGGAAGGGAGTTTATTTCATTATTTACAGGGTATCTGCAGAATTTTTTTAAATCAATTTAAGGAAATTTATGTCCCTTTTTAAGACATGCACAAGTCTAATCAACACCGTATGAGTGGGGGGTTGGACAATTTATATGGTCTCATATTAAGCCATAAAATGACATGATTTACAGTTCAGATACAGGTTTTCACAAAAACAAAAATCTTAAAAAGGGCATTTCAGCCTTTAAACCATTTTTATGAAAAGGGATACGTTAACATAAATTATTGTATCAATTTAAAACATTAATATTATGGTCTTAATTGTTTAGATTTTTAGTTGGCACATTAGCTTTCATTCAAATTGATTCTCTGAGGTGGTGCTTCAGGAGCAGCTTAATATAGCGGATTCCCCAGTAACAGCTGTACACAAAAGCAGCACCGTCCGTGCTCATAAACGCAATTTTTTTATCAGGTATTATAGGCAAGATGAAATGAAAATGCTAACGACACATTTCTGAGGACAGTCGGTTCCCTTCAGAGATACATAAACATCCGCGCTGCGTTTTGACTTTGAAACGTGCAGCGCTCATATTTATTCAATGACATCATTGCCTTTTGAAGTTGAATCAGCCCTTTCACGATTGAAACTGAAAGACCTCTTGAAATTATAAATGAAGATGTTCTTAAACCATTTAACGTATTTACAACTTTTTACGGCCTTAAATTTGATACAACTAAATCGAGGCGTTTATAAGGACCTGTGGGAGCCCTATATTTAAGGTAGCCCATCGGGCAGGACAGTGATACATATTGGTAGCCTGACTGGTAAACACAATAGCGACGAATATTTGATAGAATTGCTGAATTTGCTGGAATTGAGAACCGCTGCTGTAACTATAGTTCAATAATATTGTTTTAAATATTAGTTAATTCAAAACTAACAGACTAAGTACTAACAACATATTTTTACTGTATTTGTGTAAGTATTTTTTATTTTATTTTCGATCATGGTACAGTAACACATTTTTTATTTATTATCTAGTCAATTTTGAACATAATATTAACTAAGATTCATAAATGCTATAAAAACTATTGTTCATTTAAACTTTATATAATGTTAAGCTAAAACCTTATTGAAAAGTTTTATATATTGTTTTTTTTTTGTGTGTCTTGATGGCTCGGAATAACCCGTTTATTGCTGTATCCCTTAAATCCAAACTGCTAGAGGGTTACTGTAATGCTTGTGCCCACTAGGCACAGTTTTCCTGATGCCACCGGGGTAGCATTTGCACTCGGCTTGGGCCCGCCATCGCTGCTTGCAGCTATATTTTTTATTTTGGTCGCAGACAAAAATTGTCGAGCAGTGGCATAATAGAATTTAGTTTTACAAAGTTCATTGGAGTTTTCCCTATCTTCCTCACCTTCCTTTGCTTTTAAATAGCTTATATATGCCCGTGCGCATTTTACTTTTTCATATTAGCGGTAATTCCACGTCAGTTGCTTAACCATACAACAACAAAACTCCCTTATATTAAACAAATAACTTTTATTAACAAAACAAATAAAAATACACCATGCTATAGGCCTAATATAAAATAAAAAATGACTAACACCGTTTAAATATAAAAAACAGAAAATGCTGAGGAACAAAATGCAAACGCTGTGAAACAAAAAACTGAACGTTTTATTAGCAAAATGATTAAGAAGCGATTAAAAAGCATTTGGGCGCGAAAGACGACTCCTTTCAGTACATGCGCGTTGTGTTCTGTTCTGTGTGAACAGCGCGAGCACAGACAGCCGTGTCTCTGACATGCACGCGCGAGCCGCCTGAACGGGCAAATACATGAAGTATGTCAAACTGCCCCTCTTGGCAAGTAACTTTAGCAATAATGAATCTATATTGAATTTATATAATGGAGTACAGATGCACCGATCAACAGGATATTTGTTTGTTTTATTTTAGAGCATCTTCTGTTCCGTACTTGAACACAAACTGCACTGTCGGCACTCGGGCGCGGCACAAGAGCACTATCCATGCCGGAGAACGGAACTTCTGATATGTGCAGCCTGATTGCGTGAACAATAGACCTGTTAAGCAATATATTGTGAGAGGGCCGTTTGTTACAGCGTCCCAAACAACTCAAAATAATAAACCAAAGTTAACAAAATGATGCACTCCCCACAGAGGGCTTCTCTGCCGCCTTCACGTCCTGTTTCCCATTAATGAAGCCGTGACGAGCTCCCTGCTTTCAAATTATTAGTTTTTTTGCTGAAATAATAACGTAATATTCCACTGGTTGATATATTATATTTATATGCAAAATATTTGTGTTGTTTTTCGTGTTAAATGTGAAGAATGACAGGTTGGATGCCACACTTATTATTATAATTTTTTTGGCACAGTATACAGGTGTAATTTTAACTTTAACTTCAGGCAATGTAACATAATTTCATGATCGTAATTTTGACTGTAATTCTTAAAATATTATGACGTTAATTATTTAGTTATTTATTTGAGAAGGATAAACTGATCAAACTTGCGCTGGCTGCTTGGTATAAAAAAAAAAAATTACAACTTGAATTTAACAAAAATAAGATGTTCCAATCATATTTCTAAATTAAATTAATAAAGAAAGGAAACAAAATAATGACCAATTTGCTATTAAAAACCAAAACTGAACTATTTAAATGGCTCAGCTAGAGAGAGAGAGAGAGAGAGAGAGATGGGCTCAGACTCAAGCGGAGAATTCTGAGAAGCTGCAGGGCTCTATATTCCTTCCCTTGTTTCAATTCAAAGTTCACCGAACTAATTGTGAACAACACTCCCGTCTTCTTCCCGAGCATGTGAACATGTTCATTTAATATATTTATATCTATGAAATAGGTTATTGTTATGAAGACAGACGTTAAAAATAATGTTCACATAATAAGTGCCGTCATTCAGGCAGTTCACAAATTATGTTTTAGCGCGTAATATGTTTTAAGAATGATATTCTGTTTAGCGCGCAATATGTTTTACGCCTAATATTCATTGATGCATTAATCAGATTTAAGATTTTCTTTTTAATAATATGAATGTTCATGCTCATTTTTAAAATAGAAATGTCCTAGCCTTATGAGCAGTTGATAATCGAGGACTGTTCTGTTAATAAATGCCTTCCTTCGGTTATGTTATATTAATGTTTCAGCACTCATACTTTACAACCGTAAATTTTCTTGGGTTAAGATAGACTATTTTCTAATTAATTAAACAGTTTGTTATCATACAGATTGAAAGCCTGGATGGTCTCTCTCCCCCTCTCTCTTTGTGTGTGTGTGTGTGTGTGTGTGTGCGTGCGCGTGCGTGCGTGTGTGGGTGGGCGGGTGCATGCTCAGGAGGGGTGCGATTTTCGAATAGTAATCGAATAATACCCAGCGATTATCGAATATTACTTTTGCTTAAAATGCCCATCCCTATTAATTATTTAATGTAGACTGTTTAAATAAATATTTTATGAAACAAGTTATGACAGTCACTGTGTAAGGGATTACGTTTAACAACAAATAGGAATGTTATAATTTAGAAGTTAATTTAAAAACTGCATTGAGTGCAATTTACATGTTTGGATACAATATTTTAATGTATTAAAGTGTTGATTATTATAGTTGAAAATAAATCGTAATTACATTTAAGTTTGCACTCTCTTAATTGTAACTGTTAAATGATATTCACTAGGGCTGTGCGATATGACGATACATATCGGATGGACAAAATAAAAAGTCTATCGTTTCATATTATGTTCTATTGTTTATTCTGTGGTGTCACAAAATACATTGTTTACGGTAATACCTTTTCATCATTTGAGTGACTGCGATCTTTATACGCCGCCCACCACGGGGCATGAAGGGGAGACCGAACGACCAGCCAGGACAAAACGAGGAGCTCATTCCTAAACGAGGGACTACATCTGTAGCACGGTCACATGTTTTTAAGCACTGCAATTTTAAAACAACCAATTTTAAGCCGTTGAAACACAAACAACAGACCTATATGCGTGCACCGTCTCTTTCTGTGTGAGAGGAGCGCCCTGTTTCTTTTTTGCTGACTTTATTACATAAACACACTTATATGCGCCAGAATCCACGTCTTTGCAAGTATCCTCATAAACACAGTGATTTAGGTCTTAAGAAAGGGTAAACGGCAGAAAGAGAAAACGTATACGTAACAGTAACTATGCTATATTGGATTCGGACTTTGGTCTTAAAGGGGAAGCGGTCCAATGTTAATCATAGCACACTGCTAGAACATCTCTCACTGCTCTTGACTAAATCACTTTTGTAACTTTAATGAGAATAAATAAAAAATAACAATAATAATTATATATTTTTATAATATGTATAGAATCTATACATAATACATGTGTTAATTATATATATATATATATATATAAGATAAGATATATATATCTATAAGATAGATATAAATAACACAGTGAAGACTAATTAATTTACACAATGTATGTAGCGTTTCTTATTTTTTGTCCTATTGCTTGTAATTAGTTTCTTATCCTTATTTCATCACTGACTGTTTATTTATCTTCAGTGAGGTTGAGGTTATTTTCTCTCTCTCGTTTGATATTGACATTGGTGACAAGGATTATGAAAATGATGGCTCAGTGGTAGAGCATTGCGCCAGCAGAGCAAAAGGTTGTGGGTTCGATTCCCAGGGAACACACATACTAATGAAAATGTATAACCTAAAATGCAATTGTAAGTCGCTTTGGATAAAAGCGTCTGCTAAATGCGTAAATGTAACCTTTTTAAAAGAAAAAAAAAGCACTATGTCGTGATATAGTCAGGTCCATAAATATTGGGACATCGACACAATTCTAACATTTTTGGCTCTATACACCACCACAATGGATTTCAAATGAAACGAACAAGATGTGCTTTAACTGCAGACTGTCAGCTTTAATTTGAGGGTATTTACATCCAAATCAGGTGAACAGTGTAGGAATTACAACAGTTTGCATATGTGCCTCCCACTTGTTAAGGGACCAAAAGTAATGGGACAATTGGCTTCTCAGCTGTTCCATGGCCAGGTGTGTGTTATTCCCTCACTATCCCAATTACAATGAGCAGATAAAAGGTCCAGAGTTCATTTCAAGTGTGCTATTTGCATTTGGAATCTGTTGCTGTCAAGATGAGATTCAAAGAGCTGTCACTATCAGTGAAGCAAGCCATCATTAGGCTGAAAAAACAAAACAAACCCATCAGAGAGGTAGCAAAAACATTAGGTGTGGCCAAAACAACTGTTTGGAACATTCTTAAAAAAAAAGGAACACACCGGTGAGCTCAGCATCACCAAAAGACCCGGAAGACCACGGAAAACAACTGTGGTGGATGACCGAAGAATTCTTTCCCTGGTGAAGAAAACACCCTTCACAACAGTTGGCCAGATCAAGAACACTCTCCAGGAGGTATGTGTATGTGTGTCAAAGTCAACAATCAAGAGAAGACTTCACCAGAGTGAATACAGAGGGTTCACCACAAGATGTAAACCATTGGTGAGCCTCAAAAACAGGAAGGCCAGATTAGAGTTTGCCAAACGACATCTAAAAAAGCCTTCACACTTCTGGAACAACATCCTATGGACAGATGAGACCAAGATCAACTTGTACCAGAGTGATGGGAAGAGAAGTGTATGGAGAAGGAAAGGAACTGCTCATGATCCTAAGCATACCACCTCATCAGTGAAGCATGGTGGTGGTAGTGTCATGGCGTGGGCATGTATGGCTGCCAGTGGAACTGGTTCTCTTGTATTTATTGATGATGTGACTGCTGACAAAAGCAGCAGGATGAATTCTGAAGTGTTTCGGGCAATATTATCTGCTCATATTCAGCCAAATGCTTCAGAACTCATTGGACGGCGCTTCACAGTGCAGATGGACAATGACCCAAAGCATACTGCAAAAGCAACCAAAGAGTTTTTGAAGGGAAAGAAGTGGACTGTTATGCAATGGCCAAGTCAATCACCTGACCTGAATCAGATTGAGCATGCATTTCACTTGCTGAAGACAAAACTGAAGGGAAAATGCCCCAAGAACAAGCAGGAACTGAAGACGGTTGCAGTAGAGGCCTGGCAGAGCATCACCAGGGATGAAACCCAGCGTCTGGTGATGTCTATGCGTTCCAGACTTCAGACTGTAATTGACTGCAAAGCAGAGGTGGAAAGAGTACAAAAATATTGTACTCAAGTAAAAGTACCATTACATTAATTAAATTTTACTTAAGTACAAGTAAAAGTACCAGTCTAAAAATCTACTCAAATAAAAAGTAGCTCATTTAGAATTTACTCCGAGTACAAATTACTTAGTTACATTTTAACAGTGGGAGGGAGGAAAAAATGGGATAGACCAAAGGTGTCAAACTCAGTTCCTGGAGGGCCACAGCCCTACACAGTGTAGATATTACCCTAATTAAACACATCTGATCCAGCTAATCTAATCATTTAGGCTTATTTGAAAACTACATGGTTTGTGTGTTGGAGCAGGGTTGGAAATAAACTCTTTAGGGCTGTGGCCCTCCAGGAACTGAGTTTGACACACCTGGGATATGGGCCTATAAATCTCAAACTAGGTGTTTTCAATTAAAGGAATCAGTTAATTAGAATAATAAGACATTTGGGCTGTTACCAGGCAAATTAAATCAGTATCAACTAAATTAATCTTTGCAATGCAGAGGAAACGCAGAAGCTTCATCTGAAGTGGCATATATGTATTTACACTGACATTGAATGCATTTAGCCTGCAGTTACAAATGCAGAAATAATGTTTAGATATAAATAAGACATAAACTGTGACCCTGAACCACAAAACCATAAGGGTCCATTTTCCTAAATTGCGATTTATACATCATCTGATATATTTGCAGTAAGAAATTTACAAAATATATTAATGTAACATGATTTACTTAATATGCTACTGATTTTTGGCATAAAAGAATAATGTATAATTTTAACCCATACAATGTATTGTTGGCTATTGCTACAAATATACCCCAGCGACTTAAGACTGGTTTTGTGCTCCATGCCAGGGTCACAAATGTTAAATAGTTATTTGAAATAAAAAAAAAAAAAAATACATCAAAAGATACTTTAAATGTTAAATTAGAACCACCAGTAGGTGTCAGCAAGTCACTGATAAGTGAGTCATTGCGATTGAACAGAATCATTTAAAGGGTTAATTAATTCAGGAACAAAACAAGTCATTGCTCAGAGTCAGAGATGCAAAACTGTGTACGGTGGCTGTGTTTGGAATTATTTTTGTTGTCGAAATAGAGCAAAAACAGGCAATATGGTGTCTAAAACGTAAGTCTCTTAATTAACTTCTTGTTTTTTTGAACTGTTGTAAAAAGAAAAACTACAGGCCTGTGTAATCATGGTGATTTGTGGAGGAAAACGGCATTCTTCGTGTGATGACTTACTATATTAAATTATATAAATCTAAATGTTCTGCTTCTATATCTTCAGTTTTGTGATCATTCTAAACGCATTTTAACAGACTGAATCACGCAGTGAAAGAAAGCACTCCAAATGCACGCGGATTAGTCTAATCTAGATTTCACGGCACACTGTTTAGAGTGATTTGTTTTGTTTTTGGCAAAATACTGATAATGTCAAAACGCACATCGTTAAAACAACAATATATAACACTATAACACTATATTATCGCAGACGATATTGCACACCCTGCACCACTGTCTTTTTGGCTCATTTGTGCAAAACCTTTTGTTAAACTGTTAAAGCTTCATTTTAACCACCAATGCAACGATGCAAGTATTTACGTTACCTCTACATGCTTGCGAAGGGTGATGTTGAGATGTTATAAGCTGCTAGTTCGGTCTCCCGAGGCAAGCACAGCTTACACTGCATAATAGAGCATGAATATGGCCAGGGATTCACTTCATTCCTTCGAGTTCAACTTCAGCAGAGTACGACGGGGTTTGGTTTTCAGCTGGGTCTGCACCACTAACGCCTGTCTTGTCCGTCTGCATCTTTCTTGTGATTTTAGCGCCAGTTTCTTCTTCTGCCCATTATTTACTGCAGTTGTTTCCACGGAGCGATTTTTTTTTTACTCAGTAATTCATGTGTTTTAAAATGTAGCGAAGTACAATACTTCCCACAAAATATACTTAAGTAAAAGTAAAATTACAGATAAAAAAAATTACTTAAAAAAGTACAAGTACACAAAAAAGCTACTCAATTACAGTAACGCGAGTAAATGTAATTCGTTACTTTCCACCTCTGCTGCAAAGGATTTGCAACCAAGTATTAAAAAGTGAAAGTTTGATTTATGATTATTATTCTGTCCCATTACTTTTGGTCCCTTAACAAGTGGGAGGCACATATGCAAACTGTTGTAATTCCTACACCGTTCACCTGATTTGGATGTAAATACCCTCAAATTAAAGCTGACAGTCTGCAGTTAAAGCACATCTTGTTTGTTTCATTTGAAATCCATTGTGGTGGTGTATAGAGCCAAAAATGTTAGAATTGTGTTGATGTGCCAATATTTATGGACCTGACTGTATATTGTTATCGTGATATAAAATTTGTCATACCGTGATATAAGATTTTGGTCATGTCGCCCGCCCCTAAATTCACATTGAATTTTATTATAGGAGAAGTGGTATATAATTTTATTTGTGGTTTAAGCTATATCATGTGTGCATTTATACTGAATTTTTTAGACTAACGTTACTGTTTTTTTTTTATACAAATAGGCTAGCTTAAAAGTCGTATTGTTATTTTTATTTTAATTTCAAAAATGACTTTTCCAGCTAAAATTCTTAAAATACTTCAGAGCACACTCTTTTATCTTTTTAAAAGGGAAACATCACAGATTATCGTACAAGTAAAAAGCAGTCATAAAACTACATTTATAAAAAGTTATAAGTTTAAATTTATGAAAATGTAAACAATATATTTTTTTATATTTTATACAAAATAGCAATTTTACAAAACACGTTTACTATCAAATCTTCAAGAAAATCAATTCCAATCATCTGAACAAGTTTTGTGCCAAATTTTAAGTTGATAACTCAAAAAATGTACTTTTAAATAAAATTTTGTGGATGCAGTACCAAACCTTTCCACTAGATAATATACAGGAATTTATTGTTAGTGTGTTCTGAATTATATATTCCCATCATTTTCAAAATATTTATGAAGTCCACATTCTATGTCTATGTCATCCTATATCCTAATGTAACTTTAATATTTGATTTGAATTCAATCTCTAAAACACAAAAACATAAGTATAGAATAAGAGCGTGTTAGGCACTATATCACAAATGGAGAATCTATTGCTATTTATCTATTGCTCTGTCTTTTTTTTTTTTTTTTTATGGTCACCAAATATATATAGTTTAAGGGTGCTTTCACACCTGCCTCATTTAGTTTGGTTGAATCGCACTAGAGTTCGTTTTCCCTCTTGGTGCGGTACATATTTCAATACTTTCTCTCGCACTTATATTATTGTAATTAATGGGGTAATTATACTGTATTGCAGGGCTTCTTAAAGTCCGGACTCCGGTCCGGATCCGGACCGGGAGGGAATTCAATCCGGACCCGCCTCCACTTGATATTTCAAGCGCACTCGTATCACTCAGACCTCCGTGCGGTGTGCGTGGCACACACACACACACACACACAAGGGTGCATGAACCAGTGTTACTGTGATTACAGACTCTTTTGTAAACAAAGCACATAGCAACATTTCGGATAAACCTTCGCTTTCATTCAGTAAAATAATGTCACCGGTTTCGCCCCGCGAGCTCGAGGTTTCGCCTTCCCGACGCAGTCTTTCTCTAACGGCAGAGTTTGCAGCGTATTCAAAGACCCGACCCGCAGCAGACTTGTGAATGAACGACTACACAACAGCGTTTCCAAAAACCTATCACTGTTGACTGTCTGGCATATGAACATGAATGTAGTTTGTCTGTAAAGGGTTGAAATATGCACATAGTTCAGACGTTTGTGCTCCATGAAATATATATTTAAAAAAAAGTATAATTAAAGATTTGGGCAATTCAGTTAGTAGTAGTAGTAGTAGTAGTAGTAGCCCTTTATTGTCACTAGTAACAAGTACCAGCGAAATTAGCCATCAACCTGTCCATACATACACAACATACATATGACAACGGGGCAGACAGAACAGGAAGACAGGGAATGTAAGAAAAATACAGCATTTACATGAGGAAAGAGAGGAGGAAAAAAAATTTAACCCCCAGACTATGCTCCATCGGGGAGTACAGTGTGAGAACAGAAAAAAAAACACCTCAGCACAAAAGCGCATATACCATAAACACATGACTTGCAACAGGGGGACATATCCAGCTCTGGCAAGCAGCCGTCCGGTCCAGCAGCCATTTATTACGGCGCCGGTCGCAGACCTGCTCGACAGGTGGCGGTACAAAGCGTTCGGAGGCAGTTGATCGGGGAGGGGAGTAATGTCTGTAATGGGGGAAGGGAGCAAGAGAGTCTACACTGCAGCGCTCTTCCAGGGTAGTTTATACAGCATGACCTTGGCCAAGCCAGCCGGTACGGGGGAGTTAGAAAAGATAAGATTACATTTTGTTGTGTCTTTTGGGGCGAACAGCTGCAAATCTTCACAGCTTTATTCTCTCTGTCCATTCTGGTCTCTGAAATAATCAATTTTCACTTGGAAAGCTGTAAGTTTCAACATGATGGCATCCATATTCCGGTTTATAGTCTCAGTCTCATTGCTGACCGCTCTTCCCACGGCTTCAATCCAAACGGGCAGCCTTGTGAGACTTTGGACAGCTGTTCCCGTCTTCTGAATTTTCCGATAACCCAGGGCAAAGCCTAATCCAATCAGCAGAATACCTGTTATCATGGTGCCGAAAAGGTAGATATCCTCAGCGTCCTCCAAGAGCCACCAGACATACGATTTGCCACCTCTCCCACGCATCCCTCGTATATCCGGCCGCGAACGTCCCGTCAGGACAAACGGGTTCCCCAGAACCCAGACTTCTCCTTGAGAAGATGGTATCAATTGCGCTGAGAGACCAGTTGATCAAATCCATAATTTTCCAGTTTGGAGAGCCGTGCAGAGAGAGTCTCTTCAATAGATATGAGACGAGACAGAAGAAGCAAGCAGGGAGGAAAAAAGGGGGAGGACGGGAGAGTGAAAAAAAGCGACTGCCTCCGTTGAGAGGCCAAACGAGAAGGCAGTTTACAGTTGCAGGTTACATTTGAAGTACTATTTCAGAAACATAAAATATGTAGGCCTTAATGAGAACTGCTTTATTGGGCATTTAGTTGTATAAAAATGCAGTATTGTTGAGTAACCCTTATGAAAAATAACCATGGTTTTATTATAATAAAAGTGTAGTAAAATTTTAATTTTTTATTTTTCATATTGATTTACAATTTATATAACCAGTTTTACTACAAACACAATGGTTAAACTATGGTTAGTGTAGCAAGACGATGGTTAATTTGTGGTTATCATGGTTTAATAGTAACCAAATGTTTTTTTACGACCGAAGATGATACACTACCAGACTTTAAATTAATATATAAGTTGACATCCATTTAATAAGAGGCTTCATAATGAGGCTAGTTTCGGTGTTCATCCCCATGAATTATGTTTTATTGGTTTGTTTTATTTGATTTGATTGTTTTTTTGTGATTGACTTTGTACATTCAAACACTATTTTTTTAATTGATCTTTTTAAAAAGGTTGTTTAAAATAAGCAAGATTTTTTAATAAAATATGATGTGAGCTTAATCGGAACAGGGGTGTTCTTAAAGGTGTACAAGGTGTACTTTGTGTGCTACAAAGATGTACCCATTAAGCACAACCGGACCTTTTGCATTTAATGATGTTCATCTTCATTGAAATGCTTTTGTCATTTAAGATCAAATTAAATATAAGATCAAAATATTATTGTGTGAGAGATTAATATTTTTATTTTAACATGACTTGTACTGAAACCAAGATCTTGTGCACTAAAATGTCTCTGTGTAGATTTTGGTGAGCTTAATATGCACGGTTACTCGGAATCTTATGTTTCGAATGTTGTGAGCTTGGGTAATTGAGAACAGAAGTTTTTTTTTTTTTTTTGGTGACGTATCCTCTTAATATTAACCCTATTAAAACTACTTTAACATGTCTCCTCGTAGCTTATGGATTTTTGACTTTTGAAGTGTTTTTTTTTCTTCAGATCATTAGCTTAATTCATCAAGATGTGTTTGGTTTGTAGGTCTGAGCCAGCAGAGAATGTGTCAAACATCCTGGAGCAGAATCGCTGTCTGCAAGATGAAAACAGCAAGCTGAGCCGAGAGCTGAGTGAGTCTGTGGGACAGACGGCTCTTATGTTTGAAAGGATCATCATGGTAAGACTTTGTGGACATCTTCATCTGTGTAGTTAAGGGAATGTTAGTTTATCCTTTATCCATGTTATTTGTTGCTGAAAATAACATGTTCTGCATGGTTTGCTGGTAAAATAAAAAGGTTAAAAGGGCTAAATACAGTTTTATCACTGTTCATTTACCCACCATTTACTCGATTCTGGGTTTGATGTTGTTTGGCAATATAGAAGCTTTGGCTATTTTTGCAGAACCAATTTCTTTAAATGTATAGTTAACCTATTAACCTGCACGAGGACGCTGACGCTCTGAGCGCTCTGTTTGCACATGTCATTGTTTACAAATAGATTCAATGAAACGAGACAAAATTAATCTTGACAAACTATATATTATTCTGAAGGTCTAAGCCTCAAGCATCGACGATAGATAGCTGTTTTTTGATGGAAAGCTTATAAGGAATGTATTTGCTAAATTTGTGTAAGCAGTACACGTCAAACCATCCATAATAAAAAAAGCAGCACATACCAGCTTTGTGTAATATTGAGTCACAAACGCATCCACTGCTGTAAATCCCGGTTTAGTTCAATAGGTAAGGGTCCACGGAACAACATCCCATCTTGTACTTTAGTCCAACGAAGCAATAACGTTGTTCTATGGACGGATATTCCTTTGTTTACATCTCCTTTCTTCAGGAATAGTTAATTGTCTTGGTTGTAAAAAAAAAATAAAAAATACACGGTTTTGTAGTATACGGTTTTACACACAGAATGAGACCATCCCCCCCAAAAAAATAAAAGTGAATTTGTTTTTATTTGAATCTGGCGTACACTCGTGAGGGCTGTGACGTACCTGTCATCTGATGGGGCGGAAATTAGCGATCGGCTTTTTGGACAAAATAAACCTTTTTTTTTTTACATTTCAATATGTTTGTGTGTTTTGTGGGGAATGTGGGTGTATCTGTATGATTAGCATCTGTGTGGATGAATCAGCTGTGATTACACTGACTGAACGTGGTCTATAAATGACTATATGGCCCATATCTGTATGATTATCATCTGTATTACCCCACACATCAGTGTGTGAATACTGACATATTAACAGCAATCAGTGTGAATGTCTGGCCATATCAGTGTATGTCTTGCAATCGCAGTATGTACATGAGTATGTACTACATACAAAGCAATTTTTTATACAGTGGGGCAAATAGTAGGGATGCACGATATATCGGCCAACATATCGGCCGATAAATGCCAATTTTTTCTGTTATCGGCCCGATAAGAACATTTGCAAGGCTGGAGTCTGATTGATTGAGTGTGTGAACAGGTGTCTTTTATACAGGTAACGAGTTCAAACAGGTGCAAATAATACAGGTAATGAGTGGAGGATAGGAGGGCTTCTTTAAGACAAACTAACAGGTCTGTGAGAGCCACAATTCTTGCTGGTTGGTAGGTGATCAAATACTTATTTCATGCAATAAAATTGAAGTTAATTATTTAAAAATCATACAATGTGATTTTCTGGATTTAAAAAAAAAAAAAAATTATTCTGTCTCTCATAGTTGAGGTGTACCTATGATGAAAATTACAGATCTCTCCATTCTTTGTAAGTGGGGAAACTTGAAAATCGGCCGTGTATCAAAAACTTATTTGCCCCACTGTATAGTCTCAGGAAAATCCTAATTTTTCCATGGTATCTTCTTCGGATTTGAAATATAAACTCACGAAAAGTGCCTTTCAACCCATTACTTTTCTGGATTGCTCCAGGACTTATTTCATGTATTTTTATATGAAATACAATTATAATTGTTTTTATTCCGTGTGGTATACTTTTTTCAAGGCACTTCAGTCTCAATAACTTTTTATCTTTTTGTGCATTATCAACTCTGGATGATGGATAGTACAGCCCAAAGGGTCTTCTTTGTAAAGACATCAACATTGTGTGTGTAGCACACAGAAGTAAGGAACTGTTATAATTTTTATTTATTATTCAACCGCGAGTCCCAAAATGGGGAGTGCTGGCTAACAGGTTAACAATTTTTCTTCTAATTTTGTGTATTCATTTAATTGTTTGGATGTTCTTTTAGATAGAGCAGACAAATGAGAAACTGCAAAGCAAAATGGAGGAGTTGAGGCAGCATGCAGCGTAAGTATACACGTTTTACCAATCTGTGGACTAGTTGAGGTTCATGGATTTGTTTAGAAATCTGAACAAAAACTCAATAATGAAAGGTTTGTCACTGTTTCAGGTGTAAGGTGGACCTACAGAAGATGGTGGAAACTCTGGAAGACCAGGAACTGAAGGAGAATATGGAGGTGATCCAGAGCCTTCAACAGCTTATTCTCGAACTGCAGGTAATATAACTGGGATTTGTTAAAGAATGTAATGTGCATTTATTTATTTGAAGAGTGGAAATGGGACTTCTAGTTCAAATTATATTTGCATTTCCACACTTTTTATGATAGAAAATTAGGAATTTAATGAAATTAAATGTATCAAACAAGTGTTTTCATGGCATCTGTTTAGAGATTAAGTGATTGTCAAACATGACTATGTGCCAAGATGAGGAAACGCCTCCCAGCTTAGAACATGAATTTGAAAAGGCAACACACGCTGAACATCTTTCCTTGTAATGACGTGTTATGAGAAGCGTCTCTAAACCTGTTGTCCAACAAAACAAAATCTGTTTTTACTCCACAGATGGCTTGAAGTACACACATAGACTATACATTATATAGACACACATGCAGTCGAGTGTTTGTCTTCATGTTTGATCATTTAAGACATTTCTATCGTCTTTTTATTCAGTGAAAGCTTGATGCCTTTGCCCATATTAGGGTTTTCCTGGAGCGTTATCAGTTCTGTTACTTTTCAGATACTTATGTGAAGTTTCTGCTTAAGGGTGCTCTCCGGCTGCCAGTATTAATGAATCAGACAATAATGGCCAATCCATCCTATTTTGGGTAAAAATAATAGTTCTCTCGAAAGAAATTTGAAGTAGACATATGATAATCCATGTTTGTCTTCAGTGTACTAAAGTGTTTTGTTAATGTTTTGAAAAATCAAATGATCGGTGACCGGCCGGTCAGTCTCACGTCTTGCTGATTCCGAGCCGATCCTTTTATTGCCAGCAGTGCAGGCAGAGACGTCACAGCCATGCACACACTCACAGTATGATATCAGTCACGTGTAAGCACATCATTTTCACGTGAGAATGATTCTAATTTTAATGGCATTCAATGTAAACGGCGACTGATAATGTATTTTGTAGCGGACCCCGTCTGAATGATGGCCAAAACTTTACTGATGTTTCTTGAAGTTTTATTAGCGTTCCTTTTTTACTCCAGAAATCACCGTAAGAGCTGAATAAAGCAATGTAAAATGTATATTAACATTACTAGACATGTTCAGCGATTTTCACAAAGCACTTGCTTTTAACTAACAGTATACAAATACACAAACCTTATGCCTTTTCGGGGGGTGCTGAATAAACTTATAAACAGTCATTTCGTGCACGAGTTGCCATCATGAAGCGTTCGCTCTCCATCCATACCATTTCTCTTTACTCTCTCTTTTCCGTGAAATATTCCATTTCAAAATAAAAGTCCCCCGTAAAGAACGGAAATAATTGCACAGCCTGAGTGAGTGTGTGTGAGAGACAGCACACACAAAGTAACTCTCAGAAATGTATAGATGCATACTGCGGTAGAAAAATAAATAAAAGAGATTTACAAAATATGATTTAGGTAAGCAACATTAGACGGCCATGATGTTTCCCTAAATAACAATATCAGCACGATTGCATTGTGACACTGATTTTATACAGTAGTATTTCGATAAACGAGGTTGAAATTAAGTGGCTCAGATTTTAGACAAAATATTGAATGTTTTTGCTCAATTTCGCTGACGAAAATAGTTGCGATCAAAGCCACAGCAAAACTGTTGTGGCTCCGAGCAACACACAGCGGTGTTTGATTACTGAACGAGTGAATCCACATTTTTGAATGAATCGAGTGAATCAATTGATTCAGTGGCCCATTCATAAGGACAGCCAATTGACTCGTTTCTGAATGAAACAGCCGTTTGAATGAATCGGTTGAATTAATTAATAAATGACTCGCTCATTAAACAGACATTTGCTGCCGCCTTGTGGTGGTTTAGTCATATTTAAAAGTATCATTGCATTTTTTCAACATTTATTTGTATGTTTAAAAAAATATGTGAAACATTAATCTTATAAAATTATTTATGCATTTGACATTTTGCAGTGTAAATGCAATTGGCACCTCAGCTTCATCAAACTTTCTGTGTAAATGCATCTAATACCACTTCAGATGCAGCTTCTGTTTCCTCAGCTGTGGAAAGATCGTTTGTTAATACTAATTTTATTGCAATGGTAACAACTCTACAGTTTATTATTATTCTAACAGAATTGAAACAAAGTTAGAATTTGATGTGAAAGATGACAAATATAATAAAGTTAGGGGCAAGAAATGACCATTTATACCATCTGTTTTGCAACTAATTTTAAGTTAACTATATCTTGCTCTGATATAGTCACTCACTCAAAATTGTTTAGTCAATTCGCATTTGAATTATCTATTTTCCGTGTCCACTTTTCAAAAACGTCACTCGCCATGTTTTTGTTGTCACATCGTATCTACTCTGGATGCGACAAAGCATAGCAAATAATTTTAACTTTGTGTCAGCACATCATAAATAGAACGAGTCAGCAGTTTACTCTCAGGGATTTGTTGTCGCGCGGCATCCAGTGTAGACAGTATCACGGAATATAATGAGTTCTATTGTATTTTGTTGCGCCGCTTGCGTCCGGTGTAGACCCAAAGTAAGTTAATGCTGCATTTGAATTTTCATGCCACATTATTTTAAAGTAGCGCGGGCCAAACATTTTTCTCTCACGGGCCGGATGTGGCCCGTGGGCCGCTTATTGAGGAACCCTGCTCTAGAGGGTTTGTGTTGGACTCCAAACTTGCTATGGTTAACGTTGAGACTGCCCTTTAACTGTTTGCCAGATTTCATAACGTACCCCCAAGCGGTTCTGCCATAGAGTCAAGAGCAGAAGAAAAATAAAATGACAAAAACAAGGATAAATGATGTTTGATAGGGAATGCATCTCTTAACACAGCATAGTCGCATACTCAGACACATGTTGGCGTAGTTGTTACAGCAGTCAGCGCTAGGGCTGCAAGATATATCGTTTCAGCATCGATATCACAATGTGCGCATCCGCGATAGTCACATTGCAAGATGTGCAATGTTTTGTAGGCTATACTGATCGTTATATTTATACTGATAGTTTTCTTTGCTTGAACACAGACACCTTATCTACACCGGACACAATAGCTGTTGTCGCACCGCAACATCTAAAGTGAAAGTATGTCTATACACTGAACGCGACAAAAGTGGCAGTTGCATATCATTTGAACTTTGTGTCAGTATGTCATGAATGGAACACAGCAGCAGTTTACTGTCGGGGGTTTGTCATGCTGCGCCACATCCAGTGTAGACAGCATCTCTGATTATAAGGAGTTCTACAGTATTTTGTCACGCTGCTCGCATCTAGTGCAGAGAGCATCACTGATTATGAGTTCTACTGTATTTTGATGCGTTGCGCCACTTGCGTCCAGTGTAGACCCTGTGAGAGCCACGCAGATGAATGAATGATGCACTTATATAGCGCTTTATTGTATATTGCTGTACACCCAAAGCGCTTCACAATCATGTGGGGGATGGGGTGGGGGTCTCTCCTCATCCACCACCAGTGTGCAACATCCACTTGGATGATGCGACGGCTGCCACAGGACAACGGCGCCAGTGCGCTCACCACACACTAGAGGCTGACATTTTTTCGGGAATCCCGCCGGATGGGAAACAAAATCGCTACGAATCACGTGATTGGGAGGGGAGAGGAAAAAATTTAATCGGGAGTGGGCGGGACCGGGAATAGTAATAATACCCAACTTTACACACAAATATACCTTTTATATAAATAAACTATAAACTGTATATTTTAATTCTGAACTCAATTCTAGTTGCCCTGTCTCTTTATGCTCTCCACCTGTTTGCTTTGGTGTGGCTGGTTAAGTGATGACGCAGTCCGTGATGGACAGATTGTTAACGGCTGGTCTATGTGGTAATACACTCGGGCAGGACATCCAAACGCTCACCTATCATTCATCAACCTCAAATATGGCTTTTCATCTGAAAGATGTATGTAGTAGCAACTTTACATGGCCGCTCAATATGATGTTAACCTAGAGAAATGTGCGCTATTGAAGTGTGTGTGGCGAGTGGAAGCGCGTTTGCTGCAGGACAGGCTCCGGTGCGCTCACTTGCTCTTAAAATCTCCGTCATTTTTGGTCATACAGATAAAAGTAGCCTAATACATCTTTCGAATCTGTAAAGACTCTACGTTTATTTGTGTGCACTCAGAATAACAACGAAACGTTGCGCTTTTAAGCAAACAGGATGCGCTTCAGGTCTCATGTGAACTTGAGCGAGAAACTTCGAAACTCCGTCTTTGAAAAATATATCTATATGTAACACCCCCTCCCGGGTCCACACCACCACAACTCGTTCTTGCTCCGAGTGGGTCGCGAACCCGGGATTCCGGCGCGGGAGGCGGGCGCTCTAACAAGGAACGCTAAAGGTAACAGCCGCTAGAGCGCCTCTTTTTTGAGGTCAGGGGAGTGAGGTTTACACACAGCCCTTACTGGCATACATCCGTTATCCGAGAGTGAAATGTATAAAAATAAAAAAAACACAATAGAAGACGTGTGTGTTAGCATGGATGATTTACATGAAATTTAATCTGTGCAACACCGTGCATAAGATGGCTTTCAGTTCAATATAATAACAAAAAACGACATTTTGGGTTTTTATTCAACTAATAAGGTGGACACGCTGTACTATATTTTTACTGTAACTGACAGATTTCGGCGAAAAAAAAAAACAACAACACGGGAGTGGGAGGGAATGGGAGTCATTCTTCCGGGAGTGGACGGGATGGGATTTTCCCCCAGTTTTTTCGTGGGGTTGGGAAGAGATTAATTTTTGTGGGAGTGGGACGGGAGAGGTTTGAGAATTCACTCCCGTGTCACCGTCTACCACACACCAGCTATATGTGGAGAGGAGAGAGTGTCATAGAGCCAATTCAGTGGATGGGGATTATTGGGAGGCCATGATTGACATGGGCCAGTGGTGGGAATTTGGCCAGGACACCGGGGTTACACCCCTACTCTTTAAAAGAAGTACCATGGGATTTTTAATGACCACAGAGAGTCAGGACCTCGGTTTAACATCTCATCCGAAAGATGGTGCTTTTTGACAGTATAGTGTCTCCATCACTATACTGGGCTGTTAGGACCCACACAGACTGCAGGGTGAGCACCCCCTGCTGGCATCACTAACACCTCTCCCAACAGCAACCTAGTTTTTCCAGGAGGTCTCCCATCCAGGTACTGACCAGGCTCAACCCTGCTTGGCTTTACTGGGCAACCGGTCTTGGGCTGCAGGGTAATATGGCTGTGCCAATGCATGTCAGATGCATGTGAACACTGAAAACCCGTCCACTTCCGTGGCTATTTGTGCCTGAAATGACACATGCGCGAAGCTGTATCTTTGTAAACGGTGAAGGTAAACAATTTAGAAAGTATATAGATAGTTTATTGGTTCACAGCAGTTTAATGTTCCTGAGATATTCTGTGTCTTGAATGTTAATCAAACAACACAACACAGAGAAAAAACTATTTTTTGTAGCTTTAACACAGGTTTATTAGATGTAATTTATACAGTGAAGACAATGCTGTTATTTTACATTTGATTATTCAATTTCTGTACCTAAATACTGTTAGACTTGCCTGAGAAATATAAAGCACTGTTTATTTCATTTGTATCTTTGTTCTATTTCCATATGTTCTATTTCCATATTTATCTAGGGTTGTAATTAGTTTTTTCTATGCTGATTTACTTACCTAGCTATAAAATCACCCAATCATCGATACTTTTTTTCCAAATAGAGCTATTCAAGTCATCTGTTGAATTTTCTTTTTCCATACATATTGCAGAAAAACAAATCACAATGTGAGTTTTTTCCAATATCGTGCAGCCCTAGTCAGCGCTGAACAACAGGCAACCTTAAACTGTTTAAGTTAAATTTATTTTGACAAATAAATCAATTGTCCAACAGAATGAGAGTGCGGGGATTGCTGCCACCGTTGATGCGATGACTTCAGGCAATACTTCAGCTCTGGAGGTATGTACAAGATGTTCTGCGACTGGCGTGCCAGTGGTATGTATTTCATTAGTGGTATGTAATTTACAAGATTATGTAAATATTTTTTCTCATTATAGGAGTAGAATAAAGTTATCACAAATTATTTCCTGTGAATTTAAACCTGTATGAATTATTTTTTTATTTTTTTGAATCTCAAAGTAGTTTTCACATAATATTCAGCCTGTCTTTTTTTCCATGTAATGAAAGTGAATGTAGTTGAGCTTTATTGACTGACTTTCCATAAAAAAAGCACCATACCTGTGTGCAGTGTTCAAAGACCAAGAATATGTCGGGGCATTTTTTGTTGAATCTTAATAGTTTTTACACTAGATTGTTGTTCACTCAACCGTAACGATTTAGGAAATCAGTGCTGATCCTCAAGCCAAAGACTCATCTGAAGCCTACACAGCCCAGCATGCACTGCGACAGGCTCAGATGTCGAAGGAATTGATTGATCTCAATAAAGTTTTGGCGCTAAAAGAGGCTTTTGTCAAGAAGATGTGTCAGAATGATAGTAATTTGGAGCCCATGCAAACAGAATATCAGGTAAGACTGAAAACCAAATCGTAAAGATGAAATTGGTGAATGCCATGTAAGTGGTGTTGAAATGTTTGTTTCATTTTTCCAGGAGAATATTCAAAGTCTGCAGGCTTCGGTTGGTGCTCTGCAGAAAGAGAAGGAAGATCTCATCCATGCCCTGCAGTCTGCTAAGAAGGACACCAATCAAGCCAAGTAACTCAATATCTGTGCCCGTTCCTCTCCAATCTTGAACTGCCATGTTTACTGCTGCAACACAATGACATGTTAATGATAGTTTAATGTTTCCATTGTCTTTTATTGTCTTATTTTGTCTTGTACTCTAGACTGAGTGAACAACGCAGGAAGAGACTTCAGGAGCTGGAAGGACAAATCACTGAGTTAAAGAAGAAATTTCAAGATCAATCTAAGCTGCTTAAGCTCAAAGAGTCGTCTGTACGCAATGTAGCTAAACTCAACCAGGATATTCAGGTTTGTTTTTACTAGGGCTGGCTCGATACCACTTTTTCAGAACTGATACGATCCGATACCAAAAATTCTGAGTAACTGCCGATAACGATATCGATCCGATACCAGCATAGTTTTTTTTAAATCAGTGTAGAATTTCTATATCTCAATGTGTGTTGACCTGCTCATCACTCTTGTGTTTTACACACAATCTACTAAATATAGACAACTTTACTGTAAAGAAAAACAATAAATTAATGGATATTTAATTATAATCTGTCAAAAATACTTTTATAAACTAGGTTAGTGGATAATTCAGTAGCAAAAGTTACTCTAGAAAAATCATGAGTGCACAATAATTTTATAAAATCTTGGTGGGAAAAAAATTATTGGGGAACAAAGAAAAGTGAATAAGTGTAGGATTAAATCTGGTAAAAAATTATACATTGCTCTTTGTATCGTTGTATAATACATTCATAGAAAACAAATAATATATTTATTTATATAGAAATATATATATGCTGTAAAATTAAAATTAGTGGTGGGCCGTTATCGGCGTTAACGTGCTGCGTTAACGTGAGACTCTTATCGGCGATAAAAAAAATATCGCCGTTAATCTATTCTCAAAGTTGGGTTGGGAGCTGGGTCTATACTACGCAAGCTATGATAACTTTCACCCTGATATTTTAGCGCGGATGTATACCTAGCCGAATTGCACTGTAGGGGGCGAGAACGAGTCTTCGAACTAGAGGCTCGCAGTCCGTGATGGACAGATTGTTAACGGCTGGTCTCGGGCAGGACATCCAAACGCTCACCTATCATTCATCAACCTCAAATATGGCTTTTCATCTGAAAGATGTATGTAGTAGCAACTTTACATGGCCGCTCAATATGATGTTAACCTAGAGAAATGTGCGCTATTGAAGTGTTTGTGTGGAAGCGCGTTTGCTGCAAGACAGGCTCCGGTGCGTTCACTTGCTCTTAAAATCTCCGTCATTTTTGGTCATACAGATAAAAGTAGCCTAATACATCTTTCGAATCTGTAAAGACTCTACGTTTATTTGTGTGCACTCAGAATAACAACGAAACGTTGCGCTTTTAAGCAAACAGGATGCGCTTTAGGTCTCATGTGAACTTGAGCGAGAAACTTAGAAACTCCGTCTTTGAAAAATATATCTATAGAGAGTGAAATGTCTAAAAAAAAATAAATAAATAGAAGACGTGTGTGTTAGCATGGATGATTTACATGAAATTTAATCTGTGCAACACTGTGCATAATAAGATGGCTTTCAGTTCAATATAATAACAAAAAACGACATTTTGGGCTTACTTACTTTTAGTCATTATTTGGGTAGCACACATATTCTGAATGCCTTCGGCAGAATTCAAATGAGCCATTTTAATCTAGATTAATCTAGATTAATTTCAAAATTAATCTAGATTAATCTAGATTAAAAAAATTAATCTATGCCCACCTCTAATTAAAATACATTTCTTTTAAACGTACTGCACAGTATTGAGGCACCTCCATATAACAGATGAGACGAACAAGAAAGGGTATTAATAATCTTTCATTGCGCAAACATATATTATGAAAGGCTCCAATACAAAGCGGCATTAAGCACTTATGCGCATCCCATGCACAGAATGATGCGCTTGAAGCAACACCGTCACAGCGCGCAGGCACAGCGCTCCGGATGCAACGATTATAGATTTTGGTGGTACGATTATAGTCTGAGGAATAATCACGGTTTCACGATTATTACGATTATTATGCATTAATTCATTTCACAACATAAAATTTCATAAACACTCTTTAGATATTAAAGTGTTTTTTATTGATGCCTTTTGAAACCGAAATAGCACAGTAACCGATAATACAGCACAAAATAATATTAAGGAAAAAAAAGTCCATCTCTCCTATAATTGGAATTAAAAAAGGTGACCTCTGCTCTGTAAACGTCCATGTCAGTATTTCCCTTTTGAAAATAACAAATGGAAACAGATCACAAATGTATTTGGTGTTTTCATTTTGTATATTCTTTCTACATTTCTTTTAGACCTGAGGTACAGAACTTGGAAAGAAGGTGAAAAAAAGACTTAATATGTTATAATACTATAACAGGGATGACAAATCACAATGTTAATTAAGTATTATTAATATTAATATTAACTTTATTTAATCCACAGAGGACACTGTTTCTAATGAGGGGAATAAACTGAACTATTATTGTAATCAACTGTCAAGGTTCAAGTTTTTTTTATTCGTCACATACTCAATTATACAGAATATAATCATTAGTGAAATGCAAATCAGTTCAGGTCCGCTCAATGGACAGTGCGAAATATGTAACCCAACATGAGAATATATATAAATATAGGTAAAACAAAATAGAGTAAAATGTGCAATACTGTGGACTTAAAAAAATAATATATTTCATCCATACTTATTCATTTTAACAATCTTTATTCATCTGATTTTACATATGACCTGAGAAAATCATGTCTATTATTTTGGTTTGTGAGATCAAGCTGTCCACACAAATATTCAGGAGGACAAAAACTTGTCAACGCTGCATAGACTTTCACTAATAAAATAGCTTAGATACTGGCTCGCTACATTATATTAATCAGTAAAGAGGGGATAAAATTACTGTTTAAATCACTAAACTGAAATCGTCATTGTTTGTAGTTCACAAACAGTTCTGTTCCGTCACGTGCAACAGAAACACTCTGCGTAACAGAGCCTTTACGATTAATTAACCGGGACATTTTAAAGCGCGGTTAATAGTAAAACCGGTTAATTGCTGCATACCTACACCAGAGTCCGCATAGAGAAGTTCAAAGCACAAAGGAAACGTATATTAATGCATAGTCTATTAAATCTGTGCAACAGTTTGAGTCTTTTCTTTTAACCGTTTTAAATGTCAGTTATTGTGCTTGTGAAGAACCCTTCATAGTGCGCTCTACAACAGTGTTGTGATCTAACAGACACCTGGTAGAAAGTAACATGATTTAGAAACAGCACAAGACTCTAGCTAGATAAAATCTTTTTACGTAAAACCATTAAACTTTATTTACAGATCAAGACTAGAATAATAGGAACAGTGGAGAGTTTTATCGTCTTGACTCTAGTAACCGAACGCGGCACGCAGTTTGAATGCTGAATGGAGGATGAAGGACAGCTGCAGCGGAGAGAAGTGTTTACGTGAACTTGACTTAAATATTAATCTATACCTCACATTCAATTATATAACTGCTTCAGAACACTTGGAATATAGTGCACGAAAACTTAATGCTGTTTTATAATTTGTTTGTGGCTTTTGTGGGGCTTATCAATAACACAATAGTAGCTATGCAGAATATCGAATTTAGATCGGTCTTGTCAGACCGTTCCCCCGATCCAGCAGAAAATGCCAGTATCGAAGTGATACCGATCCTGAATATCGGATCGGTGCACCCCTAGTTTTTACAAACCCTCATACGTTTAATCTGTTGATTAGGAATGTTATTTTTTTTACCAAAATAAGACAAAATGGTCAATGTTCAAGGTAAATGCAGCTAACATTGCTATAAACAATGTTTCATTAAAATTAAAACTACATATATTTTAGAGCCACTACTCATATTAATGGTGTTTTAGCTGGATCCTTTCTGTGGTTAAGTGATAGCACCATTAAAAAGATGATCAGTGTTTCTTAAAACAAATGATCAATCAAAATAAATATGCATGTAAAACAAAACCACTTGCAAATAAATAGATAATTTGTGGAAATACGGAGTTGTATTCATATGGTGTGCTGGTTGATCTGCGCAGGCTATGAAGTCCCAGCGGGTGCAGCTTATGAGACAGATGAAAGAAGACTCTGAGAAGTTTCGTTTGTGTAAGCAAAAGAAAGATAAAGAAGTCCTGCAGCTCAAAGAGAAAGTGAGTGTCGGTCTTGATCTTAATCAATCTATTTCTCTTGTTAAATTTGCAGAGGGTGTCTGTGACCATTTTGTTATTTATTTCTTTTCATATTTATTTATTAATAAGATTTTTAGGAATTTAAGTGTGTTTGGGCATATTTCAGGATCGTAAACGACAGTATGAGATGCTAAAACTGGAGAGGGACTTCCAGAAACAGGCCAGTGTACTCCGCCGCAAGACCGAGGAGGTGAGCTATTTTCCCCGATAGTTGTTCAACATTTGAAGTCATTTTGAAGTAATTCGCAATTGCAGTTTTGTTGTTGTATATCCTATCATCTTGCCCAGATGATAATGATCTACTGGCCTTGTCAGGCCTGTGCTTGCACTTTTCATGTTTGTAGGTGTTCAAGTATGGAAATGAAATAATCAAATGTAAAATAACTTTACATAGTCTTCATTAGCTGTATTACATGCAACCAAATAAACCATTAGTAAACAGATTGATGGCTTAATCGGACTAAAACGCCTTTGTCTAACACTTAATCTGATTGTGTCGACTGTGGTGGCTTCTGCCTTTTCTATGAAGAATCACTCTTGAAATCTTGGGGTTTTGATGCCAGAATATAGACTTTATTTCAAACAGAAATAAAGCCGAGACGTTCCTGCAGGAAGGATCTCCCGAATGTATTTTGTGTCCTCCTTAAATAGTGTCTCCTATAGGCGTGTTTAACACATTTCACATATATGCATTTTCCTTACACATACAATTTGCTTCCTCCCTAGAAGGAAGGAGCCCAAAGACCTTCCTTTGTTATAGTAAGGAAAGAGGTCTTAAATAGATGTTTCCTATCTCTAAGTCAGCACAATCCGTATATGCAGGCCTAGGACACCTATATATATATATATATATATATATATATATATATATATATATATATATATATATATATATATATATATATATATTATATATAGTGGTGGGCATAGATTAATTTTTTTAATCTAGATTAATCTCACTGTAATCTTGGAATTAATCTAGATTAAAATGGCTCATTTGAATTCTGCCGAAGGCATTCAGAATATGTGTGCTACCCAAATAATGACTAAAAGTAAGTCTTTGAGAACGGGTTTCTCAAGCCAGGTGGCGCATTAGACCAGGGGCTCATCTCCTGTTTCCAAAATGCATCACAAACTGCTTGAGAAAGCTGTTCTACTATGATAATTGGTGATGAAAATAAATTATGTTCAATAAGATGTACTTGTGTTTACTAACTGTTTATTCAGTTAAACATGAATTTTGAACTGTAGGCCTACATAAGAGGTCGTGATGAACTGTTTACAGTTTCCATTGGGAAGCTTCTTAAAAATAAATTTTCCCTGAAGCAAACCCGGCGGCTTCATAGCTGCATCCATGTTAGCACGTCACGTTTGATGTGGTCATTTCACAGTAACGTTAGGCATACACACAGGTTCGAAGCAGAGGGTGACACGGGAGTGAATTCTCAAACCTCTCCCGTCTCACTCCCACAAAAATTAATCTCTTCCCGTCCCAATCCCACGAAAAAACTGGGGGAAAATCCCGTCCCGTTCCACTCTCGGAAGAATGACTCCCATTCCCTCCCACTCCTGTGTTGTTGTTTTTTTTTTTTTTGCCGATAACTGTCAATTACAGTAAAAATATAGTACAGATCACAGCGTGCCCACCTTATTAGTTGAATAAAAACCCAAAATGTAGTTTTTTGTTATTATATTGAACTGAAAGCCATCTTATGCACAGTGTTGCACAGATTCAATTTCATGTAAATCATCCATGCTAACACACACGTCTTCTATTTATTTTTATTTTTTATTTTTTAGACATTTCACTCTCTATAGATATATTTTTCAAAGACGGAGTTTCGAAGTTTCTCGCTCAAGGTCACATGAGACCTAAACGCCTCCTGTTTGCTTAAAAGCGCAACGTTTCGTTGTTATTCTGAGTGCACACAAATAAACGTAGAGTCTTTACAGATTCGCAAGATGTATTAGGTTACTTTTATCTGTATGACCAAAAATGATGGAGATTTTAAGAGCAAGTGAGCGCACCGGAGCCTGTCCTGCAGCAAACGCGCTTCCACTTTCCACACAAACACTTCAATAGCGCACATTTCTCTAGGTTAACATCATATTGAGCGGCCATGTAAAGTTGCTACTACATACATCTTTCAGATGAAAAGCCATATTTGAGGTTGATGAATGATAGGTGAGCGTTTGGATGTACTGCCCGAGTGTATTACCACATAGACCAGCCATTAACAATCTGTCCATCACGGACTGCGTCTGCGTCATTCACTTAACCAGCCACACCAAAGCAAACAGGAGGAGAGCATAAAGAGACAGTTGAGTTCAGAATTAAAATATACAGTTTATAGTTTATTTATATAAAAGGTATATTTGTGTGTAAAGTTGGATATCTATTCCCGGTCCCGCCCACTCCCGATTAAATATTTTCCTCTCCCGTCCCAATCACGTGATTCGTAGCGATTTTGTTTCCCATCCCGCGGGATTCCCGAAAAAATGTCAGCCTCTAGTTCGAAGACTCGTTCTCGCCCCCTACAGTGCAATTCGGCTAGGTATACATCCGCGCTAAAATATCAGGGTGAAAGTCATCATAGCTTGCGTAGTATAGACCCAGCTCCCAACCCAACTTTGAGAATAGATTAACGGCGATATTTTTTTTATCGCCCGATAAGAGTCTCACGTTAACGCAGCATGTTAACGCCGATAACGGCCCACCACTAATATATATACTTCTAATGGAAGAATAACCTGATACATAAATGGCTAAATTCACCTTGATTATACTTGATTAATTCATATTTTGACTAATACAAATCTTTTACATATTTCCCCCTTTGAGACTTAGTAAGTCTCACATTTGCTTCGCTTCACCCAGAGTGCTAATTCAGAATCCAGTCTTGTCAGTTAACACTACGTAGTGACTAAATAAGTCACACAGTTTTATCACCAATGACTAGATTATGCAGCAGCACTCTGTCGGAGCATCAGGACCAAATATCTTCCCCCACACTTGACTATAGGATGGAGTAAAAGATCCTGTCTCCGTACCCCTTCATTTAATATAAAACAATGTTATAAGCATGAGCGTGTAATTGGCTCACCACTTGCCTGTGGTTGTCATAGTCATGTATAAAAGACAATAGAATTAAACATTAAAACATAAAAATTGTAACATCACAAAAATAACATAGTTGATCTTCAGCCCAGACACTTTGCGCATCATAGAGGGCCACCCTTAGGCAGCGGTTTAGGCTAGTCCTTACACCCAGGGTATGTTTCTCCTTTACACCTCTTCTTCGTCCTCATCGTAATTACTGGAACTATCATCCAAAGTTTGCTCATTTAAGTTTAGTTTGTTTAGCCATCCTTCATAATATTCATCCAGGTCATTTGTCATTTGTTCTATTATTTGGGACATTTATCATTTCCATTTGCTTAAAAGTAGCATTAACGATTAATGTTCTTAATATGGGTAATACACAGCAAAATAATAATCCTCCTATTAACATGGCAACTCCTAGAAACATTCCCAGTTTAGCAAACCATGCTCCCCATGCTCCAAATTTTAAATCAAACCAATCCCAAATTCGTTTGTCTCTTCCTGCATTTGCTGTAACTTCAGCTCTTAATTTTTTTATTTTAGTCATAACTTCACTAAAAGCTCCCCCTTGTGCAGTATTATTTGTTATAAAAGTACAACATTGATAAACATAACACAAACTCCTCCTTTGTCTGCCAAAAGCCAATTGAGAGCTTGTCTGTTTTGCCATGTCATTTTACTTGTTGCGTGCACTTGGTCTCCTAATAAGGTTAATGCATCATCAGTATAATTAAAGAATCTTTGTTGATTATAATAAATATAATTAATCCATTCTGTATTTTTGTTTGGTGTGATCCAAACAAATATTGACTCAAAACCTGCGTTTACTTCATTTCTTGCTTTAAATTCATTTGGAATTCCTCGCGGTTGTCCGATTGAGTCTATATATACTTTGGGGTCTGGCTCGTAACCTCTTCTAATTATGTGGTCGTCTTTGTTTGTGCTTTGTTTTGTTCCCCATTGGACCATGTTAATTTCTTGTAGTAATCGTACTCTTACGCATATACCTTTCCATCCAATTGGTAAAGGCAATAATGACTCACCTCCACAGATCCAAAAGAAATCTGCTATTATTAATGATTGGTCTTCATACATTTCTATAGAAGGTAAGGCAATAGTTTGATTTTCACATTTTTCTGGTGCTATTTTACTTCCTTTATTTGTTCCGAGTGCTAAAAGTTCTGGAGCTCTAGAAGGAATTCCTGATTTCCAAGAATTTTTCCTATCTATATACCAACTAACAGCACATTTTCCTTTGAACTTGCCCACATTTTGTTCCTTTTGGTTTATGGAAACTCTCATATTCTTGTTTATAATCTATGCTATACCATTTAGGAATCTCTACTTTCCGTTTTTAAATTTTTATATTTTGGCTGACATCTGAATACTGACACCAAGATCCCCAGAGTGGTCTAAAGAACTAATCTGTTAATTTAGGATTTCCCAAAAATCCTAGACATTCAGCTAAACAATATGGTCTGGTAAAATCAGTTAAATGACAAAAGTTTTCCCCAAATTCTGCACATTTTTGATAGTCATATGGATTTGGTATGGCTATCACTTTGTTTAATGGAGATTTGGAGCACAGCAAGCAATTTTCTTTCCCTGTTTCTCTAGCAGTAAAGGCTGCCCATCTGTACCACTCATTATTTTGGGTTGTGTACCATAATTCATAATTTTGACTAAGTTCTTCATCACCTTGGATATTATGATCCGTATTTCTACGATATTTGATCATTATTGGTTCTATTGAGTTGATATCATTATCACTGTTGTTCAGCGGTTGAAAAGTTAATTACAGGGAAGTCAGGTTGCTTTCTGTTGGTTGAGTTTCGGCTTGCATTATTATGTGCACTAGACATATGATGATCTTCAGGTATGTTGTCAAATTTATTCTCTCTCCTCTCCTCTTCATCTGACAGGAGGATGTGAGTTCCTTGTGAATCTTCAGTTTGCACTTCATCTTGTGTCTCTTGTTTCTCCTTGTCCCTTTCTCCTGAATTATCTGCTTGTCTATCTCTTTCTCTTTCCGTCCTTCTCTTGGGAACTCGAGTACAATGGTTTAGATGATACCAGGCTTCCCTCCACTTGGACTGCTGTTGGAGTAGCTCTCACCACTTTGTAGGGTCCTTCTCTCCTGGGCTCATTCCATTTTCTCCGGAATACCCTCAAATATACTTGGTCACCCGGAACAACTGGTGATGACGTCTCTGTTTCCTCTCTGGGCTCTTTTCTTTTTTCCTGTAAATAGATAACTTTATGTATGGCAGTTAATTTCTTCATATACGAGCGAAGTTCCATTTGTAATTGCTCTAGAGGCGGTCCTTTGTAGGGACCTCTACAATATGGCACAGGCATAGGTCGCCCCGTAAGCATTTCATGCGGTGTCAAGTGCGTGTTTCTGTTAGTTTGCATGCGATAACTCATTAGTGCAAGAGGTAATGCGTCAATCCAGTTAAGTTTAGTACTTTCACATATTTTGTTCAGTTTGGCCTTGATGGTTCCATTCAATCTCTCTACTGCCCCTTGGGATTGAGGATGGTAAATACACCCTAGTCTTTGCTTTATTCTTAATTGTTGCAGTAGTTGTTTTACAGTTTTTTGTATGAATGCCGAGCCATTATCTGAACTTATTTCTGATGGCATACCAAATCTAGGAATTACTTCTCTTGTTAGAAATTTAATTACTGTTCCTGCTCCTTGATCTGCTGATGGTACTGCCTCCACCCACTTGCTAAATCTGTCTATGATCACAAGCATGTACCTTTTGCCTTGTACTCGCTTTATCATATCCACATAGTCCATTACCAAATGCTTAAATGGTCCTTCTGGTACTGGTATATGGCCTATTGGTGTTGGTTTCACACCCTTTCCTCACATTGTATTTGGCACAAACTTCACATGTGGACAAAAATTCATCCACCATTGCGTGTAAATAAGGAGACCAAAATCCTTGCTGTTTAATTTTCCTTACTACTTCCCCCCTTGAGCAATGGTCAAAACCATGCACATCTGCAATGAGAATATTTAAAAGTGAAGTTGGTGCAACAATTTGTCCTTCATGTGCACGCCAGATCTCTCGTGAGTCTTTTTGATCTCCCCTTTGGTGCCACATCGATTGTTCATAGGGGCCTGCTTGTTGTTGAATTCTAATTATATCATCCAATTTATGTTGAGGTTCTATTAGTACTACAGGTGCAAATACTGCTACCTTACATCCTGAAGCTTTTTTAGCTTCTAAATCTGCTGCATTGTTTCCCTTAATGACATAATCATATCCCTTTTTATGTGCCTGACATTTGATTACTGCTAGTCTTTTTGGTAGCATCATAGCAGAAATTAATTGACCTATTTGTTCATCATGTTGGATGGGAGTCCCATCACTCTTTTTGAAACCTCTTTGCTTCCACACGGCTCCGAATAGATGACATACACCATGAGCATATGCTGAATCCGTGAAAATATTGGCTGTTTGTCCTTTTGCTAACTGACATGCAGCTGTAAGAGCTTTTGATTCTGCTAATTGAGCAGAACAGGGTTGTACACAATGTTGTGATATCACAGTTACAAATTCTTCTTTGTCACTCTTCACTACTGAATATCCTGTATGATTTCCTACGTGGTCTTTAAAACTAGAACCATCTACGAAGTAAGTAACTTCTGCTTCCGTGATGGGTGTTGATTCAAGATCTGGTCGTAATCTTGTAAATGCCAATGACTCATTCACACAATCATGAGGTTTCCCTTCAAAAGCCAAAGGAATTAATTCAGCTGGATTAACTGTACGGCACCGTTTAACTGTAACATCTGGATATGTGAGTAGGGATGAATAGGCCAGAATTCGAGCTTGTCAGAACAAATTTCCCTTGTTCTAATAATTCCACAATTTTATGATGAGTATAAATAGTTACTGGGTATCCCATGGTTAGTGTGGATGCTTTTTCATAAGCATAATATACTGCTGCCAGGCCTTGTTGATAACATGGTGGGTAACCCTGTGCTACATTATCCAACTTTGTGCTGTAATAAGCTATAGGCTGTTTTTTCCTCCCACTACAAGTCTCTTGCACCAGTACAGCTGATGCATAACCATCATCTCTATTTGCCACATACAAATGAAAGTTTTTAGAGTAGTCAGCCAGTCCCAACGTAGGGGCCTGTTGCAGCTCTTTTTTGATAGTCTCAAATGCTATTAAGGCATCTGTGTTCCATTTTTAATGGATTTCTTAAATGTTGCAATCCTGCTTGTTTCATGATTTCTCTTAATGGCCCTGTCTTTACTGCATAGTCTTCTATCCAGTCGGCACTAAAGCCAGTCATTCCTAGGAAAGTCATCATTTGTCCTACTGTTTGAGGCAATGGTGCTTTACTTATGCCTTCTAACTGTGCTGGAGCTATAGCTCGTGTGCCAAATGCAATCAATCTTCCCAAGTATTCAACTTGAGGCTGGCAATACTGTATTTTGTTTTGGGACACTTTGTGACCTCCTTGTGCTAATTTTGTCAAGACCTTAATAGAGTCTCTATGACATTGTTCTAGTGAGGAAGAACAAATAATCAAATCATCCATATATTGTAATAGTGTACTATCTATCATAAGATCTTCTAAATCTGCCTTTAAAAATTCGATTAAATATGTGTGGTGAATGTTTAAATCCTTGAGGGATTCTGGTGTATGTATACTGTTTACCTGCATATGTAAAGGCAAATAAATATCTACTCTCTTCTGCTAGCGGCACACTGAAGTAAGCTGAGCAGAGATCAATTACCGTAAAGTATTTGGCATCAGGAGGGACATTCGTCAGTAACGTGTGTGGGTTTGGTACTTCAGCTGGCAAATCCTCTACTATTTCATTGATTGCTCGTAAGTCATGAACAAGTCGCCATCTATTTTTGTCTGCTTTAATTACAGGCAGAATTGGAGTGTTACAGTAACTAGTTGTTTCTATTAATACTCATGCCTTCACTAAACCTTAAATAGTGTTTTTTATCCCTACTTCAGCATCTGGATGCAAAGGGTATTGTGCTTTTCTGGGCAGACGTGCATCTGGCTTAAGTTGCACTCTTATTGGGTTTGCTGATGTTATTAATCCTATATCTGTGTCATGTTGAGACCATAGTTCAGTTGGTATCTGATGCTCCACTTCCTTAAATAATTCAGTCTCAATTTTGTTTATTACTCCGGATGTTGTAGTCATCTGCGTTTTGTTCTTTTGACCAATAACTACTTCCTGAGGAATTCCTAGCAAACTTGTTGCACATAAAATTTTGATATAATCTTGATCAGCTGAATGAAAAATCAATGGATGTTCTGTTGGTTCCCATTTGCTTTGTCCTGCCTTTTTCATCATTGGTCCTAAATCTTTTGTTTCCCAATTTGTTCCTACATATATTGCAATATGTGGGACAGAATTAGATACTCTGAACCATTTTTTAACAAATTTACAATCTGGTATATTTAAAGTTGCTCCCTGTTTACCTATTATGATGTACTGTGACACTATTTCCATTTGTTGTTCTTTTGTTTCTTCCTGCCATTTTTGTTCTATTTTTTCTAGGGATGCACCGGTTGACCGGCCAAAGATCGGAACCGGCCGGTTTTTGCTTATAATGCGCGATCGGCAACCGGCCGGTTTTAGTCTTTTTTTCGGCCGATTTTTCCGAAAGTGCGAACATGTCATTTGTGTGGAAGACATTCGGCAGAAGCACAACACACACAGAAAAACAGATACAATGAAGCGAACTGCCGTTGGTGTAACATTACTGGCACACAAATAAGAGCCGCTTTCCTTTGCTGCTCTAGCTGAAGTTGCTAGTGATGGGTCGGTCTTGAACGATTCATTCATTTTGAACGGATCTTTAATGAGACTCGAGAAGAACGAGTCGTTTCGGGGAGTGATTCGTTCAGTCGTGCATGCGCACCATCCTAAAGGTTCTGTACTGGAATTAGTTCACCTGTTTCGAGCCTTCGGGTTTTTTGAGTCGTTCGTTCATAGCGTGACTAATGCAGTATGAGCCGGAAAGATAATTGATTAGTTCACTTTTTGAGTCTTCGGGTTTTTCGAGTCGTTCGTTCATCTTGAACGAGACTCAAAGGTCCGAGTCGGTAAAATGATCCGAACTTCCCATCACTAGAATTTGCGCGAGCGTATCTGTCCACGCCCTGCACAAGAATAGACCGTGAACAGTTGTTCAGCGCAGCTTCTCACGTGTTGGATGAGAAAAGAAACAGACCAACTTGCGACAAAGCTGAAATGCTACTTTTTGTAAAGAATAAAACGTTCAAACGTATAAACGTCAGTTCTGTACAAGATTATTATTTTTATTTTACCTTAAAATTACATTGACTTAATTCGATTTAACAAGCACGAGCTGTAGCATCTTTGTTTTTGCTCGTTGCACTAAACATTATTTGATTTAACATTTTGGAATAATTTATTTATATAGCCTACTTTGGTTTTATTTAGTTTCACTGGTAAATACCTTTTTTTCTTTTACACCAATTTTAAAAATGACAACAAATGTTGATTAAGTAACATCTTTGTTTGGACTGTTGAATGTGTGTTGGTTGTGCTGTTTAGATTGTAACTATGCAAATGTTGCCTTTAATTTCACATGGTTACTGTTAATGTTTTCATTTAAGGCCAGTTTTATGTAGTTTCAACCCAATTTAAAAACCATCTTGGTCCATCTTCAACTGGGGTGGCAAATGAGAGGCAGAATTTGTAAAGATGCTTGTTTGTTTTTTCTAATAAAATATATTGATAGGCATTTCAAATTTGTTTAATATGCTATATCCATTAAAATAAAAGCTTAAGAACATTTTGAGTTTTAAATAATTTTAATCAAAAACTTGTGACACAGCCACTTATGTCTGTCATATTGAAGTAACACCACAGACGTAATTATAACACCACAGACCTTATAATGCAAGTTACTAAAGGCTCTGTGTTACCAGAAAATACATTAACACCAGAGACAGTAACACCACATACAAATCAGCTTAGACTTTTCTAAAATGGAGGCTACCATCATGATGATTTCAAGATCAGGGGACATTTTGGAAATATCAACAAGTATGTATTTATATATTTTTTTATTAAAATATGCCAGATCTGCAAGTTATCAACATAACACCACATACACTAATGGCAACACATGAAATTGTCAGAGATTTAGCTAGCTTCAAGATGTATAAGAAAGAATGTACTCCCCATGCACCCCTCAGATCAACCAGCACCTGCAGTGACCGTTACACATAGGAAGTAGTCCAAATAGAATTCTCCCTTTTCTTAAAGGGGTGACATCCATTGTTGAAACACCACAGACATGAATTTGGGGGGCAAATTTTTTCTTAAATATATATATTTTTTAAACAATTAAATATTATACATGTTAAATAAAATCTATATTCACTATATAACCACTTTATTTGTGTTAGAATCTTTCATTATTTCTTGTTGGTTGCTTAAAGGAAAATAAATCGGTATCGAAATCGGAATCGGCCAGTTTGCTCCAAAAAAATCGGTATCGGAATCGGCCACGAAAAATCATGATCGGTGCATCACTAATTTTTTCATCTTTTTCTGAATCATATATCATTGTGCAATGGAATTCTGATTTTGGTATCTGTGCTTCTGGAATCTGAGCCTCAATAAACTTTCCCCATTTATGAATTGTCTGACTCACATCTGGTTGTATGTGTCCTATCCAATAGACATTTGCTTTTGGCTCTACAACCATCATCTGCGTTTCTACCCCTATTGGTCTATATAGACTCCTTCTGAAGAACACCAAATTTGTAGGCCCAATTTACATAATGCATCTCTTCCTAACAAATTAACAGCAGTCTGATTTGACACAAGAATGGGCATTGTTACACTTTTATTTTTTGTTTGTAGACACTGGAGCTGTCAACGGAATTAGCTGCATTTGTCCCGAGAATCCTATTGTCTTTGCAAATTTTCCAGACAAGGGTAGATGTGAGGCATAATTTGAATTTACACAAGTATAAACAGCTCCTGTGTCCACCATCATTGGTGTGGTCTTTCCCTCTAAATCAATCTGCAGAATAGGTTCTTGATCTGCTTTAGTTGTTAAAATTGGAAGCTGACTCTCACCTCTAGGATTCTCTGGGCATCCCTAATATCCTTGATTTGGACCTCCCCAAGGGTTTACTGGGCCCTGTGATGGACCTCGGGTAGGCTGCTGCCAACTCTCCCCCCTTTCACCCCCAGGTGGCAGCAGCCATGAATTGGTGGGACAGTTAATTTTGTTATGTCCATTTTGTCCACATCCCTAGCACATTCCTGGAGGACCAGTATAAGGCTTGCCTCTTCCTTTCTGTCCTCTTTGTACAGTTTGTCTTTTCCATCTCATCGGCTCTGGTTGTTGAGTATAGACATTAATTATGGGTACAGGAATTGGGTGTGTGTATTTGGAGGGACTTCTGTAGGTTGGCTTGGCTGAATAGTTAGTGGAGGAGCAATTACTGGAGACATCACGGTCAGTTGATCTGATTCTTCTTTCTTTATAGGAGCTTGAATCTTTGTCTTGTTCTTTTTTGTCAGCTCTTCAAGTTGTAACTGAGTTAATTTTCTCTGTAGCTCTTTCTCTTGGGTCTTGAGCTTTTGTTCATTAGGGACCGAGCACCGATGGTGCGAGGACCCTATTGAATCTGCTCCGTTTATTATTCTTATTATTCTTCTTCTTCTTCTTCTTCTTCTCCAAACTTAATCGCATTTTAGAGGGCCTTAACATGCTCGAAAAGTCAGGAAACTTTGCACACGCGTCAGAACTGGTGAAAATTTACGTCTGATATGGGTTTCAGAAGTAGGTGTGGCAAAATGGCTCGACAGCGCCACCTATAAATATTCAGCGGAGTGCGCCTCGAGCTACGTTTCACGTACATGTACGAAAATCGGTACACTTATGTAACTTAACAATATCTACAAAAAAGTCTCTAGGTACGAAATCAGAAACCCAACAGGAAGTTGGCTATTTTGATTTTTTTTGTCATATTTTGTGTCATTTTTGCCATTTTCAGGTGTCATACTTTAACGAACTCCTCCCAGAGATTTATTCGGATGAACACCAAAATTGGTCATTGTAATCTAAAGCCCTTTGTGACGTTAAATTGCGAAGATCTAGAGTTTTCATCGGAGGGCGTGTCCGTGGCATCCTGTCAAATTTTGATGTTTCGCCATGAAACAGGAAGTTGTTATATCTCAGGCATGCTATGTCCGATCTACACCAAACTTCACACGTTTGATAAGAATCCTGACTTGAAGAGATCTAAGTGACCATATTCAGTTATAGTAATAGCGCCACCTGCTGGCAACAGGAAGTGACATGTTTTACTCTGTAACTAACTCCTCCTAGAGATTTAATGACATAAACATAATATTTAGGTCAGTCTAACCTAAAGGCCTTTGTGATGTTAAATTGCGAAGATCTAGAGTTTTCGTTAAAGGGCGTGTCCTTGGCGGCATCACAAATTTCGATGTCTCGCCATGGGAATAAAAGTTATTGTAACTCAGCCATACAATGTTCGATCTGCCCCAGACTTCACACGTTTGATAAGAATCCAGGCCTGAACACATCTAAATACGAATATTTCATTATAATTAGAGCGCCACCTGCTGGCAACAGGAAATGACTTCTTTTACACTATCTTAAACATGCAATGTCCAATCTGCACCAAACTTCACATATTTGGTAAGAGTCCTGGCCTGAAAACACCTAAAGGCCAAAAATCTGATATAACCATAGCGCCACCTGCTGACAACAGGATATATCATGCTTTACACTAACTCAAACATACCATGTTCAATCTGCACCAAACTTCATATGTTTGATAAAAGCATTGGTCTGAAGACATCTACATGCCAATGTTTAGTTATAGACATAGCGCCACCTGGTGGCTACAGGAAATTCATTGTTTTACAGTAACTCAAACATGCATTGTCCACTCTGCACCAAACTTCACATATTTGGTAAGATTCCAGGCCTGAAGACATCTAAAGGCCAGTATTCAGATGTAACCATAGCGCCACCTGTTGACAACAGGATGTGTCAGGCTTTACACTAACTCAAACATACTGTGTTCAATCTGCACCAAACTTCAAATATTTGGTAAGATTCCTGGCCAGAAGACCTCTAAAGGCCAATATTCAGAAGTAACCATAGCGCCACCTCTTGACAACAGGATGTGTCAGGCTTTACGTTAACTCAAACATACTATGTCCAATCTGCACCAAACTTCACACGTTTGATAAGAGCCATGGCCAGAAGACTTCTACATGCCAATGTTTAGTTATAGACATAGCGCCACCTGCTGGCTACAGGAAATTACTTGTTTTACACTAGCTTAAACATGCAATGTTCAATCTTCACCAAACTTCATATGTTTGATAAAAGTTCTAGCCTGAAGACATCTACATGTTAATGTTCAGTTATGGATGTTGCGCCACCAGCTTTGGTACATATAAATGACTTTGACATATTCCTCTATATTTACCTTTTTAAATGCATATTGATCACTGTTCCCTGTCTTTCTGAAGCCACCGGTCGGCGGTGAGCCGGGCGAGGTCCCTTCCATCGCTGCTTGCAGCTTTAATTTTTTCTGTGTTGCTCCACTGCATGAGACACATGGTCACAGAACTCTTTGTGTGTTTTAGAGTTTAAGCCGACCACGTCCTCCAGCCTGCTCTTTACAGCTTGTGGCATGGCATAAATTACAGCATTTCTAAACAGTGTTGCCATTAATGGATCTCCTTCTGGATTACCTTCAGTCTCTTGTTTCCATCTTTTTAGCTGTCTGTGAACATATGTGATTGGATTTTCTATGTCCAACAGCTGTTCTCCCTTTAATGATTTAGAGTCTGATCGGGTACTAAGCACGCAGTGCCTGCCACACTGCTGGACGGTATGCATCAAAAACAGTTCCATCCATGTAGTGAGAGTCCACAGCTCTATTTAGATTGGACGTTTGAAGAATTTCTTCCATCTTTGCTCCTCCAATAGTTTTTGCCAGCAATGCTTTAATATCCCCCACAGCTAAAAGTTTGCCCATAGTTTCTTCTTCAAACACCTTAATCCACTTTCCAGCCCCCTCATGAATGTCTGGGAGGCGAGTAACAAGCCCCACGAGGTCCTGTGAGGCCCAGGGGACATACTGTCCCTGTGCACCCTTGATTAAAATTGGGAGTTGTGCAGCCAGTTGTCTGAGGGTCCCCTTTTCTCTACCCTGTTCCCATCTTCCTCTATCAAATGACTCCTCACCTTCATTCACATCCTCACTACTGTCGAACAACTTACTTCTCCCTCTTTCCAATTTATGTACCTCTTGTATCTTTTTTCCTGAGTCTTTAATTTTCTTCTCTATTTCTTCTTCCATAACCTCTACTTGCTTTTCATTTTCCCTATCTTTTCTCCTAATTTTTTCCAACACTTCCTCATATCCTGTTTTGCCTTCCTGGTTTGTTTTAATCATTTCTAATGCTATGCGTGCCTGTCTATAACAATCTATCGGTACATATCCTTCACTTTCTTTTATCTTTGTTTTTACATCTGGTTCCAACTCTACTTGTCCTTCCATTTGCATTTCCCCCAAAACTTCTACCGTGCCCTTAAGTATTGGGAATTGTCCCTCTTGGGGCAGATATGGGGGTGGTGTAAAAAACAATCTTTCCTTTTTCTTTGTCTCTCTGTCTGCCTCCTTTAGGATTTTCCTTGCCTCTTTTATACTTTTTAATGCGTCATTTCCTTCTTTTTTGAACATGGCTATCACTTCTTTCTCTTTTTGTCGTTTTCTCTCTTTTCTTTTTACTGATACTTTTAATTGTATAATTTTTTATCAAAGTTTCCATTTCCTCACACATTGCCACATCAAATGTCCCTTCCTTTGGCCATTTTGTCATCATACTCTTAGTTCTCTTCTGCCATTTGTTTGAATCAAATCAAATCACTTTTATTGTCACATCACCACAGCACAAGTGCCTTGGTGAGTGAAATTCTTATGAGCGTGCTCCAGACAGTGCAAAAAAAACAACAACAATTTACATATGGACAGACAGTGCAAAAAAACAACAACAACAATTTACATATGGACAGAGCAAAAAAACAACAAACAATTTACATATGGACAGACAGTGCAAAAAAAAACAACAAACAATTTACATATGGACAGACAGTGCAAAAAAACAACAACAACAATTTACATATGGACAGAGCAAAAAAAACAACAAACAATTTACATATGGACAGACAGTGCAAAAAAAACAACAAACAATTTACATATGGACAGACAGTGCAAAAAAGCTGCACTGGAGCATTTACAGTGCTCCAGACAGTGCAAAAAAACAACAGCAATTTACATATGGACAGTACATATTTACAGACTGTACAGAAGACAATGTGCAAAATACACATACATATACTCAGTACACATAGTGTACTATAAAGACACACTCAATTATCAGCGACACATTATACACCGTATGGGCACATCTACATTATGTACACTATCTATACATGATGTAGTCTATACATAGTAATAATGTGAAGGTGCAACAGATTATAAATTAACAGCAGATTGGTTGAGCAGCAGATAGATGTGCAAAGGTGCCGTGGATGTGCATTGTATGGTGTCCAGTGATAGCAGATAGGTTGTGTTAGTGCAGTGTGTGCGTGTAGTCCAGTTGAACTGTGTTAAAGTGCAGTGCATGGCATGTTGTGTGAGTGGGAGTGTGTTGTAGGGTGGGTCATTTCTGACTGTTCATTAGCCTGATAGCCTGAGGGAAAAAGCTGTCCCTCAGTCGGCTAGTGCGGGATCGGATGCTGCGGAAACGTCGCCCTGAGGGCAACAGAGAGATCAGTCTGTGGGACGGGTGGCTGGAGTCTTTGATAATCCTCCGGGCTTTCCTTGTACACCGCCTGGTGTAGATATCCTGGAGGGAGGGAAGCTCACCTCCAACAATGTGGCGGGCAGTTCGCACGACCCTTTGCAGAGCCCTGCGGTTGCCAGCGGTGCTGTTTCCAAACCAGGCGGTGATACAGCCGGTCAGGATGCTCTCCACAGTGCAGGTGTAGAAGGACCTGAGGATTCTGGGGCTCGTTCCAAACTTCCTCAGCCGTCTCAGGAAGAAGAGACGCTGATGTGCCTTCTTCAGCACTGCATCTGTGTGAGCAGACCATGTGAGATCCTCGGTGATGTGAACGCCGAGGAACTTAAAGCTGGTCACCCGCTCCACAGGTGTCATGTCGATGGTGATGGGTGTGTGTTCTCTGCTCTGTCTCCTGTAATCCACCACCAGCTCCTTGGTCTTGTCGATGTTGAGTGAGAGGCGGTTCTCCTGACAACATTTAGTCAGGGCACTCACCTCCTCTCTGTAGGCCGTCTCATCGTTGTCGGTGATCAGGCCTATCACCGTTGTGTCATCAGCAAATTTGACGATGACATTCGAGCTGTGTGTTGCTGTACAGTCGTGTGTGTACAGGGAGTACAGGAGTGGGCTGAGGACGCAACCCTGCGGTGCACCAGTGTTGAGGATCAGGGGAGATGATGTGTTGTTGCCCATTCTGACCACCTGACTTCTGCCTGTCAGGAAGTCCAGGATCCAGCTGCACAGAGATCTGTTCAGTCCTAGAGTCTGGAGCTTCGCAACCAGTGTGGCAGGCACTATGGTGTTAAATGCCGAACTATAATCCACGAACAGCAGCTTGTTTATCAGAAATCTTGTTTATCAGATTTACAGAAATTACAGAAATTACAGAAATCTTACAGAAATCTTACAGAACTTAACATTAACTTACAGAAATCTTGTTTATCAGTTCTTTACACAATGGATATTTTAATTCTAATATATCCACCGGAGTGGTAGCCATAATTTTTCCTGTAATCTTACAATCTAATATTTAAGACTCTATTTATTTTAATTGATTTATTTATTTTATTAATACTATCAACTTTATATAGTTTATAATCATCTAATATCCAAAACTACTAAAATAATTTGTATTTCTTTTACAATTTTTATTTTATTATTTCGTCTGTCCTTAAAAGTATTTTTAATATACTTTTTTAACTTCTGAGAAATGTTCTCACTACTGCTTTGATCTCAGAAATGTTTTCCTTCTCTTATGGCATAGACCTCTAAAATATATAAAAGCATATAACAGATCTTGATTCAATCTTTATTGATACACATTCACTCCATCTAGTCCCTTTATTCACACAGGGCTCATTCTTTGTCCCTTTATTTATAGGGCTCATGCACTCATTCATCCCTCTCAGGTGGGCACGAGCTGCATCCGCCTCTGCCAGGCCCCACCAAAGGGATGGTCCAGGAGGGGTGTGCAGCTCTTGCCCACCTGATACGGAATTTATTTTCTCATACAACCTCAACCAGTCAGTCAAAAAAACAGCACCCTGCAGGAATTTTTGCCTACCCGTGCAGACCTCTGTAACCTTATTTTTTTTTAAATAAACAGAGCGGTAGCCGCAGGACATTGAACGTGTTCTTGCCTACCCGTGCAGACCTTTTGTAACCTTATTTTTTTAAATAAACAGAGCGGTAGCTGTAGGACTTTGCGCGCTTTCCTATATTTTATCTGCTTCACATTTAATGTTATCCGTCAAGGCCCACTTAACATTAAACACAGATCATTGCATGCAATTAGTTATTTTGGAATCAAAACCCTTATTTTTATTTTTTTATCTTTTGTTCCTTAAATTTGGAAGAGCAATTTTAAGTGTCCTCACCACCAAAGGTAAACCAGCAAACAGCATAAACAAATTAAGCAAAACTGCTTACCTTTTTAAATCTTTATAGTGGCCACTGTTTATGCTGTTCGTCAGTCCACCCGAAGTGGTCGTCCACCTTGTTGCTCCTTTCCAGTCCCTGTTCGGGTGCCAAAATGTGGTGGCTTCTGCCTTTTCTATGAAGAATCACTCTTGAAATCTTGGGGTTTTGATGCCAGAATATAGACTTTATTTCAAACAGAGAAATAAAGCCAAGACGTTCCTGCAGGAAGGATCTCCCGAATGCATTTTGTGTCCTCCTTAAATAGTGTCTCCTATAGGCGTGTTTAACACATTTCACATAAATGCATTTTCCTTACACATACAATTTGCTTCCTCCCTAGAAGGAAGGAGCCCAAAGACCTTCCTTTGTTATAGTAAGGAAAGAGGTCTTAAACAGATGTTTCCTATCTCTAAGTCAGCGCAATCCGTATATGTATATATATATATATATATATATATATATATATATATATATATTAGTGGTGGGCCGTTATCGGCGTTAACGTGCTGCGTTAACGTGAGACTCTTATCGGGCGATAAAAAAAATATCGCCGTTAATCTATTCTCAAAGTTGGGTTGGGAGCTGGGTCTATACTACGCAAGCTATGATGACATTCACCCTGATATTTTAGCGCGGATGTATACCTAGCCGAATTGCACTGTAGGGGGCGAGAACGAGTCTTCGAACTAGAGGCTCGCAGTCCGTGATGGACAGATTGTTAACGGCTGGTCTATGTGGTAATACAATCGGGCAGGACATCCAAACGCTCACCTATCATTCATCAACCTCAAATATGGCTTTTCATCTGAAAGATGTATGTAGTAGCAACTTTACATGGCCGCTCAATATGATGTTAACCTAGAGAAATGTGCGCTATTGAAGTGTTTGTGTGGAAGCGCGTTTGCTGCAGGACAGGCTCCGGTGCGCTCACTTGCTCTTAAAATCTCTGTCATTCTTGGTCATACAGATAAAAGTAGCCTAATACATCTTTCGAATCTGTAAAGACTCTACGTTTATTTGTGTGCACTCAGAATAACAACGAAACGTTGCGCTTTTAAGCAAACAGGATGCGCTTCAGGTCTCATGTGAACTTGAGCGAGAAACTTAGAAACTCCGTCTTTGAAAAATATATCTATAGAGAGTGAAATGTCTAAAAAATACAAATAGAAGACGTGTGTGTTAGCATGGATGATTTACATGAAATTTAATCTGTGCAACACTGTGCATAAGATGGCTTTCAGTTCAATATAATAACAAAAAACGACATTTTGGGTTTTTATTCAACTAATAAGGTGGGCACGGTGTGATCTGTACTATATTTTTACTGTAATTGACAGTTATCGGCAAAAAAAAAAAAAAACCAACACGGGAGTGGGAGGGAATGGGAGTCATTCTTCCGGGAGTGGAACGGGATTTTCCTCCAGTTTTTTCGTGGGATTGGGACGGGAAGAGATTAAAGTTTGTGATGCATTAAGGTGACCAAATACTTATTTTCCACCATAATTTGCAAAATAAATTCTTTAAAAATCCTACAATGTGATTTTCTGGATTTTTTTTCTCATTTTGTCTCTCATAGTTGAGGTATACCTATAATGAAAATTACAGGCCTCTCTCATCTTTTTAAGTGGGAGAACTTGCACAATTGGTGGCTGACTAAATACTTTTTTGCCCCACTGTACATGTTTTAAACGTGTTGTCACCGTATCCAAGCGGGAGATGATAAACATTACAATACAAGTGTTAAGATACTTTCGTTTTGATCGCTACTGTAGACAATAAGTGTTTATACACAAACTATAAACGTTTATCCCTGTACTTCTGTTATTTAAATGTCTGTAGGGCTGCAGTTAATTATTTTTATTGTCGACTAATCAATGGATTATTTTTCAATTAATCTATTTATTTTCTCATCAGTTGATGAATTCTTTAGTTAAACTATCAATACATAATAACAGTACATGCTGCTATTAATCTTTTATTTTATTCAAACTTTTTATCATAATTAATACTTTTACAAAAAATAAATACTAATAATAACAAAGGAAATAAAGAAAGATAATAACAAGAAAAGAGAGAAAAAAAAAAATAACAACAAATAATTAATACAAAATAAAAATGAAAGAGAAAATAACAATAAAAAATAAGAAAAGAGATAAAAATAAAAATAATAATTAATAAAAAAAGAAAGAAAGAAAGAGAATTACAGGGCAGTGATGGTCAATAGAAATGCACATTATGGTGCATTCCCAGTTCAGTTTGGGACTGACAGCAGTTGCTTACAGGTGAGAGACTTGAAAGGTTTTATTAATTTAGGAGATTAAAACATCTGCTTGAATACATATCTGTATATGAATGAACAGCTGAAGTTACAACCGCATTCAGGACAGAGCGACAGAATAAAAAATGGTGTCATAACACCGGGAAGTTTCATCACAGCTGACAGTCCATTTTTAAATATTTGAGACCAGTCGAGGCTTGTCCTATCCATCACACAGTTAAACAACTAACTTTTAATGATTTTAATGCTTTATTAGCGAATGCAGAGAGCGCGTTTGGTGCGCGATCGCGTGCGCACACACATATGAGGTGTGAATAATGCCTTTTCTAAGGCTTAGCAGGCGAAGGCGCAGTCTACCCTCCCGTCGTCAGTCCGTGTCAAATTTTGAATGGGATTAATAGGAAGGTCAGACGACAGACTCACAGCGACGTCATTGTAGAACCAATCATAGGCGGCGACGTGACGGCGGCGTACGTGAGAAATTTACATAACTAACGTGTGATCGGTACATCTGAACTAGGTACGCCGGCAGGGGCGCGGGAACAGGGGGTGCTGAGGGTGCTGCAGCACCCCCTGTTTTTTTCTGTGGGCAACTGTAAACTGTTGTGAATAAAAAAAAATATATAGGCTATAAGGTTGCTCCGATGTTTATAACATTTGGTTTACATTGGCTATTTTGCTATCTATTTCTATGTGATCGACATATTTACCATTTGCCCAATAATTTAACAGTTGTAAGAATTAATGTTATCAAAGTTATTAAACTGATGCAGGGCTATTTGATGCACGCGTCGCATCCTGCCAAATCACGCACGCAGCACTGCCAATGCTTGCTTTTATGTTTGTGAATGTTATGTTTGTGTTGGGGGATCTGTAGGTTGTGGCTTAAAAGCGGAACATGGAAATATCATGGATGTACTGGAAGAAAAAAAAAAAATTTTTTTTTGTTCTCAGCGATATGAGTCTTTCCCTTCTCCCCAAACAGCTTATAGCTACCTATTAAAATAGTTCAGTTTTGTATGTAATGGAAAAGTGATTAGACTGTTTCATTTTTTTTTCTTCAAAAGTTAATTTAGAAAAACCTTGGGAGAATTTTGTGTTCGTTAAATGTTTTTTTTTCTTATTTTAAGCAACGACCAAGCGGCCAGCATCAGAGTTGATCGCCTATGTGTTTGATTAATTTAGCCTTATCAAATCATCACGACTAAAATAAAATCGATAGATAGGCCTATAAACAGTCCAAGCATATCACCGTGTTAGTTTAAATGTTTAACCTATATAAATGTGCAATATCCGACACTTTGTGTGGAGAGCTGAAGCGAGCTTTACAGGACATTGAGGATTTTTGTCTTACAGTAAAAACAACTTAAAGCAACTTAAAATAAATTACCTTTAAAATAATAAAGGTAAGAGTAATATATCATTTGGAACTGTAAAGTAGGGATGGGCATTTTAAGCAAAAGTAATATTCGATAATCACTGGGTATTATTCGATTACTATTCGAAAATCGCACCCCTCCCGCGCATGTACCCGCCCACCCACGCACGCACACAAACCCACGCACACACACACACATACAAACACACACACACACACACACACACACACACAGAGAGAGGGGGAGAGAGACCATCCAGGCTTTCAATCTGTTTGATAACAAACTGTTTAATTAATTAGAGAATAGTCTATCTTAACCCAAGAAAATTAACGATTGTAAAGTATGAGTGCTGAAACATATTAATATAACATAACCGAAGGAGGCATTTATTAACAGAACAGTCCATCGATTATCAACTGCTCATAAGGCTAGGACATTTCTATTTGAAAAATGAGCATGGACATTAATATTATTAAAAAGAAAATCTTAAATCTGATTAATGCATCAATGAATATTAGGCGTAAAACATATAACGCGCTAAAACATATTGTGAACCGCCTGAATGACGGCACTTATTATGTGAACATTAATTTTAACGTCTGTCTTCATAACAATAACCTATTTCATATATATAAATATATTAAATGAACAATGAAGAAGACGGGAGTGTTGTTCACAATTAGTTCGGTGAACTTTGAATTGAAACAAGGGAAGGAATATAGAGCAGAATATATTCTCAGAATTCTCCGCCTGAGTCTGAGCCCGTGTCTCTCACTATCTCTCCTCTCCGTTACAAAGCTGCTGTTGCAGCCATTTAAATAGTTCAGTTTTGGTTTTTAATAACAAATTGGTCATTATTTTGTTTCCTTTCTTTATTAATTTAATTTAGAAATATGATTGGAACATCTTATTTTTGTTAAATTCAAGTTTTTGTTTTTTTTAAATACCAAGCGGCCAGCGCACGTTTGATCAGTTTATCTTTCTCAAATAAATAACTAAATAATTAACGTCATAATATTTTAAGAATAAAGTCAAAAATACGATCATAAAATCATGTTACATTGCCTGAAGTTAAAATTACACCTGTATACTCTGCCAAAAATACCAATAATAATAATAATAATAAGTGTGTCATCCAACCTGTCATTCTTCACATTTAACACGAAAAACAACACACATATTTTGCATATAAATATAATATATCAACCAGTGGAATATTACGTTATTATTTCAGCAAAAAACGAATAATTTGAATGCAGGGAGCTCGTCACGGCTTCATTAATGGGAAACAGGACGTGAAGGCGGCAGAAAGTTGTTAACTTTGTGGTTTATTATTTTGAGATGTTTGGGACGCAGTAGCAAACGGCCCTCTCACAATATATTGCTTAACAGGTCTATCACGCAATCAGGCTGCACGTATCAGAAGTTCCGTTCTCGGCGTGGTTAGCGCTCACACTATAGTGTGTGTGTGTGTATGTATTGTGTACACACTATGTATGTGTGCCACGCCCGAGTGCCGACAGTGCAGTTTGTGTGCAGGCACGGAACAGAAGATGCTCTAAAATAAAACAAACAAATATCCTGTTGATCTGTGCATCTGTACTCCAGTATATAAATTCAATATTGCTAAAGTTACTTGCCAAGAGGGGTAGTTTGACATACTTCATGTGTTTGCCCGTTCAGGCGGCTCGCGCGTGTCAGAGACAGAACAGGCTCACGCGCTGTTCACACAGAACAGAACACAGCGCGCATGTACTGAAATGAGTTGTCTTTCGCGCCCAAATGCTTTTTTTATCGCTTACATTTTTAAACAAACAAGGCTTAAAAACGCATGCAAATGATACAATTTAGTGACCACCTGCAGTGGCCCGATCTGGCAAGTGACAAATCCGAGCGTCCTTCACGCCATCGGACAGTCTTTATTGTCAAGCCCTGGTACACCTTTAGAAAATAATCGCACAACCTAATCGATATTCTATAATTAAATAGAATATTCGAATATTCGAAAATCGTGACCCATCCCTACTGTAAAGGGTCTACTTTTATTTGTCTGCATTCACAATATAGGAAAACTTTCTGCCGGTTTTGAACAAGAGCGCTTCAATGATGAATCGAAACTCAGCAACTCGAAACTGGCTCAGAGATATGATAAATATATCTATAGAAAGCTTTAAAATACTATTTTAAAACGAAATAATTCAAAGCAAAAACTCTTCATTAGCCTATGTAATCCGTTAAGATGCATATATTTCTCTCTGCGTGTCCAATGAGGAGATGGCGAGTCATTTTTCCCCGTCACCTCACCATCTAAAATATAAAAATAAGGGAAAGCCTAAAACAGGCCCGATTATAATTTGCGTTTTATTTTATAATTGTATTCAATAATAAAAAAAAAAGTATGTAAATCTTTGTCCTTGAAAATTAAAGGATTTGCTGCAATGCAATTTTGTCTGACTGATAGGCCTAGTGAATTATTTATTGGCCTATCTTTTTAATCCATGCAGCAAATGCTTTAAAAACAGCTTTAAAATTACTTTATTGCATTCCAGATGCTTTTAAAATAACTTTTCACTATAAATTTTAAGGGTTTTTAAGCTTGAATGTAAAACATTGCTATGAATTCATTGTAGCCATTCCCATTTGTAAAATAGCTAATTGCTGTCTAACACGATCTCATGAAAGTGCGTAGGCTATAGCACGATTTTCTGTTTCTATTTGGCGTAATATTTATACGCAGAAATTGACTACACCCCCCCCCCCACAGCACCCCCTACATAAAACACCTTCCCGCGCCCCTGTACGCCGGATATATATATACGCTGTCTCTATGTACGTCGCATTATATGACGCCTGATATATACGTCGTCTCTAAGTGCGTCGCATTATATGACGCCTGATATATACGTCGTCTATAGTGCGTCTATGGCAAGCCCTTTTAACATTTAAAACTTTTTTTTGACTATCCATAAATATAATTTCGGATAGTCACAATTATAATTCGGAGAGTCATAATTATAATTCGACTAGTCACAATGACAATTAGAGATATCTCCAATTATAATTGCACTAGTAAGAAATCGACTTAGAGATATCTCTAAATACTTTGACTAGTCAAATCTCCATTTAAGATATCTGTAATTACATTAGCGATATCTTCAATAGCGCGTCATACATCCGCAAATGTAATTAGAGATATCTCTAATTCAATTTCGACTAGTCACAATTATAGTTGAAGATATCTGAATTGCAATTGCTCCTAGTCGAATTGCTGTTGTGTGAGGTCAGAATAAATTTACTCAGCTCCTCCCCCCACACCAGAGCTTGAAATCCCCCCCCCCCCAAAAAAAAAACTCACTACTAAAAGATTCAGTGAGATAAAATGGTTAAGAGGTCATTTTAAATTAAATAATTCAAATTTCTAAATTTACATTTATACTACTTATAACAGTTTACGGTTTCACTCTCCCAAAATGCCAGATCCATCTGGATGAAACGCCTATACGATAAAAAATGTATGCATATACAGCTAGCTAAACATGTCTCCGTGTGGACGGGGCCTCAGTTAAGAGCAGTGAGTGAATATATATATATATATATAATATATATATATATATATATATATATATTATTATTATATATATATTATTATTTTTATTATTATTATTAAACATTAAGAACACTGATAGCAGCTGGTAAATTAGAAACTTTAAGACACAATGCATGGATCCAATATAATGATACACATATCATTTCTTTTTTAACTGTTTACGTTCACTTAAGACTGAGGTTTTCAACCTGTGTATAGGCCTGTCACGATAATTACTATATCGACTTACCGCATGATATATGGAGATGGCCCTGATAAGTTTTGGCGACATTAGAAAATTTCCAATCGTGCTGCCTTTAGCCTCGTTCAGACAGTCAGCCCAAATCCGATTTTGTGCATATGCGGATGGAATCATATTTGAATAACTGACTGTCCACAGAGCATATCGCAACTGTTCATATCCGATATGTGTGATAAGCGTTTTTACTGAATGTGCATTGGTTTCTATGGTAATGCCATAGACCTACGCTAAAAACAACAGTAACATCAATACAGTTTGCAATACAGATGTTGTCTTACCGTTGCGGTGTAGTATTATTTTTCGTCTTGTGAGGCAGCGGCAGAAATGCAGGAAGTTGGAATGTGTGCCTATATTCCGTGCTGCCGTCTCCGTTACTTTTTTTTTTTTTTTTTTTTTTGTCTCCCTTACTTTCAAAACACAAAGAGGTACGTATACTAGCAGGATATTTTTTTTTTCGCTTGACTTTCACTTTGCAATGACACAAGCTTGTTTCTGCAAAGATGTTCAGCATGTTTTCTGTTAAAACGTCTGACGTGTTTACGTTTTATGTGGTGTGAGGACGTGAAAAATCTATGCTAAATCCGATCTGACCTGTCAGACTGAAACGGATTTCCAGAAATGCGATTTTGAATGGATTCCAAACCACATACGAATGTAGATCGAAATGGATTTGCACAAATCGGATTACATGTAGTTTGTTGCATATTTATTTAAATATGATCCGATTTCAAACTGATTTGCACAAAAGTCGGATTTGGGCTGACAGTCTGAACGAGGCTTTTGTGATCTCAATATCTGATCTCCATGTCTGAGTAGCTCAGGCAGCTCCTCCACCCACACACACACACAGAGCAGACAGTAATGGGGGAACTGAGCTTGTGTGATTACATGCGTTGGTCCTTTTTACATTTACATTTATGCATTTAGCAGACGCTTTTATCCAAAGCGACTTACAGTGCATTCAGGCTATACATATTTTTGTCAGTACATGTGTTCCCTGGGAATCGAACCCACAACCTTTGCGCTCCTAACGCAATGCTCTACCACTGAGCCACAGGAACACATTTTCAGGTCAAGGCATATAATCAAGGGGGGGAAATGTTTGCCATCAGTTGTGAGAGGATGAAAGCATTATCCTTTTAAAATGTATGGAGATTTCCCATAACTGCCTTCATTCCTGTTCAATGCATTGAATCAATATATTTCTATAAAGTGAAACATCAGCATAGGGCTGGGCGATACATTGAACGCGATTATCATGCGCATCTCGTCAGTAAAGCCGGTTCCGTGATTAGCTGTAAATCTCCATCACCTGCTTTCAAATGGAGCGGTATTTAACACACAGAGCTGTAGATCACTGACAAGCTATGCAATATCGAGTTCATTATCGCAGATGAATCGCTTTCGATAATGAACTCCGTGTACATGGACCAAAATTCTACGTATCCCTGACGACCGTGAAAACAATAACAAATATAAATAGAATAAAGTGTATGCGTATTTGGCCAGCTGTCCGAGCTCTGAACTTTGGCCCGAAACCCAGATCACCCAACCCCCCCCCCCACATGTTAGGAAAGGAATAGTTGTAAGTGCGGAGAAGGGGTGGCGGAGGGATGCTGGAAAAAGGTCAATGAACAAAGGTAAGTCTGCTGTGTATATATACACGCCTCTTATCTTGTTAACTGGGTTGATTACTGATTGTGCTCCTCTCGTGTAAATTAGGTCAATTATCGGAACGTGCTCCTCCCGAACTTTGTTAATAAAACATAATTTATTGTTCCCATAAATTTGTATAGGTAGATGCCTCATTCAACTGCTCCAAGCACGTAGATGCGTCTGCCATCTAAATAATAGGGTATCTTCATGCATATCTTTGGGTTTACCTGCATGAATTGTCACATGACATGCGTTTCCGGTTGTGCAGTATAGACTGAGATCGTTTTTGAAACGGAGTGGAAACACCTGTGTAGATGAGGATCGTTTTTATTCTAAAATGCCGTTTTAAAACGAAAACGCAGTAGTGTAAACAGGGCCTAAATTTATGATGGTTATTCTTTTAATATTTTAGGATAACTTAGAACAACTACAAATTCTGAATTGATTTTTGTTATAGTCCACAAAGTGCTCAATATGCTATTAATACAGCTTTAACTGAGGATGCTCTTGCTTTCATTTGAAGGTGCTTTTGAAGTAGTAGTTGCCGACCCCTGCAGTGTTCTCCTATTAAGTAAGGTGTAATCTAAAATGTGCATCAACAGGCTGCTGCTGCCAACAAGCGTCTGAAAGATGCTCTTCAGAAGAGGAGTGAAGTTGCAGAAAAACGCAAAGAAGTTCATAACCGTGGAGCAGAGGGTGTTGGCAGTAGAATCAAGGTACTTCATATGGAAAAAAAACAGTTTGTTTTCCTACTTATTTGACATTTATTTTCTGATTTTGGTTATTTTTTTAAATGGTTTATCAGCTAAGGATGCATAGTTTATTGATACCATATTGGTTATTGGTCAATATTACATTTTTTGTTTAATTAAATGCATTTTTAAATAAACATTATTAAACACGGTTACATGTAATCTTACATCAGATCTCAAAAATGGATATCCTTTCTATAATTGTAATATTTAAAACATTTAGATTTGTCATCTTTCCAACATTTGTTATCTGCCATAACAGAATGAGTCAAAATTGGCAAAAGTGGTAGTAATGGAACAACAGTTTTGTGATATTTTTTTATTTATTCCCCTGGAATAGTAAGTCCATAAAACAACTCCACAATCCAGCGTGTAGGTGTTTGGTCAGTGACCTTGATTGTTTGACATGCTGCTTGCTTTATACTGGTCTAGTTCCTTATTCCTGTCATGTGATTGATCATGTGACAAGCAGACTAATTTACATTTAAAGACATACACAAATTCAAATGAGTAAGAGGATTAAAATATTGGGGCAGTCGTGGCTCTAATGGATAGAGCGTTGGACTTGTAACCCGAGGTTGTGGGTTCGAATCTCGGCTCCGGCAGGAATTGTCCATGACTGAGGTTAGACCCTTGAGCAAGGCACCGAACCCCCAACTGCTCCCCGGGTGCTGCAGCGTCGGCTGCCCACTGCTCCAGGTGTGTGTGCACTTGGATGGGTTAAATGCAGAGAACACATTTCACTGCTGGTTATACTCTGTATAATTGTGTATGTGACAAATAAAGCTCATCGGAGCTTAATCTTTATCTTTAAATGGCTAAGACAACATGGTAAACCATTAAAACTCAAATATATAGAGATAAAACAATCTTAGTATGCTGTATTGACCCGAATATAAGATGACAACCCTTTTTCCAGATGTACCTTTTGGAAAAAGGCTTTTTGAAAACCAAATCTTGTTTTGTTTTTTCTCTGTAAAACTATTTTTTTCTTAAACTATTTTCATATTGCATATTTTTCCTATTTTTATTTTAAAAATATGGTAAATACTGGTAAAATGTACTAACAATGACATTTAAAAATATACGCTTTTTGATATACCATAAAAATAACAGGTAGCCCCTCTGAATTATATAACATTTAGGCTATCCATCTCATAGTAGCCTGCCAACATTTTATTAGCAGTAGAAGTGAAATCTTATTGAAGTCTTCAAATCGGGCTACTATCTTATGTTTTAAAATAACTTACAGAAAAAGTTTGGTCCCATCAGGCTAACATGACAGTCATGACTTATGCCCCTTTAAAGTTGTACATTTTGACTTTTTTTTTTTTTTTTTTTTTTGCAAAAACTAATTCTGATTCAGACATCCCTGATATAATAGAATCATTTTCTATTCTTGACTGAGCATTGTTCATAATTTTGGCAGTAGTTGAACTGTTTAATGAGTGATGTTGATGTGTCCCTTTATTCCAATTTGACTCGTATGCTAATGCAATATATTTTACTGAACCTGAAATGTGATTTTTATACAATGTAGTTTGATCTTCAGTTGTTTAAATGATTAAGGCAATCATTCACGTTAGATAACATGTTAATTTGTAAAGTTACATTTTTCAATAAAAGCTGATAATTTTTTATTTTTGTTACATTTAATGACCCTTTAGCAGATTTTGACTAAAATACTCAATCAAGTGCTGCAAGCTCTAATACAAGGTTCTTGTTTAAAATTGATAATTGCTAATACTGGTTTGACTTTTGACCTTTTTCATTTGCAAGTGATGTTATTGTCAGCTCAGCTCATGTAATTAGCTGAGCTAATTATATCTAGTTGTCATGATTTAGATTTCGCAGTACTTTAACTATACCCTTACTCACCAAATTATACCCTTACTCACCAAAACATTTCTAGCAGGCAGTTTACATTTAAAAAAATCATGGAACCACTTTTAAAGAACTTTATTTTGAGGGCATGAGGAATAAACAAGACAAAAATACAAATGCACATGTGTTTGCATCTTAGAATAAATGTTGCAATTGTCATTTTAACTGATTCAGAATTGGTTGCTGAATGAAGTAGAAGTGCTTGTGAGCACAGAAGAGGCCCGCCGACATCTACAGGACCTGCTGGAGGACCGGAAGATGCTAGCAGAGGAGGTTTCTCAGCTTCGCCAGCAGATGGAGGCAGGAGAAAGACCTGTAGCCAAAGTCCGGGTAGGATTGGCACACATGTTCAATATGGAATACTAGCGCACAGCTTACTGCATTTGTGTGATTGTGTCAGAGTGTTTGTAAGGCAGATCAAGAAGACAAAACCCACAAGATCGTCAGAACAAAAACAAAGTAATTTCACATGAATTGAGCAGTCCAAGTATTCTGAAGGGGCATGGTTACTTATGATAAACCATTACATTTTGTCTGTCAAGCACGCTTATTTAAGGAGGGGGTACTAATAAAATGACAATAATAAATGATAATATTATCTTTTGGAAATGCACATATGACAGTGAAGCACTGAGTTTGAGTTGAGATGTAGATCATTAATTATGGTAACAGTTAGTGCACTGATACATTTGTGGATTGTGTTGAGTGCTTCTCATTGGATTTTGTAACGCTGTTTATGGTGTAGCATGATGATCATAAATGGTCTCCATGCAAGGGCACTGCTCCAAGCTTATGGTGCTCTATTTGGTTTGATTGCTTAGACTTTCAATGGATGTACCAAAAATAATGAGATAATTTAATTAGATGAAAAAAAAAAGTTTGAATCTGCATGAATTATTCATGAACAGTCTAATATTCTCTTTGACAGTCTTTTCTTCCTTTTAATTATACTGACCCTTTTGTTGACCCAAATTGAAATCCATGGTCACTTATCAATTTCAATTTAATGCATTTGAATTGGTATTTTTGGTGTTTTCCTCTTCAGCGTCGTACACTGACGATTTCAGAGTTGGAAGGCCAGGGTGAGCTGGAGGCTTCTATCAGCAAGCAAGTGGAGAGTCTAGAGGCAGAGATGGGGCTCAGGTCAGATATACTACAACTAAACCATAGTGAATGTATCACACCACTTTTATACCGAGTATACATGAACACAACTTGGGGTTGTAGATCCCCAGAAAGAAACAAAACGTACTATAAAAGTTGATATTTCAATTTTTGTCTGCTCCTCTTGGCTTCAGAAGATTTGAAATATAGTATTACATTTTACTTAATTATGATTTCAAGAGGTCTTCATTTTGGCTACAGACCAGATTCGCGATACTTAATCGCGAATCTGCAGTAGAATCTGCAGTGGAGAATCTGCAGTAGAAGATACTTAAAAACTAGTGGTGGGCCGTTATCGGCGTTAACGTGCTGCGTTAACGTGAGACTCTTATCGGGCGATAAAAAAAATATCGCCGTTAATCTATTCTCAAAGTTGGGTTGGGAGCTGGGTCTATACTACGCAAGCTATGATGACTTTCACCCTGATATTTTAGCGCGGATGTATACCTAGCCGAATTGCACTGTAGGGGGCGAGAACGAGTCTTCGAACTAGAGGCTCGCAGTCCATGATGGACAGATTGTTAACGGCTGGTCTATGTGGTAATACAATCGGGCAGGACATCCAAACGCTCACCTATCATTCATCAACCTCAAATATGGCTTTTCATCTGAAAGATGTATGTAGTAGCAACTTTACATGGCCGCTCAATATGATGTTAACTAGAGAAATGTGCGCTATTGAAGTGTTTGTGTGGAAGCGCGTTTGCTGCAGGACAGGCTCCGGTGCGCTCACTTGATCTTAAAATCTCCGTCATTTTTGGTCATACAGATAAAAGTAGCCTAATACATCTTTCGAATCTGTAAAGACTCTACGTTTATTTGTGTGCACTCAGAATAACAACGAAACGTTGCGGTTTTAAGCAAACAGGATGCGCTTTAGGTCTCATGTGAACTTGAGCGAGAAACTTCGAAACTCCGTCTTTGAAAAATATATCTATAGAGAGTGAAATGTCTAAAAAATAAAAATAGAAGACGTGTGTGTTAGCATGGATGATTTACATGAAATTTAATCTGTGCAACACTGTGCATAATAAGATGGCTTTCAGTTCAATATAATAACAAAAAACGACATTTTGGGCTTACTTACTTTTAGTCATTATTTGGGTAGCACACATATTCTGAATGCCTTCGGCAGAATTCAAATGAGCCATTTTAATCTAGATTAATCTAGATTAATTCCAAAATTAATCTAGATTAATCTAGATTAAAAAAATTAATCTATGCCCACCTCTATTAAAAACACATGTTTTCATTTGTCATGCTGCATCTAGCAACAAGGCACACGTTTCTGAGTGAGTTCATTGTGATCTGAACAACTTTAAAGTCTGGTAGTGTATGATCTTCAGACACGTAGTGTATGATGCCGAGTTTTCCTTTGTCACCATTAATAAAGTCGGTAAGTGTATGATGCCTAGTGTTTTAAAAATCTGTTCAGATTTTAAAAGTTGTGTAGTGCATTCCTGCCTTAAGGCTGTTGTTGTGAGTAGGGTATTCATGCAATACCGAAGGCTGCAGTATCAGAACCGGATTTCTAGGACCCTATAGTTGTATTTTTTTGTATGCATTTATTAAATCTTCTGTTTATTAATTTGCACTTGGCTACCAATAGCTGCTCACATAAAATTCAAGGCATTAATGTTTGCCTACAAAACCACCACTGGCTCTGCACCACTATACATAAATTCTAAATTACTTTAGACTTTTGTGCCCTCTAGAAGTTTGCGTTCTACAAGTGAGGGTTGCTTTATTGTGCCTTCCCAAAGAGGCATAAAAATCACTTTCACAGACTTTTAAATTAAAGGTTTCCTCCTGGTGGAATGACCATCTTCAAGTGTCGGCTAAAAACACATATCTCTTCCATCTTTATTTGAATCAGGGGTCATCAAGCATGATTCTGGAGGGCCTGTGTCCAGCAGAGTTTAGCTCCAACTTTCCTCAACACACCTGCCTGGAAGTTTCAAGTATACCTAGTAGGGCTGTCGTGATTTGTCGATTTTTAGTTTTTTTAAATCATCGACTTGATTTTGTTTGCGTCGACTAACCAGCAAAATAATGGAAGTGGCGCATTTCACAGACGAGAATCCATAAAACACATTATTAGACTATTTTTCAAGGCTGGATGATATATTAAACCCATTTAAAAATCATAATAAAGCATAATTGTGCATTCACAAATGCTAGGATTTAATTAATTATATGCGATGCAGTTCTAACACAGTATATGCTCTTTAATTATTTACATGCGTGTAGTTTACGTTAGGCTTGTCACGATACCATAAAAATGTCGTACGATACTATACCAGCTGAAGTATCACGATACCAAGTAGTATCACGATCCCATCCATGCAGTGTTGTCAGTTTAAAATTAAATTCTTCAAAATGAATCAAAAATTTATAAATTAATAAATTAAAACAGACAATAGTTTTCTCTGAATACTTAATTAATGTGAATTAATGACTGGCTATTGTTTTCCCTGAAATTATGTAAACAAAACTCATCTTAGCACTGCACAGAAGCAGCATGAAGTGACATTTAGATGTGGCATTTGTACATTTATTATTATTTATAATTGAATAAAATATTTTATGGGATTAATGTATTTTAAATACAAAATTCTGAATGTAGAAATATGTTGTAAAACAATGTATATGCCTACTTTTAGAAAAGAAACTGGTAAAAACGGCCAGCAGGTGGCAGCAGTTCGTTATTGAATCACTGAGTCATTCAAACGATTCTTTCAAAACGGCTGAATACTGCCGGAGCGAATCAAATGACTGTTTTTATGAATGGTTTAGTGAATCAGTGATTCACCCAAGCCAACGATTCGGATTCGAACACAAAATGAAACAAAAACAGCGCTCCCGCTCATGTCATATTGCCGAACTGTCAGGAGCATTTTTACTCGCATATCTTGAAATTTACAAGTTAGCAGCATGTATATTAAAACATATTTATTTATAATGTTAATATATATATATATATATATATATATATATATATATATATATATAATCATTATGATGATTGATAAGAACCAAGTGCAAAGCCACTATGTTGATGAATGTAATTGCATTCATGATCGCAAAGATGCTTCCAGAAACGAACTGTTACATGTTCTAGAAGTAGTCAAATTAATACAACTGTGAGAATACTTTCTTGTAAGATGTTGAATAGGCCTAAGTGATGCTTGAGCTGCTGTTTTTTTTTTTTTTTTTTGAGATCAGACGGCCTGAATTAAACCCTTTCTTCCGCAGCATGAACAACGACGTGCAAGTGCAACTTCTCATTGCAATCTGAACTGAAGCCTCGGGAAACACCATATTGTAGCGCACAGTCTTGATAATCAATGGGAAATTGCTGTTATTTGTTTTGCTCCGGCAACGATAGTGTTAATGCGGGAGTTCAGGACCCGGAAGAGGGAGACGAGCGAGTTAAGGGGGTCGCACACCGAACGAGCAGCGCCGCGTTGCACAGCGCCACGTCTAGAACAACCCGAGGTATCGCACACAGTGCGGGACACCAGACGCGCACAATTTATACTAATAAATTACCAGAAGTGTGTTGTAACGGTTGTGTCCTGGTGAATTCAGTAGGTTGCAACCGACGACAGTGAATGTAATCACGACAGACAATTGTTACATAGGTCTATACTGTAATATTTTGTGTATGTAAAAATGTCTCAAGAGAAATATAAAAACATTTAAAGGATTACGTTTATTATACATTTAATTCTATATGTTTACATTTTATTCAAGCTGTAAAACTAATGTGTACAGTATTTTGCAGCAGTGGTATCTTGGTGTAATGTATTAACAACGGTTTGAGACAAATATGATGTTATTTAATATAAAACAATAATTATATTATTTATAACATTCATCTGGGAAAGCAACGTGCGCCAATTCGTAAGGTAAATAATTTATAAATCTACGCAAAACAAGGAGAATACATCATGATTTCAAAATAAAAGCTCAAACCCTCACTCTGAGTTTACACGTTTTTGATGTCCACATATTCATTTAATTACAGTGGCTATAGCATTTCTGTCCTAAACAAATGGCCAACTATTAAAGATTAAGTGGACATTTTAATTAAATGGTGCTTGGTCAATATTAAACAAGTATTAGATTGCACTCCGAAATGTGTAAGAATAATCATCAGACCGTTGGTGCCCCCTGCAGGCCTTTGTTGTTATGCGTAATGTACATTAGCTCTATTGTTTATAATGCATTATGTGGTTTAACTGTTTTGTTTAATAAAAACTTATGATTTCTTGCTTTTGATACTAGAGGTCGACCGATATGGGTTTTTCTCTGTCCGATGCCGATATTTAGAAATCAGGGCAGCCGATGGCTGATATATGATGCAGATTTTTTTGGCTAATAAGTGTGGCCGATTTTCTTTCTTTTTTCTTTTTTTCTTCATCTCATAATATCTAAATCAAGTAAAAAGAAGTAAAGTGATACATAAAATTGCTTAAATTAAATAACTAACCCTAACCGTGCCTGAGCGCATCTGATCCCCAAAGCCCTGTTCGTTTGACTAATGTGATCGCTCCGTGCTCGGGTGTGGTTCGTTTAGCAGGCCCTTTAATTTAACAGGCTCTATAATTTAATTATAGAATATCGATTTGGTTGTAGTGCTGGGCGGTATGACCAAAAATGTATATCACGGTATTTTTCTAAATTATACCGGTTTCACGGTATATAAAACGGTATTTATTATTTTTCATGCATGACCGGGTGTTAACCACATTTTCTACTGACTGAAGAAAAACTGCAGTAGATTGACTTACAATGCCATATTTTAGTGTCATGATGAGTGAATATTGTAGAAAAAATCCACACTAAATACAGGGGTTAAAACAAACAAAAAAAAAAATTGACAAAATATTTCCTCGGCCAAACCCCATTCCACAGCCATATGGCTACAGTCACACACACAGTTTAAGAGCCGTGTTTTTCTTCTTGTAATTAGGAGCGCTTGTCCTCCTAATTAAAAAAAATGTAGGAGCGCCTTCTGATCAATAATAAAAGAATCTGATGATAAATTTGCCTTCCGAATACCATGTAACATTTGACTCCTTAAAGTGACTTACAGGTAGGGATGGGTACCGAAACTCGGTATTTAATCGGTCTCGGGGCTAAATTATAAAAGACCGGAGTATCGATAAGCTCTGACGTTAACGGTTCTGTTATCGGTACTGGAGAAATTAAGAAAACACACATACATTTATTATTGCTATATATATATACACATTATCTTGCAAATTATATCCCGCCAGAGTCACCAGCTGTTTTTATATGCAATAATATTCAAACTCTTGTCTATGATGCATTTTTGCTATTCCCAATTCAGAAGCGCGATCGCTCACGTGGATGAGTTCAGCACGCGCAACATAAGCCCTGTTTATGTTAGAAGAGAGAACTAACCATTAAAACATGCTTACACTTTAGGCCTGTGGCTGTTATATTAAACTGAGTTTATTTAATGTTTTTTTTTAGCTTTTTTAGCTTAAAGATTATAGCCGTGTTTCTTCTAACACAACTCTTCCCTTCACAGCGGCGCGCATTCGTTCCTCCCTGACCAAAACTTAACATCAGAATCAGATCAATCGTCTGTCGATTGTTGTAAAATGCCGTCTTTACAGTTACTAAATTGCTGGACATGTTTGATAATGAAATGTTGGAAGTACAATCCACACGAGAGACGCTGTTCCTCAGGCTGAAGTGTGTGTGTGTGTGTGCAGGGGCGCGGGAAGGTGTTTTATGTAGGGGGTGCTGTGGGGGGGGGGGTAGTCAATTTCTGCATATAAATATTACGCCAAATAGAAACAGAAAATCGTGCTATAGCCTACGCACTTTCATGAGATCGTGTTAGACAACAATTAGCTATTTTACAAATGGGAATAGGCTACAATGAATTCATAACAATGTTTTACATTCAAGTTACATTCAAGCTTAAAAACCCTTAAAATGTATAGTGAAAAGTTTTTTTAAAAGCATCTGGAATGCAATAAAGTAATTTTAAAGCTGTTTTTAAAGCATTTGCTGCATGGATTAAAACGATAGGCCAATAAATAATTCACATCAGTCAGACAAAATTGCATTGCAACAAATCCTTTAAATTTCAAGGACAAAGATTTACATACTTTTTTTTTTATTGAATACAATTATAAAATAAAACGCAAATTATAATCGGGCCTGTTTTAGGCTTTCCCTTATTTTTATATTTTAGATGGTGAGGTGACGGGGAAAAATGACTCGCCATTTCCTCATTGGAGAAATATATGCATCTTAACGGATTACATAGGCTAATGAAGAGTTTTTGCTTTGCTTTGAATTATTTCGTTTTAAAGTAGTATTTTAAAGCTTTCTATAGATATATTTATCATATCTCTGAGCCAGTTTCGAGTTGCCGAGTTTCGGTTCATCATTGAAGCCTCTTGTTCAAAACCGGAAGAAAGTGCATTCTCTGTTTTCCTATTTTATAAAAGCACAATGTTGATATTGTGAATGCACACAAATAAAAGTAGACCCTTTACAGTTCAAAATGATATATTACTCTTACCTTTATGAGGAAAAAAAAATCACACGGCGTATTTTAAGTTGTTTTTACTGTAAGAAAAAAATCCTCCATGTCCTGTAAAGCTCGCTTCAGCTTCCACTCTCCACACAAACTGTTGGATATTGCACATTTATATAGGTTAAACATTTAAACTAACACTGTGATATGCTTGAACTGTTTATAGGCCTATCTGTCGATTTTATTTTAGTCAAGTCTTGATGATTTGATAAGGCTAAATTAATCAAACATAGGCGATCAACTCTGATGCTGGCCGCTTGGTCGTTGCTTAAAAGAAAAAAAACATTTAACGAACAAAAAATGCTCCCAAGGTTTTTCTAAATTAACTTTATGAAGAAAAAAAAAAAGAAACATCGTCTAATCACTTTTCCATTACATACAAAACTGAACTATTTTAGCTATAAGCTGTTTTGGGAGAAGGGAAAGACTCATATCGCTGAGAACAAAAAAAAAAAAAGTACATCCATGATATTTCCATGTTCCGCTTTTAAGCCACAACCTACAAATTCTTCAACACAATCATAGCATTCACAAACATAAAAGCAAGCATTGGCAGTGCTGCGTGCGTGATTTGACAGGATGTGCGCAACGTGCGCATCAAATAGCCCTGCATCAGTTTAATAACTTTGATAACTTTAATTCTTACAACTGTTAAATTAATGGGCAAATGGTAAATATGTCGAAGATCACATAGAAATAGATAGCAAAATAGCCAATGGAAACTAAATGTTATAAACATCGGAGCAACCATATACATTTTTAAATTAATCTTTATTATAACAAATTTAGCCTATATATTTTTTTTATTCACAACAGTTTACAGTTGCCCACAGAAAAAAACAGGGGGTGCTGCAGCACCCTCAGCACCCCCTGTTCCCGCGCCCCTGTGTGTGTGTGTGTGTGTTTGCGCGCGTGTGTGTGTGTGTGTTGTGTGAGTGCGTGTGTGTGTGTGAGTGTGCGTGTGTGTGTGTGTGTGTGTGTGCGTGTGTGTGTGTGTGTGTGTTTGCGCGCGTGTGTGTGTGTGCGTGCGCGTCAAACGATCAAATACACACACAATAAATGGTATATTTGTCAGTTTGTTTAACTTTGTTTCTTTGTTCATGTTCTTACTCTATCTTATCTTATGTATTAGGAAGGGTCACATTTCGAATATTCGAAATTCTATTTAATTCTAGAATTGATGTTTGCGATTATTTTTAAGGTGTACAGGCTTGACAATATTATTAGACTGTCGATGGCGTAAGAGCTCGATTTGTATTGCCAGATGGCCATCGTGGTCACTAAATTTATCATTTGCATGCGTTTTTAAGCTTGTTTGTTTAAAATGTAAGCGATTAAAAAGCATTTGGCGAAAGAAACTCCTTTCAGTACATCGAATGCATGTGACTGGCGAGCAAATAAACACACACACATATAGTGTGATAACACGAAGAATTCTGATACGTGCAGCTGATTGCTGAACAAAGACCTGTTAAGAATATATTGTAAGGGCCGTTTGCTATGCGTCCCAAACAATCAAAATAATAAACCAAGTTAACAAAAGTTTCTGCCTTACGTCCTGTTTCCCATTAATGAAGCTATGACGGTCCATTCAAATTATTAGTTTCTTTGCTGAAATAATAACGTTATATTCCACTGGTGATATATTATATGCAAAAATGTGTGTTTTTTTCGTGTTAAATTGAAGATGACCGGTTGGATGCCACACTTATTATTATTATTGTATTTTTGGCAATATACAGGTGTAATTTTAACTAGCAATTAACATGATTTTATGGACGTATTTTTGACTTTATTCTTAAATATTATGACTTAATTATTTAGTTATTTATTTGAGAAAGATAAACTGATCAAAGTGCGTGGCCCTGGTATTAAAAACAAAAATTGAATTAAAAATAGAGTTCAACATTTTCAATTAATTAATAAGAGGACAAATGGAAAATAGTATTTAAAATGTATAGTGAAAAGTTTTTTTAAAAGCATCTGGAATGCAATAAAGTAATTTTAAAGCTGTTTTTAAAGCATTTGCTGCATGGATTAAAACGATAGGCCAATAAATAATTCACATCAGTCAGACAAAATTGCATTGCAACAAATCCTTTAAATTTCAAGGACAAAGATTTACATACTTTTTTTTTTATTGAATACAATTATAAAATAAAACGCAAATTATAATCGGGCCTGTTTTAGGCTTTCCCTTATTTTTATATTTTAGATGGTGAGGTGACGGGGAAAAATGACTCGCCATTTCCTCATTGGAGAAATATATGCATCTTAACGGATTACATAGGCTAATGAAGAGTTTTTGCTTTGCTTTGAATTATTTCGTTTTAAAGTAGTATTTTAAAGCTTTCTATAGATATATTTATCATATCTCTGAGCCAGTTTCGAGTTGCCGAGTTTCGGTTCATCATTGAAGCCTCTTGTTCAAAACCGGAAGAAAGTGCATTCTCTGTTTTCCTATTTTATAAAAGCACAATGTTGATATTGTGAATGCACACAAATAAAAGTAGACCCTTTACAGTTCAAAATGATATATTACTCTTACCTTTATGAGGAAAAAAAAATCACACGGCGTATTTTAAGTTGTTTTTACTGTAAGAAAAAAATCCTCCATGTCCTGTAAAGCTCGCTTCAGCTTCCACTCTCCACACAAACTGTTGGATATTGCACATTTATATAGGTTAAACATTTAAACTAACACTGTGATATGCTTGAACTGTTTATAGGCCTATCTGTCGATTTTATTTTAGTCAAGTCTTGATGATTTGATAAGGCTAAATTAATCAAACATAGGCGATCAACTCTGATGCTGGCCGCTTGGTCGTTGCTTAAAAGAAAAAAAACATTTAACGAACAAAAAATGCTCCCAAGGTTTTTCTAAATTAACTTTATGAAGAAAAAAAAAAAGAAACATCGTCTAATCACTTTTCCATTACATACAAAACTGAACTATTTTAGCTATAAGCTGTTTTGGGAGAAGGGAAAGACTCATATCGCTGAGAACAAAAAAAAAAAAAGTACATCCATGATATTTCCATGTTCCGCTTTTAAGCCACAACCTACAAATTCTTCAACACAATCATAGCATTCACAAACATAAAAGCAAGCATTGGCAGTGCTGCGTGCGTGATTTGACAGGATGTGCGCAACGTGCGCATCAAATAGCCCTGCATCAGTTTAATAACTTTGATAACTTTAATTCTTACAACTGTTAAATTAATGGGCAAATGGTAAATATGTCGAAGATCACATAGAAATAGATAGCAAAATAGCCAATGGAAACTAAATGTTATAAACATCGGAGCAACCATATACATTTTTAAATTAATCTTTATTATAACAAATTTAGCCTATATATTTTTTTTATTCACAACAGTTTACAGTTGCCCACAGAAAAAAACAGGGGGTGCTGCAGCACCCTCAGCACCCCCTGTTCCCGCGCCCCTGTGTGTGTGTGTGTGTGTTTGCGCGCGTGTGTGTGTGTGTGTTTGCGCGCGTGTGTGTGTGTGTGTGTGAGTGCGTGTGTGTGTGTGAGTGTGCGTGTGTGTGTGTGTGTGTGCGTGTGCGTGTGTGCGTGTGCGTGTGTGCGCGTGTGTATACACACAATAAATGGTATATTTGTCAGTTTGTTTAACTTTGTTTCTTTGTTCATGTTCTTACTCTATCTTATCTTATGTATATAAAACACAAAAAATGCCTGCACACTGCTGCATTTACAAATTGATGTTTTATATTTATTTAATGAAATATTTATTTAACATCTCAGAATATAAAGCCATGTTAATTAAGCTGCTAATCTATCATAGAAATATATATTTCATACATATATGTGTATGTATGTATGTATGTATATATGTATGTGTGTATATATATATATATATATGTGTGTATATATATATATATATAATATATATATATATATATATATATATATATATATATATATATATATATATATATATATATAAATAACAAAAAGTACCGATAAGAATACCGTTAAAGCACCGGATCGATAAGCAGTATCGATAAGAGTAGTAGTACCGTTAAAACCTTAACGATACCCATCCCTACTTACAGGGGTATTTTATTTTTACCTTTGCAATGGCATAATTTTCATCTACATCAAATTCAAAAATGTATGTTTATAAGCTTTTTAAAATTTATATTTAAAACAATATAATAAGTACAATAAGACAAATAAGTTACCAATCATGAAATTAGTATTAATACAATGATTTGTACTACAAAGGTGGCACAGAAGAACAGAAAAGTGGCTTGTAGGTACATTTTCAGATGTTTAATGAGGCTCATAGGTGGCATGAGTGCAATAAAAATCATAGATTAATGTGGACATTAATGTTTTAAATATAAATGTGCTTTTAGAGATGTACAACGGCTCAGCTGTTACTTTATTTGGAACTATTTTTGTTGATGATATAGAGCAAAATCATGCAGTACTTTTTTATTGATCTGTTGTATTAAATCAATATATCAAATTTGCAAACTCCCCTTATAATTATTAAAATCTGTCATTCTCCTTATCGCGATCTGTGGGCGCACCGAAATTGAGAGCGGGTGAGTGAGTTCTCAAGACTCAAAAGCACGTGCAAATGTGATATATTCTGTCGTATATACCTGCGGGAATGAGTATAATTATTATTAATAGCCGCAATCCCACGCCGAAATTCAATTTCTGCGTTCTCTGCTAAGAACCCGACTGTGAATGATGCGAGCGTTACTATGTTGTCAGTGAGAAACTGCAGCCGAACAACAACAGTGCGCTGCTACATGTTTCCTACATGTTTCTTTTCCCTCAGTAATCACTGATAACGTTTAAATGGAGTGAACACCGAGCAGTTTCTCCGTGAGTGGGAATGTAAAACCCGGAGTGGATCCAGAGCGAAGTTATTACAGAACGCTTAGAGTGGAGAGAGGAGCGTGCCTTAATCCACTCCAGGCTTTGATCACATCCCCCTCATCAGACTGAATGCACCTTGTCTTTCCTTCATTTAAGACTTATTCAAGCTAAAATTAAGACATGTATAGCACTATTTGAGAAATGTAAGCGTATTTACGGTCTTAAAGTTATGAAAAGTGAATTTAAGAAGGCGGGAACCCTGCAGTTGACGGGAATCCGTCGTATCGACGGAGAACTTTAGTGTGTGAGAGACGTGGGAGCTGATGCAACGGACGGTGGATATTGTGGATAACTTCTCTCTCATCACATTCTACTAGTGCTTTAGTTTCGGAACTTTCACGCTTAGTAACAAACTATCCTCGCCAAAATGTAACAGTGAAAAGAGATCCCTCTGTTGCTGCGTTCCGAACGTTATTTAAATGACACCGGTATTGCGGTATTTAAAAAATTCATATCATAAGAAAAATAAAAACCGGTATTCGGTATGAACCGGTATACCGCCCAGCACTATTTGGTTGTGCAATTATTTTCTAAAGGTGTACCCAGTGTGGGTAGGTTGGACTCGGGCAGTTCAGTTGGACTCGGGCGCAGCACACAGGAGCACGGAACTTCTGATACGTGCAGCCTGATTGCGTGAACAATAGACCTGTTAAGCAATATATTGTGAGAGGGCCGTTTGTTACAGTGTCCTCAACAACTCAAAATAATAAACCACAAAGTTAACAAAATTATGCACTTCACTGTGCTGAGCGAGAGCGCTTCTCTGCCACCTTCTCGTGCTATCTGAAACGTCCTGTTTCCCACTTATGAAGTAGTGATTACGAGCTCGCTGCAATCATATTATTTGTTTTTTATTGAAAGAATAATGTAATATTCCACTGGTATTTTTTTTTTTTTTTTTTTATTTAGCAGACGCTTTTATCCAAAGCGACTTACAAATGAGGACATTATAGAAGCAATCAAAACCAAAAAAAGAGCAACAACATGCAAGTGCTATTACAAGTCCTGGTTAGTCTAATGCAGTAGAAAGGTTTTCTTTTCTTTTTTTGAAAACGATTATGTAAAATATAGAAAAATGAAACTTAGTGTTAGTTTTACAAGAAAAGCTAGCAGTTAGAGAATAAATATGCAATTGATAGAGGGTCAAAGGTTTGTGTTTTTTTTTAAATAAAAAGACAGATTAGATCAAATAAAATTAGAATAGAGAGTGCTAGAGTTAGAGGGTCAAATAAAGATGGAAGAGATGTGTTTTTAGCCGTTTCTTGAAGATGGGTAAGGATTCAGCTGCTCGGATTGAGTTAGGCAGGTCATTCCACCAGATGGGAACAGTTATTGAAAAAGTCTGTGAAAGTGATTTTGTGCCTCTTTGGGATGGTGCAGTAATGCGTCGTTCACTTGCAGAACGCAAGCTTCTAGAGGGCATATAAGTCTGAAGGAATGAATTTAGGTAAAGGGGTGCAGAGTAGGGATGGGTATCGTTAAGTTTTTAACGGTATTACTACTCTTATCGATACTGCTTATCGATCCGGTACTTTAACGGTATTATTATCGGTACTTTTTGTTATTCATTCATACATACATACATACACATATATGTATGAAATATATATTTATATGATAAATTAGCATAGATAGATTAGCAGCTTAATTAACATTGCTTTATATTCTGAAATGTTAAATACATATTTAATTAAATGAATATAAAGCATCAATTTGTAAATGCACCAGTGTGCAGGCATTTTTAGTGTTTTATATACATAAGATAAGAGAGTAAGTACATGAACAAAGAAACAAAGTTAAACAAACTGACAAATATACCATTTGTCATACCATAAAACAAATGTACACATGAAATGAAAAAAAAAACAGTGCTTTCATTTTTCCATGAATGTCTACTAACATTAATGTTCAAGGTAAGTAATAGCTAAAAGTGATCAAATGTAAATGAACACTGCATAGTTTTCACTATATATGAAGAGCTCTTTTCCAAAACGCTATAAATCCATTTTAATAGTTTTCATGAAAATGACATTTTTTTACCTAGACCCATACATTTTGTTAATATGCAATTTATCCAGTTAAAATGGTCTGTTGGCTCAGTCTGAACATGTTAAACAATGATTGTTAAATGAAACAACAATATTGTCGATTATAAATGCAAAGGTTTTTTTTTTTTTTTTTCAAAACGCTACAAATCCATCCTTTTTTTTTAATGTTGGTTTATGTCTTTAAAAAAAAAAAGAGAACATGCAACATATGACATTAGGGACTCATACTATAAACCGATCGCACCAGCCTTCTGTTGATGTAACCCGCCCGCACCATCACACTGAACGGGTCTCGAACCTGGGTCTCCGGTGCGGGATGCGGGCGCTCTAACAAGGAGGTCTCAAAGGCTACAGCCTCTAGCGTCAATCAGTTAAACAACACCTTTTATTTTTTGTGATTTTCTTTGTCCAGTCTGCGTTTTCTACCCCCAGGTGTAGGTCTCACTGGCTCATCCAGGCCATCAAAAGTGTTATTAGAGTTTAAAGCACTCATTTTGAAGACTGAGCACAAACAAACGCTTCAAAGCGTCGTCATGTTGGATTGCATAGAACGAATTCTGATTGATCGAGAGGATATATCGCATTTAGGCTAAAAACAGGTTCGGCGCTTATAGCGGTTTGGAAAAGAACTGCATCTTGCAGTACATTTTAAACAAGGAAATATAGCGATTTGGCATGAAACATTGATGGAGCAGTGAATAGGTTCAGTACACAGCAAAATGGCATGACAAACTCATTTTTTTTAAATTTGGCGTTTATCGCGTTTTGGAAAAGAGCTCTTCATATATTGATAGATTAATGCTTATTAAAGCTATAACATTATTCAGAATAAGAACTGTGGGTGATTTTCTCTTTGATTAACATTGATGAAGCAGTCTGTCACTTTAAGACAAAATATTGACACACACAATTTCCTCCCAACTGTTCTCGTTCACTTTAAGATATAAACTGTATTTAATCGAATACTCTTCAAGCCAGCTGTTTTTTTTTACATGTTTTATGTGTATTTGATCGTTTGGACTGTTGAAAACTCTGTTCTTCTAAAGTAGAAAACTCAGAAGAGAAGACCAGGAGACTTCGGATTGGATTGTCAGCAGAATTTCTTTATTCTATGACATGTCCTTGGTGTCTGTAGTCATCGAAAATCTCATTCTTAAGTAATTTACAGGTTGTCTTATAGGTATTTTTGGAGGAGGGACTTTTTTGAGGTGGAGACAAACATCAAACAAAGCAAGCCTCTGAGGGCAATAAACCTAACGAATCCACGTCTGGCAAGGGTTCTTTGAATCAACATCTGTTACCAGACTTCCCGTGGTTCTAATCTCATCAACATAATCAAATGCATAGACACTAATTCAATCAACCTAAAACGAATCCACGTCTGCCAGGGGTTCACACAAATCAACGTCTGGCAGTCAACATGACTTGATTGAGACAAAGCACAGTTATACATTGAGTCAGGAAGTGGATAATAAGAATCTAAATTAAACCATTTAAATAGAATTTGTAATCTTTCAATTCCCCCTTTGAGAGTTCTAATAACTCTCACAAAATACAAATTTAGACACTTAAAAGTTAATTCTTGTAACTTGTAATCTGTTACAGGCACATAGTACATGTTCTGTGTTGCTTATATGTAATTGCATGCTGACACAGAAACAAAACATGCAATTAGGGTCCGTGAAGTTCTTACGGGTAATAATCTTTTCTGGTTGGAACTGTCATTTCCTCGTGAGAGGCAGGCGTCATTTGCTGAAAAAAAAACACTTGATACTAACAAGTTTCCGAACCATGAAGAATTATATTCAGTCATCTGGTGTAATTTTGCTGAAAGATCGTATGTGAGTCTCTGCGTTGTGTATTTTTTTCTTTTCTTCTTCTTCTTCTTCTTTCTTTTCTCTTTCTTGTGTGATAGTTGGCTCGGCAGTGGGTCTGGTTGTTTTCTAGAGGTTGTGGCTTCATCCGCAGGTGAGAAGGGTGGTGCATATGGATCTCAGGACAGCCATCAGGTGGTATCTGCACAGAGGAAGAAAGAAACACAAACAAGAGAGACCAACGGCACAGAGCAGTATTTGTTGTAGAGTCTGCAAACATTAGGGTTGTATCCTCTGTTCAAAATATAGTCTGCTATTGTTGTTCCTTCTTTCCCTATTTCTCAATTCCTGTGACACCTAAAGAACAGTGAGGAAAGGATGAACTAATGGAGGGGAAAGGCCTATGAGGAAATCTTCACCTCAGGGTTGGCCCCCGAAGCCTGTTGCTTTCGGTTCTTCCCTGGGCTCCTCACTGGTTCTTGTGTCTGCCCTATCCTATCCCTGCAGGGGGAGGAACAACCTTACAATGTGACACATGAGTCCAAGTTTTCCTTCCCTGACACAATACTGCAGCTGCTGTAATCAACATCACTTGATGTGGTCCGTACCACTTAGGCTCTAATGGCTTGTTTTTGAATGTCTTTATCATGACCCATTGACCTGGGACGATTGTGTGTCCACCTTCTGGTGGAGTCTGCCAACACGACTCAACTCTCTCTTTGGCACTCTGCACTGCCTTTGTGAGGTTTTCACAGTAAGCGATCAGGGCATCAGAAGCAATGTGCACATCAGCATTTCTAAGATCAATCACACCTGGCATCTGCATTGGGCGTCCAGTAATAATCTCATGAGGGCTCAGTCCTACTGATCTGTTAGGTGATGCTCTCATACTACACAGTACTGCGGGCAGTGCTTCAACCCATGGTACTCCTTCCTGATGCATTTTGCTTAGCCTGGTTTTAATTGTTCTGTTTGATCGTTCAACCTGTCCTGATGCTTGTGGCCTATAGGGACAGTGAAGGTTCCACTTAATCTTCAACATTCTAGACACTTCCTTGACTACCTGTCCTGTGAAGTGGGTACCTTGATCTGAGTCAATGCACAATCAGTGACAAGACATTTAGCAGTATGTGCAGCTGTAGCACGCCCTGTTGGATAAGCTTCTACCCATCTTGAGAACTTGTCTATTACTACCAAAACGTCAGTTTTTCCTTTACAAGGGGGCAACAATATGTAATCAACTTGAAGGTGACGAAATGGCCCTGGTGGAGCTGGGGTATGCGCTGCTGGTGTAGTGGCTGCTGGTACATCATTATTTTTCTGACATGTAACACATCTCTTGACTGTTTCAGTGGCTGCGTTTCTGAATTTTGGATTCCACCATTGATTTGAGAACCTGTGATTCATCGTTGCTGGACCACTATGACCCAAACTGTGTATTTGTTGAGCCAAATATGGCAACAGTGATTCGGGAGCAACATACTTTCCCCCTTTGGTCCAGCAGCCGGATGAATCCACAGTGGCTCCTTTGTCTAACCATGTCCATGCTTCATATAGAGGAACGTCTTTATACAGATCAATGATTGATTCAGGAGGTAGAATTATCTTCTGTGCTGTACTACCTGAACACACTTGTACAGTTGCATAGAAACAAGCCTGTTTAGCCGCTACATCAGCAAGAGCATTACCTTTAGCTTCCGTAGTATTAGTTGTGAGATGTGCTTTCACTTTGATCACCGCTAATTTCTTTGGGAGTTTCATGGCAAACATTAAATCTTTCACTAATCCAGCATGCTTAATGGGGGATCCAGCAGAAGTTAGAAATTTTCTGGTTTGCCAAATGACACCAAAATCATGAATTACCCCAAAAGCATACCTGGAATCTGTGTAGATATTTGCAACCGATCCTGAAGCTAGCGTGCATGCTCTAGTTAAGGCTACTAGTTCTGCAGCTTGAGCTGAAAAATGATCTGGAAGACGACCTGAAGCAACTACTTCAGTGGTGGAAGTTACTGCATATCCTGCTCGTCTGTTACCTTCAATAACTTGAGCTGAACCATCAACAAACAACTCCAATTCTGCGTTCTCTATGGGAGTTTCTGTTATTTCACTTGTCGCTGCATATGTAAGCGTAACACAATCATGAGTCATTTCGCCTTCATCCTCTAACACAAATTCAGTCATTGCAGACATCATACATGAGGATGGGTTCGTGACTGGTGCACGCTGTATAACAATATTCGGGGCTGTGAGAGTTGCTAACCAATTTCCCCAACGGGAGGAGGTGACAGAAGTGACTTTTGCTTGATTCATTAGTGCGGACACTGCGTGAGGGCATTTTACGTTTACAGTCTGACCTAACACCATTCCTGATGAAGCCTGAAGCGCTAGATGAACTGCCTGTACTGCTCTGAGGCATGGGCCCATACCTTGAGCGACTATGTCAAGTTTACCGGAATAGTAATGAATTGGGCGTAAGCTGCCCCCATGATCTTGCATTAGACATGCAGTCATAAAGCCTAAGTGTTCATGGACATAAAGCACAAAGGGTCTATCAGATTGGGCAATTCCTAATGCTGGTGCTTGACATAGTGCTCTCTTCAAATCATTAAAAGCTTTGAGATGAAGTTCTTCCATACAAACAGTATCTGAATCTTTACCATGGCCTTTCAACAAATCATAGAGAGGCTGAGCAATCGAGGCATAGTCTTCAATCCAAGGTCTACAATAACCTGTTGTTCCTAAAAATGAGCGGAGTGTTTTAATGGTATTAGGCGGAGGTATGGCTTTGACTGAAGCCGCTCGATCCTGTGTAATGGATCTATTTCCTGCACCAATTGTTTGACCCAGAAATGTGACTTGCTTTTTAGCAACTTGAGCTTTGTGAAAGCTGCATTTGTGTCCTTTTTTATGCAAATAGTCCAACAATGATGACAATTCAGTTTGATGTACCTCATGATCTGTTGAGGCAATCAAAATATCATCGACATATTGGATCATAGTGGACTGTTTTACCGGACATTCTGGGTCACACAAATCACGTCTTACAGCCTGATGATATATGGTTGGGGAGTTTTGAAATCCCTGTGGCAATCGTGTCCACTGGTATTGTTCATAGTCAACTGTAAAAGCTAACCATGGCTGGCTGTCAGAGTGCAACGGTACAGAAAAGAATCCATTAGACATATCAATTACTGAAAAAATCTTACAATCTAATGGTAAGCCATTACAAATTGTAGATGGATCTGCCACTAGGGGGGTGATTTTATCAATGTGTTTATTGGCTACTCTGTAGTCTATTGTAAGTCTCCATGTCCCATTAGATTTCTTGATGGGCCATATGGGTGAATTACATGGACTGTTGGTTTTAACTAGCACTCCTTGCGTCAGCAAATTTTCTACAATAAGTTTGATTCCCTGTATAGCTTCCTTATTAATCGGATATTGTTTGGTGACCGGAGGTGGAGTTCCTGTCAATTTAACTGGTTCTACACCTGTCAACAACCCACAATCATCCTTGTCTTTAGCCCAAATTGGATGATTCTGTAAGAAAGCATACTCGGGAGGGGTTGCATTATTGGTAGAAATCTGTGCTGAGGAAATTTTTATGCTAGTAGATTCTGAGGACATGTCTAAAGTTAGATTTATTTGTCTCAGAAGATCCATGCCTAAAATTGCACCTGTATTTAATGGAGCGCATAGCAATTTTGTAGTCAGAGTTTTTGGGCCAAATTGTACCTCTATGGGCGGAGTTTCATACAAAACAGAATCTTCACCTATTACACCAGTTAAACAAAGTTTGGTTTTCTTGTATGGGATGTTTAAACCTTGTGCCAATTTTGTAGGAATTACTGTAATTTCTGCACCTGTATCAAGCAAAAAATCAATCTCTTTCTCTTTTATGCTACCTTTCACAAAAATTCTTTGGTCATTGTGTTGGATTACAGGGGAAAGGTAGCTACTCACAGCCCCAATAATTAGTTTTTTTTCCTGGTCTTGTTGTGCTCTTAGAAGAGCCTGAACTAGCTGACCTAGAGTTTCAGTGGTCACTGGCGGAACTACTTCAGGGTTGTGTGCAGGCTGAGAAGGAGCAGAATTATGCATAGCATTTATTTTACTATCTTGCAACTTCTTCCTACACTCTTTCTCCCAATGTCCTAATTTTTCACAGTATTTGCATTTGCTTTCTCTTTTAGACCATCTATTGTCTTGTTTCGTTGTGTTAAACGTAGCTGCTGCTACTCTTACTTTTGCCTTGACATCAGCATCTCTTTCCCATGTAGCTAACCTGTCTAGGTTACTTCTGAGAGTTCTGTTAGACCAAGTTAGATCTAAGAATGGTAAAGCTTTTCTGTATTCGGCTACAAGGCCATCTGACCAGATACGAACCAGGGGTCCCTTGTCATCCAGCACACTTTCAGGGTCATCAACAATTCCACTGTAGATTACAGCTGACTGACAAAATCTCTCAGTATATTCACTCACAGTTTCTTCTTTCCTTTGCACACAGGTAGTAATTTTAGACCAATCTATTTTGGGCCCTAAGATATTCTTTAGGATTTTCAAAATACCTTCTCTTAAATCACCCTTACTGGCATTTCGCAGTTCAGAAGTAACAGCAGATTCAAAACTGTTGAATTCAGATTCAGTTAGAATTTGTGACATCAACTGCGTGACTTCTGCCAACGACATGTCATAAAGACGCATTTTACTGATTAATGTTCTTCTAAATTCAGAAAAATGTGTGCGTGCTGACGGTAAACTTTGAGATAGTCTCTCTATATCTTTAGGACCTAAAGCTTTGGCAACAGTTTGTATTTGTACAACAGAAGAATTGAGAGGAACACTATCAGTTTCCTCAATCCCCTGAGATCTTCTCCTCGCACCACACACATTGACGGAATTTACAGGCACATCAGTTACTGATTGGAGAGCTACATCTGTTTCAAAGAACGCTTGTAAATCAGGGTAAATGTTATCAGGCTGACTTACTTTCACATCAGTGTTTGCTGCAACTTTCTTGAGGTTCAATTTCTTAGTCAAAGTGGATACTCTCGCACGGAGTTCATTGTTCTGTTTCTCTAGCTCTGAATTACGCTGAGACTGTTGTGTCGCTAGCGTTACACTGAATTCTCTGTGACAACAGATAACGCCTTTCACATTGTTCTTACGAATGCTTGCTCCTAGTACCTTTTTACACTCATCTACTGACCAAGTCTTGTCTGGATGAATCTCATATTTCAGCGTTAGTTCTTGTCTAACTTTTTCAGTGACTATTAGGTCCATTTGTTCCCCTAACAGTGTTTTGAATTCACTATCTGACCACAACGGAGTCGCAAGACCCATCTTTTCTGTGGTTGGAATCAGCCTAGCATTCATTCTGACCATTTTGTAAGTTTCTTCGGTACCACACAAACAAAACAAACACTTCTCTGATCAACAGAGGGTACACTTGTTTTTTAGCACGTAAATGCCAAAAAACCTTCCCTGCCTGAAACAACAGAGGATAACCAAAAATTAGCACGTAATGCTAACCTTCCCTGCCTGAAAACAGAGGATATATATTTTTTTTAGCACGTAATGCCCAAAATCTTCCCTGCCTGAAAGAACAGAGGATATATTTTCATCTCTAAAATAAAAACTTTAGAGGATAAACTCTTCCCTGCCTGAAACAGAGGATAAACGTCCCTGCCTACAAGAACAGAGGATAAACCACAAATTAGCATGAAATGCTAACCTTCCCTGCCTGAAACAGAGGATAACTTTTAGTTAAACAAACCCTACAGATGTATGTTAACTCTTCTCTGACGGCACAGAGGATACACTGGTCTTAGGTTCTTTTGGATTAGAGACAGCCACTCACCCCAACCCTTGGTTCAGAGAAAAATTCAGTCTGGGAATCCTTGTTCAGCTTGAAGTTTCGCTGGATTCCAAAAGATGCAGATCTTTGTTTGAGCTTGAAGTTTTTCAGGTGAGGAAGCTGGAACTCTATCCGGGGCACGGCAGCATCTGTTGAAAACTCTGTTCTTCTAAAGTAGAAAACTCAGAAGAGAAGACCAGGAGACTTCGGATTGGATTGTCAGCAGAATTTCTTTATTCTATGACATGTCCTTGGTGTCTGTAGTCATCGAAAATCTCATTCTTAAGTAATTTACAGGTTGTCTTATAGGTATTTTTGGAGGAGGGACTTTTTTGAGGTGGAGACAAACATCAAACAAAGCAAGCCTCTGAGGGCAATAAACCTAACGAATCCACGTCTGGCAAGGGTTCTTTGAATCAACATCTGTTACCAGACTTCCCGTGGTTCTAATCTCATCAACATAATCAAATGCATAGACACTAATTCAATCAACCTAAAACGAATCCACGTCTGCCAGGGGTTCACACAAATCAACGTCTGGCAGTCAACATGACTTGATTGAGACAAAGCACAGTTATACATTGAGTCAGGAAGTGGATAATAAGAATCTAAATTAAACCATTTAAATAGAATTTGTAATCTTTCAGGACGCACCAAAACTCAAAAGTGTCCTTTGCTTGTCAGTTTTAGAGCGCGCCGTGCACGCACACACACACACATACACGGGGAACAGCGTCTCTCGTGTGGATTGTACTTTCAACGTTTTATCATACATGTCCAGCAATTTAGCAACTGTAAAGACAGCATTTTACAACAATCGACAGACGATTGATCTGATTCTGACGTTACGTTTTGGTCAGGGAGGAATGAATGCGCCCCGCTGTGAAGGGAAGGAAGTTGTGCTAGAAGAAACGCGGCTATAATCCTTAGAAGCCAAAAAAAAACATTAAATAAACTTAGTTTAATATAACAGCCACAGGCCTAAAGTGTAAGCGTGTTTTAATGGTTAGTTCTCTCTTCTAACATAAACAGGGCTTTCATGTTGCGCGTGCTGAAACTCATCCACGTGAGCGCGATCTGATTTGGGAATAGCAAAAATGCATCATAGACAAATGTTTCAATATTATTGCACATAAAAACAGCTGGTGACTCTGGTGGGATAGAATTTGCAAGATAATGTGTATATATAGCAATAATAAATCTATGTGTGTTTTCTTAATTTCTCCAGTACCGATAGCAGAACCGTTAACATCAGAGTTTATCGATACTCCGGTCTTTTATAATTTAGCCCCGAGACCGATTAAATACCGGGTTTCGGTACCCATCCCTAGTGCAGAGCCAGAGGTGGTTCTGTAGGCAAACATTAATGCCTTGAATTTAATGCGAGCAGCTATTGGTAGCCAGTGCAAATTGATGAACAGAGGTGTGAGGTGTGTTCTTTTCGGCTCATTAAAGATTAATCTTGCAGCACCGTTTTGGATTATTGTAGAGGTTTGATGAAACTGGCTGGAAGACCGGCCAAGAGAGCATTGCAATAGTCAAGTCTGGACAGAACAAGAGCCTGAACAAGGAGTTGTGTTGCATGTTCCGAGAGAAAGGGCCTGATCTTAATATTATATAATGCAAATCTACAGGACCGGCAAGTTTTAGTAATGTGTGGTCTGTGAAATTCAGCTTATCATCAATCACAACTCCAAGGTTTCTGGCTGTTTTTGAAGGAGTTATGGTTGATGAGCCTAATTGGAAGGTGAAATTGTGATGAAACGATGGGTTTGCTGAAACCACAAGCAGTTCTGTCTTAGCTAGGTTGAGTTGAAGGTGATGGTCCTTCATCCAGCAAGAAATGTCTGCTAGACATGCTGAGATGTGAGCAGCTATCGTCAGATCATCAGGATGGAATGAGAGGTAGAGTTGAGTGTCGTCAGCATAGCAGTGATATGAAAAGCCATGTTTTTGAATGACAGAACCTAGTGAAGCCATGTAGACAGAAAAGAGAAGTGGTCCAAGTCCCTGTGGCACCCCTGTAGCAAGATGTTGTAACTTGGATATCTCACCTCTCCAAGATACTTTGAAGGACATATCTGAGAGGTAAGAGTCAAACCACTGGAGTGCAGTTCCTGAGATGCCCTTTCTCAATAGGGTTGACAGGAGGATTTGGTGGTTGACCATATCAAAAGCAGCAGACAGATCCAGCAATATAAGTAATGAAGACTTGGAAGCCGTTCTTGCAAGTCTTAGGTCTTCAACAACTGAGAGCAAGGCAGTTTCGGTGGAATGTCCACTTCTGAAGCCAGATTGGTTACTGTCCAGGAGGTTGTTCTGTGTGAGAAAGGCAGTGACTTGGTTGAATTATTGCCACATACTTTTTTTTTTTGGCGGAGTATATAGGTGTTATTTTCACTTTAACTTAAACGCAATGTAACATGATTTTATTATCGTAATTTTGTCTTTATTCAAATATTATGACGTTAATATTTATTTGGTTATTTATTTGAGAAGGATAAAATTATCAAACTTGTGCTGGCCGCTTGATATTTTAAAAAGCAAATGTTTGTTGTTTAACAAATGTTATTTAACAAACGTAACATTTTCCAATATTATTTCTGAATTAAATTAATAAAGAAACAAAACCAATTAATGACCACTTTGCTATTAAAAACCAAAACCGAACTATTTTAATGGCTGCAACAGCAGCTTTGCAATGGGGAGGAGAGAGAGAGAGAGAGAGAAAGACACGGGGTCTGGTCAGACTCAGGTGGAGAATTCTGATAAGTTGCAGGGCTCTATATTCATTCCCTCGTTTCAATTAAAATAGGACTACAAATAGTAATCGAATAATACCCAGCAATTATCGAATATTACTAAAATGCCCATCCCTAATACAAATACTAATTTACAACATCCAGCAGCACAATGAACTGTTTTGCACAGCTAAATAGGCCAAATGGAGATTGCTGACACCACCTCAAACACTCAAGTTCACGTTAGCTCTTACATTAAAAATAAGATGGAAAAATAAAAAATGAATAGTTTCCATGGATCTAGTCTTTGCATCTGTGTGTTTGATGTTTGGATCATACATAGCTTCTTATAGAACTGGGGGTGTAATTTAGCATATATCTGCTGCGCGTCACCTAAAACACAAATGTCAACATCTGAAGAAAGAGATGAGCAGACACATGAATGTATTTGAAAAAGTGTGATGAGCATATGAGTTTTTGAAATTTTAGGGAAATGCTTAAAGCTGCTCCCTTAAGTTTAGCCTCATTGTCACCATCTGTTGAAAATCTGGTATTGCAGCCAGGTGCGGAATTATCTTCCTTACGTGGGCTGTACTCTGGCACGGCCTCAGCGCGGATGAATCTAATGTTTTTATGTGAATGTGTGGCTATCAGTCACTACACTTAACATGCAGTAAACAGTAAAACAATTGCGATACAAATTAGTGTGTCAAACACTTAGTAATCATAGAATCTAGCCTACGTCTTTGAATATATGACCCAAATCAGAATTTTCACCGTATATTGTTATCTGAACAAGTAACAAGTCTGCCACGTTTGTTCTGCCCAACTGATGAAAAAGCATTACAATAAATTGCGTTACCAACGGTGATTAAATCTAATGATCGGTTAGCTCATGTCAATTATTATTGTTATACTTTATTTTCAAATGATTAATGTTAACAATATCAGCATTGCGTGACTAGGAGTATATAGTGTATTAGCGTGTAGATTTCAATTTCTGTACGGTCTAATCTAATTGTTATGCCATTCGAATTTCATATTAATAAATTATTTTAACCTCAAAAGCAAACTATGCTCCCTTTGAAATGGTTTTCTTTCGAATACAAATCTTGTGTATTAAGGCTAGGGATGGGTACCGAAACCCGGTATTTAATCGGTCTCGGGGCTAAATTATGAAAGACCGGAGTATCGATAAGCTCTGACGTTAACGGTTCTGCTATCGGTACTGGAGAAATTAAGAAAACACACATACATTTATTATTGCTATATATATACATTATCTTGCTAATTCTATCTCACCAGAGTCACCTGCTGTTTTTATATACATTCCAGGGCTCTAGACTAACTTTTTGCACTGGGTGCACTGGTGCGCCTAACTTTTTTTCTTAGGTGCACCGGCACAAAAGTTAGGTGCACCCAAATTTTTATATAGGCAATATTGACTAGTAAACGACTAACTAACAATCTGGTCAACAGAAAGTTCTTTATTTGAAGCACAATTCTACAAGAAAGGTAACTTACTGAAAAAGTGTTGGTGCTTAAAGTGCTTCACTGAGCAGAGATTTAAACTTAAAACATCTCAAGATAAATAAAATCTAAATTAAGTGTTTTAAGGGCGTCAAACTGAACATCTCATGGCTCAATGTATTATGGACTATCCTCCATTGCAGTTACATGCCCCTCGAATGGCCAACTCCTGTAATTTGTCCTTCTTGATCTTTGGCCTCGGCTAAACCAGCTGGCCACACTCTCTCTAGCATCAAACATCTTCCAGACTTGGCCCTTCTACACTGAGTCTTATCAGATCTTCCACTGTGTCTGAACGAAGGGATGCTCTAGTGCAGTGCTTCTCAAACCCCCCCCTTAAACCCATAAAACAATCCTGCGCCCCATCCCACCACAGACTACCAAATAATTGCACTAAACATAATGAAAAAAATAAGTATTTACAGTTTTTATAACCAATTCTTACTATGCAAAAAAGAAGTATACTTAGGCCTTTAGTGTTATGTTAGAAGCATTTTTATACTCATACCTTTTCTTGATTTAATATTTAGAATTTTTTTTAGCTTTATTTTCATTTAAATGTTTAGTTTTGAAATGTTGTATGCATTTGTCATGTTTATTTCATGTCTTTATCTTCTTAAATGTGTGTATATAATATGTATAGTTTTAACTTTTAATTTTAGTTACTTCTTATTTGTAAGCCGCTTTGGATAAAAGCGTCTGCTAAATGACAAAGTAAAGTAAAGAAAAAAATAACTGTTCTGTTCTGTCTAATCGTCTCTCTGTGCTCATACTGTATTTTAATGCAGCCAAATTCTCAATAAAACTGTTTTACTTTATATATTTGACTGTTTATGTTGTCAGTCAACAGGATAAATATGAAATAATGACTGAAACACGTCCCTTTAAGAATTCATAACCAGCTCTCCTTTCCAAGAAGCTAGTCTGCACAAAAATACTAATTTATAATTGTATTGAGCCGTTGTCTGATGAAATCAAATAAGACACAATATAAGACAAGACAATTCCTGTGCTGTGATTTCTTCTATATTTGCATGTACATTTAGAGAAGCAATAATATCTGTTTTAACTGAACGGGCTCCTCTCGCGCTGAACAGAGCAGATGCAGAGAAAGCGCGCTGATCTCGCGCCGTTGCTGCGATCACAGAGACACTCTGAGAGACTCGATTTGTCACTAGTTGCTTTTTTTGGAAAACAAAAAGTTGCTATGGGGGTCTACAAAGGCGCTAAATGTCGTTAAGTTGGCAACACTGCACGCATCTCTACTACTCACCTCTTTCTCTCTGTCTGACTGACTGCAGCAGAAAACGTGACGCATTTGTCAACGCCCACACACACATACAGGAATATCTGGACCACGGCCAATCAGAGGGGGGGTCCGCCCTTCACTATCTCTGATTGGTTTAGACCACGATATAAGCCTAACGGGGGTGTCTTTTTTTGAAACACAGAGTTTCTGAGTCGCGGATACTTTTTTTTTCTTTTCTCGAATGGCTGGACGCACCAGTGCGCCCTGGTATTTTTGTTAGTCGCACCCGAGAGAAATTAGGGCGCACGTGCGACCAAATTGGTCGCACTCTAGAGCCCTGCATTCATATTCAAACATTTGTCTGATGCATTTTTGCTATTCGCAATTCAGAAGCGAGATCGCGCTCATGCGGAGGAGCTTCAGCACGTGCAACATGAAAGCCCTGTTTATGACAGAAGAGAGAACTAAACATTCAAACATCTGCTTATGCTTTAGGCCTGTGGCTGCGGCTGTTAATTTTATTTTTTTATTTCGATTTTGGCTTCTAAGCATTATAGCCGCGTTTCTTCTTCCCTTCACACATTCGTTCCTCCCTAAAACCCAAACTTAACGTCAGAATCAGCTCAATCGGTTATTGTTGTAAAATGCCGTCTTTACTGTTGTTAAACTGCGGGACATGTTTGATAAAGAAACGTTGAAAGCACAATCCGCACGAGAGACGCTGTTCCCCAGGCTGAAGTGTGTGTGTGTGCGTGGAGCGCTCCAAAACACTTTGAGCTTCATGTGCATCCATAGTCGATAAGATACACACAAAATATGTCAAAATGGCCGGCTTGGAGAATATTCACTTAAACACAGTTTATGTCTTAAGTGGATGAGAACAGTTGGGAGAAAATCTGATGTGTGTCAATATATTGTCTTAAAGTGACAGACTGGCGCTTCATCAATGTTAATCAAAGAACAAAACGCAAAGAGAAAATCACTCACAGCTCTTAATCTGTATAACGTTATAGCTTTAATAAGCATCAATCTATCAATACATACAATGAAAACTATGCAGTGTTCATTTACATTTTAATACTTTTAGATTTATTGTGTAGGCTATTACTTTCCTGAACAGTAATGTTAGTGAACCTTCATGAAAAAAGCACTGTTTATTTCATTTCATTTGTATATTTGTTTTATTGAATTTGTCAGTTTGTTTTACTTTATCTTTGTTCATGTTCTTACTGTATCTTATAATATGTATAAAACACTAAAAATGCCTGCACACTGGTGCATTTACAAATTGATGCTTTATATTCATTTCATTAAATATTTATTTTACATTTCAAAATATAAAGCAATATTAATTCAGCTCTTAATTTGTCATATATATATTAGTGGAGGGCATAGATTAATTTTTTTAATCTAGATTAATCTCACTGTAATCTTGGAATTAATCTAGATTAAAATGGCTCATTTGAATTCTGCCGAAGGCATTCAGAATATGTGTGCTACCCAAATAATGACTAAAAGTAAGTCTTTGAGAACGGGTTTCTCAAGCCAGGTGGCGCATTAGACCAGGGGCTCAGCTCCTGTTTCCAAAATGCATCACAAACTTTAATCTCTTCCCGTCCCAATCCCACGAAAAAACTGGGGGAAAATCCCGTCCCGTTCCACTCCCGGAAGAATGACTCCCATTCCCTCCCACTCCCGTGTTGTTTTTTTTTTTTTTTTTGCCGATAACTGTCAATTACAGTAAAAATATAGTACAGATCACAGCGTGCCCACCTTATTAGTTGAATAAAAACCCAAAATGTCGTTTTTTGTTATTATATTGAACTGAAAGCCATCTTATGCACAGTGTTGCACAGATTAAATTTCATGTAAATCATCCATGCTAACACACACGTCTTCTATTTTAATTTTTTAGACATTTCACTCTCTATAGATATATTTTTCAAAGACGGAGTTTCGAAGTTTCTCGCTCAAGTTCACATGAGACCTAAAGCGCATCCTGTTTGCTTAAAAGCGCAACGTTTCGTTGTTATTCTGAGTGCACACAAATAAACGTAGAGTCTTTACAGATTCGAAATTTGTATTAGGCTACTTTTATCTGTATGACCAAAAATGACGGAGATTTTAAGTGAGCGCACCGGAGCCTGTCCTGCAGCAAACGCGCTTCCACACAAACACTTCAGTAGCGCACATTTCTCTAGGTTAACATCATATTGAGCGGCCATGTAAAGTTGCTACTACATACATCTTTCAGATGAAAAGCCATATTTGAGGTTGATGAATGATAGGTGAGCATTTGGATGTCCTGCCCGAGTGTATTACCACATAGACCAGCCGTTAACAATCTGTCCATCACGGACTGCGTCATTCACTTAACCAGCACACCAAAGCAAACAGGAGGAGAGCATAAAGAGACAGGGCAACTAGAATTGAGTTCAGAATTAAAATATACAGTTTATAGTTTATTTATATAAAAGGTATATTTGTGTGTAAAGTTGGGTATCATTACTATTCCCGGTCCCGCCCACTCCCGATTAAATATTTTCCTCTCCTGTCCCAATCACGTGATTCGTAGCGATTTTGTTTCCCATCCCGCGGGATTCCCGAAAAAATGCCAGCCTCTAGTTCGAAGACTCGTTCTCGCCCCCTACAGTGCAATTCAGCTAGGTATACATCCGCGCTAAAATATCAGGGTGAAAGTCATCATAGCTTGCGTAGTATAGACCCAGCTCCCAACCCAACTTTGAGAATAGATTAACGGCGATATATTTTTTATCGCGCGATAAGAGTCTCACGTTAACGCAGCACGTTAACGCCGATAACGGCCCACCACTTATATATATATATATATATATACATAAAACAAAAAGTACCGATAAGAATACCGTTAAAGTACCGAATCGATAAGCAGTATCGGTAAGAGTAGTAATACCGTTAAAACCTTAACGATACCCATCCCTAATTAAGGCTATCTGTAATCAGAAGCCCATTTAAAACTGGAATATAATTTAATTTTGTTAACACAATTCTTTCTGGATCACAATCCGCCATCAAAATTATACATTTAATTATTCTAGCTGCTGTAAAAAAAGGCTATAAATGAGCCGCCACCTGCAGGATCCTCACGTGCGATAGCCTACTATTTGGGAAAACTTATTTGTTTACAGACGCTAACCATTGTGAATCGGGCTAAAGTAAGGTGATAGTTTTTAACACTGTTTCTGTACTTGCTCAAATATTGATTTCGGATAATTTTTAACTAGGGTTGGTATCGTTTTGAGTTTTTTCGATACAGTGTCAAATCGATACTTTTAAAACGGTACCGGTGCCTAAATAGTAGAGATCGACCGATATGGGTTTTTCTAGAGCCGATGCTGATGTTTAAAGGTCAGGGTCATATGTGCTGCCGATTTTTTTTAAGGGCCGATGTCTTTAAGTTTTCCCCTTCGTTTGCATGCTAAAATGTCACACTAATAATAAGTGGATGCATAACATTTCTAAACTTAACATCATTTATTGAACACTGACTTCAACCATCTCTCAAATCTTAATTTTGTGCACTGCACGGTATTAAAATTAAATTTATCCAAACAAATCAATAAACTGACCAAGTGTTAAATATATAAAATAGGTCATATAAAAAAAAAAAACTTTCATTTACAAAAGTTTTAGAGCATTTATCAAGCAGAATCTTTCCAAGTTTGTTGGAACATAAATGTAAACTTAAATATACATTTAAATCAAATAAATACAACTTTATAAATACAAATCAATTAAACTGAAAATATAAAAAAAAAATAATAGTAGTGCTCCAAACACTCTAGTAACCATCAACATTTGTGTTTGGTATAAATGACACAGAACATCTAAAGTGCATTCTAACTTTCTGCTTTTTGCAACTTTCTGCATTTTTATATAAAACATAGTCCTCAAGCAACCAACTGTGAATTAGGGCTGGACGATAATTCGATAACGATAATTATCGAGATATAATTTTCCTCTAAAACGATATGAAAAGTTCGAAAAATGTTCGATATAATGTTTATGCGCCAAAAGCGGAACGAAACCACGTGACTCATTTGAATCGCGCCACACGGACCGTTTATCCGCTCGGATCACAGTTTAAACTGCCGCGCGGCACGAGCTCACTAGAGCAGATGCGTTTACTCTGTCACGTGATCACTAAGCAGTGCTGTGAGATCCAGTCAGTAGGCGCGTTCGACTTAAAGCAGCGTTGCACAGAATGGTCAGTGTAAGACATTAAAGTACCGCGAGAGCCATTCGAAAGCATAGGTTTGATCTGTTCTTATCGCTCTCGCGGTACTTTGATGTCTTACAATGACCATTCTGTGCAGCGCCGCTTTAAGTCGAACGCGCCTAATGTGAGAACACAAGCCGAACATGAGAAACACTGTGCAACGAGACAGTCAGAAGGCTTTTCAATATGCACATCGCCATTATTTACCATGGATTTACTGTAGTAACATTCACTGCACTATGGTATTGTGGCAGAAATGTGGGATATTCACATTTAATATTATTACAGGAGTAATATATAATTATAGTAAGTATGTGTGGTTAAGGCAGCTATAGCATGTGTACATTTATACAGAATGGTTTTAGACTACTGTTTTTCATACAAATAGACTACTTAAAAAACATTTAGTTATATTTGTACCATGGTATTGAGGTGATATGTGTGTGGTTTTAACTGTTTATCATTATTTAAATTAGAGATCGACCGATATATCGGTTGACCGATATTTTTCCCGATATTTAAGCATTTTACCATAATCGGTTATCGGTTTTGTAAAAAAAAAAATATCGGTTTTGAATTATTTTTTTTTATTATTTTTTTTTTACATAATTATACAGAGTATAACCAGCAGTGCAATTTTGTTCTCTGCATTTGACCCATCCAAGTGCACACACACCATGTAACTTTATACAAGGTTCACTCGTTTGAAACACGCTGAATTATATTAACATTTACTATAGAACCATTATTTCGCCAATAAACATCTAAATAAATACATCTCTATCGAAATTAATTATTTATTTTCTCCACAAGCGATCGCAGTTTGAGTATAGTTCTGTGTAAATGCATAGATAAACCGTGCTGTCAGCAGTTTTCATAATTTAGAATGACAAAAACATTTGAATAATTCTGATAAAACATGCCAGTTAACAAATGCAATAAAAGTTTTGTTTGTTATAGCTTATTTCAATATTCCAGAGAATATTATTCAGGGAAATAACATTATCCAGTGAATTATTATTCACTCTTTAGCCTATTAAACAGCTTACAAAGCTAAAACTGTAGTTTAAAATGAAGTTGATGTTTTCCTCGCTTTCCTTATAGGTTTTAAATAAGCCTGTAAGCGCCGTGCGCGTTTTACTTTGACTTTAATATCAGCAGCAATTCGGCGTCAAGCAGTGTTTAAAATAAAAAAACAGCAAATACTGTGGAACCAAATAAATGAGAAACAAATGTTTTTTTTTTTTTTAAACATTATCACTTAGATATGGGGTAATAGATCGTATTCACCTCTCTACGTATTCTGTTTAGGAGGAGAAATACGGTTCTCATGGCGCTGTGAATACAGACTGAACGGCGGCTCAAAGCCGCTGTATGAGAACATGATACACAAACTACTGCTCTCGCTGGATAAAAGAAGCCAGTGTCACACTAGTACACACAAGTTTTGATGGGGAAGTTTTGTAATCAAGGTAAAGCTGATTACAGTGACATGATCGTGCATTAGGCGCGCGTTATGTCCGTTATAAATGATGCGCAAACGAACCGTGTATGTGCGCTCTCGATCTCTATAACATCATATTTCTGCTTGATTATCAGGGACGTGAATAGTGAATAATAATAAAACACTATTTTATGTATTATTATTAAATTAATGCAACATCACAACGAGTATATGCAACATATTTACTTTTCACTTGGTAGATATCGGTGAGTTTTCTCCTTGACTTATGGCGCTTTTCCACTGCATGGTACGGTTCGGTACGGTACGCCTCAGTTCGGGTCGGTTTGCATTTCCACCGCAGTTTAGTACCGCTATAGAGAGGGCGGGATTATTCACGCGTTGTTATAATTGCGCCGCCTCTACTGCCGTGACATCATCGTAAACGCGCCACAAACAAACTCACAACAAAGAAAGGAGACGGAATAGTGTTCTTCACTCTCGGCATGTGGATGTTTTTAACAACAATGGAGAGGCCGATGAGAATGCTTGTGATTTACCCCCAGCAGCAGAGACTGTGGTGACAGTGACACGGGCTATAGAGGAGGAGAGCAGGGATGTTCGTGCAGGTGTGCTGCGTTACTTGATTAGTTAACTATTCATGCAGCGTGTTCTGTAAAGTGAATTATCAATAAACTTTTGAATATTTCAAAATGTACAATGTATCCCTTGTTATTTTTTATTTATGTGATGGTTTTTATAATCGCGGCATTAATCATTTGTCTTTTTCAAGAGATTCATTACGTGCTCATACAATGATACATATTTAATATAGTCTGGAGGTACACTTATTCGATCAGATTGTTTTTAATTGAAGCAAAACACAGATACAGAGGTAAAAATATAAACAGAAAACATACTCTGAAAATATAGCAAGTTCAAAAGTAACGTTATACATAAGGCTTTTTCCTTCGGCGTCGTGCCATCAAGCTCTCACTGGATCCGCTCCTCGGCTATCAACGAGAGGAACGTCTGAACTTCCTCAACAGACAACGACACTGCTATTTTGTGGTTGATGCAAAAATGTGCGTTTGTTTAAACAGAAGTTGCGTCCGATCCTTCGCTGGCTGTGCTGATTTAAATCTAGCGGGTAGGGCTGTAGAGGAGGGTCTCGTGTCGCAAGTTCAGTGACGCAGTAATGACGATTTTCTCCGGCCAATCAGTGATCAGCAGAGTTTACACGTCACGTTTTGGTAACGGTACGGCTCGCTTGGAACCTCGACCGAAGTGGTACTAAAAAAGTACCAGGTACCAGGTACAGTACCCAGTGGAAAACCCCCCAAAAGTGAACCGTACCGTACCGTGCCGTACCATGCAGTGGAAAAGCGCCATTAGATTAATGTCAGACTCAGAAGTCAACAGGCATAAAACGGGCGCTTTTATACATTTGGTTTTGAAACTCTTCCACATCGTTTTGTCTGTCACCTCACTATTCTTGTCAGTCATCTCTCTTCACGTGATAAATGAAATCTGATCTGTGATGTAGAGGTCTGCGCGGGACTATTTTAGGTTGTATTCCGCACACACCCGCTCCCGCGATATATTCTGTTTGTTCAAATTTCTGCTGAAAGAAAGATAGCTAGGCTAACAAATACAAGTTTAGTCTGCACAAAAGTGTATTTATTTTATTCGTCTTGTCAAGAGTCTTGAATTTATTGACTGATAAATGTCAATAACATTTTGCTGCCAACACGGAATAAAGTTTCATAGAGAGGAAAAAAGTTATAAAAAAATTGTAATCCCTATTATAATTTGTTTTGTCAGGATATAATTTGTTTATGCTAACATTCAGCCTACAACACAATAGGAAAAAAATTTAGGTTTAGCCTAATAGCTATTTTATTAGTCTTGTCAAAACACTAAATTCATTTAACATCTTGCTGTTAACACAGTGAAAAGTGCAGCAGAGAAAAAATAAATAAATTCGACACAGTCTGTCATTTAAAATGATAGGATAAGCATATTACAAAAAAAAGGAAAGAGAATTGCACGTCCTTCAAGGACAGCGGAGTAAGAAATTCCGCGGAGTAAGAAATCTGGTCGGGACAGCTGCGGCAATGCAGACCTATACTGCTGTGATGCAAGACTCTTGTTCGTTCGTGCGTTGCATTTAGCAGCCGCGTTCAGTTTTAATTTTAGTGTCCTCTATCTGAACGAATTTATTTGTATTAATATAAAAACAATCTAAACGACGGTGGGGGACGGTGCCACGGTGAGCAAGTGATGTAACAGTGTTGCGGCTTAACACCAGTATAACCGTCATCACGTCTATCGCGGCAAGCCTACTTCACTCTGTTATTTATTTACTTTATAACAGTAAATAAATATCGGTTCTGAATATCGGTTATCGGTACATAAACGTATAAAGTATCGGTATCGGTTATAAAAAATCCATATCGGTCGATCACTAATTTAAATGTATGCTACTATAAGAGACCAATGCTTAATAAACATAACTTGGTCAGAATACATTATACCATATAAAACTGAGGTTGCTACAGATGTTACTGATGTAAAGATGTTACTGATTTTGATAATGAACAAAAATGTTACTGCATCCTAACTCAAGCTACGATCAAATGTGTATTTCTAAGAGACAAAAAAGTGATATTATTATCATTTATTATGAGGCAACCCAAACCGGTTTCTTGATTTTGAAACAATATCAACTAAGAAATTTCCTGTAGCTTCTGTAGCTTTCCTGTAGCTCAACTGGTAGAGCATGGCGTTAGCAACGCCAAGATCATGGGTTCGATTCCCAGGGAAAACAAGAGCTGATGCAAGAAACTTGAATGCAATGTAAGTCGCTTTGGATAAAAGCGTCTGCTAAATGCATAAATGTAAATGTAAATGTAAATGTAAGAAATACATATCTATTTAGATAATTATTGTGTTAAGGAAAATTAATGGTCTGGTTTCTAAAACTTTCACTTTGGAGCAAAAATCTGGCTTTAAACTTGAAAGAAATAAAGATTTGACATTTATCGTGATAATTATCGATATCGACTGATATGAAAATAATTATCGTGATAATTTTTGGGGCCATATCGCCCAGCCCTACTGTGAATGCACTTGACTTCTATTAAAATCTATTTTAAAATCTATTTTAGTGAAAATAACATGGCAGCAAACCCCTCATTTTTGAGTGAAGGAATTTATGTAAACATTACAGAACAATATAAAGGAATGTGCTTTCATTTGAACTCATTTGCTGTCCCTGAGTCTTCCTCACTCTACCCATCTTTCACTGAAAGTTCGGCAGGTTGTCATGCAGGAAACACAACTGCATGTTCTTTCTCAGCTGTATATGTTAACTTAAAACATAACCGACTGTGTTTACCAGAATACTTGCCAAAACGGGTATTTAAACAACTTTGTGTATGTATCCGTCCGTTGAGGCGTTATCTGAAACGCGGTTTCTGAATCGTGCCTTTCTGACTCTCTCTGCACGCGTGCGCTTCAGTGTGTGGGGCAGCGGCTGAGCGCGAGTCCCGAAACACGTGCAAATGATACACTTTCACTCTATGGTGGTTAAACTTATCAGTTAATCCACGAATCACATGCGTGCCGAGCCGTGGGGACTGGTCTATGGAAACCCAGCTATTGTCTGCATCAAACCATGCTTCTGAACAAACACCGTCACACACCATTCTGGGCTGTGTCTCCGAGCATGGTGCTGTCTGTGAGCGGGGGCGGAGTAACGTAGCCCGCAGCCCTGTAGTGTTTTTGAGAGATGTCGCCTTCTCCACCCCATGCACAGAGCGAAATTCTCTGACTCAGATACAGGAAAAATAAAACCGAACTTATAACATTGGGGCTAATATGATAGCAAGCAAGCCCCTGATAGTTTTCGACTACAGTCCTTAAAGTTAACTGCAAGTAAGCGAACCTTCATCCAGCTGTAGCATTATACCAGTTCCCGACGGTTCTGTGCTATTAGTTTTTTCTTTCACTGAGTGAAGCAACTCTTCATAGTTTACTAGTAATATATAGTAAATATATGGCCATAGGACTTTGAAATATCAGAATTTAAGCCTTGCCTTTATCTCCCAGGACTGTTGAATCTTCCAAAAGTTTTGGCTTGGGGTCCTTCATATACAGCAGCAGCGCACGTTCCACCGCACCAATAACACGGGGCTGCCCGCGGACATGCCTGACTTTAAATCGGCGCTACTAAACGTGGATATTCGGCCGATGCCGATATATAAAAAAATGACAAATATCAGCCCGATATATCGGCTGGCCGATATATCGGTCGACCTCTACTAAATAGTGCCTGAACCGATACTTATAAAAAATGTAATTACCAATTAATAATTGGATTGGCCGTTAGCACTAGACACATGGTCCCGGTTTCACAGACAGGGCTTAGACTAAACCAAGATTAGATCATAGTTCAATTAGGACATTTAACTCTTTAAGCTGCACAAGGATGCCATCGCACTGAACGCTCTTAGTTTCTATATGTCATTGGAACGCTCTTAGTTTGTACATGTCATTGTTTACAAATAGATTAAATGAAACGGGACAAAATTAATCTTGACAAACTATATATCATTCTGAAAGTCTAAGCCTCAAGCATCGACGATAGATCGCTGTTTTTCGATGGAAAGCTTATAAGGAATGTATTTGCTAAATTTGTATAAACAGTAACATCAAAACATCCATAATTCAAAAGCAGTAGATACCGGCTTCGTGTAATATTGAGTCACAAACGCATCTACTTCTGTAAATCCCGGTTTAGTTTAGGGATACAACGATACCATTTTTTCAGAACCGATCCGATTCTGCAAATTCTGAGGATCGGCCGATCCAATCCGATACCAGCGCATTTTTCTTTTCTTATTTTTAATGTAATTTAGAATTTCTATACTTCTCTGTGTTGACCCGATCATCACTCTTCTGTGTGTTAAACACAATCTATTACAGTGTTTCTCAACTGGTCGGTCAAAACTGCTGGGTATGCAGCTCAAAAGTGGGTTGTGAGACCATTCTGAGAGGGTCGCGGATTATTTACAGCCAAAGAAACGACATCAGCAAAAAACGTAATTCTAAATGCTTTTCTGATGCGAGACTTTTATTTTAAAAGACATGCACGAAAGCTGTTGTCACTTCTGTCAGATCATCTGACTCCGAGGCAGTCTAAGGAAAGAAAGAGTGCCTGAGAAAAACGCGCTGTCCCAATTCAGTATCTGAGGTCAGATGAGATGTTGACATGTTTAATGTCAGTGTCATTATTCCACGTTATTTTCGTAATGCGTTATGAAATAAAAAGTCTCTCACCTCAGAAAAAAACTAACTGTCCTGTCAGAGGTTATACTGTGCTGGTGGCGCGCGCTCTTTAGCACTTGCGCGAACGCGGCGCCGTTACGTTATATAACTTCACTAAAGTGCAGAAACTACAAGCATGCAGCAGTACAGTACAATAAAAGTAGCCTACAGCACCAACAAATCACATAACTGTACTGCGTGTGTTTGCTGGGAAGGATTTGCATGACGGTGTGATATTCATTCTATTCAGGAGCAGTTTCCACGTTTCATTAACAGTCCCCTAGGTTGTTTTTATAACCAAAAAATACCATGATATTTTAACTGAATTTCCTCAGCTGTCGCAGATGTTACAGTCTATGCCTGGCTTTCTTAACCGGAGTCTGAATGTGTGTAGTCCATGTCAGGTCCTCGGAGATGTTTAATAGTAGTAGTAGTAGCCTTATTCATAGCAATAATACATGGCTCAACTTAAGCAATTTCTCAAAATAGTTCTGGATCATGCTTTTTGTTTATGTTTGCAGACCGACACCAGTGTTTCCCATAGAATTTAAAATCCAAAGAATTTCTCTGCCAGCAGGAGGTGCTGTTGGAGCAGAAAACCATAGTGGTTTCCCGGTAATAGCGGTTTTCAAAGTAATGCGCTCTAATGCTACTTTATCAGGCATTACAGGAAAAACTAAATTAAAATGACATCGAAGCTTTTCAGATGCTCGGTTCTTTTCAAAAATGCAAAAAAATACCCACACTGCATTTCAATTTCGAAACGTGCAGTGCACAGTTTAGTCAACAAAGTATAATCCTTTTGGAAAATCTATTTGTGATTTTCCTTTTTTATTTGCCACAAATAAATCAATAAATGGGAAACACTGGGCAATGCTATAAGTCAAATGGCCATAATCTAAGTGATAACAATTAATAATAAAATACTCATATTTGCAGTGAAATGTCACCCTATTATCAAACGTCAAACTCACTGGATGTCATGGCAAAAAATGTCATTAAGGAAAAGTTTAATCGCCTGCGCTTTCATTTCGGACCATCTCCAAAAAGACATTTAAAAACTAAACAAATGATTTACAAGTTTAACATGCGTTTATCAAAGTAGGAAATATAATTAGTGCTCTTGAAATACGAAATGGAGGTGGGTCCGGAATGAGTTTCCTCCGGATGCGGACCGGAGTCTGGTCTTTGAGAAGCACTGATCTATAGTGTCGAACGCAGCACTAAGATCATCAAGTAAAACTAGCAATGAGATGCAGCCGTGGTCTGACGCAAGAATTGAGCAGACAAATTTTTCTAAAATTTTAGACATAAACAGAATATTTGAAATGCGTCTGTAATTTGCCAGTTCACAAGGATCTAGTTTTGGTTTCTTAATAAGAGGCTTAATAACTGCCAGCTTGAATGGTTTTGGGACGTGACCTAAAGATAGCGATGAGTTAATAATACTGAGAAGCGGTTCTTCTGCTACAAGTAACAACTCTATCAATAATTTAGTGAGTACAGGATCTAATAAACATGTTGTTGGTTTAGATGCATTGATAAGTTTATTTAGCTTATCCTGTCCCATAGTTGTAAAGCACAGCAGATTTTCTTTGGGTGCGATGAATGAAACTGAAGTACTAGATGCTGTAGAATCTACATTTGTTATTGTATTTCTGATGTTATCTATTTTATCAGTGAAGAAATGTATAAAGTGATTACTATTAAACTGTGAGGGAATATTTAGATCTGGTGACATCTGTTTATTTGTTAATCTAGTCACTGTGCTAATTAAAAACCTTAGATAATAACCAAAACAATCCAAGGTTTTTAATTAGCACAGTGGCTAGATTAACAAATAAACAGATGTCACCAGATCTAAATATTCCCTCACAGTTTAATAGTAATCACTTTATAAATTGCACTAATTTATAAAAGTAATCACTTTTGCGGATATGCTCGGTCCTGGCAGCTTTTAGAGCCTGTCTATAGCTGGACATACTGTTTTTCCATGCAATTCTAAAGACTTCAAGTTAGTTTTTCTCCATTTGCGTTCAAAATTACGAGTTTCTTTCTTGAGAGAATGGGTATAACTGTTGTATCATGGCGCAGCACGTTTATCTCTAACCTTTTTTAAATTACTGGGGGCAACGGTTTCTAACGCATTAGAGAAGATAGTTCCCATGTCGCTAGTAATTTTGTCTAGTTCACTTGTATTTATGGGTACACAGAGCAATTGAGGGTAAATCAGGCAGGTTATTTGTGAATCATTTGTGTCTTTAGTGACTTGAACAATAGTTCTGCCTGGACGATAATGCGGAGCCATATATTTAATATCAGTAATATGCAGCATGTACGATACCAGAAAATGGTCAGTAACATCATCACTTTGAGGTACGATATCTGTCAGTAAGATCAATTCCTTGCGATATAATTAAATCTAACGTATGAATAAAACAATGAGTGAGCCCGGTAACATTCTGCTTGACTTATTGGTCAATAAACGCAAGTCCTGACGCTTCATTTGTATTATCTACGTGAATGTTAAAATCTCCTACAATTATTGCTTTATCAACATTAAACAATAAGTCTGAGAGAAAATCTGCTAATTCTTTTAGAAAATCTATATATGGCCCTGGCGGTCTATACGCAGTAGCCAGAGCAAGAGATAGGACAGATTTATTTTGCATATCTGACAGTGTAACATTGAGAATATCACTATATATTGTTGCGACAACGCTACCACGACCAGTCTGATAAGGGTCATGCTTATAAAAGTAGCTTGGTGGAGTAGATTCATTTAGACCAATATAATCATTTGATTTAAGCCAGGTTTCAGTCAGGCAGAGTACATCAAAACTATTATCTTTGATCATTTAATTTACAATAACTGCTTTGGGTGTGAATGAACGAATGTTTAGGAGCCCAAGCTTTAAAAATAGTTTTTGGTCATTTATTTTGCATTTTTCTGTTTTAATCTGGTGTAGCATAATTATACGAAGCTATTATTTCAGCTACGGGGAATTATTTATTAAAGATTCAATATTGCTTTTATTAAAGTGATATTAATCTTTAACTTATGATTTATACTGTATTAACGACTCGTCCAGCGATCGCTAACATCAGTATATCTTTATCAATTTAGTTTATTTTGCTCTCGTGGCAAACGAGCATTTGCATTCTCTCGGATGGTCTCCAGCGATGGTGAGGCGAGAGATCCGCGTCCAGCTTCCGGATTGTCAGCGAGCAGCAAGTTGAAGTGCGAGGATCAGGACGAAGGGAGAGAGAGGACGATTTTCAAACTGGTGTCCAGTTTTAAACAGATGGATTTCAGCACGCCCCCGGCGGCTAAACCAATCAAATTGTTTGTGTGGGGCAGAGCCTCGCCCCGCGTGACTTCTTGGCCATGCTCACGTCATCTGATATTTAATTTATCACGTGAACGATATACAGGTACAGACCTTTTATACGTGCTGTAATCATACATTATGATGCTAAAGAATAACGGTCATCTACACCACTTATTTACTGATGATGATAGTTTTTTTTTAGAGACTAAACACTGCATTTGGCCCACAAAGTATATATACTGCACAGTTAAGGCACAGATTTAAAATCATTCCACATTTCCTAAATCATTCACATCAAGCATATGAAAGGCAGAGTACAACATTAATATCCATATGTTTCTTGCATAGATGGTTTTTATATTCAAGGAATAACTGACTGTCTTGGTGCAACAAAGGAAGCACATGTGGATTGGCTCTCCTTTGTCTTGTGTGTCTTCATGCCTAACTGGCATTACACTGGTATAGATTGGACACTGCAAGTACTTCTATAATTTAAGTGGGTAGAATAAAAGTCATCATAGCAGTTATTTGAGAATTGGCTTACTATTCAGATGGAGCGTAGCGTCCTGGAGATGTTGTCTGACAGGAGTCCCGCCCCCAACTCTGCTGGGGTGCAGGCCATCAGCTCGGAAAAGCTCTAAGACGCTCCCAGAAAAGATTACAATTATTAACAAAGAGAAGTTTCTGATCTTTACACCATGACAACAGCCATTCGTTTAAAGCAAACAGTCTACTGAAACTTTTCTGTATTTTAGATACAGTCTTACAGTTTTCGGAGAGAATGGTTGAAAGACTTTGAGTGGCTCCGCTATGAAAATGCACTGTGCTCTATGAACTGCATTTACTTTAAAGCCTGTTGTCAGGTAACAGCATTCCCCACCGAATCTACACATTTTAAGCTTGAGAGCTTGGTTAAATACATAGAGAGTGCCAAGCACACACAAAATGCAGAGACAAATGTGTGGCAAAATGTTCAGGATCATCAGGTTCAATCTTTAAGGTCTTTAATCATCAGGATGCTCACATAGGGGTCTGTGATAAAATCGTAATTGTTGTTTTAACGATGTGTGATTTTGACACTGAGTATATTGCAAAACCTAAACAAAACACCTACATTCAGTGCACGCATACATGACTTGATGAAGTCTAGTATGTTAGATTAGTGCATGTGCGCACTTAGAGTGCGTTGTTTTTCACTGTATGATTCAGTCTATTAAAATGCATCACAAAATTCAAGATATGGTGGCTTTATATCATTTCATATAGTTAATATCACATGAAGAGTGCAGTTTTTTCCTCCAAAAATCAGCAAGATTACAAATGTTATATTGATTGTATACAACAGTTCAATAAACAAGAAGTTAATATTAAGATATTTATGTTTTAGACGCCATATATGTTGTTTTTGCACCATTTCGACAACAAAAATAATTCCAAACTCAGCCACAGCACTGTTTCATGTCTCTGAGAAACATGACGGCGTTTCGTTCATGAATGAATCAACCGTTTTAATTATTTGGTTCAGTCGCAATGACTCACTCATTAACAGTGACTGGCGGTTTTAATTTCACATTTAAAGTATCTTAATTTGTTTTTTATATATATAATTTCAAATATCGGTATTCAACGTTTTGTTTACAGTATTACAAAAAATTACCATAAAAGGTAAACATTTTAACGTATTGGAAAATATTAATTTCTATCACTGCTGAGAACTGACCACCACACAGAATAAGAATATCAAAGTCAGCTGTCCACGGTAATCCTTAAGATCAGCACAATAACACTCAGCAAAATATAGTCTAATTATCGTTATCGATAAAATCCTAGAAAATAGAGAGAGTTTTTTGTCAATATCGCACAGCCCTATCTGCCAGCCGTTACGTGCAATTGGCAGATATGAATCTAAAATGTAACACTGCATACACCATCCTAACCCTCGCCAAAGAGGAGCGCTCTCTCTGTTTAACCCAACTCAGATTAACTTAGGTGGTTTACAAAAGAAATCTGTCAGTGTTCTTTTAATTTTCTCTCTTCTTCAGCCCTTTGCATTTCCCACGGTAGTTAGCTCCCTAACACCTGACTGTGGAAAGCAGTGACTGGGTCATTGACAGCAATCTAAAATCGGCGTTTAAGTTAAGAAATGTAAAGATGAAATCTGTTAATATAGCATTTGTAGTTGTGGTGCTCATTCATTTTTTTTGTGGGCGCTTCTACATTTTAGCTGGTGCCCTCAAGTAAAAAAAGTTAATTTCGAGCCCTGGATAGTCTAAAATCAAGGATTTAAAATGTATTGCATCCTGGTCAGCATCCAATTCACACGCCAAATCCTGAAGAAAACTTACATTAACCTGGTAATATGAATTATATTACGGTTTTATTTATTTGTAAAAAATGTAATATAGATTCTCCCAACCTAAACACAACCATCTGTGTTTATGCAAATACTCATCGAAACGGACAGTGACACTTTGTGTGTGTTTGTCCATTCAAGTGTGATGTGATGCCAAAGAACTCAATTCAGTATTCGTATGCTGTTAAATTAAAATTCATATCTGATGAAACTCTTTATTTTTGTATTTATTTTTTAATGAAGTATGCCCACTCGGGTACTTTTCTGGTAAAATCTTACTAAACAAGATTTTAGAGTATTTATGATATGTTAATTAAAAAAATCTTGTGTAATTTTAACTGCTGTATTTTTGTGTTGAGTGCTTTGACTCCGTGTTGCTTCAAGTGCATCATTCTGCACACGAGATGTGCATAAGCGCTTTGTGCCACTCTATATTGGAGCCTTTTTCATTATGATAGTTTTGCACAATGAATGAGAATTAATAGCCTTTCTTGTTCTGTCCTATCTATTATATGTTGTTGCCTCCATTATGGTGCTATACATTTAAAATAAATATTTTTATTTATAGTATATATTTATATATAAATATATTTACTTGTTTTTCATGAATGCATTTTACAACAATACAAAGAGCAATGTAACATTTTACCAGATTTCGTACTACACTAAAGTATTAACTATAAATCAAACGAACAAAACATATTTCTCTAAACTCTTTCAGGAGTGCTCAGATAGCTGACCTGCAACAGAAGGTCTTGGATGCGGATAATGAGGGACGGACAAAGCAGCGCTGGGATTCTATCACAACCATAGTAGAGGCCAAGAGCGCCCTGAAGATTCTCATGACTGAGGTAAAGGCAAAACATTGTAATATTTAAGGATTACTACTAGTAGTAGTATAAATATTTTCTTCATAGAAGTAAAAATAGTTAAGTGGGTTATTTAAATGGTTCCTTTTAAAGGGCAGTTCTTTTTGCTGTTTACACTTACAAAATGTACCATAGTCTCCACCAAAGTACCATCGTAACTACTGTAACATAATAAAACTTAAATAGATTACTAGGCGATCTGGTCTTCAAATAGTCTACAGTTTTCTCCACTGGATTTTGAGACAGGGAGGGGGCGAATTTTTGGTTAAGTTGAGTTAAGTCTGGTGCACATTAAGAGTTCACAGTTGAAAGTTCCACCCCCTTTTCAGTGACCAAATTGAACAGAAACAGGTATTTGTATTGTTTTGTACTAGGGTTGTGATGGTGAGGAAATTTTCCCACCGGTTAATCGAAGTGTGACAACACCGGTTATACCGGTATCACCATGGTGGGGGTGTCGTTTGAGTTTTTCCTCGCTTTCCTTTTGTTTTAAATACCCTGTAAGAGCCGTGCGCATTTTACTTTGACTTTCGTATCAGCGGCAATTCGGCGTCAAGCAGTTGTTAGTTTTTAGTTCTTTTTAGTTTTCCTCTTTCCCTAATTTTCCTTTGTTTAAATTGCTTATAAAAGTACCATGCACATTTTATTTTCACTTTGAAGAAATGTAATTCAAGCAACAACAAAATACAACGTTGAACATAGGGCTGTGACGGTATTGGATTTTTTCCTACCACGGTGAAGCAGCAACAAATATCGCGGTTTGGCGGTTAATCGCACGGACCCCCCCACCACCACCACCCCCATAAAAAAAATGTACGTGGTCGCACTTGTGCAAGTGCATGGTCTGCTACTCCAAAGCGTCTGCTTCTGCGCTCTGCAGAGCCACAGCACTTTGTAGCAGGAGTCAGATTTCACTGATCACATGAAGAGAGGTACTTTCAGAGCGAGCGCTTCGTGGGTAGAGCCTACACTCACTGCATAAGCACGAGCGTGAAGTAGGGGTCGACCGATATGTGTTTTTCAGGGCCGATACCGATTATTACAGATCAAGTAGACCGATAACCGATATTTTGAACCGATATACGTGTCCGGTGTAAAAATGAAAATGAATGCCAAAATTTATAATAACAAGAGCTCTGACAAAAAAACGTTCTTTAAATGCTTTTAAACATGTCTTTAATTCTGAAAACTGTTAATAACAACAACATTAAATAAACAGTAATATTAATAATATTAATAATAACATAAGTACAGAGATCACCCAGAAGCATTCTGTAAACATTTTGTAAAACTTAAAGTAAAGGTATTTAGCTTATTGTGTGATTATTCTCAACAAAAGTTGTAATAATTGTTGTAGTTGTATTACGTATACAGTAATATATTCGGCTAAACCGAACTTATATTTTGACAGGTTGCCATGAGGACCTTTTAAGTTTCTGTAGCCTATGTATATATGATATGACGATCGTTTTACTCAAATGAAACGGTCAAATGCTCATGAAGTGACTCTGCGAGCAGTTCTGGGGATGTTGTTCATGTATTGATGTCCTCATTTAGTGAGACGGCAGACGCAGTCACTGCGAGCGTCACGTGCGCTTCAGTATGTATGTGTGCAGTAAATGAAACCGCACGTCTGTGTCATTCATTAACAGAGATGCAGAACATGCAGGATTCATATTTAAAGTGTTTTTGCGGCTTAATATTTATAGATACTAGTCCATAGCGCGAGTCGATTTAAGTGTACTGACCTACTTTTGATTTATTCATCCAAACTTCGACACATTCCGTGACATTCCGCGTTATACGGTAAATTCCATTATATGACTGCATTCCGCGATTCCGCCCGCATTTTTCCGCATCGCGGACATCATGGGTTATATTGAGGTGTTTTGCAACTTCAGCAACGTCTGCTGCTGCTTTACCTTTGAGAGACAACTGATGCGTGATCACTGAGGCAGCTCCAGTTAGCAAGTGCTCTCGGTGTGAGACTGTCTTCAGTTTTCCACGACTCGTGACTCTCTACATATCAGATGAGCGGTGGGTGGAGATTGCTCTCAGAGATTGAGAGATCGCCTCACTCTCACAGAGTGTTGAGCTCAGACAGGCTGCATCGAGCCAAATAGTGCATTTAAACATTACATAGTTTCACCTGTATTATTTATTCACCAATAAATAATGTCACCTGTAAATAGTATGTTTGTTTGCATTAAAAAAAAAAAAAAAATTATCGGCAAATCTGTTTTGAAAATGGCCGATATCGATAATCGGTAAAATGCTTAATATCGGCGCCGATAATCGGTCGACCCCTAGCGTGAAGGTGCACGCAGCAGACTAAGCGCACTGAAGTATTTGGTTTTCAAACTAAAGTATAAGACTGCTTCTTAAACCAGAGAAAGTGACACAAATAATACTGATGAAAAATAATGGGTTGAATGTTCAACACTTTCGTTACGATATAGCTATAAACTATGATAAAAGTTCATCAGCATGCATTGATTAATCTAATGTTGTATCAAAAAAAAAAATGAGAAAGTTATTCCAAAAGTGCGACCAGTGTGAAGAATGAGTAGAGCCCTGAATGACTTGATCAAGAACGCATGCATCTTGTAAATGAACATGGAAATGAATAATTATACAGTCGGTCTTAATTATTTTTAAAACAGCAAATTAAATTAACAATAACAACAAAATAATATTAATCTCTATAACTTTGTTTTTTTTTTCGATATCTTCTGAGTTTAATAGGAATTATGGAACAGTCTTTGTCATCGTTTGTAACCCATTCTTTTTTTTACAACAAATTATTAAAAGAATAACAACCTGAGCAAGCTGCAGAAACAACAAGCCGATCTCAACATGCCCTGTGCTTTGTTCTGATGAGATGTGCTAAACTTTGATTCCTATTTCTTTAAACGTTGTTTTTCGGGTAACAGTCCGTGTATATAAATGCACTTGTCCAAACGCAACTTGTTGATAACTGTTTGTTGAAACGCATCGTTTGTAACAGCAAAATAGGGTGTAATTAATATTATTTGACAATTTGTTAGGCTACATTTATAATTTTAAAGTGCAAAATAAAAGAGGCTTCTTTTCTTCCTGACCCGACCGTTCCCGCTAAATATATCTCGTTTCCACTACTGAAAGAGAAAGAGATAACAAATAAAAATGTATTCTGCACAAAATGTATTTTATTGTAGGCTATTTATTTTATTCGTCTTGTCCAGAATCAAATTCGTTTGAACATTTTGTTGTCAACATAAGTGCCGCAGAGACAAAAAAAAACATTCATGTAGGCCAGTTTGTACAAAAAATGTAAAAATAGCATATTTGTTATTTTAATTTTTCTTGTCAAAATACAACATGTTTAACATTTTGCTGTCAACACAGTAGGAAAAGTGTTGCAGAGGAAAAAAAAGACATCTGTCATTTATATTTATATGCAAAATATGAACATCCTTCAAGGACCACCTTTTGCTCCGTCCTTATTCTGCTCTGTCACTCATCAACGGGGCTCTAGGTAAAACCCTGCTGTGCCGCCCCCCACTTCACTCAAATACGATTTTAAAGATGCATGTGAAAGATTGGATCATTTGTTTGACAAAACTACATTAAAATAAAAGCAGACACGGGCATGTTTTATTATTATTAAATGTTTCCCCTACTGCAATGTAAAATAAATAATAAGTAACCACTAGTAAAGCTGCAAATGCTAATTAAGTGTACAAGCCTGAAGTGGCCATGGGTAGATTTGGGAGAATCCTCAGTGAGCAGCGCAAAACAGCTGGTGTAGTCAGGGCTTAATCTGAACAACCCCGGTCCTGATCGGCACCTCCGAACTCCGATCATCCCATTTGGCGGATCCTCTTCCTCCAGTGAAAGACGTTCATGTCAGGATTATTATATTTTTCCATTTTTAAATTCCCTTTTATTTTAATATTGCTTTCAATTTTCGCTATAAATGTAAGTTTCTTGTTTATTTTTTTATAATTTGGTTAATTTTAGTGTAGTTTTTATTTTGTGAAGTTTTCTACCCTATAAAGTTTAGTTTCGGTTTTAATTTTAGTAATTAAAGTTTAGCAGAATTAAAATAACACTACCAGAGCACGGACCAAAGACATTTTAATTTAAGCTTATTGACGCAAACCACTAGCGACACTAAATTAAAGCATGCTGAGATTGATTAGAAAATTGTTAATTTGATTATTTTATTTAGTTGCTGTTGGTTTCATTTTGTTTTAGCTTGTCATTGTTTTTTTTATTCTTTCTTTACTTGTCTTAATGCCTTTATTTTGTCAAATACAGTTCTTAATACAACATATTTCACCGTTTAAACATGTATACAACATTTCTTATATTTAAATTCGTTTAACAAGCATTTTAGAAGTAAAAATAAAAAATGTCATAGTCTCAAAAAGACTGATGTGGCTCGTTTAGGTGACCTGGTTTGCTTTGCATAAAATACAATCTTTTACGGTTTTATAGATTAAATGAAACAAACCTATATTTGACAAAAAAAAAAAAAAAAGTAATTGGCACTGGGAACTGCTCTCACCCTAAGACAGGGGTCGGCAACCCGCGGCTCTTTCATCCCTCTCCGGTGGCTCGCTGTAGCGTGGGTGTATAATACGCGGGAGAGGTGTCCCCCGACTTTTAACTCTTACCCTACACTTTTTCTAAGTCAACTGTGTTAAAGTATAGGGTTTTCAAGGGCCAATGTGAGTAAATCTACATTTAAATTAAAAGAGAAAAGATATTCACGTCATTTTGGATACATTTTATTCATATCCAAAACGATGTGAACATCACGGAGCGTTGAACACTCTCAAGCGCTGTATGTTTAATTCATTCTCGAAGCTAGAGGGCGCTCTCGCGCAGAAAGTACAAAACGGACTCACGTGAGAAGTAATTGTAACGTTTGACAGGCATCCCACTATCGCTGTAGCTAAGCTTAATAACAAGCATAAAACTTAACTGGTGAAACGTGAAGACGATATGGTTTGTGTTTTTCAAGTCTTCTTCAGGTAATAAATATGAATGATATAATGGTAATTTACAGCATTAATTACAGTACAGAAGCTATACAATATGTGACCCTGGACCACAAAACCAGTCGTAAGTGTCAATTTTTCGAAATTTAGATTTATACTTCATCTGAAAGCTGAATAAACAAGCTTTCCATTGATGTATGGTTTGTTATGACAAGACAATATTTGGCTGAGATACAACTATTTAAAAATCTGGAATCTGAGGGTGCAAAAAATCTAAATCGCTTTTAAAGTTGCCCAAATAAAGTTCTTGGCAATGCATATTACTAATCAAAAATTAAGTTTTGATATATTTACGGTTCAAAAATCTTCATGGAACATGATCTTTACTTAATATCCTAATGATTTTTGGCATAAAAGATAAATCGATAATTTTGACCCATATACTGTATTGTTGGCTATTGCTATAAATATACCCCAGCGACTTTAGACTGCTTTTGTGCTCCAGGTTCACATATATTTTCTGCCTTATTCTGTGAAAAAAATGGATAAAAATAAGTGTTTGTAGTATATACAGTGGGGCAAAAAAGTATTTAGTCAGCCACCAATTGTGCAAGTTCTCCCACTTAAAAAGATGAGAGAGGCCTGTAATTTTCATCATAGGTATACCTCAACTATGAGAGACAAAATAAGAAAAAAAAATCATGTTATGCTGGAAAATACGTATTTGGTCACGTACAAACAAACAAGATTGCTGGCTCTCACAGACCTGTAACTTCTTTAAGAGGCTCCTCTGTCCTCCACTCGTTACCTGTATTAATGGCATCTGTTTGAACTCGTTATCAGTATAAAAGACACCTGTCCACAACCTCAAACAGTCACACTCCAAACTCCACTATGGCCAAGACCAAAGAGCTGTCAAAGGACACCAGAAACAAAATTGTAGACCTGCACCAGGCTGGGAAGACTGAATCTGCAATAGGTAAGCAGCTTGGTGTGAAGAAATCAACTGCGGGAGCAATTATTAGAAAATGGAAGACATACAAGACCACTGATAATCTCCCTCGATCTGGGGCTCCACGCAAGATCTCACCCTGTGGGGTCAAAATGATCACAAGAACTGTGAGCAAAAATCCCAGAACCACACGGGGGGACCTAGTGAATGACCTGCAGAGAGCTGGGACCAAAGTAACAAAGGCTACCATCAGTAACACACTGCGCCGCCAGGGACTCAAATCCTGCAGTGCCAGACGTGTCCCCCTGCTTAAGCCAGTACATGTCCAGGCCCGTCTGAAGTTTGCTAGAGAGCATTTGGATGATCCAGAAGAGGATTGGGAAAATGTCATATGGTCAGATGAAACCAAAATATAACTTTTTGGTAAAAACTCAACTTGTCGTGTTTGGAGGAGAAAGAATGCTGAGTTGCATCTAAAGAACACCATACCTACTGTGAAGCATGGGGGTGGAAACATCATGCTTTGGGGCTGATTTCTGCAAAGGGACCAGGACGAATGATCTGTGTAAAGGAAAGAATGAATGGGGACATGTATCGTGAGATTTTGAGTGAAAACCTCCTTCCATCAGCAAGGGCATTGAAGATGAAACGTGGCTGGGTCTTTCAGCGTGACAATGATCCCAAACACACCGCCCGGGCAACGAAGGAGTGGCTTCGTAAGAAGCATTTCAAGGTCCTGGAGTGGCCTAGCCAGTCTCCAGATCTCAACCCCATATAAAATCTTTGGAGGGAGTTGAAAGTCTGTGTTGCCCAGCGACAGCCCCAAAACATCACTGCTCTAGAGGAGATCTGCATGGAGGAATGGGCCAAAATATCAGTAACAGTGTGTGAAAACCTTGTGAAGACTTACAGAAAACGTTTGACCTCTGTCATTGCCAACAAAGGGTATATAACAAAGTATTGAAATGAAATTTTGTTATTGACCAAATACTTATTTTCCACCATAATTTGCAAATAAATTCTGTAAAAATCCTACAATGTGATTTTCTGGAATTTTTTTTCTTATTTTGTCTCTCGTAGTTGAGGTATACCTATGATGACAATTACAGGCATCTCTCTTCTTTTTAAGTGGGAGAACTTGCACAATTGGTGGCTGACTAAATACTTTTTTGCCCCACTGTATATATATATACTGATTGTATACAATCATAACCATATGATGTTATTATTGTCCAGCAGTATATTTTATTTCTTAGCCAATTAAAAAAAGAGATAATTGTTTTGTCAATTATACATACATAAATATTATAATATTTATTATTATTATTATTACTACTACTAAATTTGACATTTCTGTACCCCTCACTTCTGAAATGATTGCTATTCCTCTGCCCTGTAACTTAACTGATTATGAAACTTTAGTTATATGCCATGTTATCTATATTTGGGCATCAAATATTTTGTGGCTCCACGTGAATTTTATTCGGTAGGAAAGGGGCCAAAATGGCTCTTTTGACGTTGAAGGTTGCAGACCCCTGTCCTAAGAGAAGGCAAAATATCTGCGTGCACTCAATGCAAACGCAAACTCTGCGACTGTCATATAGGATATGGGTTACACAAAAACTACCCAAACATTAAAAAAATGTTTAATAAAATATGCACACAATAAAAGCAACTGGTGCAAGCTGGTAATCACTTAAATGGGTCAACCGAGTGATTGCGCGAATGATCCCTTACCTCTTCATCCTCTGATGCGGATCCGTCACCCCGCTTTATTACACAAATGAAACACTGTATATGATAAAGGCTAAATATTTAGTGTTCCACTTGGCTAAAACACAAAAAAACATGGATTTGGATGTACGTAAGCCTATTTAATAGATAATATTACACTTGTGTTATCTCCCCCGCGCTTTCTCTCTCACACACATACATTAGGCTATAATCTTACCTTTCAGAAGCGCGTGTCTGGCTTTAAAACTCATCAGATAGCACCAGCAGCAAAAGGAATTCATGTCTGGATCGTTTTATTCATTTTGATGACATTTATGAATATACATTATGATGTTTTGCATGTAGAGTAGCCTATTGACTGCGCTCAGTTGGGTGCGGCGCGGCAGCGGCATTACTATGAAGCAAAGTTCAATTTAGATGTAGAATAACTAAGCGTGATAACGAATGCCCAAAATAAACAAAAAATAACTGTCCTTTTGCCCAGACTGTGTTGCCGCCCAGGCGACTGCCTAGTTCGCCTATATTCATGCACCGGCCCTGCTCATCAACAGCCCGCCCAATAAAATACATGACATAGAAGCACTGGTCCGTGCTTGCAGCGTGTGAGCGATAAGAGGGAGTAAAAAGCACAGATGCTGTTCTGAAAAGATGTCGGGAACGGGATATTGTTAGACCACCCACTCCCGTTCAAATTACACCGGAGTTACTGACTGTTACCGTGTTTTATTACCGAGTTGCATGAAATCTGGTCGGGTCCCGCGAAAAAAAAGTGCGGTGAAGACCTCAACACCACGGTCGGCATCTTATTACCGTGGTAATGTGGTTGTCACAGCCCTAGTTGAACATAGTACTTTTATTAACTAAACAAATAAAAATACACCATGCTATAGGCCTATGCCTAATATAAAATTACAAATAACTTACAAAGTTTAAATAGGCTATACAAAACAAAAAATCAGTTAAGAATGAGGAACAAACAATTATGAAACGAAGAACGTTTATTAGCAAAAAATGAATAAGAAAGTTTGAAGGCACGGACGGCATACACCTTGATGTAAAATAATGGAAAAAATGAACACTGTTTAAATAAAATAAAAATTAGCAAATACTGTGGAACCAAATAAATGAGAAACAAATATATATATTAAAAAAAATCACTTAGATCAGGGATGTCCAATCGGTTGATCGCTTAGGCAATGCTGGTAGATTGCGCTTTAGGTCAGTGGTTCTCAACCAGGGGGGCGAGAGATAAAACTACAATATAATATATTCACTAATATTATGACTCGCATGTTAAGTAATATAAAAATATATAGCCTATAAATAAATAACAGCACCACCTCTCTACGTATTCAGTTTCGGAACAGCAAAACATTTCTCATCGCGCTGTGTGAAATACAGACTGAACGGCGGCTCAAAACCACTGTATGAGCTTATGAGACAACCCTATCAAACCCTAGCGATCCCAATGCTCCAAATAATAATTAAACATCTAAAAGGAACTTTATTTATACATTTTCTGAGAGAAGAACCATTTTCTCTGCTCACTTCTGAGGCCGTGTACCGACAAAACATGCTACCTATCAGATTGTGCTATCAATAATATATTTGCATTGTTTTAAGGGTAGGTGTGGACGGGTAGGTTTAGGGTAGGGGTCGGTATGGACATAAAAAAAGCCTCAAACCACATGAATAAGATGCTGGTAGCACAATCTGATAGGTAGCATTTTTCGCTAATGCATTAACTTAAAGCTCAAAATAAAGAATTATGTTTTGGGCAACTTGGATCACGTACTTCTCCTGCTTCATCTCATTCTGTTTCCTCCACTATTTTTAGATGCATTTTGACCATAGAAATGCGTTATTCAGTGGTGTAATTTGAGCAACCGGCTGAAGTTGTACGTGCACTGTGGGCAGACCCGACTAATCGATAATGAGAATCGCTGTAGATGATTTTCATTATCGATAATAATTGATTTTATCGATAATAATCGATTTTATCGATTAGTTGTTGCAGCCCTAGCTGTGACCTGTTTCATCAAACTGTTAGTGAAGATTAAAGATCTTAAAGTATCTCTGTAAAGATTTAGATTTTTTGTTGTTGTTAAAATCACATTATTAGACTGTTCAGTTGAATCGCAGTTGCATTCAATTGGCACATTTAAATTGTATCAGCCACATGGACCATATTGGACCCTGATGATTGCAGCTTATAGCTATATTTATTATAGAGGGTTAAAAATAATACTTTTGTGAACTAGTCCTAGATTTTTTATCAATCACAACCAGTGTAGTAAATGTACTGTCTTGTCTGGACTCCTAAGTCAAAAAACTAACTAACAAAAAAAGCTATAGCTATAATAGGGTCATTTAAAAATGTGGTCTTGACCAAGTATACTCAAAAGCCTGTTACACCTCAACAAATGCTCATATCTTCTCCAAATTATGTAAGCATGTTTGACATGACTCTAAACAGGCACACACATTTTTATGGACGTTGGGCAATTGTTAATTCTATAACAGTTAAAAAGGTGAGAAATTAATAAATTCCTATGGTAAATTCCCTAAAAATTGCCATTATAACCACTAGATGGCAACAGAGGTCCACTCATTGTACACACTAATAGGCATTGTCTTTATTTAATAGACACTAATAGGCATTGTCTGGATTAATATTAGACCTTATAAAATCATTTTAATTACTTTACAAATCTTAATTTGTACTGATGTATCCGTTTTTGCAATTATATAGCATTAACATCTGAACACAACCTGAAAATTGTGCTATAAACGGGAGAATATAGTAAGCCTTTTTTTAAACTATCATATATTTTAAATATCTATCTACAACAACGTTCGTGAAACCTGAATGTGGTGTTATAAAGAGAAGATTTGGGGTAAGCATTTTGTTACTTATTATTTAACACTCTGGGGTCAAAGCCCGCACTGCGTCTGTCTTGTTTTTTTCTTGACCACGGACTATAACAAAAAATACTTTAAAAATGTATCGTACAGATAAGAATAAGGTATCGTTTGAAACCGCAAAAGGTCTATTTTTGTGTATAGTCATAATACAATGTGCTTCTGTAAAATAAAGAAAACAAACAGGGTGCGCTCTCTGCCGTCTGTCTCCTCTCTTCATAGACACGCAAATAAAACAACCTGAATCTCAGTGAATTCTTGCCTCACGGGCATGAGAAATATATTTATAGAAAGCTTGAAATGTCTACTTTTAAATGAAGTCACATAGGAAACAAATATTCGCTCCAGTTTTTACCATCTAAATTCATTATCTCTAATGTAATCATGTGCCGATGAGCCGATTGCGCTTTTGATATGACAATCGACCACGTGAGATGCGTGGACACGTAAACGCCCACATCACCTCCATAAACAAAGATTCAAGTTCATCTTGGAAGACGCGCTGAGAGGAATAACCCAGGATTTAACTCAGATGATGAACATAATGTGACGCATGGCTTGAGCCAGAGGAGATCATTCTTATGAGTAAGATTCCTTGTGTTATTGCATTATTGTGACACAACTTGTACACATTTTCCCAAACTATATTTCATGACTACATGTATGGAAATCAAGTGAAACATTTGATTTGTCATCATTGATTTGATTTGTCAACAATGTATCATTTCATTGCATCGAAATATCTTACAATGCCAGGATTGTTTTCATTTAGACTGGTCATAACTGTTTAAAGTCAGTTACAAAAATGTGGATTGGCCCAATTTTAATCAGAAAAGTGAGATTGATTATCTCTTGGCCAACTGCTAGTTGGTCAAACTAGTTCTTAAGACAGTCTTAACATAGTAGTAATAGTCAGTAACATAGTAGAAATTTTTGTTTTTAATATTATCTCTTACACTTTTTTAATCCGCCTGAGATAATAAAACCATCTGCGCCCTATACGTGTCGTTCTTCTCGTTCTGTGTGCTCAAGAACTGTCAACACTCCTACAGACAATCTCCAGTGTTTCCCATACTTTGATTTAGTTGTGGCGGGCTGCAACAATATCCACCGCCTGTTGCCATCAGCTCCCGCGTCTCACACACACGAGCGCGAGTTTAGCACAATATTTAGTAACTTTCAGCCTTTTGGCGGATTTTTTTCCCATAACAGGAACATACTGACAAACCTAGCGACTTTAAAAAAAAGAAAACATAGCTATCATTCAGTTGGAAGATATCTCCAGTCCAGTACTTCCCCGCGAGCGCAAGGACCCTGGCTCTCCCGGTGCAGTGTCGCCTCTCTCAGCATCTGTTCTCTGCAGAGAGCGACAGAGAAGCAGCTCATTCAGTTGGCCATAACAGGGCTCTAGACTAACTTTTTGCACTGGGTGCACTGGTGCGCCTAACTTTTTTTCTTAGGTGCACCAGCACAAAAGTTAGGTGCACCCAATTTTTAATTAGGCAATATTGACTAGTAAAACGACTAACTAACAATCTGGTCAACATAAAGTTCTTTATTTGAAGCACAATTCTACAAGAAAGGTAACTTACTGAAAAAGTGTTGGTGCTTAAAGTGCTTCACTGAGCAGAGATTTAAACTTAAAACATCTCAAGATAAATAAAATCTAAATTAAGTGTTTTAAGGGCGTCAAACTGAACATCTCATGGCTCAATGTATTATGGACTATCCTCCATTGCAGTCACATGCCCCTCGGATGGCCAACTCCTGTAGTTTAGCTTTCTTGATCTTTGTCCTTGGCTAAACCAGCTGGCCACACTCTCTCTAGCATCAACATCTTCCAGACTTGGCCCTTCTACACTGAGTCTTATCAGATCTTCCACTGTGTCTGAACGAAGGGATGCTCTAGTGCAGTGCTTCTCAAACCCCCCCCTTAAACCCATAAAACAATCCTGCGCCCCATCCCACCACAGACTACCAAATAATTGCACTAAACATAATGAAAAAAAAAAGTATTTACAGTTTTTATAACCAATTCTTACTATGCAAAAAAGAAGTATACTTAGGCCTTTAGTGTTATGTTAGAAGCATTTTTATACTCATACCTTTTCTTGATTTAATATTTAGATTTTTTTTTTAGCTTTATTTTCATTTAAATGTTTAGTTTTGAAATGTTGTATGCATTTGTCATGTTTATTTCATGTCTTTATCTTCTTAAATGTGTGTATATATTATGTATAGTTTTAACTTTTAATTTTAGTTACTTCTTATTTGTAAGCCGCTTTGGATAAAAGCGTCTGCTAAATGACAAAGTAAAGTAAAGAAAAAAATAACTGTTCTGTTCTGTCTAATCGTCTCTCTGTACTCATACTGTATTTTAATGCAGCCAAATTCTCAATAAAACTGTTTTACTTTATATATTTGACTGTTTATGTTGTCAGTCAACAGGATAAATATGAAATAATGACTGAAACACGTCCCTTTAAGAATTCATAACCAGCTCTCCCTTCCAAGAAGCTAGTCTGCACAAAAATACTAATTTATAATTGTATTGAGCCATTGTCTGATGAAATCAAATAAGACACAATATAAGACAATTCCAGTGCTGTGATTTCTTCTATATTTGCATGTACATTTAGAGAAGCAATAATATCTGTTTTAACTGAACGGGCTCCTCTCAGACGCTTGCTGAACAGAGCAGATGCAGAGAAAGCGCGCTGATCTCGCGCCGTTGCGGCGATCACAGAGACACTCGATTTGTCACTAGTTGCTTTTTTTGGAAAACAAAAAGTTGCTATGGGGGTCTACAAAGGTGCTAAATGTCGCTAAGTTGGCATGATGTGTCGACATAATGTGAACAGCTTTATTGTGCATTCTGTTTTATTACATTTTGTTACAGTTCATAGAGTAGAACAGATCTAGTGTAGTGAATTTCTCGCGCGAATGAAGCGAGTAAACTCAAAATGTTCAAGCGTCCAACTTTGCGCGAATAGCGTGATTTATTCGCGTCATTCGCGTCTGGTGTGAACCAGTTTTAAGTCTCTCAGTTTTTGCCATCATGTTCCAGAAGCGCTTGCCAGATGACAGTAAAATGAAGAGACTGTTACCAGGGTGATTTGAGTCCTTGATGATTTTAGCAGCTCTGCTTTTGCAGCGTTTGAGGTAGATGTCCTGCTGAGAGGGAAGAGCAGAACCTGAGATGCGTTCAGCTAAGCGCACAACTCTCTGCAGAGCTTTGTAGTCCTGATTTGAGATGTTACCATACCACACTGAGATGCACTGAGTCAGTACACTTTCTATGGCCCCTGAATATAACGTTTTCAGGATTACTGGTGAGACCCTGAATTTCCTCAGCTGTCGCAGATGGTACAGTCTTTGCCTGGCTTTCTTAACCTGTGTTTGAATGTGTGCAGTCCAAGTCAGGTCCTCGGAGATGTTTACACCGAGGTACTTGAAGCTGCTCACCCTCTCCACAGGGGTCCCACTGATCATAAGAGTGTAGGGCTGCTGATGTCTCTTCCTGAAGTCCACGATCAGCTCTTTAGTTTTGCTCACATTCAAAAAGAGACCGTTGTCCTGCACCATGATGTAAGTCTCTCTACCTCATCCAAGTATGCGGTCTCATCAGTATCATCAGCAAATTTAACAATAGAAGTGGAGCTGTGAGAGGACACGCAGTTGTGTGTGTAGAGAGAATAGAGCAGGGGACTCAGGACACAACCCTGTGGGGCTCCTGTTCAGGGTGATGGAGTTGGAGGTGAATTGGCTCATTTTCCGCCGGTGAGGAGATCTTGAATCCAGTCACAGAGTGAAGAGTTTAGGCCGAGGTCTGTGAGTTTAACAGCTAGCTTGATGGGGACTTGTATTGAAAGCTGAGCTATAGTCAATGAAAAGCAGCCTGACATAGTTGCCATTTTTGCTGTCAATGTGTGTAAGGGAAGAGTGCAGGACGTGAGAGATGGTATCGTCAGTTGATCTGTTTGGCCGATGATTGACTGAAGAGGGTCCAAAGTAGTAGGGATGGAGGAGCAAATGTGGTTCTTTTAAAAGTCTCTCAAAAACTAGTTTTAAATAAACTATCTGTTCTTTAGTATTTGCCGCTGTCACGGCTGATGCTTCTACGATAAGCTGCTGCTTCTTCGGCTTTTGATTGACACTGTGGTTTACACCATCAACATGCCCGTGAACACTGCAGACTACTGGTTTACATGTGTAATTGCACTTCGACTTGGACAACGATGCAGAAGTATAAATGAAAAGCGATGCATAGCCTACGGCGTAAAGGCTACAGCGTAGGTCCGACACAGAAGTATAAATTGGCCTTAACACAAATCATGTATTACAAAAGCTACCATCAACTTTTTTACCATCCATGCATAAATGCTGTTCTCTCAAAAACACAATCATGTACATTAATGCTGCTCACATATTATTGTAGCACAGTTTGTGCTGATTACAGTCTAATCAGACTTTAGCCATTTATATGTATACGATATTGAAAAAAATTGCACTGATTGACCGGCCAGTGATCGGAATTGGACGATTTCTCGCACGACCGACCTGGATCGATGACCTTCTGGTTAGTCTCAAGTCTTGCCGATTCCGAGCCGATCCTTTTATTGCCAGCGGCGCAGGCAGAGACATCACAGCCACGCGCACACTCACAGTAGATATCACAGTCGCGAGTATACATGTCGTTTCATGTGAGAATAATTCAAATTTGAATGGCATTCAGTGTAAACGGCGATTGATAATGCATTTGTCATGCCAGATGAGTCTTGAACAGCCTGAGTGAGTGTGTGAGAGAGACAGCACACACAAAGTAACTCAAACTGTATAGATGCATACTGTGGTAGAAAAAAAAAAAGATATTTGCAAAATTATACGACCATGATGTTGCCCTGAATATCAATATCAACACGAATGCAATGTGACACTGATTTTATACAATAGTATTTCAATAAACAAGACAAAATACTGACCGTTTTTGCTCAATTTCGCATCCGAAAAGATTTGCTATCAAAGCCACTGCAGAACTGTTGTGTGTCTCCGAGCAACACACAGTGGTGTTTCGTCACTGAATGAACCCACGTTTTTGAATGAGTCAATTGATTCAGTGGCCCATTCATAAGGACAGCCAATTGCCTTGTTTCTGAATGAATCAGCCATTTGAATGAATCGGTTGAATGAATGCATAAATGACTCGCTCATTAAAACAGACATTTGCCACCACCTACTGGTGGTTTAGTCATATTTAAAAGTATCATTATATTTGTTTCAAAATGTATTTTTATGTTTAAAAAAAATAGGTAAAACATTAATCTTATAAAATTATTTATGCATTTAAAATGTTCAAAGTGTAATGCATTTATGGCACCTCAGCTTCATCAAAATGTCTGTAAATGCATCTAATGCCACTTCAGATGCAGCTTCCATTTCCTCAGCAGTGGAAATATAGAGTTTGTTAATACTAATTTCATTTGAATGGTAACAACTATACAGTTTATTATTATGCTAACTTAATTGAAACAAAGTAAGAACTTGATGTGAAAGATGACACATTTAATAAGATTAGGTAAAATACATTTGTAAACAGTGGGAAATTACATGTTTTGTTACATACAGCAACTCATTTTAAGTTAACTTTTTTTTCCTCTTTCCAGTCACAGAGCACTTTATTTTGAGAGTTGTTTAAGTGAGAGAAAATCTGTAACTTGAAATGTTACAAATGTTACAGAAATCTGTAACTTGAAAAATTGAAATGTTTAATAATTTATTTTATTATGTACAAATGTTTTTGTTGAAATTTGCATAGATTTTTGTTTGTATAATTTATAGTTTTTAGAAAGAAAATCGGCAAAAATCAGTATCGGCAGGTCACACTTACAAAAAATCGGAATCGGCAAGGAAAATTGTGTGTATGCCTGTTTGTAGGCATGCTTAATAGAGTTAACATGGAAAATATTCCTTTAGTGGAGATTTCTGGTGGAAAATGGGCACTTTTAAAATGAAAGTGATATAAAATTACCATTATAACCAGTCGATGGCAGCAGAGGACGCTTTTCACCTGCCTCAACATCTCTCACACTGTTTGCACTCTGATTGATGCACGTGAACAAACAGACCGTACAAATCTATACTTGTTTACCTATTTGCCACCTTACCTTATATTTTATTCAATTGTTTTAATCCGTTATGAAGTGCACGCTGTGCCTGCCTCAAGATCTCTCACTGTTTACAGCCACTTTACACTGCATTGAATCACGTGCATCAGTTAGAATGCAAACAGTAAAAAAATATTGAGGCAGGTGCAACACTCTCCATTGTGAATTAAAAGACCGGAATAAATTATGCTGTTTGCTCATGTGCATCAATCAGAGTCTTAACGCAGAGAGATCTTGACAGGTGAAAAGCGTTTGGTTAAAAGTTAGGGGTGCGCCGATCTGATTTTCAGGATCGGTATCGCTTCGATATTGGCATTTTCTGCTGGATCGGGGTTATCGGTCTGACACCCCTACTGTGGGCCTGCGCGCTGCGACTCAGTGTTGCTTCAAGCGCATCATTCTGTGCATAAGCGCTGTGGGCCTGTGCGCTGCATATCATTCTGCGCACAGGATGCGCATAAGCACTGTGGGCTAGGGGTGTGCGATATATATCGTCTGCGATATTATCGTAATTGTTGTTTTAACGATGTGCAATTTGACAATATTGAGTATTTTGCAAAACCCCAACACCTACATAGTGCACGCATACATTAGCCTGCGTGGTGCTGAAGGAGTTAAACAGTGCATGCGTGCAATTAGAGTTTGTTCTTTCACTGCATGATTCAGTCGATTAAAACGCATTAAGAATGATCGCAAAATTCAAGATATGGAGGCAGAAAAATATATTTACATTTCATATAGTTAAAATCACACGAAGGGTGCCGTTTTTTTCTTAAAAAATAAGCATGATTACAAATGTGATATTGATTTCATACAACAGTTCAATAAACAATAAGTTAATATTAAGAGACTTACGTTTTAGACACCATATTGCCTGGTTTTGCTGCATTTCACCGACAAAAAAGGTTTTGAGTCTCAGTGATTCGTTCCTGAATGATTCATTCGTTTAAATGACTCGGTTCAGTCGCAATGACTCACTTATTAACAGTGACGTGCTGCCACCTGCTGGCAGTTTAATTTCACATTTAAAGTCTATTTTCATTTTTAAAATAATTGTAAATATCAGTATTCAATGTTTTATGTTTAAAATGTAAAAAATTATGCATTTGTAACTAGTTAACCTGTTAACTGTCACGCCCATTTTTGAGTGTAGGCCTGCAAATGTAATGTCGAAATTCAAATGAATATAATTCCGGAACGCTTTTGAATATGATCCTCATTCTGGTCTTGTTTTAAAGAAGAGACTTTGAAGTTTCTTGCACAGGTGTCTGTAGTTAAAAAAATTAGTTTACAAAAAAGTTATAGATATTTAAGTTTATTGTAATAAAAAAACAATAATAAATAATATTTTATATTTTATTAAAATAACATATCAATAAAAATTTGGTTCACCCTAAAAATTATATGAAATAAAAGCTATAGGTCTAAAGAAGTTGTGTTCCAAATTTGAGACTGATATCATAAAAAATGAGATTGTGAGCCGTTATACCAACAAAGGCCACTAGGTGACATTCATGTCCAATTGATGATTCCTAAAGGACACTTGGAGACCACTTGACCTCACACCACAGCAAAGATTGATATCCTTTTTTTATTATTTAAAAAATTGTGTTCAAGATGAAAAAACAAAAAAATAGTTTGGATTATTAACATAAAAACTGAAGTTTAAGTGATTGTAAGTGTGTTTATTGCTTTTCATAACTCCTGGTATACCTTTGATTTTTTTGCTACCTTCTGTTGTCACAAATTAATACATTATTGTCACTACATAATATTTCCTCCAAAAACAGTGGTCAAATATGAAAAGTACACACATAGAGCTTTCCAACGATATATAGTTTGTCAATATTAGATCAGATTAAGTGATTGTAAGTGTGTTTATTGGCTTTTCAATAAACTCCTGGTATACTTTTGATTTTTTTGCTACCTTCTCTTGTCACAAATTAATAAATTATTGTCACTACATAATATTTCCTCCAAAACAGTGGTCAAATATGAAAAGTACACACGTAGAGCTTTCCAACGATATATAGTTTGTCAATATTAGATCAGTTTAAGTATAGGATATAATTGTTTTAAACATGCAATGGCAAATGGGCCCACCGGTGGGCCAGTGACAGTTAACAGGTTAAAGCACTCCATGTCCCTATGAGCTGCATTAAACATTGTGTGAATACATCTAAACACTTCTGCAGAGATTCATTTTGATGATACTGGTTTAATTTGTTTGGGAGCAGCCTAAATGTGTATTATCTTAATTGACTGGTTAAATGTAACAATTTGACTCGTTGATGTAGACTTTTAAAAACAAAATTGCTTTATTGAAGGTAAAAATCTAATTTAAACTTAAATGAAAATATGAATTGATCACTGATGTGAACTGAGCACACAGTATATGAAGAATATCATAAACTGCAGCTGTGCACGGTATTCAGATATCAGCACAATAACACACTCTGCAAAATATCGTCTAATTATCGTTATCGAAAAAATCCCCCAAAATATTGAGATATCTTTTTTTTTCAATATCGCACACCCCTGCTGTGGGCCTGCGTGCTGCGACTAAGTGTTGCTTCAAGCATATCATTCTGCGCACGGGATGTGCATAAGTGCTTAATGCCGCTCTGCATTGGAGCCTTTTACATTTTTGCGCAATGAAAGATTATTAATAGCCTTTCTTGTTGGTCTCATTTTAAATGGTGCTGCCTCATTACTGTGCAGTACGTTTAAAATAAATTTATTTTAATTGCACAGCATATATAAATATATTACTTGGTTTCCATTAATGTATTTTACAACAATACAAAGAGCAATATCAATATTTTTTTACCAGATTTAGTCCTACACTTATTCACTTTTTCTTTGTTCCCCAATATTTTTTTTCCACTAATTTTTTATTTTATAAAATTATTGTGCGCTCATGATTTTTCAAGAGTAACTTTTTCTACTGAATTATCTACTAACCTAGTTTATATAAAAAAAAAATGTTTTATAGATTATAATTACATATCCATTCATTTGTTGTTTTTCTTTACAGTAATGTCTATATTTAGTAGATTGTTTGTAAAACACAAAAGAGTGATCAACACACACTGAGATATAGAAATTCTACACTGATTTAAAAAAAAATGCTGTATCGGATCGGTATTGTTTCTGAAAAAGTGATATCGATCCATCCCTATTTAGTGAATATTGACCTATTGTGCGTACTGTTGAGCTTTCGCTGGTAGCAGGGGATAGTCGCTTTTGGGGTAAAAACAACAGACTTATTGTGTAAGGTGGCAAAGAATATAAGGAGTTCTGGGTTTTCTGTTCGTTAGTACATATGGAAAATGCAATTGGAAATACAATTTGCAATTTCTTTTGAAAATAGTCTGGAATATTCTTCCATAGGGTCTGCCTAAACCTCTAGAATCTATAAATGTTGTAAAGAGCATGAACCCTGATAATTGCTGCTTTCTACCTTGTGGAAGTTTCCGTACCCCTCAGAAAAGGTTAGAAAAAAAACTGCTGCATTGAAGGTTCACAGAAGCATGTAGCTTCCATTATTCTTAATGGAAGAAGTTTGAAACAACCAGGACTCTTGCTAGAGCTGGCGTCCTGGTCGAACTAAGCAATCGATGGGGAAGAGCTTTCGTTAGAGCAGGGGTGTCAAACTTGCTTCCTAGTTTAGCTCCAACCCTGCTCCAACACAAAAGGGCATGATTAGCTGGATCAGGTGTGTTTAATTAGGGTTGGAGCTAAACTCTGAATTGAGTTTAACACCCCTGGGTTAGAGTGATGACCAAGAAGCTGATGGTCACTTACAGAAGAACAAACATTACTGCAACACTCCACTGATCTGGGCTTTATGGCAGTGTGGCCAGACTCAATCCTCTCCTCAGTGAAGACACATGAAAACCAAGTACCTAAAAAAGCACCTAAAGGGCTCTAAGACAGTAAGAAAACAGATTCGAGGTTTAATTCTTTTGCTAATTCATTTATATAAATGTTAAACAGAGTGGGGCTCAATGTACAACCTTGTCTAACTCCTCTTCTTTGAGAGAACAATTGTTAATTTGTTCCCTATTTTTACAGCACATGTATTGTTTTTATACATGTTGCTGATTAAATCAAGTTTTCCCTCCAAACCCATATTCCAGTAGTTTTAGAAAGAGACCTTCATACCAGGTTGACTCAAAAGCATTTTCAAAGTCAATAAAGCAAGCAAATATTTTGTTTTTTTTTGGTGTACATGCTCATCAATGGTCATCTGGAGGGTGTAAAATAAATGTGGTCAGATTTTCCGTGTTTGATATAATCTGTTAAAAACTTTACATAAATTAGTTTTAATAAATTTGTTAAGCATTTTATATAGTGAATATAGTTTAAATCTCTTTTAAAAATGTAAATAATAATAAAGATAATAAAGACTTTATTAAAGATAATAGTGTTAACTAACAGGTGAGAGGTATGTTCTGCAGGAAAACACATTCACTTTGATCTCAGTCAAGTCTCTATCTTCTTGCTGACGAAAGTTATCCCAAAAAGAAAGTAAATTTTTGACATGCAATTCCATTTTCTACCAGTAGGTGTAAAATGGAAGGTTGTGAAAAAGTACACTGCCCCCTTCTATTGATTAACACTGGTCTCATGTCTATAGGCCCTTTAACTAGAAAGCCATTACAAAAACACCACCCAGTGAGCTATGGCAAAAAACGAAGAAAACTTACACTTTCCCCACGGTCCCTTACTGAAAGCTTTGCAGAGAGCGAGCTCTCCCGGCTTGATGCACATTGCGATGGCTTGTGTGGGCTAGTGCTTATTACATCGAGCGAAAACTATGAAAAAGAAGGCTGTGAAACATGATCAGCTTTGCCCTTTTGGCGGTCACACTGTTTAGATTTCGACTTTTTAGAAGTCGATTTGGAGTTATTGCCGTTTATCGCTGAATGTGTCACGAATATCGAAAACAAAACCAACTTAACCCGCTCTCTGTTTCTCGCCTGTCTGACGCGCGTGCATGCGCCGCCACACCAGCGTACTGACAAAACATGCTACAGATTGTGCTACCAATAATATATTTGCATTGTTTAAAGGGTAAGGGTAGGTGTGGATGGGTAGGTATGGACATAAAAAAAAAAACTCAAACCACATGAATAAGATGCTGGTAGCACAATCTGATAGGTAGCATTTTTCATTAATTCATTAACTTAAAGGTCAAAATAAAGAATTATCATGTTTTGGGCAACTTGGATCAGGTACTTCTCCCACATCTTATTCTGTTTCCTCCACTATTTTTAGATGCATTTTGTCCATAGAAATGCGTTATTCAGTGGTGTAATCTGAGCAACCGACTGAAGTTGTATGTGCACTGTGGGCAGACCCGACTAATCGATAATGAGAATCGATGTCGATAATTTTCATTATTTTATCGATTAGTATGAGGCGCCGCCTAGGATTTAAATCAAACTTCGCTTATTCGCTACAAAAAACACGTGCATATACACCTATAAACACTCGCACATACATATACACTTCTAAACACTCGCACATACATATAAACTTCCATGCATATACATCTATAAACACTCGCACATATATATATATATATATATATAACTTCCATTCATATACACCTATAAACACTCGCGCATACATATAAACTTCCATGCATATACACCTATAAACACTCGCACATATAAACTTCCATGCATATACACCAATAAACACTCGCACATACGTATAAACTTCCATGCATATACACCTATAAACAATCGCACATACATATAAACTTCCATGCATATACACCTATAAACACTCGCACATACATATAAACGTCCATGCATATACACCTATAAACAAGCGCACATACATATAAAACTTCCATGCATATACACCTATAAACACACGCACATACATATAAAGTCGCTGCACGCATACACACCCATACATGCTTCAGCTGAGTATATACGTGTATGCAAGTGATTTCATATGTAGATGTGCGTGAACTTTTCAGTGCAAACGGAAGGCATTTCAGTGTAAAAGGAAGCAGCGGCACTTCTGGCGGCATCCAGATGCCGGGACATTTGAAAATTGAAAATTCTTAACGTGGCTTAATGCATTAAAACAGTGTTTTTAAAAGACCAAACCCAATAAACACATTATTAATAAAGCATACGATGTATAGACAAGCAGATCCAGAATAAGAACGTAATGTGTTTAATTACGCGTAAAGCTTAAGGAATACGCTAACCTGGCTTGCAACATTATGTGGGTGTCGGAAGCTAATGGCGCTTTTCCACTGCATGGTACGGTACGGTTCGGCACGGCACGGCACGGCTCGGTACGGTACGGTACGGCTCAGTTCGGGTCGGTTTGCGTTTCCACCGCACTATAGTACCGCTATAGAGTGGGCGGGATTATTCACGCGTCGTTATAATTGCGCCGCCTCTACTGCCGTGACATCATCGTAAACGTGCCACAAACAAACTCACAACAAAGAAAGGAGACGGAATAGTGTTCTTCACTCTTGGCATGTGGATGTTTTTAACAACAATGGAGAGGTCTATGAGAATGCTTGTGATTTACCCCCAGCAGCAGAGACTGTGGTGGCAGTGATACGGGTTGTAGAGGAGGAGAGCAGGGATGTTCGTGCAGGTGTGCTGCGTTAACGTTACTTGATTAGTTAACTATTCATGCAGCGTGTTCTGTAAAGTGAATTATCAATAAACTTTTGAATATTTCAAAATGTACAATGTATCCCTTGTTTTTTTTTATTTATGTGATGGTTTTTATAATCGCGGCATTAATCATTTGTCTTTTTCAAGAGGTTCATTATGTGCTCATACAATTATACATATTTAATATAGTCTGGAGGTACACTTATTCGATCAGATTGTTTTTAATTGAAGCAAAACACAGATACAGAGGTAAAAATATGAACAGAAAACATACTCTGAAAATATAGCAAGTTCAAAAGTAACGTTATACATAAGGCTTTTTCCTTCGGCGTCGCGCCATTAAGCTCTCGCTGGATCCGCTCCTCGGCTATCAACGAGAGGAACGTCTGAATTTCCTCAACAGACAACGACACTGCTATTTTGTGGTTGATGCAAAAATGTGCGTTTGTTTAAACAGAAGTTGCGTCCGATCCTTCGCTGGCTGTGCTGGTTTAAATCTAGCGGGTAGGGCTGTAGAGGGGAGGGTCTCGTGTCGCAAGTTCAGTGACGCAGTAATGACGATTTTCTCCGGCCAATCAGTGATCAGCAGAGTTTACACGTCACATTTTGGTAACGGTACGGCTCGCTTGGAACCTCGACCGAAGTGGTACTAAAAAAGTATCAGGTACCAGGTACAGTACCCAGTGGAAAACCCCCCAAAAGTGAACCGTACCGTACCGTGCTGTACCATGCAGTGGAAAAGCGCCATAAATAAATGTGGGTGGGTCCTTCCCCAGAAAAAAAAATGTGACATTTTCTGTAGTCTGGTGCCTTTTAAAGAACGTGTCTATTCACACAAAGTGTAAATAATCCGCCTTGTTTGACAGGTGTTATTTACTTTTGTCCACTGATGTTAAAAATAAAAAAACAAGGCTAGTCCCATGAGTTTTCAATGGCGTAAGAGGTAAAGCATGTACCATCAGTGTTCGTGATGCGAGAGATTAGAGTTCGCGTCCGTCTTTTTCCGAAATCATTCTCCCTCACATCTCTTATTATATTGGAAAGACAGTTGTTTTCAATAAAAAAAATAATCTAAAAGTTTAAATAAAGTATCGGGTAGGAGTGTATCGGAGCAGCAGGTACGCTCAATTGTTTACTTTGCTGTTTCATTTCTATGGACTCTGAATGAGCCAAGTGCAATAGATTTGAGGAAGCAGCAGTGTGGATGCTGTAGCTAAATGAAGTTTAATTTATTCATTTATCATTCGTCATGTCGTGTGGAATTGATTTGAATGACAGCGTTCTGAAAAGTGCACAGACATGAACGAGAGACGGTAAAAGTGGATCTCAAAAAGTCAATAATATTCCTGTCCCACCCACACAATGGTTCCGACGCCCAAACGACATTATTATTAAAATACTATACTAAATACATACTATGTACAGGATATCATTATTTATTATTAATAATGTTTTTATTGCGTTTAGTATTTTAAAAACACTGTTTTAATGCATTAAGCCACGTTAAGCTTTTTAAAATTTCCGAGCATCTGGAGATTTGCCTAGTGGGCAAACTGACTGAATGTATTTGAATATATTTGCCAATATCTCGCCTTAAACAATACTTCCAATATATTCCCTTAATATAGTACAGTAAGCCTAGACAAGAATTTTACATGAAAAATTGGATTTACAGAAATGTGTTATTTAAATAATTGTGTACTGAACATCTATGAAGGAATATATAGGCAAACAACTCACTGTAAATCACTATAAAAGTAATACAAGCTTTACAGTTTGACAATGTGTTATTTTAAAAGTATTTTGAATTAAAAATACATCGGACATTTTAACCCAGTCGGTGGAATTGTCAGACGGTCCCTTAACCATCGAGCACAATATGCTTCAACATTTTCTCCAGTTTAAATTTACTGCTACAATACACGTTTAAAAAATATAAACAATTCATATGCCACAACTTTATATCGACATAATTTTTTTTTTTTTTTTTTTGCCAAACTCAATAAACACATTATTACTAAATCATGCTATACTGTACATAGTTTGATCTTATAATGTGTTTATTGGGTTTGGTCTTTTAAAAACACTGTTTTAATGCATTAAGCCACGTTAAGAATTTTCAATTTTCAAATGTCCCGGCATCTGGAGATGCCGCCGGAAGTGCCGCTGCCTCCTTTTACACTGAAATGCCTTCCGTTTGGACTGAAAAGTTCACGCACATCTACATATGAAATCACTTGCATACACGTATATACTCAGCTGAAGCATGTATGGGTGTGTATGCGTGCAGCGAGTTTATATGTATGTGCGAGTGTTTATATGTGAATATGCATGGAAGTTTATATGTATGTGCGAGTGTTTATATGTGTATATGATTGGAAGTTTATATGTATGTGCGAGTGTTTATAGGTGTATATGCATGGAAGTTTATATGTATGTGCGAGTGTTTATAGGTGTATATGCACGTGTTTTTTGTGTGTTGATATAAGCGAAGTTTGATTTAAATCCTAGGCGGCGCCTCATAGATTAGTTGTTGCAGCAATAATATGAGATCTCTAAAAGATTCTTCTAAAAATAAATATATAAATAAAACACACACATACATATGGGCTACGTTTAAATACACATGCATAGATGCATATGTACACACATACATTTCTCATCCTTTTTTTTTCCACTAATGGGGCTTTTCCACTGCATGGTACGGCACGGTACGGTTCACTTTTGGGGGGTTTTCCACTGGGTAATGTACCTGGTACTTTTTTAGTACCGCCGAGGTTCCAAGTGATCCGTACTGTTACCAAAACGTGACGTGTGAACTCTACTGATCACTGATTGGCCGGAGAAAATCGTCAGTACTGCGTCACTGAACTTGCGACACGAGACCCTCCTTTACAGCCCGACCCGCTAGATTTAAATCAGCACAGCCAGCGAAGGATCGGACGCAACTTCTGTTTAAACAAGCTGAACCAAAAATGCAAAAACCTTTTGCATCAACCAAAAAATTGCTTTTTTCGTTGTCTGTTGAGGAAGTACAGACGTTCCTCTCGTTGATAGCCGAGGAGCAGATCCAGCGTGAGCTTGATGGTGCGACGCAGAATGAAAAAGCCTAATGTATGTTTTTAGAGTATGTTTTCTGTTTATATTTTTACCTTTTGTATCTGTGTTTTGCTTCAATTAAAAACAATCTGATCGAATAAGTGTTCCTCCAGACTATATTAAATATGTATTATTGTATGAGCACATAATCAACCTCTTGAAAAAAAACAATTGATTAATGCCATGATGATACAAACCAACACATAAATAAAAAAACAAGGGATACATTGAACATTTTTAAATATTAATCAAAAGTTTGATAATTCACAGAACATTCTACAAAAATAGTTCACTATTCAAGTAACCTAACGCATCACACGCACACGGACATCCCTGCCCTCCTCCACTACAGCCTGTGGCACTGCCACCACAGTCTACTACTGGGGGTAAATCCCAAGCATTCTCATAGGCCTCTCCATTGCTGTTAAAAACATCCATATGCCGAGACTGAAGAACACCATTCCGTCGATATGCTCCTTTGTTGTGTGCTTGTTTGTGGCGTGTTCACGGTGATGTCACGGCAGTAGAGGCGGCGCAACTATAACGACACGTGAATAATCCCCCCCACTCTAAAGCGGTACTAAACTGTAGTGGAAACGCAAACCGAGCCATGCCATAATGAGCCGTGCCGAACTATACAACTATAAAATTGGAAATTAAATTTAAATGCATATTTAGCAGTAAAATTAACTAATATTACCAACAGTAACATCTATAAAAGGTTAACATTAGTGCTGTCCCATTCAATTACATTTTTATTTTTATATTTTTTCTATAATTCAAAAAATGTGACTAAACGCATATTACTATATTTGTGTTGTCTCATTTTCAGACTGAACTTCCAAATTAATATAGAAACAACATAAAGATTGTATATTTTAAATGTTTTTAATGGCATTTTTACTAGCCTATTATTAATGAAGTATCATTGATACAAATAATGTTACTGTTGTCTCTATTACATTTTAGCCGTTAATTATAGCCATTTAATATTACAGTATAATTGAAATGTTATGATACTATTTTTAAAATGTAATAGGCTTTGAAAAATATAACTTTTTATAAGTGAACTTATAACAATCTTCACATAAACTATAAATTGTATGCATAAGCTATATTGATTATTCTTTATTCAAGCTACAAAAGTTAATCAGCAAGCAGAGCAGTCAAGTGATTTCTCTTTTTCTTTAGTTTTTTTTTACATCAATCACAGACTGCAGCAGGTTTCACTTTAAAAGCTGCGCTGTTTCTTTAATAAAACCTGATGCACATGATGTGGATGTGACACACATCCAATTTTCTCCCAACTCTTTACGGTAATTTGGGATTGTATAACTGATTTAAGACTGTTTTTATGAGGTAACTCACCAAAACCACGTATTTTTACGTCATTTTGTGTGGTTTTGTCCATTGAAGCGCTGGTGCGCTTGTCTGAAGCGGCTCAGCTTATGAGTACAGCCAAACGCGCAGATTTTCAAACTATACTTCCTGCTTTGATAAAAATCTTCGTCCAGTGTCGGCGCTATTTCTCGCCAGAAGTTATAACACTGTCTTCAAACTAACGTTAGAATTCTGGATATCTCATAACTTCCTCACAAAAGTGCTTGTCAGCGCTGCCATTTATTGATGTTGCGGTCTCCGGTAGATTGTTATTGCGTCTCTCCCTCTTCTTTTTGGCTGGCCCGGGCCAGAGTTGCCACCTTGTGAACAAACTAATTAGTGCAAGAACAATTCAAGGCGAATGTGCAACCTGCGTACTATTCCTTGGGCCAGATGAAGATGATTGGCGGGCCGGATTGGGCCCGCAGGCCGCCAATTGAATAGCCCTGCTATAGAAAATATGCATTTGAGAAAAAATTGAGTGAATTCTAATTATTTGGGGACTAGCTCCCCTCAATGTTTATGGTGGTAATTCCCCTGATCAGACATGAAAATATGTTCTGACACTATCGTGCAGTCTGTAATATGACATTAGCAATTTTTGCAAATATTTATTTGAATAACATGACCGTAAATATTAATGTTTATGAATATATATCAATAATGCTTATATGGTTCTTTTTGTTCACTTGGGCAGTCATGTTGCTGCTGTAGCCAGTTTACACTGAGATAATTCATACCCCTTCAAAGCCATGGTTTAGGGATTTTATAAAAAAGCTTAGCTGTAAAATAACTGTAAACTATGGCTTCTTGGGGATTTTTACATTTTTTTTTCTTTATTTTATTTTTTATTGGAGTTTCAGTAATTTGTAGTTTCAGTAATTTGTATGCCAGAAGTGTAAAAATAGGAATGTCAATTGATTAGAAAAGTTTAACTAAAAATTGTAATTTTTCAGATAAGCTTCAATTTTGTTTAATTGTTTTCAAGTCTGTCAGTCACAGTATGTCTGAGGTAGACTTGCTACTATTCACACAACACTTTATCGGTTTATTTTATGGAGCTATTTGTTTTGTACTGTCGTGTAATAAGGTTGACTAATTTTTGTGCACCTGTTTCAGGTTTTAGCTTCCAAGGCTGCTAATGCCAAGCTGGAGAGTGAGCTGAAGCAGGAAAAGACCAATCTGCTGGATATGCAGAAGATATTGTGTGATGAGCGGAAGCTCATGTCTGCCATGGATATGGAACATCAGAGTCAACTGGTAGAAATGGAGCAGAGACACCAGGAGAAGGTCTGCTTTCATAGAAGCTCTTCATAGATGTTATAATGCTATTGTCAAAGTAAAGCATAAAGCAAAGTTCCCTTTTTTTCATTGAATTAATGTTGCATTTAAATAAGTTTCACTTTGTACATTTATTTTTTTTCACAATTTCACTAGGTGTTGTCTTTAAGAGTGTAATTAAATTATTTAATGGAATATTTGTGTAATAATATTTACACTGCAGAACCATTTAAACTAAATGCAAAAAAGGTGATCAAAATGGAGAGCAGTTACATTATCTAAAATGGGCACTTTTCCTTTTGCGTTGATACACAGTGGCTGCATTTACATGCACAATTGTTGGTTCAGTCGGACTGAATTCAATCCGATTGATGAATCTGAATGTAGTGTATACATGAACGCTAAATAAAGTGATCAGGTTAATGTGCGCGTTTGTCACAGGCTTCAAATCGGAATAGATTTTTTTGGGGACATTTTTGACACTGCACAAATATACAGTTTCTCACTGTTTGCACATAATTCCACTCTCCTACGCTGCTTATTTATTTGTTTTTAACAGCAGAATTAATATTTTTCCATTTATAGATGTAATTTCGGATAGGCAAGTGTCAGAAAAAAAGCATATTTACGTATTTGAATGTATGGCTATTGTACAAAGCAGGCTACTGTAAATAAACTTACAATTACAAAATACACATTAAGGGGCATTAGACACATTTTAATCTTAATAGAGGAATATTTGTTGTACAAATGAATTTTGCGATGCAATAAATCGTATACTTGACTGCAACACTGTTAATTAAATCAATATCGTTCTGACGTGCTTGTGTCACGCCATCTACATTATGCAGCGGCACCTAGGGGCAGGTGTCAGTCACTACCGAAGGTGCGACACGCAGCCCGACAATGTGACACAAGACGCAGTCCATTGATATGTCACAGGTTTACGTCACAGGTTTGGCATGTGCCAATGGCGTCTGTGCGTCAGATGTCACAGGTTTGGTATGTGCCAATGGCGTCTGTGCGTCAGATGTCATGGCACCTGTGCGTCAGATGTCATGTCACGTAATGTTAAAACTGCCTCTCCCATTTATCTGCTCGGACCGGAGCCGCGGGCTGCTCTCGATCACGCGACACCATTATCACAGCGCCGTTAGCACAGCGCTGGGAGATACAGTGAAGAAAGTAGTCGAATTCACCGCGGAATCAAAAACATCTGTCAAATCTTGTGAGAAGCATTCAAATTCGGCACAGAATTATGTTAAAGCTACAGACATCAGAACAAACGCCACTGATGTGGAAATCAGAATAAACATTGTTCAATAAACATATCACCACCATTCACCATGGATTTATCATAGTAAAACTACAGGAACAACTTGTGGCAGAAATGGTCTAATGTCTTAAAGTGTTTTTAAATGCTTCTCACAACTTTTCCCAGCAAGCTTAAAGTATTACCAAATTTGAAAGTTATTTTTAATGTATTGACATAATTTGTTCATCCTTCACAATTGCCTCCATTTATAAAACAACGTTTCATAATGTAGGAAAGCAAACACTAATGTAAAAATAAAAAGGACATTAAATTACCACTATACAGCTGCTATATGGAGACTTATAGGCTTATTAGCTTGTAGGCTTATTAGCCATTTCCACTCCCTATATATATATATTTTTTTTTTTATATATATATATATATATTTTTTTTTTTTTTTTTTTTTATTATATTTAAACATTATAAATGACAGTAATAAAAGAGAATTGTATCTGCATCTCAACTACCCAGACAGCTCAGGGAACCTGTAAGGTGTCTGCTAAAGATCTGGGAGTAATCTGCTGTGTAATCTGATAAACGTCTCAGAAGCAGTTTTACATGCATTGTCATGTCTATTTGACATCTGACCGGAAATGATTTGGATACATATTGCAGATGAGCAAACACCCTAAAAAATAGGTCTTGCATATATAAATGCAGACACCAAATAGACCTCTCCGAGATGTACATGTGCGATTTGGTCGAGTGTTTTACTGTCAGGTGCTGGTTCTATAGAATTGAATGGCTCTGGTGTTCTCAAATGTTAGTCTGGAGCCATGTGATGGTCCTCAAAGTCAGAAAAGTTATAACTATGTTAGAAGAATGTTGTCCATGGTATATTTTCACTGCAAAACAATAAAAAATGGCACAAATATCACCGCAAATTGAGAAAAGCCGCAGCAAAATCAGTAATTTTAGGCTGCAAAAATCACGAAAAAGTCCCGCAAAATCCTGTAGGGACTGATTAGAGGTTAAGGATGTCTATGAAGTATATGTATGCAATTAATATAATGTTAAACATTCGGTATTAATGCCTGTATAGCTGATGTAGGCTAGCTGATAAGCAAAGCACGCTGACTGAATTGAGCGCACGGCAGCATACGTGCGCTAGCTTGTCGAGTTAATATCCCCTTCTCACTAGGGTTGGGTATCATTTGAATTTTATCGATTCTGATTCTGCTTATCAATTCTGATCCTTTTCAATTCCCAGTTTCGATTCCGATGTGATTAAATAATATCAAACATTTAACCCGTCTCTTTTTTGCAAACCATTTATTGGAGCTGAATACCATGAACAAAAATCAACAGGCTACATAAAACTGGACTCTTTAAAAGCTGTTTGTGTGCAAAATAGAACGGCATGATTCTGGATAAATTGAGTTTTTTTGGGGGGGGGGGTTCCCCCAATGGAAGTTGTTCTCATTGTTCTTAAGAAAAAACATTAGACAACTAAACAATCACATGTAATTTATGAATGAATTATTCAATGACTCAAGATGTACTTGTTTCATTACTGGATGAATCGGCGTTCTTAAACAAATCTCTTGTATGATTCAAAGACAAATACATTTTAACAGCCCCTTTTCGCCACCTACTGGCATAACGATGTAATTGATAAATCTTAATTTGATGTGTCAAATTACTTTAAAAAGGTGATTTACTCTATTTTATTTGCTACCATAGTTTATATCTGAACTGCAAACTTTATCTCAGTACTTCTGTGATTTTAATGTTTGTAACCGAAATAATGAAACTGTGTGGTTGAAAAGACTGTGAAGCTGTCTCATTCATGACAGATGACAGCTGCTCTCTTCAGGTCAGCGTGAACAACACTGATTTAAATGTTCAAATCACACTGATGTGATTGTATGCTGCACGGACGAACCAAGTGATCACAACGTTGTGATCGTGCACGTCAAAGGTTGAGGAATGAAACCGAACAATGTAATTTAGGAATATAATCATGTTGGCGTTTGAATCGCGGTGTTTGACGCTTTAACGATCTATTAAACTAAAGTGCTTTGTCATGTTTTGGTGGTGACACCTCACTTGCAACATGTTTAGCTATCACAGATATTATACTTAACTTGTTTGGCTTCTGATTGCAAATGTAGCCACTTGGAGAACTTTGGAGAGATTAGCTAGCAAGGTCCTGAAAGATTGCTAGGTCCGGTCTTCACAGATGAAAAAAAAAAAAGCAAATAGGAATCGATAGGCGGAATTGAAATTTTAATTTGAAAAGTATCCGATTCTGGAATTGGAATCGATTTTTTGATTCTCAACCCTACTTCTCACAGACATCACTGAAACATTTGTAGTTCGGATGGATATGTCTTCGGAACACAATTTAAGATATTTAGGATGAAAACCGGAAGGCTTGTGACTGTCCCGTTGACTGCCAAGTAAATAACACTGTCAAGGCCCAGAAAAGTATGAAAGACAATGTCAAAATAGTCCATCTGCCATCAGTGGTTCAATCTGAATTTTATGAAGCGGCAAGAACACTTTTTCTGCGCAAAGGAAACAAAAATAACAACTTTATTCAACGATTCGTCTCCTCCGCGTAGCACCATTTATTTATGCTTTGATTTGAACAAAGGCCGTGTATCCGTGTGGTGTGGCTGACACAGAGAACAGCATTCTCTGTTTGCGTCCAGCGGAGACTCTCCTAAATGGCGCTACGGAGATTAATTGTTGAATAGTTGTTCTTTTGTTTTCTTTGAACAGAATTATTTTTCTCGTCGCTTCATTAAATTAAGATTAAATCACTGATGCAAATGGACAATTTAGCAGATGTCTTTCATACTTTTCTGAGCCTTGACCATGTTATTTACTTGGCAGTCAATGGGACAGTCACAAGCCTTCCGGTTTTCATCCAAAATATCTTAAATTGTGTTCCGAAGACAAACAATGCTTTTACGGTTTGGAACGATATGAGGGTAAGTGATTAACCCTCTGGTGTCTAAGGGTGTATTGGGGGCCTGGATAAGTTTTGACATGCCCTAGTGCTGGGCGGAATACCGGTTTAGGGCTGTAGCTAGGGTTGGGAATCGAAAATCGATTCCGATTCCAGAATCGGATACTTAAGGTCAGGAATCGAATACTTGTTCGTCAAATTAAAATTTCGATTCCGCCTATCGATTCCTATGCGCTTTTTTTTTATTAATCTGTGAGGATAAGTGTGATCTAGCGATCTGCCAGGACCTTGCTCGCTAATCTAAGACTTCAAAGTTTGCCTGCATTTGCGATCAGAAGCCTAATATCTGTGATATCTGTGAAGTATAATATCTGTGATAGCTAAACATGTTGCAAGAGAGGTGTCACCACCAACATGACATTAATTTAATAGATCGTTAAAGATCGCGAACATGACTCAAACACCAACATGATTCTATTCCTAAATTAAAATGATTTGTCTGTTTCATTCCTCAACCGGTGTGCGATCACAATGTTGTGATCACTTGGTTCATCCGTGCAGCAGTGCCACCACTGATCTAAGCTTGGCCACCCTGCAGTTTTTGTCCCCTTTTTCTTGACAAGAAATGCCTTTATTAAAACGCGGAACCGGCATGTTTTTTTTGCAATCCAAATCAAACGAGACTTTTCAGACGCGCACTGCAGCTTTACCTCAGCGCCAGGCACGAGTCAAATGAGTGCGGGAAAGGTACACCAGCCAAATGAGCTTCAGTAGAACAATGAGATGCTGTTAGGTAGTGCTGGGCGGTATACCGGTTCATACCGAATACCGGTGTTTATTTTTCTTACGATATTAATTTTTAAAATACCGCAATACCGGTGTCATTTAAATAACGTTTGAAATGCGACACTGAGATTGGATAGAGAGGGGTCTCTTTTCACTATTGCATTTTGGCGAGAATACAGCTGTATGTGTTACTATGTGAAATAGTGCTGGGCGGTATACCGGTTCATAACGAATACCGTGTTTATTTTTCTTACGATATGAATTTTTTAAATACCGCAATACCGGTGTCATTTAAATAACATTCGGAACGCGACACTGTTAGAGAGGGGTCTCTTTTCACTATTGTATTTTGGCGAGGATACAGCTGTGTGTTACTATGTGAAAGTTCCGAAACGGAAGCACAAGTAGAATGTGATGAGAGAGAAGTCATCCACAATATCCACATGGACCGTACCAAATATCCACTGTCCGCTGCCATTAGCTCCTGCATCTCTCACACACAAAAGTTATCCGTCATATTTCTCAAATAGTGTTATAAATGTCTTGTTTTTAGCTTGAATAGGTGTTAAATGAAGGAAAGACGAGGTGCATTCAGTCTGTTGAGGGGAGTGTGATCAAAGCCTGGAGTGGATTAAAGCACGTTCCTCTCTCCGCTCTAAGCGTTCTGTAATCACTCCGCTCTGGGTCCACTCTGGGTTTTACATTCCCGCTCACGGAAAAAAACTGCTCCGTGTTCACCATTTAAACGTTATCGGGGATTACTGAGGGGAAAGAAACATGTAGGAATCATGTAGCGCACTGTTGTTGTTGTTCTGCGGAACACCAAAAATCATCCCCGCCTCGGCAAACAACATAGTAACGCTCGCATCATTCACAGTCGGGTTCTTAGCAGAGAACACCGAGCAGAACTTGAATTTCGGCGTGGGATTGTGGCTATTAATAATAATTATACTCATTCCCACAGGTTCCGACAGAATGCATCACATTTGCACGTGCTTTTGATTCTTGAGCTCACTCATGTGCTCTTATTTTCTGTGCGCCCACAGATCGCGATCAGGAGATAGCTTTTAATAATTATAAGGGGAGTTTGCAAATGTGATATATTGATTTAATACAAAAGATCAATAAACAAGTACTCCATGATTTTGTTCTATTTCATCAACGAAAATAGTTCAAAATAAAGTAACAGCTGAGCCGTTGTGCATCTCTAAAAGCACATTTATATTTAAAACATTAATGTCCACATGAATCTATGAATGTAATTGCACTCATGCCACCTCTGAGCCTCATTAAACGTCTGAAAATGTACCTACAAGCCACTTTTGTGTTCTTCTGTGCCAAATTATACAAATTATTTTTTTATTAATACTAATTTCATGATTGGTAACTTATTTGTCGTATTGTACTTATTATATTGTTTTAAATATAAATTTTAAAAAGCTTATAAACATACATTTTTTAATTTGAAGTAGATTAAAATTATGCGATTGTAAAGGTAAAAATAAAATACCCCTGTAAGTCACTTTAAGGAGTCAAACGTCACCTCGTATTCGGAAGGCTAATTTTTTTTATTGATCAGAAGGTACTCCTAAATGTTTTTAATTAGGAGGACAGGCGCTCCTAATTACAAGCAGAAAAACACAGCTCTTGTGTGTGTGTGACTGTAGCCGTATGGCTGTGGAATGGGGTTTGGCCGAGGAAATATTTTCAGTCAAAATATTTTGTTTTGCTTTAACCCCTGTATTTAGTGTGGACTTTTTCTACAATATTCACTCATCATGACACTAAAATATGGCATTCTAAGTTAATCTACTGCAGTTTTTCCTCAGTCAGTAGAAAATGTGGTTAACACCCGGTCATGCATGAAAAAAATAAATACCGTCATATACCGTGAAACCGGTATAATTTAGAAAAATACTGTGATATACATTTTTGGTCATACCGCCCAGCTCTACTGTTTGGCTATATGTCAGTAAAATAATCTTTCCTGTTCTGTCAGCCATCACTGTGTTCACTGCGCACGCCCTGATCGCGTCATCATAAATAAGCGCACAAGAAACAGTATACGAGTCTGTCGTCAGTTTAAGTCATGAAATTACCAAAAAAGGCGATTTAAAGCTGCAAACTGTGCATGCATGTGTAACGGATGTATGCCAGTAAGGGCTGTTGTGTGTAAACCTCACTCCCCTGACCTCAAAAAGAAGCGATCTAGTGACTGACGCTCCTGCGCCGGCATCCCAGGTTCGAGACCTGCTCGGTGTGATGGTGTGGACCCGGGGGGTTGTCTATGAATGCATTACATTTCAGAACGTCTCTCAAATGCATACTAAAATATAGGCTCTCGTGCAATGGTTTGCTAAAAAGAGACACGGGATAAATGTTTGATATCATTATTTAATCACATTGGAATCGAAACTGGGAATCGAAAATAATCGGAATTGATAAGCAGAATCGGAATCGAAATTGATAAAATTCAAACGATACCCAACCCTAGCTGTAGCTATAGAATATTTTAGTAATCGAGTATTCTACCAAAAATGCCATTGATTAATCGAATAAAAACTACTTGTTCTTTTTAAAGAGCAATCCTAAATATATAATGGACATACAAGAGTCCATACACATAACATTAACACATTATTCAGCAAAATGAATTTAAAGTTATTTGGAGAATAAACCCTCTTTAAGTGTGTGGGGTGTAATTCTTTAATGTATATAGTTACAGTAAATGATAGGGATGCACCGAAATAAATTCTGTGCCGAAACCGAGAATTCTGAATGTGCTTGGTCGAAAACCAAAAATTATTTGTAATAATTATTTATTTTAATAAGTAATATAAAGTAATTTTGAAAGACTTTTAATTTAACTAAATTTTAATGACACTAAATTTAAAAAAACACAAGCCAATAAAATAACCACACTTTTATTGAAAGAAATTTGGACAGAAAATATATTAATATTAAATATCAATGTATTATTTTTATTAAATTCTATGCAACAGAATCAGACATAACTGTTGTTGTTTTTGACTAATTATCCAAATAATGTATAGTCCTGCAAACAGGGTTTTTCCTTTCTCAAAATGTAGCAGAGGTTGTACCATCCTAATCATGTGCACACAATGTACCCTTCAACACTTTTTACATGCAATGTATTTTAGGTGTTAAAATAATTATATGATTTAAGAAAATTACAATTAGAAAGTTGTGTTTTATTTTATCTCACTTAATGTTTTATTGTTATTTGTTTTTAAAATAGCCTCATGAAATATTTTATTTTTCCTCAGAAATTCTGTGTTGTGTATCTGGTTATCAAATGATTTCATTTATATCAATTCATTATTTCAATTAAACTTTTTTGCAAACAAAGGGAATTTACTATTAAAATTAAGACATGTTAGAAATGTTGTGTGATCATTCCGTAAATTAAGTTTTCATAATTTTAGTAGTAGTAGTAGTAGTAGTAGTATGTACATTCTGCTGAACAAAATTTCTTAAAAAAATTATTTTCTTTTGACGGGTTGCCGTGAATACCTTTACATTTGTGTGTAGATGATATGAGGATAGTTTTACTCAAATGAAACAGTGAAACACTCATTGAGTGACTCTCAGAGCAGTTCTGGAGATGTTGTTTGTGTGTTTGTCGTCATTGAGACGTCACGCGCGCTTCTGTGTGTGTGTGTGTGTGTGTGTGTGTGTGTGTGTGTGTGTGTGTGTGTGTGTGTTTGCTAAAGCGTCTCTGTCATCCATTTCTGAAAGATTTATAACGAGTGGCTCCCTGCATTATTACAGCAAAACGTGTGATTACAGTACCGAGTCACTGCAATGGAGCAGATCTAATGCTATTAATTTAAAGATGTACCATAGCAACCATCTACAGACACCTTGGCAATTAAATTGGCTATTACATATTTTTGTTTACTTAATATACTATATATATATATATATATATATATATATATATATATATATATATATATATAACACACATACACACACACACACATATATATCTGTGTGACACTGAAGGCTGCAGTAATGGCTGCTGAAAATTCAGCTTTGAATCTCAGGAATTAATTACATTTTAAAATATCATTCACATATAAAATGCACATTTATTTTAAATATAAATAATATTAGATTTGATAATTATAATTAAATTAGATTTGATACCTTCAGAAACCCTGCTATAGACACAGTTTACAGCATCTAAGGGACAGTCACAATATAAATGCATCCAACAAAAGATAACTGAGATACATATAATCTTTCAATATATTGGCCTTTCATTCATGCCTTGTGTCTGATGTATTGTCCAGGTGCTGTATCTCCTTGGTCAGCTCCAGAGTAAGCCTGTGGCACAGGAGAAACTGAAGGAGCCTCAGGAGGAGGTGTCTAAACGGGAGCATGAGCTAATGCAGCGTCTAAAGTTTCAGGTGTGGATGTCTCCATACTTTTATGAACAGAACACAAGACTGGTTTGGAGGGCCAAATTACTCAAAATTAAATCATGTTTATTTGATTTGGTATATCATTAAATGCATAAATATGTATTTATTTATTTATTGCCTCCGCATTTCATTTTCAGGGTTTTGGCCTATTTGACGCCTATTTGAAAATTTGTTTTGCCGATTTCGGAAATGTGAGCTCCAGTCGATCAGAGGGCACTCAGTGCTCATGTATCCTACTGAGAGCAGTCTTACCTCAGCTAGTCCGTCTGACATTTGCCACTGGCTCTGATGTCTCTGTAGTGGGCGTGAGATATAATTTGGTTTGGGTAGGCTATATCTAACAAGTAATCTTTGGTCTCATGAATCAATTATTTGTTCCTGGTCATATCGTTTTGGCTCAGCACAAAGTTATGTTTCATAACTTTATATATTTAAGGTTTCCGTAGTACAGTGCTGACTTCGTTGCATATGTTTAACTTAATTGTTTGCTTTTGTCTTTATTTCCTATTATATAAGCCTCTTATACTTTTTACTGCAGTCGGACTATTATTGACATGTTTGAATGAAAAATGAAAAGAAGCAGTGGTGTTTGACATCATATTTCATTTTATGGTAAATATACATATAGTGCGGATAACCGGAGCCAAGGTGAGCTGAGTGACATTATCAAGTAGCCTACGCTGCTGTTCCACTTGCAGAATTACTTGACTTGAGTTTGCACTCCCAAGCCGAACTTGACAAGTTCGAACTACCAAGGATGCAAGTCTGAACTTTGCATAATTGGTATTGAGAAACTGATATTGTTGCTCTTTCTTCGTGTGAGAATGACACTGTACTGAACCATACCGCTCTGTGGAAACGAGCCATTCCGGTACCACTCTCAGCCATAGCTTGTGATGCTAAAAACATGATGCACCTAAACTAGAAAGGCCAAAGAAATTGAGTTTCAAAGGTGATGCCCACTATTGTTGAGTGACATGCCGACAACCGTAACCCTGAAAATTAAATGTGGAGGAAATAAATATTTTTGTTATGCATTTAATTATGCATTTTAATGATTATTTATATATTTCAACATTTATTTAATGATTTAATTGAGTAATTTGGCCCTCCATAGACTGGTTGTTCTGCAACAAAAATTATTGTTGAATTTGCGTACAATGTTTCTTTGTGTAATATGTAAAGTACAACGAAAAAATATAAATTTTGGGGTTGATGAGGTATGCAGGCATTGTCTTATTGCACACATTGAGTGTCAGAGTTACCTATTAAACATGTAAACATGTAAAGTAAAACAGTGAGTGAACGTTTACAAATATAAGGATAATAAATATATATATATATTATATAAATATATTGCTTTGTCACAGGACGAGGAAATTGAGAAACTGCGAGAACTCAATGATCAGAACCAGAAACTCAAGGATGAAAATGAACAGTACAAACAGGTTTCACCTTTTGACTCACAAATTTCATCATACTGTAATTTATCAAAGTGGTAATTGAATTGATAATTACATTTTCCATATAAGTTGTGCAGGCAATTTTCTGAAACCTAAAACATTTTGTGGGTGGATCTCCACAGAAATTACTTCTGGCCCAGCTGACGAGTGCAAAGAAAGTCCTCTCTTCTGTGAATGAGTCACCTGATACATCTTTTGAATATGTTCCACCTAAGGTGAACCTCATTGCTTTAGGCTTCTTGACTATTTTCTCCATGCTTCCAGGATTTAGACGTCTATTCTGACCACTGTCTTTTTCCCCTCCACATCAAGCCCAAAGCCAAAAGCTACTCCACTGCGCGGGCACGTCTGCAAGAGCCTATAGATCTTGATGAACTCATCTCTCCGTCAGAATCTGAGAAAGAAGAGGACGAGTGGCGTCCAGAGAAAAATGACAGAGCACGACGAGGTTCTAAGAAGTCAAAACTGAATGGCGTGAGTTTTGTGACAGGGACACATGGATTGTACATCTTGAATGATTCTGTCATGTGTATTCACCAGGATATGCCTTGGAGTTTGTTGCAGCTTTATATCTGTTTCAAAATTGTATAGTTTTTCTTCCTGGAGGCTTTCCGTTTTAGCAAGCCATTTATGTATGATTCTGTCTTTTATAGTGTGCTTGTCGGGGCCGCTGTGTTAACAAGCTTTGTCGCTGCCGCAAGGGAAAAATGACCTGTGGGGAAAACTGTGTCTGTGACCATGAGAAATGTCGCAACATGGAGAACCGTAGCAATGTGGTTAGTAGATTGGTCTTTTAGAGCTAAAATTGGTTTGTTTACCCTGTGGATGGCCAACTCCTAATATTATTACTTCTAATATTGTCCACAGGATCAGACTGAAATAAGTGATGTGTCTAAGGACTCTGCTGCAATTCCTGAGGACCCTACAGCAGTCAGCCCACGAGATGCTACTTTTTTTAGACCCCCTAGTGTTCCACCTACTAAGAAGGTAAGACCAAATGTGAAGTATTTAACTTTCTAAAAAGTCTTTTTTTTTTTTTTTACGTTTCCATATTTTTTATATTTCATTTGATGTAATATAGAATTCATACAAGCATATATATTCAATAAATGAGCATGTTTCTATTTGGTTCAACTGTCAAAAATTTTATTCTTGAAAGGAAACGCAGTATTGGTATTGGAAAAGCAATTTTGTTAAAATATACATATTTTGGTTGGGTGTGGGGGGAATGATACAAATGTGCAGAAAAAAGGAGATATCATGATCTTAGCAAAAGGTTTTTTTTTCTTTTTTTCGGATCAGTAAAATAGCTTTGTAAAATATCAGATGATTTTACCTTTTTATTGCACTGGGATGTTCAAACATTTTACATTTTCAAAAACAATGATATTTATAAAATAATGAGTTGTAAAAACAAAATGCCTTTAAAAATAAAATATAGAAAATATAAAAAAATATTAAAATATAAAGCTTATATATTTTATGGTTTCTTTAGTCAGTCAAGGGAAAAATATGAAATAGTGACTGAAACACATCCCTTTAAGAATACATAACCAGCTCTCCCTTCCAAGAAGCTAGTCTGCTCAAAAATCCATATTTATAATTTTATTGAGCCGTTGTCTGATGAAATCAAATAATACACAATATAAGACAAAGACAATTCCTGTGCTGTGATTTCGGCTATATTTGCGTGTAAAATTAGAGGAGCAATAATATCTCTTTTAACTGAACGGGCTGGGCTGCTCCTCAGACGTTCACTGAACAGAGCAGATGCAGAGAAAGAGCTGCGTGAGTGCTGATCTCGCGCTGTTGCAGCAATACAAACGATCTTAGAGACTCGCTAAGGGAGTCACAGGGAGACTTACAGGGAGACTTTCAGAGTTGCGGAGACTTTTTTTTTTTTTTGAACGGCTGGTCGCACAGGTGCGACCTCAGATATTTTTTGTCGCACCATTGAGAAATTAGGTTGCACATGCGACCAAATTGGTCGTACTCTAGAGCCCTGAGTAGATAGAATAGAAAAAAGAAAGCTAGTGTTTTACAAGAAGAACTAGCACTTAGAGAATAAATATGCAATCGATAGAGGGTCAAATGTGTTTTTCGTTTTTGTTCCTTTCTTTTTTTTTTTCTTTTTTTTTTTTTAAAAAAGACAGATAAAATAAGTTTAGAATAAAGAGTGCTAAAGATAAAGGGTCAAATAAAGATGGAAGATATGTGTTTTTGCCGTTTCTTGAAGATGGGTAAGGATTCAGCTGCTCGGATTGAGTTGGGCAGGTCATTTTACCAGATGGCAATATAATTCCCTTTATTCAGGGAAACATTTATCATACCAATGTAGTCAATTCCGAGATAATCAATATAAGACATCAAATTCTCAAAGGTAAATCCAAGAGTAAAATATGCATACCTGACTTCAGAAGGATACATAGTTTGAAGTGTATGAAATATATCTGGTTACATAATTACCCAAAATATTAGTGTTTTGAAACCTTTTCCTTGAGTACAAAGACCAGGATGAACATTCTCCAAATGAATGCATGAAATAACAAGTTGGAAGGTGCATTGGCTAGGATCAAAGGCCAGCAGACTTCGCACTCTGTTTTTATTTTATTATTTATTTGGATGGGACAATGTATATTAATGAACGTACAATATAACTTGACGTAAATACTCCGGATTTAGCACAGTGCTAATTTCTATCAGTTGAGGAACAACAGGTAATTTGGATGGGAGAAAATATCTCTGAACTCTATTTTTTTTTTTTTTACTTTTTAGGCTATTTCTTTGGTCATGAGACCATAGTACTAGTCTGAGACATTTCAAGTGATGCCACGGATAACGGTTAATTCACTTGCAGTGGCATATTTTTCATATGATTATTCTGAGTGAGCGGAGTAAAGGGAAGAAAGTGGGGGCAGAAGGTACAAATGTGTGAAGGAAAAGGGGTTTAAATACCATACATTTATTCGACTTTGTTTACATAGTAACAGAATATGATTGGCAATCTTGTATCTTTCATGCAGTTGTTTTAATACACATTTAGGTTATTTAATTAGGTTATTTAGGTTAATGGAGTGACAACCACATTCTATAACTGAGGTCATACTCATACATTTTCTGGATTCACAAACACATTTTTGGCTAATTGTGTTGTGAACTAAAAATGACTCAACGATTATTCTGTCATGTAATACAGTGAGCCACTCTGTGGTAAGTGTGCATGTTTAGCAGGTGGTGCAGGTTTTGTGTGGTTTCAAAAAAATCACAAATGCAGATATGAACAGTGTTATCTGGTTTTAGATCCAGTCACGGCCTTCCACTGGAGCTCTAAATTTATAACCCCCTCCTCCTCCTATTACTCTGCAGTTCTTGTACTTCAAAAATTACATTACCACCTTTTACTGAAAAAATTGTTCACAAGCTATTCAGTACACAAGCTATTTATTAGTAAATTGCAGGGTATCGCTGACCAGTTCTTGTGCTGTTGAATGTTTCTGTGAATGCACGATCACATCTCTACATGTGTTTGCTTGTTTGTTCACTCTAAAAACTGCTGGGTTGAAAACAACCCAATTTGGGTTATTTTGGTAACCCAGCGCTGGGTCAAAAAGGGACGAACCCAGGCTGGGTTATTATGTTTAACCCAACCATTTGGGTTATTATGTTTAACCCAACAGGCTGGGTTGCTTTTTCATGGTTTAAAATTACTACATTGCTAGGCTAAAATGAACCCAAATCGAGCTAGATATTAAATCTACAAATCTTGTTCATTTTAAAATAACTTTTACACACAAAGAATGACTATCAAAAGGTAAATATTTATTAAAAAAAACAAAAGAAAACAGTCAAAAAGTAACATGCATGTTAAGAAATGCAGACAAGTATGGCATTAACAGCTACAGAGATTATAAATGAACATTTGTTGAATATAACTTAAAATCAAGACTTTTTTGGTTAATTGTATAAAAAAATATACAAAAACACTATTATACAATACTTGTACAATTAGTTAATAGTGAAATTCTTTACAAACTATTCTGGCATGAGAGTACACAAATAAACCACAACATTAGCACTGATATTATTACATTTACCCGAAACATATGTGTGTGAAAGAATGTGAGCATGTGTGTGAATGACTGAGTGTAAACTCCATCTCTACTAAACACAGGAGAAGTATTTAACATTTGCTTTTTACAAATTATACACTTACAGTTTGTTTCATAGTCAATGAATACAGATCATGCATCACTGCCAATTTTCATGATCTCTTTATCATAATTGATGTAGTCATGAAGAAGCCCCATCAGCACATCATGTGACATCTTTTACAGCATCCAGGGCAGCGTCCTCCTTTAAAACTACTGTTGTATCAGTTTGGGGGAAATTCTCCTCTTTGACCAGCATTCATCCCAGTCACCGCCTGTTCTTCATCAGTGGCCTAAAAAGAGAAAAACATTTAATGAAACTATCCATTTTCAGATAGAGGTGCATCCACATCAGTAAGGACAGGTTAATAGTCTGTCACTTTGTGTGGTTGTTTAATGTCTGTAGGCACATTAACAGCTCTCTAGAATGCTATAATGGCAGCAATAGTGTGAGGGCATGTGATATTAAGTAAATATATTGCTTTCAGAAAGTTTCTTCTTTACTGAAACATTAAAACAGACATGACATTCACATACCTTACAAAGGTCCATGTACGTGGAGGGCTGCTCTTTAATGGGTTAGTTCACCAAAAAATGAAAATGGTCATAATTTACTCCCCATGTTGTTCCAGACCCATACAAACTCTCCTAATTTCTGGAACAAAAATAAATATATTTAATATTGTCTTAATTTTTGTCCTCCATTGCCAGTCTGGGAGACCAATATTTTCTTCTTAACAGACATGTTCGCTATCATGTAATTTAAGATGTATACATATATAAATATTGGAATGTATTACTTCTACAATAACTCTATTTATGAAGCTTGAAAATACTGAAATGGATTAAGAAAAAATTGAGAAAATGTAAAATATATTAATTTGTGTTCTAAAGAAAGACACAAGTCTTATAGGTTTGGAATGACATGAGGGCAAGTAAAACATTTTTTGTGTGAACTATTCCTTTAAGAAAGGAAGACTACGAATGATGACTCTCCAAATCAGACAACTCCAAAATTGGTTTGGGTTCTGCAATGAAAAACAGACATCAATGGTTTACATAAAATATGAACACGTAATCATACTGTTGTTACATTAAAATGTGAAGTAAACAAGCAGGAGACAACAGAAACATTTATTTTCTAATAATAACTTACATCAATCTCAAAAGAATGATGCTCTCCTATGTATCTGGCAATCAACATCTACAAAAAACAAAGAAACATTATTTTACTTTTAGTAAAAAAAAATTATAACATGAAATTATGAAGTTTACTTGCCTTAAACGGTCGTTCCCCTTTCTTCCGAAGAAGCTGAGAAAACCGCCTCCTCCTCACACAAGCAGGATTTTGTCCTTAACTCCAAAATTGGTTTGGGTTCTGCAATGAAAAAAAGGGACACTTATGGTTTATATAAAATATGAACACGTAATCATACTGTTGTTACATTCAAATGTGAAGTAAAGAAGCAGGAGACAACAGAAACATTTATTTTCTAATAATCACTTACATCAATCTCAAAAGAATGATGCTCTCCTATGTCTCTGGCTTTCAAAATCTAACAAAAACAAAGAAACATTATTTTACTCTTATTAAAAAAAAAGTGATGGAATTATGAAGTTTACTTGCCTCAAAACGGGCTTTGCCTCTCTTCTGAAGAAGCTGAGAAAATCGCCTCCTCCTCCTCACACACGCAGGCTGCTCTGTCCTTAACTCCCGGCGCGGGCACAATGAAGACACATGCTCAGCAAGTCTGAAATATTACATGCAAGACATTACTGTTAACAATTATCACTTAATTAGCCTCAAAATAATTATGCTAGTCTTTATTACATAACGCCGTTTCCTTTAGGAATCTAAATTCAGTTTAACCGCGAACAATAAGATAACGAATTAACATGTTAATAACCGTCTATTAACACCTTAAAAAGAGCAAATATTGTAAAATCGTATTTAAATATGACATAAGATACTCACGGACGTTATAAATGTACGTTAAGCTACCTCTTCCGTTCAGTAAAAGAGGCCGTTATGATCTCTGTTTCTGAGGCGAAAACCACGTCCGCGTATTTTTAATTATAAGCTATTTTCAGACTATTTCCGCCTTCCATAATACCTCAAAATACTCCCGGACACAAACAATGAATGATAACTTTACATTTTTAATCTTTACTTACCATAACGTCTTTCACTCGCTTCTCGCTTCTTTCAGGTTGAGAAAATGGCGGCTTCTCGCACTGGTGTCGTCGGGGTGCCGTCGGATGTTAACGTGACGTGCGTGCTCTCCTTCACATCCGCGTTCCCAACCCAGTGCCGCTGGGTTATGATCAAGACCAATTTTCAACCCAAAATTGGCGTTTTTTAGAGTGTTGTATTGTAAACAATGGCATCATCAATATTGCTTATCAATTTGAGCTTGATTAACCCGATTAGAGAATATTAGTGAAGAGGTTCACGCAGAACCTGTGCAAGCACCTGTTACAGGACGTTTCAGAATGGTATGTTTCTTTGTTTGTTGTTGTCTCATTCTTTTAGATGTGCTGTTATTTGTAAATGCCTACTGCTTGTTATAGTTACAGCATGGCAACCGCGTGCACGTCCATGTTTAACGCTTCTCATAGCTATGTGAAAAATATCTGTCTCTATTCACAAAGTGTATAATTGGAACAGTTCATAGTTAGAGCTGAGCTAGTCAGCTGATGATCTGAATGAGAGAGATGCAGAGTAGGGTGTGTGAAGAGCAGGGGGACTTGAGGAACAGGATTAGAACATTGATTTTGAAACTTGTGAACCATTAGAATCGTTAGAAGACAGAATCACAATTCTTATATGAATATATTTTTCGTGCACCCCAAGTTTTGACAGCTTGGCAACAACTCTTCCCCTTCTCTAAAGCAGTGCAATTTGGCCTTGCCCCCATTGTTGCATGTTCCTGGGGGTGGGGTTTATTTTGGTTTGTGGCGTCACAAACCCGTGAAGTAACTCGTTGTTTTCCTTGCGAGCCTTTTTGTAGGCATTCAACTACCATAATTTTAAAAGATAAAAAATCTCAGTTTGCATTGAACTTTCAGTAGCATAACATGCAGATATATTTTGCTGAAACCGCAACATTACACACTAACTAACTAAAAAAAGTGAAATAGCAATCAATCACCCCTTTAATTTGTGTTATGTAGTTCTTTTGCAGACTGAAGCGTGCACACCAAAAACTGCTTGTCACAAGCTTGTATGGTCAAATGAACACAGTTATGTCAAAATTACATCCTTACCTTGGCGAGTATTTACAAATATTTTTTTCTTTAGAGCCCCTTACATTTAATTGGGTTGATTTCACAGGTGTAAATATATAACACCCAGCACCATTGGATCCAGACGGAAGCTTGTGTAATAGTTGTCCTAGTTGGCAGAAACAGAGATACAAATAGAGACATAATTAGCGTAGCTGTTGTTCCATCCAAGCAGAAATTATTTTTTCAACCCAAGCTAAAGCATAATAATGTGCGTTTGATCAGATATAACTGCAGTACAAGATTATGAGATGCATTATATGAATGCTTTGCTAAAGAGATGTGTCTTTAATCTAGATTTAATTAGAGAGAGTGTGTCTGAACCCCGAATGTTATCAGGAAGGCTATTCCAAAATTTGGGAGCCAAATATGAAAAAGTTATACCTCCTTTAGTGGACTTTGCTATTCTAGGTACTACCAAGAGTCCAGAGTTTTGCGACCTTAGGGAGCAGGTTGGATTGTAGCTTGGTAGAAGATTAGTTAGGTACGCAGGAGCTAAACGATTTAGGGCCTTATAGGCAAGTTACCGATCAGACACGGAGGCTACTTCACACACTAGATTAACTGTGACAGATGAACCAAACAGTGATTCTTTATTTCCACCAGAGAATGACTGAAGTTGATAGTGTGGGACCATTTTGGGTACACCAAGAATAACCAGGGCGTCATTTAAATATTGCCGTTTAAATTGCTGTTAAAGAGTATACGTTACATAAGGGATAATGCACGGCTAGCCAACCTGTTCTCGTTGTGAAATAAAGGATTTTAATGCACGACGTGAAGGCAAGAATCACCTGACGCGAAGTTCGTTAGTTCGTCTCTAGCATTCTGCCCGCTTCAGACAGAGATGCGGAAAGAGAGAGAGCCAGAGTGAGAGAGCGCGTGCGAGAGAGAGAGAGAGAGCGCGCGCTAGAGAGAGACGTGACAGTTGCATGTGTGAATTTTAGTCTACCTGCGTCTGCGCGTCACTACAAACAATGAAGATTAGAGTTTAGTTATTTAAACAGTCATTTTACCCCATATTTGCTGATTAATATAATGTAGCGATCCAGTTTCTAAGCTATTTTATTAATGAAAGTCGCTTGGCAGCGTTGACAACAAGTTTCTGTCCTCCTAAATCGATCTCGAGCTCACAAACCAAAATAATAGACATGATTTTCTCAGGTCATATGTCAAATCAGATGAATAAAGATTATTAAAATGAATATATGGATAGGTGTAAATTGGTGATATCTTAACTAGAAATAAACCTCATATTCTATAGAAATAAACTCGAATTTTTTAATGTGCAATGTTCATGTGTAGGCGATTGAAAATGTATGTGCGCTCAACTTTTTCTTACCCTAGCTCAAACACTGGCAAGTGAAATCTGACAATTTATTAGCAATGGGATTAATGATAGACATTTAGTTACCTAGCTCAAAATTGAGTTGCATATGAAAGTAATTTACTTGCAACGTAGATGGTTGCATAATAAGATTTAAAACCACATCAGTGTGCTTTCTTAAGCCAACATGATATAAAACATTTTTTTAAGTAATAATAAAGATAAGGTATTTATATACATAAGGATTAAAAAATATTTTTCTTTATCTTGAACATTATTTTATTGTACCTAGAAAATAGCACACTGTTTTGGGATGTCACGAAATAATTGGGAATAATGGACAGCCTTTCATTTCTGTGTGTGCTCAAGTCTTCCTCAAACACTTATTTTTATTTTTTTGTACCACGAGAAGGAGATCGGAGACATGGGGCACCTGCCTGCAGATCTGAAGCTTGAAAAGAAACCAGTCCCTGCTGACAACGAGAGTGACAGTGATGACTCTGAAGTGATGAACAGCACTTCCAGTTTTCTCCGGGGTAAAAAGAGAGGTCTAAATAACTTCAAAAACAGCTTTTTCTCTGGTTGCACACCCATCCGTGAAGAACATTAGCATTACAGTAGTAAAATGTGTTAACGTGTTGTTGTTGTTGTTGTTTGTCTTTTTCATGTGGTTTAAATGTGTAAATTTTTTTAAATTAGTAATTGTAATTAGGTTTATGGAATCTGCCATTGATTTGTAATAATGGTTAATGCACTAGAAAATATGAACTGCTCGTGTCATGGGTTATTTTATAGTATTTTAAGCAATTTGTCTGTATGAAATTTGAAAGTCTGTTTGCAGATGTTATTTCTATTAAAAATCTGGTGACTTCAATAAATGGTTCATTTTATTTTTGTTGTTGTTCATTACTTAACATTGCTATGTTAAAATATCTAAATACACGATTCATTTACTATTCAGCCAGAAGCATTTAGAGCATTAGGTGGCAACATGCAACTTTGGTAGTCAGTCACACCAGTAAAATAAGCCAAAGCAAAAGTAGGCTAGTAGGCATGTGGAGATTACATATATGGACTGGGTAGTGAACACCTTCAGAGATGGCAGAGCGAAGTCTGCCAAAGGAAAGACACAAGCTCACCAAAAGGGGATGTGTATTCTTCCACGTACCATGGAAGAATACACACATGGGTGTAAGGTCCACCTGCCGGACCAACAGCGAAATCCCGTGGCCTGCGTGTAGGCCTTTTACCTGCGCTTCTGCAAAGTTCACTTAATTTATCAAGATTTTGTTACAATTTAAGTCTAGCTCCGTGTTTAATCTAACTCCAGTTCCAAGTGATCATTAAATGTAGACTATTTCTAATTAAAAACTGGTCACAGATATGGGTTGTATTATTTTAGATACTAGATTATTTTGAATATCCCATACTTTCAATTATTCATTCACCAGGGACCCGATGTTGCATTTGAGTCTCACATGGCCTGTGTGTATCTCACGGTCAAACTCGCCAGTCTGATTTTTAGTCAGGGTGTAGATTGACATACTTTTTTTGTCAGCTGCCTACTGCTTGCTCTTCCCAAAAAGTATAGTTTACTTAGTCTTTTCCCATACGGCTTGCTAAAATCAGTAATAGACAAAAATCAGAGGGTCTCATATGACATGCCTCCTGAGTCTTCAGTTTGACCTATCCTGGCCTTAAATTAGAAGTAACATCAGCCTCCACGTGATCTACTAGTCATAGTGATTCAGAAGAGTTCAGAATAAATATAACCTTTTATTTGTCAGGTAAAAATATATCATAATTATATTGTGCGATTTGTGACCTGCCCAAAAGATCCGCGCCAAAGAGGGAAGCGAACTTTAGTTTGATTCAGTCAAACCAAACAAGACAGGTGTGAATACACCCTTATACACTATGTGTGGGGGTTTAATGGTTACAGAATACCAAATTACTATAATGACACTTCGCTTATATGCCTAGGCCAGTACAAAGAAATCTTCAAATCAGTTGTAAAAACATAAAAGACCATTTGGTTTGTTAGGATCTCATGACCCAAGGGCACACCTTGCCGGAGATAGGAAACATGGTCAAACTTTATTTTAGGGACTCTTAACTAGTTGCTTATTAGCATGAGTATTACTAGAAAATTAGCCAAGTATTAGTACTAATTAAGCACATATTAATGCCTTATTCTACATCCCTAATCCTACCCAATACCTAAATTTAACAACTACCTTACTAACTATTAATAAGCAGCAAATTAGAAATGTATTGTGGGAAAAGTTGTAGCTAATAGTGAATAAGTGTTCCCTATTCTAAAGTGTTACTGGAAACATTATCACCGGATGCTGAGAAAAACACACCCCTCAGCAGCAGAACAGAATTCTTCAAAGGTTTTCAATCTTTCGCATTATGTAAATGACTTGTGAAATTGAGATACATTTTATCAATCACATGGAGACCTTCACAATGGTACTAAACATGAAAGGGAAAAACAAGAGATTCACAATATGCATCATATGTGCTCTTATGCTTGCTGCCTGGTTTGGCAGGGGCTTGGATGGGTGGCGCTGCATTCCCTGCAGCCAGCTCCCTGCTATTACTTAGATGGACACTGCTGCTGTGGCTGTGCGGGGGCATCCTTGGCAACGAGCAGGTGGAGCAACTGCAGCTGACGGCAGGGTGAAAGCATCAGCGGGCTGCTGGGGGAGGATCTGTTTCTGGGGAGCCGAGAACTGCTGGGCAAAGCTCTCGAAAGCAATCGGTCTCCTGCATATCCACCAGGTTCAGCCAGAGCCACTGATGTGGCCATCGTCTGATTAAGGGGATCTTGGCTTGTTGACTTGCTCGTAAGTCAAGGTCCATTGCTATGCACAGCTCCTGCATTAGCACTGGGTCAGAACTACTCTCATGCAACTCTTAATAGTGGCTTGGTATACCTGCAGGAGAGCCATGGTGTCCAAGGCGGAGGCAGCATGTACAACGGCTCCATAAGCCTTGGCCATGAGAATGGGCAAGAACTTACAGGCCATGGATGGGAGACACGGGTTAACCCTCCAGGTGGAAGCACTCCTTAAGGGGGTAGCACACCAGATGAGAAGCGCAGGGCCACATCTAGGACAACTCGAGGTATCGCACACCGGATGCCCAAGCTCAATTTCGAATCAAGTTCTGAGCTGCAAGATGGGTGAGTTTTAACTTAAATTGTTATTATTATTTTAAATAGATTATTTCAATTGATAATAGCGGAGTTTTGATCGTTAATCAATGAAAAGAATCTGTGTCATGATAAGTATTTTATTGTTTTGTTATCTGTTGTCTAGGCAACTCTTACATGGTAGCAATATTGTTTAGCTAACGTTAGCTAGCCAGCCGAGTTAAAACATTACCAAACACCTTGTAAAGAATATTCACTTCTAAATAATGTACAATGTATATACAAAATAATTATCTGATCTGATGAAAATAATTAATGCCATGGTGTGGCCATTGAATGTTTGTATAGTCCTAGATATAAATATATACAGGGCTGTGTATTCCCTAGTTGTCAAGAAAAATGCATCAGACATAAATGTGGGTATATAATTAACTTATGTAACATATTAAGGTTTTTGTATGAATGCCCTGAAAGCCCAAAAAACTGCTGCAGTGCTACTTTTACGTAGAAGAATAAAAAAATAAAAAAAAGAGTCAATCGCATTTGGGTACACCCTCTAAATGAAAAAAGGACACAATTTGGCGCTTACCACCACCTTGTTCAGGAGCTGCAAATAAGCCCGGAAAAGCACCTGCAGTGCTTCAGAATGAGTACACAGCAAATGGAGGACCTGCTGTCAGTTATTGGACCTGACATCAGCGGAATGTCTATAAATTACCGAACAACAATTGGGCCAAAGGAAAAACTTGCAGTGACATTGAGGTAAGCTATTTTCTATTTAACCCATATATATATGATTTACACTGTAATGTTATGTTGTTGGAAGAAAGAAGAAATTATTTCAAAACAATAATTAATTAAATTAATTTTACCACATGAGTCATATGACAAGATAACACGGTAATGTACACATGGATACTTTCAACAAAAATAATTGCAGTATCAGTATGTAATCTAAAACATTAAACAGGATTAAGAAACAATTTCCAAATCAATCAACCAAGCAAGCAAGCAAAATTTCTCGGGTTACTTAAGTAACCCATGTTCTCTGAATAGGGAACAAGACGCTGCGTAGCTGACGCAATGGGAACCCCCCCAGGTGTGAAGATTGTCAAGTTAAGGCACCTTTATTTATATAGCGCTTTTAAAAATACAAACTGTCAAAGCAACTGCACAATATCAAAATAGGAAAATATTGTCAATGTAAAAGGACCAGATTAAACACTCAATTTTCAGTTAAAGGCATTTCATTATTGAATTCAGTGATGGCATCATTCAGTTCAGTTCTAATCAAGTCTCAGTGTAATCAAGTCGACGATATAGCTGGAAATGAAGTTTCCCCAACTAAGCCAGCCAGAGGCAACAGCGTCAAGGAACCAAAACTCCATCGGTGACAGAATGGAGAAAAAAACCTTTGGAGAAACCAGGCTCAGTCGGGGGGCCAATTCTCCTCTGGCCAGACAAACCAGCAGTTCAATTCCAACTGCTGCAAAGTCAGATTGACGGAGTCCTCACTGGGGATCTGTCGCTGGGGCTTGTCTGAAGCCCATATAGATTCACACCAATTCATTGGCTGATGGCGCGAGATACCGTCCCTATGTCATACGTGATTGCGGACGCAGCGTCTCATTCCCTTTTCAGAAAACCTTGGTTAAGTAAGTAATCAGAGACGTTCTCTTTCATAGAGCAACTCAACGCTGCGTAGCTGACACGATGCCAAGTCTGGCCCATTACAGACCGGAACACTAAAATACAGCTGGCTCAAACAGAAAGAACCTGGGAACCAGGAGCCGTGTTCACATCAATGTTATAGAACTTCACAAAGTATGGGGAGAGGACCAACCTGCCGCCATGCCGATATTCTCCTGGGGAACCTCTCTAAACAAAGCTTGGGAGGAAGGCAGACCACGCACCTTGCGTAGGCCCTCGAAATGGCTTCCCTAACCCAGTGTGAAATGGTGTGCTTTGATTCGGCTATCCCTCTTCGGCATGCACCAATACACACCAGCTACTGTAGGGTCTTACGCCACTGACTGGAACGGTCCACATACACCTTCAGAGCACTGACAGGGCAGAGCAGCAACACCACCACCTGCGAATGAAAAGACGTAGAGAGAACTTTGGGGACATAACCAGGTCTGGGTCTCAAGAATGGCTTGACCAGCCCAGGAGCAAACTCAATGCAGGACTTGCTGACAGGGAGAGCCTGCAAGTCCGCCCTACATACTTTAAAGAGGCTAACGCCAACAAAAAAATGACCTTTAGTGTCAGAATCCTCACAAGAGCTTACTCTAGAAGCTCAAAAGAAGGCTCCATCTGCCTCTTCAGGACAACAGAAAGGTCCCAAGAAGGGAAATTAGGAGGATGAACTGGCCTCAAGCGCTTAACCCCACACATAAAGGAGGAGACCAAACAATGTCTACCCAATGGGACATTGTCCAAGTCCCTTCGAGTAACAATAGCCGCAACGTAGACTCTCAAGGTGGTAGTGGCCGCTCCAGCCGAAAACTTATCTTGCAGGAACTCAAGCACTGAACCAATTGGGCAGTTGACCGGGTCCACAGCATGAGCCAAGCACCAGGATTTAAAAACCTTCCATTTGAAGGAATAGAGCCTCCTAGTGGAAAGGTCCCTGGCACTATTAATGGTCTCATGGACTCTATTCGAGAGATCAAAGGCTATGGGCAACCTCTGATCGGCCATACCCACAACTTCCAGATCTCTGGACGTGGATGCCAAATTCTGCCCTGGAGCTGACACAACAGGTCTTTCCTTATAGGAATCTCCCACGGATTGTCGCATCCGTGGGATGTGTCCAAAGTCATCCAGAGTCGCATCCAAAGCCGAATCTACAGCCCTCACATTCTTACTATCCTCAACTAAAGTTTGGATGCGTGTCTCTAGTTCTAAAATCTTCTCTGTCAGCCTAACTATTTCCCTGCATTTATCACATGTGAATCCCTCACTGCTGACAGTTAGATAAACTATATGTGGCAAACAGTGCAAAAAACAATAGCAGGAGAAGAAGCCATTACTCACCATGATTGATGAATGATTACAACTTAACTTACCATTTACCACTGTTGTTTGATGAACTTGTGAAAAACGGAGCAAGAGCGAAATTAAACGGAGCAATAAAAAAAGAATATAACAGTAATAGACGCAAGTAGAAACACGAATGACAAGCTAACCGGCTAACAAATGCTAATGTGCTGCAATCGCGGTTTTAGATTAAAAGCGAACAATAAAATTAGTCAAATTAGCTTGATAGATAATATCAGAAATATGGTGGGAATTAAGCTATATTTTACTTCTTAAACAGAGAGTGAATGTAAGATAGAGATTTAACAGAAAAATGAAGCTACACGGAGCTACAAACGCAAACCTCTCAGCACGGCCAAACAAGAAGTGTCGAACACACCTTTAAGTATCAGCTACTGACCGCAAATCTATAGAGCACATGTGCAAAGATGCACAATGCATTTTAGTGCTTTTTTTTGCCAATGCATATTATCAGACACGTGATCAGCTAGACTAAAAAAAAAAGGAAAATCTGACCACGCCCACAAGCCACGCCCCCAGCACTTATGATTAAAAATATATATTTTAGCACAGTAAAAGATAGATCTTATATTATAATAATACATACTAGTGTCCTGTAAAAAAGAAAAGCAGCATTTAATAATCATTATAACGATACAATATAACATAATATCATAAAGTACTATTATACTTTAATATAATTAAACTTTCCCGGTCAAAAGGGCACGCTGGCGCATTTGGCTGCCACTCCTCTCTCCTGTTTCATTTAAGTTGTTTTTGTGATTTTTAAGCCAGTGAAGCATATGTATATGTCTTTTTTATTCTACCGTGATGTGGAATCATGCGTCACACGCTGGATTACTGCTTTTATTTTTGAGTGCTGTTTGTTGGAATTTCCTCTCCTGTTGCCTGGCCCAGAACATACACCACTTACACCGCTGTGAGCCTGCTGTTGATGTGGATTCTCCCCGAATGGCTCTCAGGTAAACCGCTCGCCAATTGTTGAACCTGAAGGGAAACTTAGACTTGGCGAATGACATACGTGCTCTCTACAGTGGTGTTGGAATACTGCGACCTAAGCGTTACACACATCGTTCGTCAAGGCGTAGTTTGTTATGCTCAACATCTAAACCTGTCGCTTATCCGACATTTCTGCGCAAACCCCAAAGAATGCTGTTTAGACCTACAGGGGTTAATTTTGATAACTTATCTGCACTCAAACGTGTGGAGGTTGTCTCGGACTCATCTGCTCCCTCGCGTCTGCTGAAAACAGTAATGTTTAACAAGTGCTCTGTAAACAACAAAGCTGACATTTTATCTGACGTTATTTTAGAATAAAAGCTGGACCTTGTCTGTTTAACTGAAACATGGCACAAAGAATCTGACAGTCTTCTTTTTACTGAATTGACACCTGCTGGCTATGGATTATTTGATCTTCCGCATTCCTCTGGTAGAGATGGGGGTATCATTGTGTTGCACAATCAATATTACAACGTGGCTGTTCCCAAATTTGACTCATTTGAATGTCTTGCTTTGAGTGTTTCTGCGTCCCTTTCTACTGCAGTGGCTACAGCCTACAGGCCTCCAAAGACAAATAAAGACTTTATCAGAATTTTCATATATATTGTCTTTTCTCTGCCTTAAATTTGAGAGAATCCTTCTTTTGGGGGATTTCAACATCCTTATGGATATAAAGTCTCCACAATAAAAAAAATAAATACTTTTTGTCCTTATTGGAGTGCTTATAGTAGTTAAATCAACTTGTGGACTATCCTACACATAACAAAGGCCACACCTTAGACCTTGTGATTTCCAATGGTTCATTTGTGTCTCAGCTGTCAACCTCTGATTTAGGACTGTCTGATCATCAGGCTGTCTTTTTAAAAATGAAGTTACCTGACATAAACACTACCTCTGCTCGCATCATTAATTATCGCAAATGGAAATCTATTGTGCCCACTGATTTCTCAGTTTATTGACTCTTCTTTAAGTTGTGTTTCTCTATCTGATGATCTGGATGACAAAGTCTCTATGCTGAATTCTGTTCTCTCGTCTGGCCTGGACATGTTGGCTCCCTTGAAATCACAATCTGTTTCTTTTGTATGCTCCGCTCCTTGGTACAATGATGATCTGCATGCCATGAAGGCCTTGTGATGTAAAATGGTTCATCACCAGGCCTGGAAAGACAGCTTACTTGAATATAAGGATGAAATAGTGTCAGCTAGATCTATTTGTTTTTCACAGATAATTGTCAGCAATCAGAGAAACCCTAAACAACTGTTTCACAAGCTGCTTATAAATCACTCTAGCCTTCCTGCTTCAACTCACCTTTGTAATACGTTCTTGGAGTTTTTTAACACCAAAATTGATAATATATGTAACCACATTATCAATACTCATACTTCGGCTGCTTCTTCCTTATATATTTCGGCATTCTCTGGTATTTCTCTCTCCAACTTTGCCATTCATGACTTCCAGTCTCTCTGTTATATGGTTTTGAAAATGAAAGCTACTACTTCCAGAGTTGATCCGGTTCCTTCTTTTCTGTTTAAATCATGTTTTGATTCTCTATATCCTGTTGTTTTGAGTATTATCAATGACTCTTTGTGCACTGGTGTTATGCCAGCTGCACTTACAATTGCTGCTGTCAGCTCTGTACCAAAAACTAACAACATGGACTTTGATAACCTGAATAATTTTCATCCCATCTCTAATCTTCCATTCATTGGCAACATTTTTGAACAAACAGTGGCTTCTCAATTGCTTTCACATCTTTCTTCGAACAATCTTTTTGAGCCACCTTTTTAAATCTGGATTCCGTAAACTCCACGGTACTGAAACAGCATTAGTTAAGGTCACTAATGACTTGTTAATGTCTTCTGATTCTGGCCGTCTATCTATACTGATTCTTCTTAATCTTAGTACCGCTTTTGACACTATAAATCACTATTTTAATCACCCGTTTAGGAGTTTCTGGAGTTCACCCATCTTTGGAGTTTCTGATTCTGCATTGAAGTAGTTTAAGTCCTATATCTGATCGCAAGCAGTTTGTTGTGATGGGTGGTTGCAGGTTTAAGGTCAGTGTGGTGCACTCTGGTATTCCCCAGGGATCAGTTTTGGGCCCTTTACTTTTTTCCTCTTGGTCAACTTTTAAGAACACTTGGTCTTAACTTCCACTTTTATGCCGATGACACTCAGATCTACATAAATTCAAAACCTGATGTTAATATGCCTGCGTCTTTTCTTTCTCAATGCTTTACAGAGATAAAAAAATGGATGTCTGAAAATTTGCTCTGTCAGTGATAAGACCGAAGTGATGCTTATTGGATCACCTCACCAGTTGCGCAAAGCAGAGTCTGCAACTTTAGGTCTGGATGGCTCTGCTTTACAGTTTCAAACTAAACAAAAAAAATCTGGGGTTTGATGTCAACTTAACATTTGATCCGCATGTTCGTAATACAGTCAAAGCATCTTTATTTAATCTCAGAAACATTGCCAAAATACGCCTCATGTTGACCTTTTCTGTGGTTGAAAAGTTAATCAACACTTTTGTGTTTTCGCGTATTGATTATTGTAATGCTTTGCTGGCTGGAGTTTCAAAAGCTACCTTAAGTAAATTACAGTTGGTACAAAATTCAGCTGCCAGAATACTGACTAGGACCAGTGCAAGGGAGCACATCACACCTGTCTTGGAAAAATTGCACTGGCTTCCTGTTAGTTTTCGTATTGATTTTAAAATTCTCATGCTTGCTTATAAGGCCTTGAATAATTTGGCTCAATGTTTGTCGGAGCTATTAACCCCCTACACACCTACACGCGTTCTACGCTCCTCTGAAGCTGGTCTTTTAACTGTTCAAACAACTTGGCTTAAAACTATGGGTGATCGGGCTTTCTCTTCATTGGCGCCTAAATTGTGGAATTCCCTACCCTCTAAGATTAGAAATGCAGAATCTATTTTGGAGTATGACTAAAAGGACTGTATTAGGTTAAGTCTGATATCTAGCCTTCCTCAAAGGGTGTCAGTCAAAACACAGGATCTGATCAGTTCGTTCAAATAGTTTAATTTCTCTTTAGCGTAGTAGTCATTTGCAACCAAGATGCACACAACACAGCTGTACAAGGGCATTAAAGGTGATCAATTAGGTATTCGTGAGAGTGTGTGTGTATGTGGTCTACAATAGAAAAAGAATAAGAGGTTGATTAAGTTACATGTTTCAAATATTATTCCAAGACATTCACATAAAATACTTAGTTTCTTATTAAATTCCCAGATTAAATGTCATCAAAGATCCAAACTATATAAACAACAATGAAACTGTTTAACAACACTACCACCTAGTGGTTAGTAATGACAACCGCTTTTATACTCAAATGCTTATGAGGTAATTTACATAAACTGGACGTGAGTATGAACATCGTATACATAAACTTCAGATAAACAGCGATTCGGTTACAAATATGGAAGTAGCATACAGTGGAATATGGAATCTGACATTTGTTTACATTACTACACCATAGTTCGTAAGAACTCGAGTAATTTTGATAATGACGGCAATGCATATTAAAATGTGCGTGACATTTTAACGAAACATTCATAACGAAGTGTTTAACTAGCAATTATTACTAACTTACTAATCAAGTAACTTACTTTAGTTCATTGACGCACACTTCAACACGCACAGTCTTTGCACTTTTCTGCTGAGTCTCTCTTGCGCTTTCTGCACATGCGGACAGGTCAAAGATAGTGCAGGGGTACAGACCCAGCCTTTCTAACAGAATCCCTCAGTGTTTTTAAATCGTCTCTTAAAACTTACTTTTTTAGGGTAGCTTTTAGGTGATTTATGTGATTTCTTTGAGTTTTATTAAAATTGGCCTTGTATTGTTTGATCTGTTTTTTACTGCTTGTAACTTTTGTGTGTTTCTTTTCTACTTCATATTTGTATATGTATGTAAAGTGATTTGAGATTCTACTTTTAAAGGCGCTATATAAATTAAAGTTTATTATTATTATTATTGCTATAATATATTATATTAAAGCATATAGTTATTCATTATTTTGAAATAAATATCTTCTGCTCAGCTGAACAGAAGTTCTGCTCAGCTGAACTTTTTTGATCAAAATAAAGTAAAAAAAAACTGCGATATTATGAAATATTATAAATGTAAAAAAAAAATGTTTTTCAATTTTAATATATTATAAAATGTATTGTTATTCCTGTGATGCAAAGAAGAATGTTCTTCATAATTACTCCAGTTTTCAGTGTCACGTGATCTTTTAGAAATCATTAAAATTTATTTGACTCAAGAAACGTTTCTGATTATTACCAATGTTGAAAACAATTTTGCTGCTTCATTTTTTTGTGTGGAAATTGTGACACTGTATTTTTCAGAATTTTTTTATATTTTTTATACATATATAATTTAATGAACAGCATTTATTTGCATTTATCAAATATATTCATCAAATGTGTTGATGCATTTATTAAATAGAATGTCATTTTAAATGTCTTCACTCACTTTTTATAACTTACATGAATGATGAATACAATTCTACATTTTTCTCTCTTTTTCAAATCTTATACAAATGTTTGAAGTGGTATCATTGTTTCCACAAAAATATTAAGCAGCAAAACTATTTTTAACATTGATAATAATGAGAAATGTTTCTTGAGCAGCAAATCAGCACATTAGAATGATTTCTGAATGATTATGAGACACTGAAACTTCTCTTTGTAAACAACAACAGTAGTCAAGATGGCGCCGAGGATGGCAGCCGTGTTGCGAGCTCCGGGAAAACTTTGCAGTTTTTCGTATGTTTTGTTTGTTTTTTTTGTTGTTTTACGTGTTAGATGTTGTTAGTATAACTGTCTACGATAGAGACTCGCTTTTGAACATTGGTTCCTCCGTCGCGCAACGCAAACCGGACTTTGAGTTTTTGAATGCCGGTGGACTGTTCACAGACACGGCATCAGAGCCCTTTGTGTGGGTTGCGAAATCGAGGAGACGACGCCGAAAAAGAGGGAAAAGAGCTGGCGTTCTCGTCAGACTGCGACGCCGTGCTTTCCGACCTCCTCTTCCAACCATTTTACCGGCCAACGTTCAGTCACTGGATAACAAACTCTGTGAACTGCGTGCGCGTATCTCATACCAACGAGAAACAAGGGACTGCTGCGTTATTTGCCTCACAGAAACCTGGATGTCTGCTATGGTTCCAGACTCAGCCATCGAGCTCACGGGCTTCTCCGTGCACCGCTCGGATAGAACAAAGGAGCTCACAGGGAAAAGCAGAGGTGGAGGTGTTTGTTTCTATATTAACAACTTGTGGTGTGATGAAAGGAACATACACTCTATTAAATCCTTCTGCTCCCCTGATCTGGAATTTCATACGCTTCTGTGTCGACCATTCTGGCTACCGAGGGAATTTACAGCGATCATAATCACGGCTGTTTATATACCCCCCCAAGCCAACACAGACCAGGCACTCAAGGAACTGTACAGGAATATAAGTGAGCAGGAAACCGCGCACCCAGATGCAGCTTTTATTATCACGGGGGACTTTAACAAAGCCAACTTCAGAAAAATAGCTCCAAAATACTTTCAACACGTCACCATCAACACGCGTGGAGATCGTACACTCGACCATTGTTACACCCCCTTCCGGGACGCATACAAGTCCCTCCCCCGCCCACCTTTCGGCAAATCGGATCACTCTTCCGTTCTGCTCCTGCCTGCTTATAGGCAGAAACTGAAACGTGATGCACCCGCCCTCAGGACAGTTCATTGCTGGTCGGACCAATCGGACGCTATACTACAGGACTGTTTTGATCACGTGGACTGGGACATGTTCCGGGCAGCGTCTGAAGACGACATAGAGGCGTATTCAGATACGGTCACGTGTTTCATCAGGAAGTGTATAGATGATGTAGTTCCGACCAAAACAATCCGTATCTACCCCAACCAAAAACCGTGGATTAACAGCGATGTTCGATCAGCCTTGTCAGCGCGGACATCTGCCTATAAATCCGGAAACACTGACGATCGGAAACAAGCCAGTTACGATCTCAGGAGATCCATCAAAGCAGCCAAACGAACATATAAAAACAAAGTTGAAGAACACTTCAACAACAATAACCCAAGAAGCATGTGGCAGGGCATCAACAACATCACAGGCTTTAAAGGGAATAAACCAGCTACTGTGAACATTGCCGCCTCTCTACCGGACGAGCTCAACACCTTTTATGCTCGGTTCGAGGCTGCCGCAGAAGAGGTCAGTCCACTCACGCTTTCTGTCGCGGACGTAACCCGATCCTTTAAATGGGTGAACATCCGTAAAGCCGTAGGCCCAGATGGTATACCAGGCCGTGTGCTCAAAGCATGCGCTTTCCAGCTAGCTGGGGTTTTTACAGACATTTTCAATCTGTCCCTCTCTCTGTCTGTGGTTCCCTCGTGCTTCAAAAAATCCATCATTGTGCCCATACCAAAGAAAAACAAAATCACATGCTTGAATGACTGGAGGCCCGTTGCTCTGACCCCCATCTTCAGCAAGTGTTTTGAGAAGCTTGTCAGAGACTACATCTGCTCTGTGCTGCCTGCTTCACTGGACCCACTACAATTTGCATACCGCAGTAACCGTTCCACAGAAGATGCTATTGCCTTCACCCTGCACACTGCTCTCTCCCACCTGGAAAATAAGAACACCTATGTGAGGATGCTGTTCGTGGATTATAGTTCGGCATTTAACACCATAGTGCCTGCCACACTGGTTGCGAAGCTCCAGACTCTAGGACTGAACAGATCTCTGTGCAGCTGGATCCTGGACTTCCTGACAGGCAGAAGTCAGGTGGTCAGAATGGGCAACAACACATCATCTCCCCTGATCCTCAACACTGGTGCACCGCAGGGTTGCGTCCTCAGCCCACTCCTGTACTCCCTGTACACACACGACTGTACAGCTATACACAGCTCGAATGTCATCGTCAAATTTGCTGATGACACAACGGTGATAGGCCTGATCACCGACAACGATGAGACGGCCTACAGAGAGGAGGTGAGTACCCTGACTAAATGGTGTCAGGAGAACCACCTCTCACTCAACATCGACAAGACCAAGGAGCTGGTGGTGGATTACAGGAGATAGAGCAGAGAACACACACCCATCACCATCGACAAGACACCTGTGGAGCGGGTGACCAGCTTTAAGTTCCTCGGCGTTCACATCACCGAGGATCTCACATGGTCTGCTCACACAGATGCAGTGCTGAAGAAGGCACATCAGCGTCTCTTCTTCCTGAGACGGCTGAGGAAGTTTGGAACGAGCCCCAGAATCCTCAGGTCCTTCTACACCTGCACTGTGGAGAGCATCCTGACCGGCTGTATCACCGCCTGGTTTGGAAACAGCACCGCTGGCAACCGCAGGGCTCTGCAAAGGGTCGTGCGAACTGCCCGCCACATTGTTGGAGGTGAGCTTCCCTCCCTCCAGGATATCTACACCAGGCGGTGTACAAGGAAAGCCCGGAGGATTATCAAAGACTCCAGCCACCCGTCCCACAGACTGCTCTCTCTGTTGCCCTCAGGGCGACGTTTACGCAGCATCCGATCGCGCACTAGCCGACTGAGGGACAGCTTTTTCCCTCAGGCTATCAGGCAAATGAACAGTCAGAAATAACTCACCTACATCACACTCCCACTCACACAACATGCCATGCACTGCACTTTAACACAGTTCAACTGGACTACACGCACACACTGCACTAACACAACCTATCTGCTATCACTGGACACCATACAATGCACATCCACGACACTGCATATGAATAATCTGTTGCACCTTTGCACATCTATCTGCTGCTCAACCAATCTGCTGTTAATTTATAATCTGGTGCACCTCACATTATTACTATGTATAGACTACATTATGTATAGATACTGTACATAATGTAGATGTGCCCATACGGTGTATAATGTGTCGCTGATAATTGAGTGTGTCTTTATAGTACACTGTGTACTGAGTATATGTATGTGTATTTTGCACATTGTCTTCTGTACAGTCTGTAAATATGTACTGTCCATATGTAAATAGTTTGTCGTTTTTTTTGCACTGTCTGTCCATATGTAAATTGTTTGTTGTTTTTTTTGCACTGTCTGTCCATATGTAAATTGTTTGTTGTTTTTTTGCACTGTCTGTCCATATGTAAATTGTTGTTGTTGTTTTTTTTGCACTGTCTGTCCATATGTAAATAGTTTGTTGTTCTTTTTGCACTGTCTGGAGCACGCTCATAAGAATTTCACTCACCAAGGCACTTGTGCTGTGGTGATGTGACAATAAAAGTGATTTGATTTGAACAGATTTATAAACGTTTCTAATGACGAATGTTGCGTTCCCAAATGCAAATTAAAGAAGCTCAAACCAAGGAGTGAATCGAAACTAAACACAGTACTGTAACAGCAGACATGTAGCGCATCAGACAATTATATAATTACATCACAACCGTTGTGAATTTTACGAGCATTTGCTATCTTAAATTCTCCCCGCCATTCATAAAAAGTCACCGGGTCGTGTAACACGTCTCAGCGCTTTTTCTACTCGCGTTTGTCGCTTTTAATCATCTGAATGCTTTTAACTGTCCTGCATATGGTGCCGCGAGATCGCGCACCGCTCTCATGACCATTCCGTCCATTGTTTTAGAAAACAATCTTGTGGCAGTTTATTTAGGTAACGGCTTATGGCGATTTGCATGATTTGAACCTACACAAAACGACATACGGTACGGTATAACGATATTATACGAAATATCACATCCTGATTATACAACTTGTGGAGACTCGTTAGAGGGTGAAAACAACGCAACTGGAGCATGTTTTAGGCTTGATCTGAACGTGTAGCATCTCTGATTTTGTATGCTAAAACAATTATTGTGCTTAAGAGTCTATAAATAGTAACAGAGCAAGAGAGAAAGTGAGAGAGCAGTGAAGCTTTTGATGTCATCACTGTGGCAATTATCTCACAGTGGGATGTGCTTTAATTGTACCTACATACATGCTAAACCCTATTCATCTAACAGGGCCCTTGGGGACCTTTTGTCTTCTCCCTTCAGGAAATTATATTGATAATGGTTCTATCTCTTATCTTCTTATTCATCTTTCTTAATTACTCACTTTTCACCTGCATGTTTTGATTTGTCCCGAAAGCTGCTGACAATGGGTCACTCAACTGTGGGTCACTCAACTCGTTTCCCTTTTTTTAGAACTTGCATCAGTCAGCACATTGCAATAAATCTAGAAGCTATTATTTCAGCTTTGGTGAATCATTTATTAAATATTAAATATTGCTTTGATTAAAGTGATATTAATCTTTAACTTGTGATTGATACTTTAACGACTTGTCCAGCGACCATTAATATCAGTATATCTTTAACAATTTCATTTATTTTGCTTCGTGGCCAACGATACAAATAAACAAAATTAGTACTTTATCCAATTTGAGCTAGGTAACACAGTCTTTGGCAAATAGTTTAAAACTTGAAAATCACACAGCCCAAGACATCATTCTTTATAAAAGAAACAAGGTTTATTTGCTAACTATTATTCTCCAATACATGGACTAAACTTAATAAAACACATATACACACATAAACATACCCACACACATATCAGGAGTTTTCGGTTTGAAGAGAGTTTTAAGGCTAGCACTGCTATCTCGTAACTTTAACTAGAGGAAGATCACAGCAGAGACGTTGCTATCTTTTCTGCATACAGATCAATTCATCAGTTCAGTAAGAATCAGTAAGGGTAAAATCTTTGCGAGGCAGGGGCAGCTGCCACTCGACCTTCCACCGCCAAGTGCGCCTACCAGTGGCAGCTGCCACAGCTAAGTGCACCTGCCACATTTACCGGCCACACAGCTAAGTGCGCCTGCCACATTTACCGGCCACACAGCTAAGTGCGCCAGCCACATTTACCGGCCACAGATAAGTGCGCCTGCCACATTTACCGGCCACAGATAAGTGCGCCTGCCACATTTACCGGCCACAGATAAACGCGCCCGTCACACGAACCGACCACAGCTAAATGCGCCCGTCACACGAACCGGCCACCAGTACAGCAAACAGGTGGTGCGACGCTTAGGTGCTGTACACTCCATTATGGATTTAAAGGGAGGAATCTGCTGGAAAATAATTGTAAAATTGCACTGTTTGTTTATTTATATGCATCAATCGGGGTGTAAACAGAGAGTGATGTTGTGGCAGGCGCACGCTTCGGTGCTGCGCGCGGCGTTAAAGGGAGTAATAAAACATATTTTATGTTGAAATTAGGTTAATAATTCTAATAAACTCTTACTGCAGATTTCTGACTGTTTACAGTCCGATAGTCGCACATGAGCAAACAGACAGTGCAATTGTACATGTATTTACCTTTTTGTTACTGTTGTCTACCTTATATTTTATTCCTCCGTTTAAATCCATAATGGAATGCGCGTCCCGTGGCGCCTAAACCTCCCGCCTGCTTCGATTGATGCACGTAAGAAAACACAATGCAACCACAACTCTGCCTGCCCCAGATGACACTTCACCAGTCAGATCTAGACACAGCTGTCACAGAACATGCTATAGCTAAGGTGAGTTCAATTAATATTAAAAAAAAAATGTTGTTGTTCAATATTGTCAAAGGACATTTGTAACTAGTACTCTGACGAGTTTATTAATTATAATAGGAATGGATTATACAGTGATTTGTGCAGTCTTTGTACAAAAACATTTTATTTAAATGTTTGTCACTAAGCAACATTGAAACAACAGCTTTATTTATTTATTTGTATGTATGTATGTATGTATGTATGTATGCAGAGCTCAGACAACACTACAACAACACAGACAAAAATATGATTGGAAGGTAGGAAATGAGTTTTAAAATACAGGCTACACATTTTGACTTTGCAGCAAACACAAAAAGGCAGCATATATATATATATATATATATATATATAAATACTTTACTTTTTTTAGACATAACCATACAATACATGTGATAAAGACAACAGAGCACACAAGTCAAGTCACCTTTATTTATATAGCGCTTTTAACAATACAAATTGTAACAAAGCACTGCACAATATCAAAATAGGCAAATTGTGTCAATAATGTAAAATGACAGGATTTAACACTCAATTATCAGCTGAATGCATTTCATTATTGAATTTAGTAATGGCATTGTCCAGCTTAGTTCAGTTTAAATAATATCTGTGTAATCAAGTCGATGATTGTGCTGAAAATGAAGTGTCCCCAACTAAGCAAGCCAGAGGCGACAGCGGCAAGGAACGAAAACTCCATCGGTGACAGAATGGAGAAAAAACCTTGGGAGAAACCAGGCTCAGTCGGGGGGCCAGTTCCCCTCCGGCCAGACGAATCAGTAGTTTGTTCCAACTGCAGCAAAGTCAGAGTGTAAGGGCTCCGCTGTCTAGGTGACGAGGTCCTCACTGGAGATCTGTCTCTGGGGCTCATCTATGTGTCCTAGATTCCACTGACGGTCAGGGCTGTAGGGGCTGTAGAGGTTGTCTCCAGGTGCTGATCCTCCATTTATGGCAGACTTTGGTTAAGTCAGTATAATCGCTGATGGTTGGCTTCCTCTGAGGTCCTCGGAGGGGTTGTCATCGTCTCTTCTCAGGTGTTCGGTCATCTCAATCGTTTAAGGGTAGGATCCAGACTGAAGCTTGTGTAATTCCTAGCTACCACAGGATGTTAATCCCGTGGCAGAAACATAGAAACAGTAAGACAATTAGCGTAGCAGCTGCTCCATCCAGGAATAACCCTGGATGAAATTATCAGTATAACCCAAGCTAAAGCATAATAATGTGCATTTGTTCAGATAGACTGGCAGTACAAGATTGTGAGATGCATTATATGAATGCTTGGCTAAAGAGATGCGTCTTTAATCTAGATTTAAACAGAGAGAGTGTGTCTGAACCCCGAACGTTTTCAGGAAGGCTATTCCAGAGTTTAGGAGCCAGATATGAAAAAGTTCTACCTCCTTTAGTGGACTTTGCTATCCGAGGTACTACCAAGAGTCCAGAGTTTTGCGACCTAAGGGAGCGGGTTGGATTGTAGCGTGATAGAAGATTAGTTAGGTACGCAGGAGCTAAATCATTTAGTGCCTTATAGGCAAGTAATAATATTTTGTAACTGATACGAAACTTAATAGGTAGCGTGTGCAGAGACTGTAAAATTGTAGTAATATGGTCATATTTTCTTGACCTGGTTCTACACACAGTAGAAAGTCATCAATGTGATGCAATATGACAGAGGCATACTACAGTGTTGCCATCAAACCCAATTTGGATCAGAATCTGAGGATAATCTGTAAAAGAGAAAGAAGAATGTTTATATAAAATTCATAGAATGAATATGACTAAAGGGAACATTAAAATCAAGAAAAATGTCATTAAAAAGCCACTTTAACACATTTACTTTATATGTCCCTTTGATTGCAAAGCCATTTCTGCCTTGAACCTATGGAAGCCCTCCGTCTTTTTAGGATTAAGAAGGTTACCTTTGAATGACCAAGAGCAGAAAGAGAAAAGAACTGTTAAAAATGCATTTAATTAAATGGTCTTATATGTTTTAGCAATGCATTAAACATTTTTTAATTAATAACAAATACCTCAGGAGTTAGAACTTCCAAAACATAGGGTGCATTACTTAATTATGTCATGTCTATCTGTGTGACTCTTGTAACTCTGTCAATGATCCCCTGTGTCTGTTGGCAAAAGGCATTACATTTAGCTTTATAATATTAGCTATATCTTAAGTTAGCTTACTTACAAATTATTTGCAATTTTTTGGCAATAGTTGCAATTACTAGTTTCTATTTTCACACACACAAACACACACCATTATTTTACCTGTTGTTCATCAAAAAAAGAAATCCTTTCATTAAGTTTCTTCTTCAGCTTAGGACAAAATGTTTGATGTTTATGCAAAAAACATTCTGTTTGGTCTTATTTTGTCACTTGTCAAGCCATTGTGCAGTTCCTACAATGTGCAAAACATTTTTTATTTTAAACAAAACCACAGTATTTGTTTGAACCAAGTGTAGAATGTGGATATTTTCAAATTGTAAATTTCCAGAAAACTCTAACTCATGCTTATACACACTGATGCTTATACATGTCAATGAGACACTGCATATGCAAATTAGCACTTTACAAAAGGGAAGTCACATTTATTCACATATTTGTGTGAGATTAGATATACGTCTTGTTTACCATAATGTCCTGATCTGTCATTACAATGTCCACCACCAATCCCTGCTTCAATATTGATAGTGTTCTGTAAAAATAAATTGGAGGGTTATACAAATATTGAATGTATTTGTAATGTAGTAACCGAAGTTTTTTTTTCAAATTTAAAGTACATACTTATCATAAGGATATGACTGATCAATGTCACATCCACAGTTGAATGGCATGTCCTTTGTGACCATTGCTGGATCAATGGCAGCACAGTCACTGTGCAACCATTTGTTACAACGGTCACACTGAATCCATTACAGTGTTTTGACATCTGGATGCATGGTTCTGCAGAAGATATTAAATATAATTATATATAGCTGCTCAATAAATACAGTGTACATTAAAATGCAGCATGGTCACTTACTTTATTCGAATTTCTTGAAATATGCAAACATCAAGGTCCTGGGCCATCTGTTTTTAGCTTTAGGCGCTGTAATCTTTGGTTGTAAGTCCTAAGAACAGAAGAAGAGAAAATCAGTGTTTACACTTAAGCAAAATATTAAATATCACGTTTATTGTATATTACATACATCCGTGTTAGAGAGAAAGCCGCCACTAAAGATTAACTGTCTGCTTTACCTCCGTTTGTAGATTTTCAACCAAACAGGAGGCATGGTAAAGTCGAAGATGAATCAGTTGGTCAGTCTGAAACGACTCAGGAGACATTTTAAGACCTTTTGCTTCCATCTCTGCCATCTACGAGAATGTAAAGGGAATTAGAAAAATTAGCTGTAATCATTTTTAAACAGTATTTGTTTACTTTCCCATAGTATGCATTACATTAATATTAATGTACAAAGTTGCAAACATAAACTCATAAAACTCTTATCCACTCACTGTGCAAACAAAAACACCACAGTTGTTTCCATCATTTCTCCGCCATTGCTGTGGATTGCACACAGTCCACCCATCCAGGGAGTCTACATTTCTAAAGGCATCTCTGGAAGAAAGAAATGGACTTAAAGCAGACTGTACCCAAGTCATGAAATGTTTTTTAAAATAACTGTGTAAAACAAATGATAAAAGGTATTACTTCAGAATTTCCATATCTGGGGGTGAAATGTTCATGTGACGTCCTGTGTTGTCATAAATCCTTATTTTTTTCTCGGTCTTGTCAAAAACCTGTAGAAGAAATTCAATAAAGAGACATTTTAAAGCGGTCACAATTATATATTTTTTTACTTTTTTGGATTGTCTATAATAACATTGCAGAAAAATCACATCTATATACTGTATAATCTCATTTTGTTCCTTATGCAATGAACCCCGCTAAAGTTGTACTAACCCAAAGAATGAAGTGGCATCCTATCTCTGGTGTCCTATCTGTGCCAACAATTCTTGGTAAAAGTGTTTTCTGTGCATCATTCTAAAATGACAAAAAATGGGAAACACATGTTCCTAAGGCATTCATGACATTCATAGGATGTAGAGACAGGATTGCTTTAATGCATTTTATTTTAGAAATTGAATAGTACCTCAAGAATTTTCAGATGTGAATCAGAAATTTTTCTTGAAGTCAGCCAGTCCCTGTACCACAAAATGAATGTGTCAGTCGTCAAGGCTGCAACCTGAGTATACAACAAAATTACATGTAAATTGCAATACTTTCATCTGCTCAAACAATGCTTGTTTATGAAATTTATAAAAAAGTATAGATTCCGAAGCAGTTACTTACATTCTGGTTTTCTGAGGCAATTTGTGCAATCCGACAATTTATTTTCTTTAAAGCAAAATATGAGGATGCATAGTAAGAAAGTGTATTCAAATATATTGTGTTACTAAAAATTCCCAATGCTTCGGGAAAAGCTGCATTTTGACAGAGTTTTGTCTGTATTGATATTTGTGGGCATGATTGTCGGTGGTGGTAGTTATGTTAGGGGCATATAATAAAAGTTTACCTCTTAGTAGCGTGTGTGTGTGTGTTTGTGTATAGCAGAGACAGCACGCGTCAGAGAGCTTAAAGTGATTTTGCTGTTGGTCTTGGGTCGGCATGAATGTGTTCGAGGGAAATTTTATATTAATATTAATAAACTAGTGTTTTCTAAGTCGGTGTCGCAAGGATGAAGCTGCAGATCCCGTCTTGCCATCTCCTCGTTAGACGTGCCTTTAAGAAATGCATCTACGGATTATGATTATAATGAAAGCGTTTTTGTTTTCTATATGTATTATTTCGTTAAGTACTAATTTAAAGCTTTCTATAGATATATTTATCATGTCTAAATTGATCAAACACACTATGATCAGCTCACTGTCTGCCGCTGGCCGCTAGTCGTTAGCTACTTTAAAAAACAAAGACTTTCAATTTAACGAATAAAAAAAAAATATCTAAATGTTTTTCTAAATTACCTTAGTAAAATAACGAAACGAAATACAACCACTTTGCCATTTCATACAAAACTGAAGTATTCTAATTGCTGAAACAGTATAATATACGCTGTTTTGGGAGAAGCGAGAAATAAAATACGGGCTCAGGTCGGGCTAGGGCCTATATTTTAGGCCCGTGCAGGGCTCTACCCACGCACTCACAACTCGTTAATTACAGCAGCGTCTCGCAACGATCGTTTTCATACGCTAAACATTCTTGCAAACTGTCTAAACTAAATTATACATGTCATGCAGACATTCGTAACAACATGAAAACGTTACAGTCCAGACCTCGGTGACCTCATGATCAGTGAGCCGAGAGCGCACATACACAGTTTGTCTTATTACTAACGTTAAATGTTTTTAATGTTAAGAAGATGCTGAATTATTTTGCTTACCTTCCATGCTGTAAATTCTCTAAGAATCACCAACACCTTTAAAAAAAGTAAAAGTAAATATATGCCTTTCCATGCAGAACATGTAGCTGTATCAAAATAAGTGTACTTACGCAAAAAAAGATGTCCAGGTAATGATTCTTCTGGGCCATTGTCCTCAAATCCAGGTTCGCACAACCAATCGGATTGCTCGGTTGAAGACATTTGAAAGTAGTTCAACCAATCAAATCTGATATGTTGCATTTCTAAGGTGTGAAGACTGGGGGTCGTTGGTGTTGTATTTGTTTGCGGGTGACTGGTTTCTTAGCAATACACGTCTCAAGTCGAGGACAGGCCCTCAAAACCCGATGGAACTTGACTACATTTAAAAGTATTTTTGTGTTTTTTTTTTTAAACAAGTCTGCACGTTATGTGCGTCATTTTACAGCCTTGAATGTACATATAACATAACCTCTACATCCATAACGGCGAGCGCAGGACTGAAGCCTCGCGCCTGCCACAGTTTACACTCTGATTGTTGCATATAAACCAGCGCTTCTCAAAGTCCGGACTCCAGTCCGAATTCGGACCGGGAGGGAATTCAATCCAGACCGACCTCCACTCGTATCACTCAGACCTCCGTGCGGCGCGCGTGTTGCAGTGTTTACAGACTCTTTTGTAAGACAAAGCACATAGCAACTAAGTTAGCGACATTTTGGATAAAACTTCGCTTTCATTCTGTAGAATAATGTCACCGGTTTGAGAACCCTTGATATAAACAAACAATGCATTTATACAATTGTTAACCTATTTGCCACATAATATGTTTTATTCCTCCCTTTAAATCCATAATGGCGCGCGCAGCACCGAGGCGTCGCGCTTGCCTCAACATATATCTCTGTTTACACTCCAATTGACGCATATAAACAAACAAACAGTGCAGTTCTATATTTATTTTCCTATTTGACACATATGTTTTATTCCTCCCTTTAAATACATAACGACGCGCGCAGCACGTGTCGCCCCTGCCACAACATCACAACATTATGCATTTTACATTTAAATTTAGTCTTTAAGACGCTTTTATCCAAAGCGAATTACAAATGAGGACAGTCTAAGCAATCAAAACCACCAAAAGAGCAACAACATGTAAGTGCTATAACAAGTCTTGGTTAGCCTAACGCAGTCATAGCAAGATTTAAAAAAAGAAAGAAAACAAGTAAGGTTAGATAGAATATAGAAAAAGTAAGCTAGTTTTATTTTTCTCAGTGCAGTTTTATATTTACCTATTTTCCAGCTGATTCCTCCCTTTAAATCCATAATGGAGTGTACAGCACCTAAGCGTCGCACCACCTGTTTGCTGTACTGGTGGCCGGTTCGTGTGACGGGCGCATTTAGCTGTGGTCGGTTCGTGTGACGGGCGCGTTTATCTGTGGCCGGTAAATGTGGCAGGCGCACTTAGCTGTGGCCGGTAAATGTGGCAGGCGCACTTAGCTGTGTGGCCGGTAAATGTGGCTGGCGCACTCTGTGTGGCCGGTAAATGTGGCAGGCGCACTTAGCTGTGTGGCCGGTAAATGTGGCAGGCGCACTTAGCTGTGGCAGCTGCCACTGGTAGGCGCACTTGGCGGTGGAAGGTCGAGTGGCAGCTGCCCCTGCCTCGCAAAGATTTTACTCCCTCTCGTAAGAATAGAGATTTGTTTGGTCTACTCGCTTTCAGTTGAGTTGGCCGCAGATCTTCCCGCTTATTTCTTTCAGATGGCTGAGGGAATCCCGGCGGCTGATTGGCTTGTTGCGTGATGTCACTGAGGGTATCCCTCCTGCGATTGGCGGTTGCCTGGTTCTTTGAGAGAGAGGCAACGCTTACATTTCTTCTCTGAGTTCCTTCTGCGTAGTTTCAGGCTTTCAAGTTTTTTTCAGGAGTTTGACTAAGTATTTGTAGTGTTGTTATATTATCGACCAGATGTTACGGTCATGGGCGTTTCGAAGCGCAATCAGTGAGCCGAAGCCAAAGTCTTTGCAAGTCGGCCTGAGATTGTAAGGCGGGGGTCGAGCGCTTCCAGCGCGACCAGTGAAGACAAAGCCGAAGCTTCCAGCAAATCAGCGAGCAGCGATTGAGAAGAAAAATCTCCAGGTAAAAGCTGTAGTGTCCATTTTAACTGACTGATTTCAGCACGCCCACCCGCCCACGTCATCCTATCGATTCCTATGCGCTTTTTTTTTCTTCATCTGTGAGGACCGGTGTGACCTAGTGATCTGCCAGGACCTTGCTTGCTAATCTAAGCACTCCAAAGTTTGCCTTAATTTGCGATTAGAAGCCAAAAAAGCTAAGTATAATATCTGTGATAGCTAAACATGTTGCAAGAGAGGTGTCACCACCGACATGACAATAATTAAATAGATCGTTAAAGATCACGAACATGACTCAAACACTAACGTGATTCTATTCCTAAATTAAAATGATTTGTCTGTTTCATTCCTCAACCTTTGAGGTGTGCGATCACAATGTTGTGGTCACTTGGTTCATCCGTGCAGCAGTGCTGATCTGAGCTTGGCCACCATGCTCAAAACTGCAGTTGCTGTCCCCTTTTTCTTGACAAGAAATGACTTTTTTAAGACGCAGAACCGGTGTATTTTTTTTGCATCCAAATCAAACGAGACTTTTCAGACGCGTGCTTCAGCTTTGCCTCAGCACCAGACGCGAGTCAAATGAGCGCGGAAAAGGTAACGTTACATCAGCCAAATGAGCTTCAGTAGAACAATGAGATGCTGTTAGACTATATGTCAGTAAAACAATCTTTCCTGCCCTGTCAGAGCGCCAGCCGTCACTGTGCTCACAGCGCTCTGATCGCGTCATCATAAATAAGCGCACAAGAAACTGCACACGAGTCTGTCGTCAGTTAAGTCATGAAATTACCAAAAAAAGGCGACTAAAGCTGCAAACTGTGCATGCATGTATGAATGCATTAAATTTTAGAACGTCTCTCAAATGCATACTAAAATATATATCGTGCAATGGTTTGCTAAAAAGAGATACAGGATAAATGTTTGATATCATTATCTAATCACATTGGAATCTAAACTGGGAATCGAAAAGAATCGGAATCGATAAGCAGAATCGGAATCGAAATCGATAAAATTCAAATGATACCCAACCCTAGTTATAACTTTACAGGGAACAGTAAAATGTCATAGGTTAAGAAAAATACCATAGGTTCCACTACATAGCAAGCTTATACAAGACATAAAATACAACCTTAATATATATTGTCTCTTGAGTATGTTGCTATAATAGTAGCAGCGATTATTATTTGTCCTTTTGGAGCACTTTATAAATGTTTTAGTCTCTTTGTCTGCTAAAGGAAAGACAAAAGCATGTAGTCTCTAGGACTACCTGAGGAGGGAAAGGAGGTGTTCTGAGGTCATGAGAAAGTCAGTCCGATAGATCTGGTGATTTCCTTAGCTCGGAGTCTCATCGTAAATCCGTCTTCCTGGTTGATAGCAACATTGAGTTATGCATTAATGTTCAGGAGATCTTGGAGTTTGTAGTCGCTGTCCTATCCCCAAATAAGAAGTTCCTTTCTTCTGTTTTATTTATGGTAAGCCAGTCAAAGGAACAATGCTGAAATTCTGTTTCTAATGGCGCTTTTCCACTGCATGGTACGGCACGGTACGGTACGGTACGGTTCACTTTTGGGGGGTTTTCCACTGGGTACTGTACCTGGTACCTGATACTTTTTTAGTACCACTTCGGTCGAGGTTCCATGCGAGCCGTACCGTTACCAAAACGTGACGTGTAAACTCTGCTGATCACTGATTGGCCTGAGAAAATCATCATTACTGCGTCACTGAACTTGCGACACGAGACCCTCCTCTACAGTCCTACCCGCTAGATTTAAATCAGCACAGCCAGCGAAGGATCGGACGCAACTTCTGTTTAAACAAACGCACATTTTTGCATCAACCACAAAGTAGCAGTGTCGTTTTCTGTTGAGGAAGTACAGACATTCCTCTCGTTGATAGACGAGGAGCGGATCCAGCGAGAGCTTGATGGTGCGACGCCGAAGGAAAAAGCCTTATGTATATAACGTTACTTTTGAACTTGCTATATTTACAGAGTTTGTTTTCTGTTTATATTTTTACCTCTGTATCTGTGTTTTGCTTCAATTAAAAACAATCTGATCGAATAAGTGTACCTCCAGACTATATTAAATATGTATCATTGTATGAGCACGTAATGAACCTCTTGAAAAAGACAAATGATTAATGCCGCGATTATAAAAACCATCACATAAATAAAAAAAACAAGGGATACATTGTACATTTTGAAATATTCAAAAGTTTATTGATAATTCACTTTACAGAACACGCTGCATGAATAGTTAACTAATCAAGTAACGCAGCACACCTGCACGAACATCCCTGCTCTCCTCCTCTACAGCCCGTGTCACTGTCACCACAGTCTCTGCTGCTGGGGGGTAAATCCCAAGCATTCATAGACCTCTCCATTGCGGTTAAAAACATCCACATGCCGAGAATGAAGAACACTATTCCGTCTCCTTTCTTTGTTGTGAGTTTGTTTGTGGCGCGTTTACGATGATGTCATGGCAGTAGAGGCGGCGCAATTATAACGACGCGTGAATAATCCCGCCCACTCTATAGCGGTACTAAACTGCGGTGGAAATGCAACCGACCCGAACTGTACCGTACCGTACCGAGCCGTGCCGAACCGTACCGTACCATGCAGTGGAAAAGCGCCATAAGTGGATATGGGAGCAAGGGTCAGTTATTAGCTCGCTCAAGGATGTGGCTCTATAAATCTCTCCCTTCCTGTCTTTTACAGAGATTAGCAAAAGGGGTCCTCCAGATGGAGCGGCGTCATTAATGGTCATTAACTAGCAAATGTTAAACAAAATAACCTTATAGTGTTATTTTGATGTGTGAGAGCCCATGGTAATGTGGGCCTGTCCACTCAAGTCCTACGACATCCTTTTAGTGAGGACCAAAGTTACTAATTGGAACCATTTAGGGACTTGTTGGCAAAACAGGTGTGTTTCTAAAAGAGTTTCCTGAAGTAGGATTGCAGAAAACTAAAGGCACTTGACCTGAATATATATGTGCTTGCTTCCAGTCCATTTACATTCAATAATTTAGCAGACACCTGAACCAATTTACAGATGTGAAATATAGCACTCGATGGGCTCAAGCAGTACAGGGATTTGATAAATGTAAAATGACTATTTTAAATACTGTTGTTGGTAACAGTGGGTGCCAGGACAGACGCATATCTAATTAGCCAGAAACTGGTGGCATAAACATGGCAGAAACTCAATGCATTTAGACATGTAGACATTCTCAAGGCGAGCTGCTGAAGTCCAAACCCAGCATCAGAATATGAAAGAAAAGTGATTTAAGTGACTTTGAATTTTAATTTGGCATGGTTGTTGGTGCCAGACAGGCTGCTCACTGGAGTATTTTCAGAAACTGCTGATCTACTGGGCTTTTCACACATATCCATCTTTAGGGTTTACAGAGAATGGTCAGAAAAAGAGAAAATACCCAGTGAGTGGCAGTTCTGTGAGTGAAAATGGCTTGTTGATGCCAGAGATCTGGTGAAAAGGGCCATACTGTTTTGAGCTGATAGAAAAGTAACAGTTGGGGGGAGGGGGGTTCTGATGCCTGCACTGTTGATTATGCCATAATTATCTGAATTGGCATTAAGTAGTATATGGAGAAACAAACATGGTGTGAAAATGAAGCTAATGGAAAGACACCGTGTGGAAGCTGCAGGCTTCTACTTCCAAAGACTATCGCAATTTATTTTCTTCCAGCAGCCATATCACCCTGCAGCCCAAGACGGTTGCCCACTGAAGCTAAGCAGGGTTGAGCCTGGTCAGTACCTAGATGGGGAGACCTCCTGGGAAACCAAGGTTTCTGCTGGAAGAGGTGCTAGGGAGGTGCTATATTGTTCACCCTGCAGTCTGTGTGGGTCCTAATACCCCAGTATAGTGATGGGGACACTATACTGTCAAAAAGCACAGTCCTTTGGATGAGATGTTAAACCGAGGTCCTGGCTCTCTGTGGTCTTTAAAAATCTCAGGATGTCCTTTGAAAAAGAGTAGGGGTGTAACCCCGGTATCCTGGCCAAATTCGCCCATAGGCCTCTGATCATCATGGCCTCCTAATCATCCCCATACACTGATTGGCTTCAGGGCCGTTTCTAGCCAATTTGATGCCCTAGGCGAAATCCCTAGTATAAATACAACTATGTTTTATATTTTTATTCTTTTCAGACACCAGTTTCTTGTCACATTAAACTTGTTTTTCATAGTAACGACACTAATTTGTGGAGATTGAGTTCCTCAAATCAGAATGCATTATGTAAATTGACTTAAGATAATTGTGCACAATTTATTATCTGTAATATCATTGTGTTGCCACTAGATGCCTGTATAGCCCGATCCATAGTTGCTAAGACATTGCACATACATTAGTTTTATTATATTTGGATTTGGATACATGTTTAGATACTATAAATGGCTACTTTGTCTTTATCTGTTTTTTGTTCAATTGTTTTGTTGTTGTTGCTTGAAACATTGATTTAAAGCGTCAGTTATTGCATTACTATTTCAGTCAAACCTATAAAACCCTTTGTTACCCCAAACTACATATAAAAGCCTGATCAGTGGCATAAAAGTAATCAATGCAGCTATTAATCCTTTGCTACTCATTAACGCGTGAACTTCCCCTTTAAATAACATGACGCTCTGCCCTCATGTGTATGACGCTGCTTGCAGTAAGTGCTGTGTTAGAAGTAGGGGTGGGCGATATGGCAAAAATATAATATCAAGTTTTTTTTTTAAATATCATGATTTCACGATTTTATAATGATTCTTTGTCATGTTGGTTTTTACTATTTTGTCTGATCAGTGCAGCTAAAATAATTTCCCTATTATAAAGACAAGGCCTTTCAAGGTAACAAATATAAAATGAATTGTGGATATTTAGGCCAAAGTGGGTGAAGATAAAAATCTTTTTCATTATTAATGGTGCTTGCCATATATGGCAAGGCAACATTATTGTTATCCGTCATACTTATTAATGGTGCTTGCCATATATGGCAAGGCAACATTAGTGTTATCCGCCATTTCCAAATTCCACTTTTTTTCGGCGCGCTACTCCTCCAGCAGTTTTTGTCACAGAGCCATGAATGAGGTGTCAAAACGTGCGGCCTAATCGGGAATGGTGTGCTATGACTTTTATAAGCGATCGGGGGTACGATGTTCGCCCCAGGGGCGAAATAGCGGCCAAAAAAAACGCATAGACTTAACATTGCGAAAAACTTTGACGCCTCGTAGCTCAGAGAGTGGATTTCACAGAAATGTGAAATATGCCACATTTGAAGAGGCTGGCAGGCTCTGTAAGACCATACCTCAAAATGGGGTAAAAGTTGCACCCCTGGGGGGCAGGAGCGTCCCAAAGTTGCCCCATTGACTTTCTATGGTGTAGGACACTATACAAACCGCTTTTCAATTGAACATAACTCTGGATCACAGTGTCATAGAGACAAGGGGGCAGGCTCATTTGACTCAGACGACCAATCAGCATCTCAAGATCATTGTGAAGCTATCAAGCCACGCCCCTAGCAACCATTTAGAGCACCTTAGCAACACATCCCATAGACTTCCATTGAAAGAGATCAAAGGGATATCTCAGGATAGAAGTGTCATAGAAACATGAGGGTGGGCTCGTTTGACTCGGGGCAGCAAGCAGCCAATCCTGAATCACCTCAACACTCACTGGCCACGCCCTAGCAACCATTGTCGAGCACCTTAGCAACCAAAATTCACAGAGGAATATCTTCCATTCTGAATGTCACAGAGGCGTGGGAGTTGGTTTATATCATTCATACTGACAAGAAGCCTTTGGAGTATCGTGATTGCTAGCTGCCAAGCCACTCCCTAGCAACCAAACAGAGTACCCTAGCAACCGTTTTGCAAGACCTATATCTCTGCATCAGAACATCGTAGAGAGATTGGGGTTGGTTTATATATTCACACTGACTTTGGAGCTTCATGATTGGCAGCTGCCAAGCCACTCCCTAGCAACCAAACAGAGTACCCTAGCAACCGTTTTGCAAGACCAATATCTCTGCATCAGAACATCGTATAGAGATGGGGGTTGGCTCTTTTGACTCATGCTAGCAAACAGGACTTGCTACATATGCTAGCAGTGAATAGCTACATGCTAATAGCGCTTAGCTAAGTGCTAAATCATGGCAATAAAATGCTACAAACTCCATAGTAACCATCTGTGACAACTACCAACCACCTAGTAACACCATAGCAACCACCCAGATTACCCTAGCAACCAGGGGGTGTTTTTTGCCACTGCAAGCACCATTTCACATTTTCTTCTGGAAATGTACATTCTAGTTATTATTCTTCTTCCACTTTTTTTCGGCGCGCTACTCCTCCCGCAGTTTTTGTCACAGAGCCATGAATGAGGTGTCAAAACGTGCGGCCTAATCGGGAATGGTGTGCTATGACTTTTATAAGTGATCGGGGGTACGATAATCGTACAGGGGCGAAAAATCGCCCAAAAATTCCCATTGACAATGCATGGGGCAAACTTTGGCGGATCGTAGCTCAGAGCGAGAATTTCATAGAAACTTATGAATCACCACACTTGAAGAGGCTATCAAGCTGTGCGAGAACATACCACGCAATGGGGTATAAGTTGTACCCCTGGGGGGCAAGAGCGCCCCAAAGTTGCCCCATTGACTTTCAATGGTGTAGGACGGCCCATAACTCTGGATCACAGTGTCATAGAGACAAGGGGGCGGGCTCATTTGACTCAGGCGACCAATCAGCATCTCAGGATCATTGTGAAGCTATCAAGCCACGCCCCTAGCAACCATTTAGAGCACCTTAGCAACACGTCCCATAGACTTCCATTGAAAGAGATCAAAGGGATATCTCAGGATAGAAGTGTCATAGAAACATGAGGGTGGGCTCGTTTGACTCGGGACAGCAAGCAGCCAATCCTGAATCACCTCAACACTCACTGGCCACGCCCTAGCAACCATTGTCGAGCACCTTAGCAACCAAAATTCACAGAGGAATATCTTCCATTCTGAATGTCACAGAGGCGTGGGAGTTGGTTTATATCATTCATACTGACAAGAAGCCTTTGGAGTATCGTGATTGCTAGCTGCCAAGCCACTCCCTAGCAACCAAACAGAGTACCCTAGCAACCGTTTTGCAAGACCTATATCTCTGCATCAGAACATCGTATAGAGATGGGGGTTGGTTTATACATTCACACTGACTTTGGAGCTTCATGATTGGCAGCTGCCAAGCCACTCCCTAGCAACCAAACAGAGTACCCTAGCAACCGTTTTGCAAGACCAATATCTCTGCATCAGAACATCGTATAGAGATGGGGGTTGGCTCTTTTGACTCATGCTAGCAAACAGGACTTGCCACATGCTACACATGCTAGCAGTGAATAGCTACATGCTAATAGCGCTTAGCTAAGTGGTAAATCATGCCAATAAAATGCTACAAACTCCATAGTAACCATCTGTGACAACTACCAACCACCTAGTAACACCATAGCAACCACCCAGAACACCCTAGCAACCACCTAGCAACCGCCTAGCAATACTAATCATGCTAGCAACATGCTAATCATGCTAGAAACATGCTAGCAACATGCTAATCATGCTAGTAACATGCTAGCAACATGCTAATCATGCCAACAACATGCTAGCAACATGCTAATCATGCTAGCAACATGATAAAATCATGCTAGCAACATGCTAATCATGCTAGCAACATGCTAGCAACATGCTAGCAACATGCTAATCATGTTAAAATCATGCTAGACACATGCTAGCAAAATGCTAATCATGTTAAAATCATGCTAGCAACATGCTAGCAACAGGCTAATCATGTTAAAATCATGCTAGCAACATGCTAATCATGCTAGACACATGCTAGCAACATGCTAGTCATGCTAGCAACATGCTAATAATGCTAGCAATATGCTAACAACATGCTAATCATGCTAGCAACATGCTAATCATGCTAGCAACATGCTAGCAAACATGCTAATCATGCTAGCGACATGCTAATAATGCTAGCGACATGCTAGCAACATGCGAATCATGCTAGCAACATGCTAGCAACATGCTAATCATGCTAGCAACATGCTAATCATGCTAGCAACATTTTAACAACATGCTAGCAACATACTAATCATGCTAGCAACATGCTAGCAACATGCTAATCATGCTAGTGACATGCTAGAATCATGCTAACAACATGCTAATCATGCTAGACACATGCTAGCAACATGCTAATCATACTAGCAACATGCTAATCATGCTAGCAAAATGCTAGCAACATGCTAATCATGCTAGCAACATGCTAGCAACATGCTAATCATGCTAGCAACATGCTAATCATGCTAGCGACATGCTAGCAACATGCTAATCATGCTAGCAACATGCTAGCAAAATGCTAATCATGCTAGCAACATGCTAGCAACATGCTAATCATGCTAACAACATGCTAAAATTATGCTAGCAACATGCTAATCATGCTAACAACATGATAAAATCATGCTACCAACATGCTAGCAACATGCTAATCATGCTAGCAACATGATAACAAGATGCTAATCATGCTAAAAATATGCTAGCAAACATGCTAGTCACTAGTATCTGTCCAGCGCCGAGTTTTGCCACTGCAAGCACCATTTCACATTTTCTTCTGGAAATGTACATTCTAGTTTTATGTTTGTTATTAAAAAATAAGAACAAAGATGCACATAATATACAAATAAAACCTGCTTAAAACCTGCTTCAGGTACAATAGGCATATTTAGCAGGAGCATTCAAGAAATTGAATGAACAAATATAAAGATAAAACACTATATAGATTGATTCCTATCAAAGCAACTGTGTATATATATTTTTTTTTTCAAGAGTAGGGAGTTCTTTTTATCTCTTTGTGTTTTGTTGTTTTAACATTAAGAATAAACATTCTGTCATCTGTCTGTCGATTCTGTCATAGTGTTTTATATATACCATCATTTACTCAAAGTTAGTTTTACACTTGAATTAATTTCTTTCTTCTGATGAACATAAATGCAATTTTAAGAAGGTGGGAAACCAAAAAGTTGCTGGTCCACAGTGACTTGCATATTATTATTATTATTATTATTATTTAATAAATACAGGTTTGGGGCACAAATCGATCAGAAGTACAGTGAAGGATTTTGACATAAATTACCGTACTCTGACTCGGTATTGTCAAAAGATTACCAGAGAAGAAATTGAAAGTTAGACAGCCATGCCAACAACAATGGTTGGTTATACAATGCCATGTAATGGCTTTCTGTAGCTCACTGGTAGAGCATGGCACTAGCAATGCAAGATTGTTACCAGGAAAGCAAGAGCTGATAAAATGTAGAAACTTGATGAATGTAAGTCGCTTTGGATAAAAGCGTCTGCTAAATGCATAAATGTAAATGTAAATGTAAATGTAAATGTAAGATTTTTTTTCACCTGATTTGGAAAAGCAGCTTGAGTATATTACTAGGTCAGCTAACATTTATTTTGGTCTGTCACCAAGTGAGGTCAGAAAACTTGCCTACCAGTTTGCTGTGCCACGCCAGCTGAAGTTTGCGCCTTTGTGGGCAGAAAAAGAAAAGGCCAGCAAAGAGGGGTTTACAGTCTTTTTAAAGCGGCAGAGGCAACTAGCCTTGCCAGGACAAGTAGCTTCAACAGAGAGAATGTTAATGCTTTCTTTGACAGCTTAGAGAAAGTGTTACGCAAATATGAGTTTTGACCAGGAGACATTTGGAATGTTGATGAAACTGGGGTCACCACTGTATATAAACCAGACAAAGTGTTGGCCAGACGTGGATTCAAACAAGTAGGGTCACTGACCTCTGCTGAAAGGGGAACCCTTGTCACACTGGCCTGTACTGTCTCAGCCACAGGGAATACTATACCTCAATACTTTATTTTCCCCCGTGTCAACTTCTGCGATCATTTTCTTATCAGCGGCCACCTGTCCATTGATGGACTCAATTATGCCAAAGAAAATGGCATAATCATGCTGCCATTCCCACCCCACTGCTCACATCGGCTCCAACCATTAGACAGGTCTGTCTAAGGGCCACTAAAGAGGCAAATCAACAGCGCGTGTGATGCCTGGAAGAGGAACAACCCTGGGAAGACAATGTCAATTTATGACATTCCTGGGATTGTGGCAATTGCCTATCCTCTTTATTATTATTATTATTATTATTATTAAGATTATTTGTTTAGCGCTTTTTACGATACAATCGTTGCAAAGCAACTTCACAGGAAAGTTTCTAAAATAGATTTATATTGTAAAACTCAATATAATTAACTTATCAAGTCAAGTCAAGTCAAGTCAAGTAAGTTTTATTGTCAATTCTTCTACATGTACAGTACATACATACAGAGAATTGAAATTGCGTTACTCTCAGACCCTTGGTGCATACAGTTAACATTAAACACTGACAGTAGACATTCAAATACAGATAAATACAGTTTAACCATATGTACATACAAACTATACAGATATACAAATGAGGACATTGTAGAACAATAAAAAAAAAAAAAAGAGATAAAGTGACATAAGGCACATGGCAGATAGAGTGCAAACCAGTTAAATAAAACAAAACTGTGCAGATATGAGTAGTGCAAGAAAAAGAACAGTCTTTTATCAGACTGTCAGAAGAGGTAGATAACAGACAATGCTGGATGAGGTAGAGATCATTCCAGTGCTGCACAAAGTGACTGGTGCGGGTCCCAGTTTGTAAGGGGGGGGGAGGGAGGACCTGAGGGTGTGGACATTGGGGGGGGGGGGGGGTAGTGTCAGAGTTCAGTGTTGCGTGGGGTAAAAGAGGGGAGGGGGGGCAAGGACGGGAGGGAGTTCAGCTTCCTGACAGCCTGATGAACAAAGCTGTCCTTCAGTCTGCTGGTCCTCGCCTGGAGACTCCGCAGTCTCCTCCCTGATGGCAGCAGACTGAAGAAGCTGTGTGTCGGGTGGGTGGGATCACCTGCAATGCTGAGGGCTTTGCGGGTGAGACGGGTGCTGTAGATGTCCTGGAGGGAGGGGAGAGAGACACCAACGATCTTCTCAGCTGCTCTCACTATCCGTTGAAGGGACTTGCGGCAGGACGCGTTGCAGGCGCCATACCACACAGTGATGCAGCTAGTCAGGATGCTCTCGATGGTGCCTCTGTAGAAAGTGCACATGATGGGGGCCGGGGCTCTGGCTCTTCTGAGTTTGCGGAGGAAGTAGAGACGTTGCTGTGCTTTCTTGGCCAGTGCTGCAGTGTTGTTAGTCCAGGAGAGGTCCTCTGTGATGTGCACACCCAGAAACTTGGTGCTGCTCGCTCTCTCCACAGTCGCACCGTTGATGGTCAGAGGAGCATGCTGAGTGTGCGCTCTCCTGAAGTCAACAACAATCTCCTTCGTCTTCTCCACATTCAGAGAGAGATTGTTGACACTGCACCACCCAGCCAGGCGGCTCACCTCACTCCTGTAGTTTGTCTCATCTCGGTTAATGAGACCCACCACAGTCGTGTCATCCGCAAACTTGATGAAAAGGTTAGAGTTGTGTGACGGTGTGCAGTCGTGGGTCAGCAGAGTGAAGAGGAGGGGGCTCAGCACACATCCTTGGGGGGCCCCTGTGTTCAGTGTGATGGTGCTGGATGTGTTAATGCCGACCCGTACTGCCTGAGGTCTTCCGGTCAGAAAGTCCAACAACCAGTTGCACAAAGAGGTGTTTAGCCCCAGCTGGGCCAATTTGTGAGTGAGCTGCTGAGGGATGATTGTGTTGAATGCTGAACTGAAGTCTATGAACAGCATCCTGACATATGAGTCTTTTTTGTCCAGATGTGTGAGGGCTGGGTGGAGGGCAGTGGCGATGGCATCATCGGTCGAGCGATTGGACCTATATGCAAACTGGAAGGGGTCCAGGGAGGGAGGGAGGACAGACTTGATGTGTTGCATGACTAGCCGTTCAAAGCACTTCATTGGAATAGGAGTGAGTGCTACTGGACGGTAGTCGTTGAAGCAGGATGGAGATGACTTCTTCGGGACTGGAATGATGGTGGTAGCTTTGAAGCATGTGGGGACAACAGCCTGACTTAGTGAGATGTTGAAGATGTCTGTGAAGACATCAGTGAGTTCCACTGCACAGTCTCTCAGTACACGCCCAGGAATGTTGTCAGGACCCGGAGCTTTGCGTGCATTGATCCTGCTGAGGGATCTCCTCACGCTGTCCGAGGACAGCGTCATCACCTGGTCGCCGGGAGGAGGTGGAGTCTTCTGTGCAGTGGTGCTGTTTTGTGCCTCAAAGCGAGCAAAGAAGGCATTCAGCTCGTTCAGCAGGGGGATGGTGCTGTCACAGGTCTGTGGTGGGGGCTTGTAGTCCGTAATGGTCTGTATTCCCTGCCACAGGCTCCGAGTGTCTCTGCTGTCACTGAAGCGATGGGCTATCCTCCTGGAGTACTGTCTCTTGGCCTCTCTGATGCCGCGGGATAGGTTGGCCCTAGCTGTCCTCAGGCCCTCCTCATCTCCGGCTCTAAAGGCAGCGTTCCGAGCATTCAGAAGTTTGTAGACCTCCCCTGTCAGCCACGGCTTCTGGTTGGCCCGGACAGTGATAGTCTTTGTGACCGTTACATCATCAATGCACTTGGTGATGTAGGCAGTAACAGTCTCAGTGTATTCTTGGAGGTCTGTAGTATTGTTGTATGTGGCAGCCTGCTTGAACATATTCCAGTCAGTGGTGTCGAAACAGTCCTGAAGTGCCTCTGACGACCCTTCCGGCCACACTTGAATCTGTTTGTGTGTCGGTTTGATGACTTTAACGAGCGGTCTGTGTGCAGGCATTAGCATGACAGTGATGTGGTCTGAGGCTCCGAGATGGGGGAGGGGGAGGGCCTTGTATGCTCCTCTCTGGGTGGTGTAAACAAGGTCCAGCGTGTTTTTTCCCCTTGTAGGGAAGTCAACATGCTGGTATATTTTTGGGAACACACTCTTTAAGTCTGCGTGATTAAAGTCTCCAGCCAAGATGAGAAAAGCATCTGGGTGGGCTGTCTGCTGCTCACTGATGTGCTGGTACAAATAATTCAGTGCCTCACTCCTGTTATTGTTGGAGTTAGGCGGGATGTATACAGCAACGAGAAGAATGGCTGTATATTCCCTCGGTAGATAGAACGGCCGGCACTTAATAATCATAAGCTCCACCAGGGGTGAGCAGTGTTTGCAGACCACAACAGCGTCGCGGCACCATACATTATTGATGTAAACACAAAGCCCGCCGCCGCGTCTCTTACCTCCCTCGACGAGAGCTCTGTCTGCGAATGGCGCAGTCCGGAACGCTGTTGTTAAGCCATGTTTCCGTAAATACAAAAACACAACAGTCTCTTACAGTCCTCTGAGTAGAGCGAAGTAGTCGGATGCAGTCCAGTTTATTGTCCAAAGAGCGTACGTTCGCCAGTACGATGGTGGGGATAGCTGGCTTGTGTGGGTTAGCCGCTAGCCTAGCTCGGATACCTCCGCGCTTACCCCTCTTCTGCTTTCTCTCACACCGCTTGTAGTGCCTCCGCTGTGGGCGAGATGCAGTAGTGGGGGTCGGTGATTGAGTAGGCCTCCGGAGCAGACCGAGGTCCCGCAGCTCTTCGGCGTGCGCGGAGTTTAACTCCAGAAATGTGGTTCTGCCGACATCGAGCAGAAACTCACGACTGTATGCGCGCTTAAAGACAGTTAGACGAGACGAATATGTACAAAAACATTGCAACTTACAAGACAAAAAACACGAAAACACCGTTCTGTCGGGAGAGAGAGAAGCCGCTGCGTCTGTTGTGCGCGCCGCCGCCGCCTTATGGCAAAATTTGGTTAATTCAGTATAATCGCTGATGGTTGGCTTCCTCTGAGGTCCTCCGAGGGGTTGTCATCATCTCTTCTCAGGTGTTTGGTCATCTTAGATCATTTAAGGGTTGGATCCAGACTGAAGCTTGTGTAATTCCTAGTTACCACGGGATGTTAATCCCGTGGCAGAAACAGATAAAGACAATTAGCATTGCAGTTGTTCCATCCAGGAAACCCTGCATGAAATTATCAGTTCAACCCAAGCTAAAGCATAATAATGTGCGTTTGATCAGATATACTGGCAGTACAAGATTGTGAGATGCATTATATGAATGCTTGGCTAAATAGATGTGTCTTTAATCTAGATTTAATAGAGAGAGTGTGTCTGAACCCTGAACGTTATCAGGAAGGCTATTCCAGGGTTTGGGAGCCAAATATGAAAAAGTTCTAGCTCCTTTAGTGGACTTTGCTATCCTAGGTACTACCAAGAGTCCAGAGTTTTGCGACCTTAAGGAGCGGGTTGGATTGTAGCGTGATAGAAGATTAGTTAGGTATGCAGGAGCTAACTCATTTAGGGCCTTATAGGCAAGTAATAATATTTTGTAACTGATACGGAACTTAATAGGTAGCCAGTGCAGAGACTGTTCAATTGTAGTAATATGATCATATTTTCTTCATTCTTTCATTTGGTATGACATTTATACCATTGTGATGTATGGTGCTCAGTAAATGTTAGACAGTGTGAAAAGTGTGACAACATACCCCGCTCTCCCCTACTGGATGATAATCCAACAATAAAAAAACAATGCGCTTACCTTCGTGTCGCTTTATAATTTCACAGACCTAGCGCAAGTCTTTTGTTAAGTTCATATTAATACTGAACTTTGTACAGGCAAAACTAACCAGCAGCTTTTAAGGATCTGGACAGTTTAAAAGAGAAAAGACAGGATAGTTTATCACGACGTCAAAATCAGCACCAGTCATGTTTGCAGTGTGTGTGTGTGTGCGTTTAGTAATGTCGTGATGACTGATTGGATGCAGTAGGCCTATATTCACACTTGGGCTTGTATGATAACCAATTAGCCTATATAATTTATATGTTTGAAAACCGCCAAACCAGCCCAAATTTTGGCCACAAGCCAATATTTACCTGCACAGTCAAATTCAAAACCGCCCAATCTGGCAAAACTGTCTTCGCGTCTCTCTACAAACTAGGCTATTTCCAAAATAGCCCTTTTATCACCTCGTTGCCGGATAATATAATGTAGCAATCTAGTATCTATCTTTTATCTTTTAAGAATTAAACATGTAAAATGTTATTAGACTTCAAAGGGAAAGAGTAATAATTTACTCCTATGGTTGTTTCAAACTTGCATGACTCAAAACATTTTTAAGTATATGCAAAAATGAAAATGATGACTCTTTTGTGTCTCATGACTAATCAGAATATCATTCATACAAATATATGAACAGTTCACATAATTTCAAATATATATATTTTTAACATATGTACTTGGAGCAATGATAAATGTTAGATTACAATTTACTCAGAAAGCTATTTAGTTCTGACACCGATTAAGTAACCATAGCAACAGAGTGCTGCTCACGCGTTTCATGAATTTCGGACGTTACATTGATAAACTACATTTATTATAGATAGTAGGGATGGCTCGATACCATAATTTTGGCTTCAGTACGATACCAGAATGTAGTAACTCGGTATCGATACTAACTCGGTATCGATACCATAATCTTGGTTAATGTTAGGTATGTGTTTAATGCATAATGTTAACATACTAAACATATATTAGTAGCTTACATTTATAATTCATAAATAATTATTGACCTACATTTATAAGTGCTATAATAATGTCAATGCTGTTAATGAATTATAACAAATGTTTCTTTAAAGTGTTATTCTAACAGTCAAAGCAGGGGTGGGCGATATGGCAAAAATATCATATCACAATTTTTTTAGAAATATCACAATTTCACGATTCTTTGTCATGTTGATTTTACTATTGTCTGAGTCTGAGCAGTGCAGCCAAAATAATTTCCCTGAGTCTGAGCAGTGCAGCCAAAATAATTTCCCTATTACAAAGACAAATCCTTTGAAGGTTACAAAATATAAAAAGGTATGGTGGATATTTAGACCAAAGTGGGGGAAGATAAAAATCTGTGTCATTTTTTTTTTCTTTGTTATTAAAAATAAGAACATATATACACATTACAAATACACATAATATACAAATAAAACAAACAGTGCTTTATTTTCAGGTACAATAGGCATATTTAGCAGGAACATTCAAGAAATTGAATGAACAAATATAAAAATAAAACACTATATAGATTGATTTCTATTAAAGCAGCTGTATTATTTTTTCTGTCAAAAGTAGCGAGTTATTTTTTATTTGTGTTTTGTGTTAGCATTAAATAATAATAATTATGTCGATTCTGTCATAGTGTTTTATATTATACCATCATTTACTCACTCGAGTTTAGTTTTAAACCTGAGTAAGTTTCTTTCTTCTGCTGAACATAAATTATATTTTAAAGAAGGTGGAAAACCACACAGTTTCTGGTCCTCAGTGATTTACATAATATTTTTTTCTTTCTATCAAAGTGGACCAGCAACTGTTTGGTTTTCCACCTTCTTCAAAATACCTTATTCTGTGTTCAGCACAAGAAATAAATGAATACAGGTTTAAGACAGCATGTGAGTGAGTAAATATAATGACAGAAATACAATTTTAGGGTGAACTATCCCTTCAATTACAGTCGGCGGCATGTTTAGTACTGTCCCTTTAAGACCTGCACGTATCTAATATGCAGGCACGCATTCGTTTATCTCGGCTGTTTACTTTCCTTTTAGACATAACTAAATGAGTCTATACACAAACCTTGTTGTGTTTTGGCAGTATTCTATGTTAATAAATTAAATATATTAATACAAAATAAATATGAATAAACTATATATAATAATAATAATATATATTATTGTAGAGACATTATTTCCGGGTCCAATATATGGCTGGTTTTCGAGCAGGTCAGCAAGCCATTGACAGATTTTTATGAGTTTATCCCTATTTTTCCCAGTCTTAGAAGCACATTTCCTACATTATTTGTATTAATTGTTTTGTTCAGTCATTTAATTTAGATTTTTTTTAAATGCCCGTTTAAATTATTTAGTTTCAGTTTATACAGTGCTCAGCGTAAATGAGTACACCCCCTTTGAAAAGTAACATTTTAAACAATATCTCAATGAACACAAAAACATTTTCCAAAATGTTGACAAGACTAAGTTTTATATAACATCTGTTTAACGTATAACATGAAAGTAAGGCTAATAATATAACTTAGAGAACAAAATGTTCAGTTTTACTCAAATTAGGGTGATGCAAAAATGAGTACACCCCACTGAAAGTCTCTGGATCAAAGCTAAATTTTAGACTACAAATGTCTAATTTAACAAGAATTCAACCACAGGTGAGTCTAATTTTTCATTACACAGGTGACAGTTGACTATAAAAAGGGTGTTACTTAAAGAAAACCCCTTCCCATTTCATGCTGTCAGCAATGGCACCACATGGAAGAGAAATGTCACAAGACCTGAGAAAGAACATAATTTCTTTACATAAGAAAGGTGAAGGCTACAAGAAGATCAGCAAAGCTTTACTTATCAGTCAGAATACTGTAGCAAAAGAGGTACAAACATTTAAAAAAGATGGAAATTCAACCATCTCACAGAGACGTCCAGGTTGTCCACGGAAGTTAACACCTCGTCAGGAGCGTCTTCTGATGAGAAGGGTTGAAGAAAATCGACATGCAAGTTCACTGCAGTTATCTAAAGAAGTAGAAAGCCAAACTGGGGTGACTATTTCCCGTGACACAATAAGGCGTACACTGCAGAGGAATGGCATGCAAGGTGCCTCTCCTAAGGAGCCTCTCCTAAAGCCCAGGCACAAAAAAAGCCCGTCTAGAGTTTGCCAGGGCCCATGCTGACAAAGATGAAGACTACTGGGACTCTATACTCTGGAGTGATGAGACCAAGATAAATGTTTTTGGAACTGATGGCTTCAAAACTGTTTGGCGTCGCAAAGGTGAGGAATACAAAGAAAAATGCATGGTGCCTACAGTGAAACATGGTGGTGGCAGTGTCCTTATGTGGGGCTGCATGAGTGCTGCTGGTGTCGGGGAGCTGCACTTCATTGATGGCATCATGAATTCACAAATGTACTGCTCTATACTGAAAGAGAAGATGCTACCATCACTCCGTGCCCTTGGTCGTCGTGCACTTTTCCAACATGACAATGATCCTAAACACACATCTAAGGCCACTGTTGGATTTCTGAAGAAGAACAGGGTGAAAGTGATTCAGTGGCCAAGTATGTCTCCTGATCTGAACCCAATTGAACACCTATGGGGAATTCTGAAGAGACAAGTTGAGCATCACTCTCCATCCAGCATCCAATCTCTAAAAGAGGTCATTCTTGAAGAATGGAAAAAGATAGATCTGGCAAAATGTCGCCAACTTGTTCATTCCATGCTTAGAAGACTTGGTGCTGTCATTATAAATCATGGAGGTCATACAAAGTACTAGATTTTGTAGTTTTTGTTGTGGGGTGTACTCATTTTTGCATCACCCTAATTTGAGTAAAACTGAAAAATGTGTAATCTAAGTTATATTATTAACCTTACTTTCATGTTATAAGTTAAACAGATGTTATATTAAACTTAGTCTTGTCAACATTTTGGAAATGTTTTTTGTGTTCATTGAGATAATGTTTAAAATTTTACTTTTCAAAGGGGGTGTACTCATTTACGCTGAGCACTGTAAATATATATATATAAAAACAAGTGTGTTCAATAAAGTGCAATCAAAAGCTGTATTTATAATCACATTGCACTTGAATAAAGGTAAAGGTGTAATATGCTGATTGTCCTGCAGGTGACCTCATAATTCTGTTTTCTTACAATGGACGTAGGGATTTAAGATTACTCCAGAGCACCAGGGCCGGATTATCCAATGGGCATTATGGGCACGGACCCAGGGGCCCATGCGCACATGGGGCCCAAGAGTAAGGAAGACATTTTTTTGTGTGTGTCTTTACAGCTAAGTGCGCTTATTGGCAAACTCCGCCCACCAATTCCTGGTTGACACTCAATAATAAAAAAATACAATCAAATGAGCGGTTTTTGTAGTGTAGACAGTAGAGCGTCAGGCTAACAAAGTCTTTTGATGCGATTGAAGCTAGATCGAATCTGCATTTTGCAAAGCTGTGTACAATCACTTTCAGTCTATGGACCTCATTCATAAAACATGAGCAGAACGAACTTTTGTGTTAATCGTTCATAAAACCGTTCTGAGGTAGACTAAACTTTGGAATTCATGAAAATGCTCTATTTTCAAAATGTTAGTTATTTAGAACGCCTGCTCCTTGTGTAAACATGGGCATAAAACATTCTGTGTTCTTTTTGGCAACCTGATGGCAGTGCGTTTTGATGCACTGCCATCAAAGGTAGATTTCAAAGGTAAAATAATAATTGATACCTTTTTTTTACTCATCCCTTTTCTTAAAAAAAAAATGTAAAGGCTGAAATGTAAACTTCAGGTCTTAATAAGGTCTTAAATTTTATTAGAAAAATCCTGCAGATAGCCAGTTATATTATGGTACCATTTGGAATTTATTTATTTTTGAATAAGCCCTTTTTAACTGTCCTCAGTTGTTTAGCCACTAATAAAAAAATAGAGGACCCCATACATTTGCTTGTTGCAAATATACAGACAATGAAATGTAGATGTCATTTGATTACAAAATGTATTTTCATAACTAGAATAACTGCACAAGTTGTATAGTTAATAAAATCTTTAAAAACACAGTACATTAATTATACATTCATTTCCTTCAATAAAAAGGAAATTGAGTAAGACAGAAAACAAAAGTGTGCAAGACATTGTGCCCAGGGGCCTTTGAATTCTTAATCCGGGCCTGCAGAGCACTCATAAATCTACAAAGATTTTCAATTGCTACTTTATTTTGCTTTTGGGAAACAGACCGTAATATTAAGATCAGTCGTACAATCGTTGTTACGAACTAGGCTTACGATGCTTTTGGGAAACGTAGCCCAGCTCATCTGTACATATTTATCTGTGTTCTTGTTTTTTCCAATGTTTTTTTTGTTCTTGTTTGCTCAGTATTTTGGTGTGTTTAATCATTAATTGAAGACATTGTTTGTAATCTGCTTGCTTGCGTTTAGGAAAACAGTGAATGGTAATGATCAGGGGCATAGTGTCTGGGTATGCAGGGTATGCCAACTCTATCTCACGACCAATTCATACATATTTTACTAGGTGGCTAATTCGTACGATTTAGTACGAATTGTCTAAACCCCAGTGATGGGTAGGTTTAGGGGTGGGGTTAGGTATAGGTCATTCGTATAAATTCGTACGAATTAGCCACCTCTTAAATTATGTACGAATTGCCCTGAGATCGGGCTGGGTATGCAGGTTCATATGGGCCCGGGCAGATTTGGGGCCCGCCGAGCCGAGGGAGATATTTTAATTGAAACAAGGGAACAGAGCCCTGCACGGGCCTTGTCCGACAGCTTATCAGAATTATCCGCCTGAGTCCGACCCGAACCCATGTCTTTTTTCTCTCTCTCTTCCCTTTTACACAGCTGCTGTTTTAAATAGCCATTTAAAAAGTTTTTTTTTGTTTTTTGAGGGCAATGTCCATATATTTAATTTCAATTCTTTATTAAGTTAATTTAGAAACAGGATTTAACAATTTTATGTTTGTTAAATTCAAGTTTGTATTTATTTTTTAATACCAAGCGGCCAGCGCCAGACAGTGAGTTGAGCATATGTTTGACCAGTTTATCCTTCTCAAATAAACACGATTTGAGACAAAAAACTTCATGCATTTCACAATATAAATTAAAATATTTAAGATAAATGTGTGATAAAATCATTAGTGCTAAAAGTGGAAACTGAAACGTGTTCAACGGACATGGAGGCGCTAGCGAGATAACTTTCATAATTTGTTTTCTTAAGAGTGATAATTAAAATACGCCATCATTTTTCCTCATAAAGGTAAGAGTATACATCATTCGAAGCTGCAAATAATATTATTTGTGTGCACTCACATTATCAACAAAAGGTTTTGCTATTGTAAAATAAAGAAAACAAACTCGGTGGTCCTGGTCTTGAGCAGGAACAATTCACAAAACTGAACCGAAACTCAGCAAATACTTGCCTCACTGATATGATAAATACATTTATAGAATGCTTTAAATGACTACTTTACAACAAAATAATTAAAATTACTGGCATATGGGCTGACTTGCTACGCCACTGGTAATGATATATATACATTGCTTTATTATATGTTGTGGGGAGTGGTCTATAATCTCTTAAGTTTATCATAGTTATTGAATTGTTAGAAGGTTTGGGTTGTCAGAATAGTAGCTAAATAAAAAATATTAAGAATAATGTTCAGAGTATGTTCATACTGTGATCCAATATATAGCACCTGTGTACTCAAATTCAATACATAATCTATTTGAGTTTTAGGTTCTCACGGAGTGGGAAATATAAAATTATAAATATATAAAAATAAATATAAAATTACTGTATACTGGAGACCAAATCTTAGTTATTCAGCTGAAGGAGATTCTTGCAAGTGACCAAGCTAAGTATTAAAAGTCTTCTTTCCTACTTTCCTATTTTTTTTTTCTCTCAAGGCAATTAGTAGGATTATTTTTACGAGGTGGCTAAATCATACGAATTCGTATGAACTCACTCCTACAAATTCAGAAAAGTTTTGCTAAATCGTACGTATTTTCCGAGTTGCCAATTCGTATGAATTTGTACAAATTACCTACACCTAACCCCGCCCCTAAACCCACCCGTCAAAAGGGCACAATTAGCCACCTCATAAAATATGTACGATTTGCCGTGAGATAGCATTGATTAGTTTAGAAATAAGTTAGTGGATCAAGTTTGATAGTCTTTATGAATAGTATTAATAAAAGGTAATTAATAGATTATACTTATTTTGTATTCGATAATTTCAGAGTTAACTTTTTTAACAGATAAGAGAACAAATTCATCACACTCAAGCAAAGAAAAAAAAACGTTATATGATTTATTTATTTATAAAATTTTATTTAATCATTTAGCAGACGCTTTTATCCAAAGCGACTTACAAATGAGGACATTATAGAAGCAATCAAAACCAACAAAATAACAACAACATGCAACAAAAAGTGCTATTACAAGTTCTGGTTAGCCTAACGCAGTACACGTAGGAAAGTTTTCTTTCTTTCTTTTTTTTTGAAAACGAATATGTAAAATATAGAAAAATGAAACTTAGTGTTAGTTTTACAAGAAAAGCTAGCTGTTAGAGAATAAATATGCAATTGATAGAGGGTCAAATGTTTGTGTGTTTTTTTAAATAAAAAGAAGACAGATTAGATAAAATTAAATTAGAATAGAATAGAGAGTACTAGAGTTAGAGGGTCAAATAAAGATGGAAGAGATGTGTTTTTAGCTGTTTCTTGAAGATGGGTAAGGATTCAGCTGCTCGGATTGAGTTAGGCAGGTCATTCCACCAGATGGGAACAGTTAATGAAAAAGTCAGTGAAAGTGATTTTGTGCCTCTTTGGGATGGTACATTAAGCAAGCTTCAAGAGGGCATATAAGTCTGAAGTAATGGATTTAGGTAAAGGGGTGCAGAGCCAGAGGTGGTTCTGTATGCAAACATTAATGCCTTGAATTTAATCCGAGCAGCTGTTGGTAGCCAGTGCAAATTGATGAACAGAGGTGTGAGGTGCGTTCTTTTCGGCTCATTAAAGATTAATCTTGCAGCAGCGTTTTGGATTAATTGTAGAGGTTTCACATCCAAAAATGACAGAGTGGGCCTATTTTAAGTTCTTCCCACAGGGGACAATAGTGATAGATTGCACGGGCGCCTCCATATGATACAGTAAGTGCGATTACACTCCCTCTCTCAAACACTTGAAATGGCCTATATAGCGATTTTATTATTCATATAAAAATAATTATAATACCCTGTTTTGGTCATATTTACTATTAATAGCCCATCTCCCCATCAATGATCTAGCATAGAGAGTTATAGAGTTTAGTCATAAACTGAATGTGCCGGAGAAGCATTGACCTACTTCTAATTTGGCCAAATCGCATTAGCAGCTAATCGTTGACTGGATTTGAAAATAACCATTCATTCTGTGTTTTTCAAATATATTTGTATAGACTTATATATAATATATCATTGTCCTCTCAACTACAAAGTAGGAAAGTAGACCTTGAAGACAACAGCTGACCCCTGGTTTACAATTTGCTGTTCTCCTCCTGAACATCATAAATACATACATCTATTATAACCGCTCCTTTTTTTGGTCAGTTAGTATTGCTTTGTTGTAACAAATGTAATAATAATTTTAAAAAAAGTCATCACCTTTTTACTATTTATACTTTTTTGTAACCTCTTATTTTTCTTAAAAGATAAACTATTTACATGAAACCAATAATGTTTTTTCAGAACTTGTTCTCCACCTCATTTAATGATGAATAAAATGTTAAATGACTTCAAGAAAATTCAGACAAGATCACGAAAAAAGAAAAATAATGCCTTTAATGTTCAAAACATGTTTCATTTGTTCACCCCCCCCCCCCCCCCCCCACCGTGGTGGAATCTAGATAAATAACAGATCTGTTTCTTAATTGACGTTTCAATAAAAAATCTGAATAATGTAAATATGGCCATAAATATCAATAACAAATCACATACTGAGTTTTCTGCAACAAAGTGTCCAACGTTATGAAAATAATAGTTTGCATTCAAAAAAAAATAAAGTTATGCAGTAAGAAATATACTTTTTGCACTATTGTTTTTTTATATCCATCTCAATGTAATAAATTAAATAAATTAAATAAACTATATGAAACATTTCCGCTACAAAAGATACAACAGTAACATTATAAAAAAAAAGTTAAATTCAATATTGAAAGCTGCCAAGCAGTCATTAATATTCATATATGTTAGTCATTATGTTCCTGTGGCTCAGTGGTAGAGCATTGCGTTAGCAGCGCAGAGGTTATGGGTTCGATTCCCAGAACACACATACTGAATAAATGTATAGCCTGAATGCACTGTAAGTCACTTTGGATAAAAGCGCCTGCTAAATGCATAAATGTAAAATTAATAACTAAATGGAAAATCAGTAAGCATCTCGAAAGAAAGAAAGAAAGAGAGAAAGAAAGGCCTTCTACCATTCTTCCCAAGTTTTGGTTTACACTCAGAACTGAAAATGGCAAAGCCTTACAGCATCAACAACCGTCTAAGCAGTGCACTGGTTTCTGCAACTTTGTTTATTACTGTCTCATTGTTTTATAGTTTTTGACTATACTGTACCTTGAGTCGCCAGTTCCTGTGTGCTTGTTTGTCTTGAACAAATATCTGTCAGTTTGGTATGTTGTCAGGGACCTTCTGCCTGGCTGCTGTTGTCTCACTGAAGCATCAGGCTTATCTTTATTAAACCACAATAACATTTAACATAAGTCAACAGGCTAAAATCAATTACATCACAGACAATCAATAGAAAAAAATTCCTTCAATGTAAGTCACTTTGGATAAAAGCGTTTGCCAAATGCATAACTGTAAATGTTGCTAGTCACTGTAGGTTACCTTGAGTCGCCAGTTCACAGTGCTCGTTTGGCCTCTTTAAAAAATATTTGTCAGTTAAACACATTTGGCCGCATCATCCTCCGATGCCTTTCTTTTTTTAACCTGGCTTTTTCAGCTCCTCTAGGAATCTTTTTATTACAATCCATTTTATCAGTGGTGGTATGTAACAAAGTAAAACAACTTCGTTACTGTACTTAAGTACATTTTTCAAGTGTCTGTACTTTTCTGGAGTAGTTTTATTTTGAGTAACTTTTACTTTTACTTCACTACATTCCAAAGCATAAGATCGTACTTTTTACTTCACTACATTTCATAAAACATATCGTTACTCCTTATAATACATCACGTGCTTCGAGACGCAGAAGCAGTGTCTGATTCATGAACAAACTGATTATTTTCAATGAACCTCTTCAATCGGTTCGCAAATCGCAACAAACGATTCATTGACGAATTGCAATGATCCGATTGCAGCTGTTCTCGAGTCGAAAACTCACTGATTCAAATGATCCGTTTAGAGCGAGTCTTCTTCAGTGAACTGAACTCACAAGTAAAGAACCGGGAGATCTTGTGAGCGCGCGCTACTGATGCTGTGAAAAGAAAGTTACTAATGTCGAATTTTAGGATTCATTATTGTAACTGAAAATAATATTTAGGTCAAAACTGTTAGTTGTTTGTGAACTAAATCTGCTGTGATATATTTAAGCCCACTGAAATGCTTGAATGCAGACAGATCAACATCAGTGTCTCTAACGTCATGTTTTAGGTCAAAAAACAAAACATTAAAATAACACCGATTAAATAAAATAACTCATGCACGTTCATATTCCCCGCTGCTGTAACGTTAGCAGTTTTATTAAAATGCTATGCATTTAGACCTATGTGACGTCTGTTTTTATTTTGTTTATCAACAGTATACATTTTTATATTGTTTAGATCAACTAGCCGAGTAGACAGATATGAATGTTTTTTCATAACCATACTGAAAATAAGTAAATATTGTTAGCTGATGCTAACTGTCTAGCTAACAAGCTTGCTGGTGCTAAGTTGAGGAAATTTTTAGATATAAAGTCCAAATATCTTTATTCAGCCACCTAGATAGATTCCATCTGAGGGAAAAAGAAAGGATGTGATGTTCAGAACATAGTAACTACAGTAATTATCAGAGTGGGAAGTGATGATGCCCTATGGGGGCATTTGGCCAGGGGTGTTTTTACACCACAGACAAAGTTTGAGAAGAAAAAAAAATAATTATGAAAATATAATTAGATTTTCCTTAAAATGTTCTTCCTAATTTCAGGCCTAATTATCATGTCATATATAACTGACGTTCTGCGTCAACAAGTTCTAAAACACTTTTTTCTTACTGGTGACAATTAGATGGTGAAATCTGTTTTCTCTCAGGTACATGGCAGTGTAAGCTTCACAGTGAACATTACTACATCCCTCTCATCAATGTAGTCCATATCAACAAAATATATATCTTGACTCTAGATTGACTCTAGATTGACTCTTGACTCTTGACTCTTGACTTGGATGAGGTGGAGAGACTTACATCATGGTGCCAGGACAACTGCCTCTCTCTGAACGTGAGCAAAACCAAAGAGCTGATCGTGGACTTCAGGAAGAGACAGCAGCGGCCCTACACTCCTCTTATGATCAGTGGGACCCCTGTGGAGAGGGTGAGCAGCTTCAAGTACCTCGGTGTAAACATCTCCGAGGACCTGACATGGACTACACACATTCAAACTCAGGTTAAGAAAGCCAGGCAAAGACTGTACCATCTGCGACAGCTGAGGAAATTCAGGGTCTCTCCAGCTATCCTGAAAACTTTCTATTCAGGGGCCATAGAAAGTGTTCTGACTCAGTGCATCTCAGTGTGGTATGGTAATTCCTCAAACCAGGACTGCAAAGCTCTACAGAGAGTCGTGCGCTTAGCTGAGCGCATCTCGGGATCTACACTCCCCTCTCTGCAGGGCATCTACCTCAAACGCTGCAGAAACAGAGCTGCTAAAATCACCAAAGACTCAAACCACCCCGGTAACCATCTTTTCCGTTTACTGCCATCTGGCAGGCGCTACAGGAGCTTGATGGCAAAGACAGAGAGACTGAGGAAGAGCTTCTTCCCTCAGGCCATCAGGCTCCTTAACACAAACTCTGTTCCATAAACTTTCACAAGACTCATTATTATCTGTAAAAAAATAACAAAAACACTCATATTCTCATCATCCATATTGCTGCTATGTGTGCATACCCAGTACAACCCGTTGCACATCCCTCTCATCCCTCCTGTTTATACTAATATTTATTAAGTCCCATATAATGTTTTTGCACATCCAATTTGTTTTGCACATCTTACTGTTTTACTGTTTTACTGTTTTGCACTTTTCTTTATTCTATTGCACATTTTACTTCTTCTTTTTTTTTTACCTATATATATATATATATACTCTTGTGTGGTGTTACTTTTATATAATTTAATTTTGACTTGATTTTTTATTTTTTTTATTGTATTTTTTTTAATTCTTTGCACTGTCCACTGAGCGGACCTGATTTGACCTACATTTCACTTTTGATTATACCCTGTATAATTTATCATGTGACAAATAAAGAAACCTTGAACCTCTATATAGTGGTTATTTTGGGAAAAACCCAGGTATTTTGGGCAGTAGGATTATAAAAATATGTGCTAATATAAAATTAAATAAAGTAGTCTATATAAAATTGCGAAATAAATCTGTCTATCAGTACTTTTTTAATTAAGTACATAAAAAATTGAGTACTTTTGTACTTTCACTCGAGTAAAATTGAAAAAGCAGTACTTTTACTTTTACTGGAGTAATATTTTATTATACGTATCTGTACTTTTACTCAAGTACTTGATCTGTGTACTTTGCCCACCACTGCATTTTATTCTTCCAGCGATTAGCGCACTCTCGCTAACTCACACCACAGCATTAATGGTTTCGGTTTGTCTCCATGGCAATGGCCTGGGACACGCGCTTGTGTAAGAGAGAGAGCGCGCGCGCTCTGACAACAGAAAACGTCACATTTTAATGATAAATTCAAATCTAGTGTTATTAGCTTAGTTATCAGTCACACGGTAACTTAAACACATATACGTTATTATGTGTATGTAAAAAAAAAAAAAAATCAGGCGAGTCTGCCGGCCCAATTTGGCCACTCCGGGCCTGCGTAGACGCCTCAAAGACTGACGCTGACGCTGGAGCTCAGCTGACGTATCAGCGCGGTCGCCATCTTGGATGGGTCCATAAGGCGCCCCCCCTGCATTTATTTCTACTGAGGAAGGTGTATCCCCAACTACAATAATCATAACTCCCCGAATTTCTTACGGATTTTCACACGGTTTGGTTCGTTACAAACGGCAGAGATGTAGTTATGATACAGGATGCTGTCACACATTGTAAAATACGTGCTTTCATTCAAAAAGACTTTGTATTATGCTCTTTAACAAAGACATATGGTAGCCTATGGCATAATATTGATAAATATATAAATGAATTAATTGTATATTTTAATAAAGAAACAAGTTTGATATTTTATTTGAATTTATTTCTCTCTCTCTCACACACTCTCTCTCTCTCTCTCACTCACACTCTTTCTTACATACTCTCTCTCACACACACACTCTCTCTCTCTCACACACACACACACACACACTCTCTCTCTCTCACTCACTCACTCACACACACACACACAAGCTCTCTCTCACTCACTCACACACTCTCTCTCTCTCACACTCACTCACTCACTCACTCACTCACTCAGGGCAGAGTGGGATCCATTTTCAGCCAGGGAGTGTAATGTTTAAGACCAGCCCACCACCTATCCCCATCCAATCCCCTCCCACCGTGGTGGAATCTGGATAAATTAAGTGACAGATCTGTTCTTACTATCCTGTTATATTTATTTTTGACATGTTTCAATAAAAAATATGAACTATGTAAATATGGCCATAAATATCAATAACAAATCACATACTGAGTTTTCTGCAACAAAGAGTCCAACTGTTACATTTTGAAAAAATGGTTTGCATTCAAACAAAAATAAGGTAACAGTTAGTGCAGTAAGAAATATACTTTTTGCACTTTTGTTTTTTTATATCCATGTCAATGTAATTACAATGTTACTTACATTTAATTGAAACAGACAATCAATAGAAAAAAACCTAAACTGAATAAACAAAATTCCTTCAATATAAGTCACTTTGGATAAAAGCGTTCGCCAAATGCATAACTGTAAATGTTACTAGTACCTTGAGTTCAGTGGTGTAGTGGTCCCTGGAGAAGTGGGTATACTCTTAATTTATACCCCCAATTTTTTTAAAGCGGTCCAGCAAAGGATGAACACCATGGTTATAAACAGTGACATGTAAGACTAATTGTGCATATTTAGTTAACGCCAAAATGAGTAGTATTTCCACATTGTCACTTAACTTCTGCTGCCTGACTTCACAGAATGAGGATCATTATGAAATCAATATTAGCCACAGAAGACATGTAGCATATTTAGTTCAATATAAGGAGCAAAAATATATACATTTTACAACATATTCATGAAAACCACAGTTATATATATTCTTTTATCCAATGCAGGGTTTCTAAATAAGAGTTCACATTTTTGGTCCAAGGGACTTAACTCCAGGTACACTGTAAAAAAAAACAAAAAAAGTTGGGCTACCTTAAAATGTTCAGTTAACCAGCTAAAGCAGATTTTTGAGTTTTCTCAACTTATTTTTTAGGACATTTTTGGCCAAATGGTAGGCTGTTCGAAACAGCTTCGGTTTCCTTCATGTAGGACTCAGTCATAGCCGCCACTGCATTCTCAATGACGGCTTCTTTCTATTGTTCTGCCATCTTCACAGCTTGAGAGTGTGCCTTAGACAAAGCATGTTTCCTCACCTTATTTCTCAAGGCTGATAGACTTGTCTCTCTACTTCCCTGGACAGATGCCTGAATTTCAAAGTTCATCCATTCTCTTGAGAGAGATACACCTTGCTCCTTGATGATTCCAAGGGAGTTCACACTGCTACAGACCAGACACCCTATGAAGCATAAACAAACAATGTAACTACTGTATTCATGTTTGTATGTGTGTAGTGTCCATTTCTTCCACACACAAGCACACACACACACATACACACACACAGTATATTTCTCCAGCCGCTGTTTTAGAAGCTGACAAAACTAACAATCTACCTAAACTTACCCAATTTTTTGTTTTTGTATCCTAACCAGGGGTTTCTGGACTTAAATTATTTTTTTTTGTTTGGCTGTCCACAGGTCTGGCCAGTCATTATTGGTGTCTACAAAAAAACCATAAGGATTGAATTATGGGCTATAAATGTAACAACAGAAACAATTACCATAACCTGAACATTACTGAATTTAGTTCATTGACTCAAGAATTTCAAACAGCCTCACTAACAAATTGGAACCTACATGTAGCAAAACCTACATGTCAAAATAATGGACACATTCAAGTAACTGAGATGCATATTATATTGAAAGCAGAAATAATTAAAAAATAATAATAATTAAGTGTTCAACTTCATCTTTCTCTCCCCTTCCATGCAGCAGTGGTCACTGGATGGTTTAACTGTCACAAACTGACAACAGCATGTTTTTAGCCTACATGCAGGGGTGTAATTCAATGCGGACAAAAATAAACAAACAATGGGAAATCTAAATTTATTTGAAATTTATTTTGAAATGTACACGTGCTTGTGTAGAGGAACAGAGAGCGCGTGCGCTCTGACAACAGAAAACTTCACATTTTAATGTTAAATTCAAATCTAGTGTTATTAGCTTAGTTATCAGTCACACAGTAACTTAAACACGTATATGTTATTCTGTGTATGTAAAAAAAAAAAAGCAGGCGAGTCTGCCGGCCCAACAAATGAGCGAGGCAGAGTGGCCCACTGGGAATTCTCCCGGTTCTCCCGATGGCCACTCCGGGCCTGCCACTCACTCACTCACTCACTCACTCACTCACTCACTCACTCACTCACTCACTCACTCACTCACTCACACGCTCTCTCTCTCTCACTCACACACACACACACATACATGCTCTCTCTCTCTCACTCACTCACTCACTCACACGGTCTCTCTCTCTCTCTCTCTCTCTCTCTCTTTGCATTTTGCTTCTCCTGCTCTAGACTCTCCACTCTAGCCAAAGCTTCACTGAATCTGGCCTTTAGAGGAGTAGGATAATTGAACAATGCATAGGAGTTGTCCAAGTAGAAAGAAGGATGGAAATATTTTCAGTGATGTTTATTTCATACCACTCACATTTGTTTTGGTGCATAGCACTGCATATGTGCAGGCACGCATTCTTAATTTCTTACCCGTAATATCACTGCCAGCACCATGAGTATGGGAAAGAGAGAAAGGGTGCGTGTGTGTGTGTTTGAGAGAGAGTGTCAGTGAAAGAGGGTGTGTATGTGTTCACGTGTGTATTTATTTATTTATAACATATAAAAAGTGTATATGTGAGTATTGTTGTATTTTTATACCGGTCAGAAACCCTAAAAATCTTCATATCACATCTCAGTCATCCCCTAGCAATAAAACAGTAATAAAACCGCTATATTACCCGTTGTCCGGATGGCGATGATTTGATGGTTCAGGATCCCTGGCCCCGGTGTCCGTACCCGCTCAGCCAGGTTCGTGCTTCGAGGCTCGATCAGAATGATATTCAGGTTCAGATAACAGGTTGATGTAAAGTAATTACTCAGAGGCTTATTTTAATAAAAGGATTACGAATCACCATAGCAATGGTTTCGTTTTATTAAAAATAATACTAACTCAAAAGCAAAATACAAAACACAACAGCGAATGTCTTCACCACGCAGGAACGGCCCTGTTTGGGTTTCTAGACAAAGCTTTTATAATACTGCAACTCATTTGCATAATCATAAAAACACGTCATACCTGCTTCCTTTCTTGCCTCCTGTTTATACAGGCGGACATGTACCCTTTGTGCTATAAACCCAGACACGACCTAATCACACGTTCACACCTTCACAGGAAAAACATCACTTACTCAGCAGTATAACACTTCTACTTCCCCTTCACTATATAGACAGGGTTACATGTTTTTCCTAACAATCTTGAGCTAATCACACATTTCAAACCGCATATATAACACTTCATATTCAGTGTATTCATATTCAGTTGTTCCGTACGGACAACACTGCGACCATTGCGTACATCAACCACCAAGGCGGTCTATTTTCCCGTCGCATGTCGCATGTCGCAACTCGCCCGCCATATCCTCCTTTGGAGTCAGAAGCATCTGAGGTCGCTTCGCGCCGTTCATATCCCAGGCGAGCTCAACCGTGCAGCCGACGAGCTCTCACGTCAGCCCGCCCTTCCTGAAGAATGGCGACTCCACTCCGAGGTACTCCAGCTGATTTGGAGACGCTTCAGGAACGCTCAGGTAGACCTGTCTGCCTCCCCGGATACGTCCCACTGCCAGCTGTCGACCTGGTCATCAGGTTCCTCAGAAGGGCGAGGAGGTTAAATCCTCCGCGTCCTCATCTGGTACCCTCTTGGGATCTCCCCTCGGTCCTGTCGGCCTTGAGGGGGGACCCCTTTGAGCCTCTGCAGTCAGTAGAGCTTAAGTTCCTGTCACTGAAGACAGTGCTCCTTGTGGCATTGGCCACGGTCAAGAGGGTAGGGGACCTGCAAGTATTTTCGGTTGACGATTCGTGCCTAGAATTCAGACCGGGTAACTCTCACATTGTCCTGAGACCCCAGCCTGCATATGTGCCTAAAGTTCCCACCACGCCCTTCAGGGATCAGGTGGTGAACTTGCAAGCGCAGCCCCGAGAGGAGGCAGACCCAGCAATTGCTCTGTCCCGTCCACGCCTTGCGCATCTACGTGGACCGCACGCAGAGCTTCAGGACCTCGGACCAGCTCTTTTTCTGCTTCGGAGGACAGCAGAAGGAGAAAGCTGTCTCCAAACAAAGACTCGCCCACTGGATAGTGGAGGCTATAGTCTTGGCCTATCAGGCCCGGTGCTTACCGTGCCCCCTTGGTGTGAGAGCACACTCTACGAGAGGCGTTGCTTCCTCTTAGGCTTTGACGCAGGGCGTCTCGATAGCAGACATTTGTAAAGCTGCCGGCTGGGCGACACCTAATACGTTTGCGAGATTTTATAATCTCCGTATAGAGCCAGTGTCCTCCCGTGTACTTGTCTCGGATGGCCAGTAACACTGGAACCTGCTTGGTGTCAATCACGCTTGCTGCGCCATTCCCCTCTACAGACCGGATACGTGCGCCTTGTTGCTTCTTATTTGAGTTCCCCACGGCGAACCCTGTTGAAGTTCGTCCCGCACCCTCGGCAGTCAGGTGTTGCGGAGCGCCAGACGCCAGGTCCAGCACTCGTGTGTTGCCCAAGGTCAGCCCTTGTGCTGGGCTAGGTGCCCGTGTGTAGTGATTCCCCTTTGGGTGATCCCACATGTGTATTCTTCCACGGTACGGCTCCCCTCATGGTGAGCCCCTGTCTTTCCCTGGCAGATACCTTCTGCCCTCTCTGCTGTGTAGCTATCTCACCCAAAGCTGGCTGAGTCTACCTCAGAGACTCCCATATGTAGTACTGCCCTTGGCCATATGTGTAATCTCCACATGGTACCTCCTTATGCAGGATGTGGCTCCGTAGCATCCCCCTACTTGGAGTACGCTTCCCCAGTGTTATCCTACCCACTGTACGGAACAGCAGTGGCTGTCATCTGTGCCTAAGCCCTGTCCTATCTTCCATCCCAACTGGTGTGGGGGGGAATTGCCGGCTTCTGCAGGGCACTGGAGGGGGTCAGCAATACTGGCGTTTTCCAAGGGATCCCATTAGTCAGTCACACTGACGTTATGTCGAACAGCGAAAAACTGTTGTGCGTTTGCACGCACTCTCCTTTTATACCCGCACCACGGAGTGGGGTGCGCGTGGCGAAACACGCACGCCAACTGTCATTGGCTTGTTTTGTTAACACTCGAAGGTGATTGGGCTCTCGGGCGAGATCCTATTAGTCAGTCACACTGACATTACGTCTCCATTCCCTCCTTCAGGGAACGAGTGTTACACAAGTAACTGAGACATTACGATGACATAATATTATAAATGGTAAAATTACCAAAATTATTGTTCAATCTCTCTTCTGAAAGGTAATCCCACGCGATCTGGTATTAATACTGCGCCGGTTATTGCAACCGTAAGCTGCACAAAATACGAGCATAGTTTCTCGCTCTCCGTTCCCTTACGAGCTTTCACGAGACATCATGGAGAAACTCTCCGTTAAGGGAACTCCTTCCCTCCAACCTTTCCTGAAGTCCTATTGGCTCACGCCAGTCCAATTGACTGGCCAATTGTCGCAAAGCATGCAAATATGACGAGCTTGAGAAGCAGTATAAATGCGGAGCCCGCAACAAGTACGTCAGAATCTTTTCCTTCACGACCGATTCCTGTAAGATGACGTCCTACTGCCGTCAGGACCGATCGAAAATTGCCTGCCTGGGCCTGGCCCACGCGGAGGCGGCTCTGGAGGAGTCTGACTGTGCACAATGTGCGGATCTGCCATTGTGCATGCTGAGGACTCGCTGGAATGTGGCCTCTTTGGGGTTAGGCCCACTGCCGCTAACGGGCCCCCCTCCCCCAATCGAAGGTGGGGACGACAATTTGGTGCGAAGCCACTGTTCTCAACGGTCGCCTCATTCTCCAGTTACCTTCTCCGATGGTTGTTTCCATCCCCTTCGGTCCATCGCAGACTTTGTTTCCTTTGACCAGGAGGGCGAGGAGGACTCCATGTCCATTTCAGCCTCAGAGAAGGAGGAATGGGCTGAATCGGAGCGGGATTGCTCCGGCAGCGAAGGCCCCACAGACCTCCTAGAGGAGCTCATAAGGGTCATGAACAAGGCGGTCCAGGAGCTGGAGCTCTCTTGGAATCCTCCAGAGGAGCCGGCCAAGAGCAAACTAGATTCCTGGTACTTCAGGTCCAGCCGCCGTCAAGTATACACGAGAACGTCGGTGTCGTTTTTTCCCGACGTCCACGATCAGCCACGAGTCCACTCAGCGACACAGGCCATGTTCTCTCAGGTAGACGGGACGGAAGCCCACGGGTATGTGCACATGCCCCCCGTTGAGGAGACTGTCGCTGTGCAGTCACCAAGACCATCACCACACGTGCAAACCGGAAGCCATGGATGACAGCAGAGGTTCTTGAGCTGCTAAAAACCAGAGATGAAGCATTCAGATCAGGAGATAAAGCAGCCCTCAAAACAGCAAGAGCCAATCTGTCCCGTGGCATCAAAAATGCAAAACGGTCATATGGCAATAAAATCAATAATAATTTCACAAACAGCAGAGATACACGGAGCCTGTGGCAAGCCATTCAGACCATCACTGACTACAAGCCCCCGCCACAGGCCTGTGACGATGACACATCCCTCCCAGATGCACTCAACCACTTTTATTCACGGTTTGAAATGCAGAACGACACAGCTGCACAAAAACTGCCCACACCTCCCAACAACCAGGCACTCTGTCTGTCTCCAGCCGACGTAAGGAAGACCCTATCTAGGATTAACCCACGCAAGGCAGCGGGTCCTGACAATATACCTGGCCGCGTACTGAAAGACTGTGCTGAACAGCTGACAGATGTCCTAACAGATATCTTCAACACCTCGCTGAGCCAGGCAGTCATCCCCACATGTCTCAAATCCACAACGATCATACCGGTACCAAAAAAATCACCTGTGTCCTGTCTAAATGATTACCGTCCCATAGCACTGACTCCAATCATAATGAAGGGCTTTGAGAGGCTAGTCATGCACAACATCAAAACCAGCCTCCCCAACACACTCGATCCGCTCCAGTTTGCATACCACCCAAACCGCTCTACGGATGATGCAATTTCCTCCACCCTCCACCTGGCTCTTACCCACCTAGAAAATAAAGACTCCTATGTTAGAATGCTGTTCATCGACTTCAGCTCAGCATTCAACACAATAATCCCACAACAGCTCATCAATAAATTAAACCTGCTGGGCCTCAACAATTCCCTCTGTAACTGGATCCTGGACTTTTTAACCGGAAGACCTCAGTCAGTTCGTGTCGGCCACAACACCTCGAGCACTACCACACTGAGCACAGGTGCCCCACAGGGCTGTGTGCTCAGCCCGCTGCTCTTCACGCTGCTGACCCACGACTGCACCGCCAAGTTCAGCTCCAACCACATCATCAAGTTTGCAGATGACACATCAGTGGTAGGTCTCATCAGCAACAACGATGAAACGCACTACAGAGAGGAAGTGGCACAGCTGGCTGAATGGTGTGGCGCTAACAACCTGTCCCTCAATGTGGAGAAGACAAAGGAGGTTGTGATGGACTTCAGGAGAAACTCTGTTGACCACCCCCCACTGACCATCGACAGCTCGACTGTGGAGAGAGAGTCAGCAGCAGTAAATTCCTGGGGGTGCACATCACAGAGGACCTCACCTGGACCATCAACACCATGTCTGTCTCCAAGAAGGCACAACAGCGCCTAGACTTTCTCCGCCGGCTGAAAAGAGCAAGTCTCCCTCCACCCATCCTCACCACCTTCTACAGGGGTACCATTGAGAGCATGCTGACCAGCTGCATCACTGTCTGGTACGCAAACTGTTGTGCAGCAGACCGCAAGACCCTCCAGCGGACAGTGAAGACCGCTGCAAAAATCATTGGTGCCCCTCTCCCCTCCATTCTGGATATTTTCCTTACACGATGCTCCAGCAAAGCAAAAAGTATCGTGAAGGACCCCACCCATCCCTCCCACAGTCTCTTCCAGCTCCTACCCTCAGGTAGACGGTACCGGAGTATCAGAGCCCGCTCCGCCAGACTGCTCAACAGCTTTTTCCCCCAGGCTGTGAGAGCCCTGAACTCACATCACACCGCCCCTCTCTGAAACCCCAAACAAACCCCTACATCCTGAAACATGGACCACCCCTCCCCTCCCCTCCCCCCCACCTTACCACATCACAGGAAAAAACTGTCAAACTTTTATTTTTGTGCAATTCAAGTGTGGTACGCACAGGTGAGCGGGCCTGCACAAGCCACCTGTAGCAACACACTCTCGTCTACATGCACTAGACACTTTCACACACCATTGTGTGTACATAATCCCACAAAAGACTGATTGTAATATATGACTGTAATGTATGTATGTTTACTGGCTCATGCACCACAAATCACCTTACACTGTTCCCCAGCCAGCTGCTTGAATGTCTCTCTTTTTGCACATGTAGAGTATTTGAAGTCATCTGCACAGTTGTACAGTTTGTATTTTTTTTAGTTTATGTATAGGTAACCACTTTTATATATAGCATATGCATAGTCAAAGCTGACAGTAGGTTAGTTGTGTATAGGTCTATACTGTTTTACTTTGTGTTGTATATCTGTATTTATGTAGCACTGTGGTCCTGTGAGGCACGACATCTCGTCCCACTGTATATCCACACATGTAGCGGAATGACAATAAAGCTCAACTTGAACTTGAACTTAATTGCTTTTACAAGCTTCTTTGTGTGATTTTGTTTTTATTTTTCAGGAGCAATGATCCCCATATACCCACTTTCCCAACTTCTGTGCGTTTGTACAATGTACACAACCATAATATGGTTGCGGAGGCACTGAGGCACAAGGAGGTAGGGGTCAAGGCAATTGAAACCCTGACTCAGTTGTTTGAAATTGAGCACAGCCCAACATCAGCTCTGGCTGTACTTAAAAGTGATCTGTTGGCTGAGCATGGCAACAAATCTCCCAAAAAGTGTTTAAATTAACATTGCATGTTAAATTAATTGTAATTCACGTTTAGTGATGTTCTTACCACGCAGTGGATAAGTTGTATTTGTTATGTCATTATATGACACATTTAGTTGGACTGTCAATAATTGTTTTTTAAATCTTAATAATTACATGATTTGCTCATTAATCTAATTAGTCACAAATAATTATTTATCAACATTTGCTGAGAAAAAACACTTTAAATACCCCATATAATTTAAAAGTTTAATTATACTTTTAGACAGTGACGTTGAATAGACAACACAAAAGTGGCCTTTCAAAATGTTAATGTTGTATGTTTTAATTCTATTACTCTCTTATTAATTCAACACATTCTTGAATTCTGTGTAGAATATATTTCTGGCCTCTGCATCACATCTTGATACACATGCACACGTCATTACTTGATTATGCCGGAATTTACCACCTTTTAAATCATCATGGTGTTGTGTAATTGTTTTGCCTGTTTCAAAGGAGTATGATACTGTTATTTTTTTATTTTTGGACAACATTTTGTTCAATCAGTTATTCTTTTTAAAGAGTGTCAAAACACAGTTTATTTAAGTCAGAACTAGAGATCGACCGATATGGGTTTTTCTATAACCGATGTTTAGACGTCAGGGCCAGCCGATGGCCAATATGTGCTGCCGATTTTCCTTGTCTTTTTTTTTTTTGTTAGATTTTTAGGGCCGATACATTGAAGTTTTCCCCTTCAGTTGCATGCTAAAATGTCACACTAATAATAAGTGGATGCACACATTTTGCAAATTTCTAAATTTAACATAATTTATTGAACACGAATCTTAATTTTGTGCACTGCATAGTATTCAAATTAAATATTTATCCAAAGAAATCAATAAACTGACCAAGTATTAAATATATAAAACGGGTAATATACAAAATAAATAAACTTTCAATCGTTTACATAAGTTTTAGAGCATTTATCAAGCAGAATTTTTCAAGTTTGTTGGAACAGAAATATAAACTTAAATATACATTTTAATTAAATAAATACAACTTTATAAATAAAAATCAATTAAACTGAAAAATATACAAAACTAAATATGTGAAAAATAAATAATAGTAGTGCTGCAAACACACTAGCAACCAGCAACATTTGTGTTTGGTATAAATGACACAGAGCATCTAAAGTGCATTCTAACTTTCTGCTTTTTGCAACTTTCTGTATTTTTATATAAAACAAAGTTTTAATTAACCAACTGTGAATAAAAATGTAAAGGTTTTCGTGCACTTGACTTAGCAGCATCAACAATCTAAGTTAGTGCAAATAAAATAACAGCAAACCCCTCATTTTTGAGTGAAGGAAATTATGTAAACATTACAGAACAATATAAAAAGGAATGTGCTTTAATTTGAACTCAATTGCAGTCGCTGAGTCTACCTCACTCTACACATCTTTCACTGAAAGTTCTCAATACTCCCAGTTTAAGAAGGGCAGGTTGTCATGCAGGAAACACAACTGTTCTGCACGTTTTTTCTCAGCTGTATACGTTAACTTAAGACCTAAGCCACTGTGTTTACCAGAATACTTGCCAAAATGGGTATTTTTGCATAACTTTGTGTGTGTGTGTGTATGTATCCGTCCGTTGAGGCATTGTCTGAAATGCGGTATCTGAATCGCGCCTCTCTCTCTCTGCATGTGCGAGCTTCAGTGTGTGCAGCAGCAGCTGAGCGCAGAAAACGGAGTGCGAGTCCCGAAACACGTGCAAATGATAAACTTTCACTCTTTGGTGTTTAAACTTCAGTTAATCTGCGAATCACATGCGTGCCGAACCATAGGGACTGGTCCGTACGGATCACGGATCATCTACGTTCAGTTGCACCCCTAACCAAAACCATTCACTAATGTTGTTTTTGTTGTTAACAGATTGCTTACAAGTTACAAACCAAATTACTATATTCTAGTAATCACACACACACAAAAAGAATCTTTGTCATGTTGCACACTCACTGACTTGTTTGCAAGGACAGTGCTAAAACCTTAGTGATTTCTGACATGCTTGACGATTAACGTTAGACAAGTTTAATGAGGATAATAACTGTGCGACGTATATAGTCATTGGCCGGAACACATCACTTTATTAGGCTGATGCCCCTTTTTATTCGCTTTACACAGTTGAAGGAAACACACGCAGATGCGCATATTCTCGAGCTGAATTTTCATTAATGCAAATAAGTTGGATGGAAATCCGTCATCAAACCATGCTTCCGAACAAATGTCATACACCATTCTGGGCTGCTCCAGGACAGATCTGTGTCTTCGAGCACGGTGCTGTCTGTGAGCGGGGCAGAGTAACGTAGCCCTCAATCACGCTGCAATGTTTGTGAGAGCTGCCACCTTCTCCACCCAATGCACAGAGTGAAATTCTCTGACTCCGATACAGGAAAAATAAAACAGAACATTGGGGCTAATATGTTAGCAAGCAAGCTGCTGATAGTTTTCGACTACAGTCCTTAGTTAACTGCAAGTAAGCAAACCTTCATCCAGCTGTAGCATTATGCCAGTTCCCGACGGTTCTATGCTAATTGTTTTTTCTTTCACTGGGTGAAGCAACACTTCATAGTTTACTAGTAATATATGGTAAATATATGGCCATAGGACTTTGACATATCAGAATTTAAGCCTTGCCTTTATCACCCAGGACTGTTGTTGAATCTTCCAAACGTTTTGGCTTGGGGTCGTTCACATGCTGCAGCAGCACGTTCCACCGCACCAATAACACGGGGCTGCCCACGGACGTGCCTGACTTTAAATCGGCACTACTGAACACGGATATCGGCCGATGCCGATATATTCAAAAATGACAAATATGGGCCCGATATATTGGTCGCCCTCTAGTCAGAACTACTTTTTATTTTTGGTGAGAATTTCACTCAAACCTTTGTTTGGCTGTTGGCCTTCCAGTCTCATGCTGCACCATCAAACAGACCATGTGGATCAAACAGTTTTTTTATAGCATTAGCATGCCCCTTATTGGACTGAACCATTGATAGTTTTGTCTGGGGAAAGGGGAAAAGCAGCTGAACGATTCTTTACTTGTCTTTTCCTTTTTATAAGGTGTTTAATACCCATGGGTTTACACAGATTGTTATTTGTGTATATGTGTAATGTTTCATTCTTTAATTTTTTTCTGTGTATAATGTATTGTATATGTTTGTGCATTTGGTACAGTCCTGAAGATGGAGCTAGCCCTTATAAATAAGGAGCTACAGAGCTTAAGGGTTTGCTTATTGTGAAAGCCAAAGGAGAGATCCTGTTGCAAATTGGACCAGAGTATTTGGTGTAGCCTTTCTTTGCACATTGTTTCAGTTTTGTTTTGTACAGTTTTTTTGTTTGTTTGTATATTAGTATGTGACCAGTATTTTTTTCCGCTCCTCACGGTAATAAACCACCTTTTTGGGATCCACTAAACCTCTGACCAGCTTGATTGTAATTATTTCCTCTGACCAATCCTTACAGTCCTTATTGAAAAATGATGCCTTTGGAGGGCGTGGTGAAGCAGGCCCTTGTGTTTTACTTATAGATGACTCAAAGGCAGAGAAGGGAGCTATAGCACAGGTCTTTCCTGAAGCCACACAGCTGCTCTGCATATTTCATCTTCTGCAAGCAGTGTGGAGGTGTTTGTGGAACAAAGAAGACAAAGTTGAGATGAAGGACAGGCAGACACTCTTCAGCATAGTAAAATACATGCTTTATGCCAGGGAAATGAGTAGAGTTGAATCAGCAAGCCCTCGACAACCCTTTGACCACCAGGTAGAGAAAATAGTAGGCAGGAAGAGGTAGCTTAAATATTACAGTAGTACTTCTGATATGTTTACCCTCCAGAGGCCTATTCAGAGGGTTTGATTGCATTGTATTTATTTACTTCGGTTTCTTTTCTTGCTCATTACAGATACAGGAAGTTCCTGACCTATCTACAGAGTCTTTACCGTCGATGTGAGAGTTGGGCTCTCAGCTAGAGGAGGGACTTGCCAACACGTGGCAACCAAACAAATAACTACGTGGAGGCTGCAATGCGTGTCTTGAAAGACAAAATATTTCAAAGGACAAAAGCATTCAACCTGCCTCAATTATTCAACAGCAATAATTATTCAACAATTATTCAATCACCCTACTAGAGATGTACTATGAAGCACATGTGATCGACGTTGCACTTGGCCATTGGGAGGCATTCCACCGGTCAAGTTTCCTTGCTACAGAAAGTAATATCAAAGCATCTGATATTTCTCAGGTAAAATATAATTTTTAAATATGAATCATTATTAAGTTGTTTGTTCTTTTTTGCAAACGGCTGTTTCTCAATATGCATTTTTAAGCCATCTTGCAGTCTTGTGTTTTCATGTTGTCATCATCAACCGTCAAAGTTCAACTCCAATAAGAACACAAGTACAGAGGACACATGAAAATTCTCTAATGTAAAAATAAATTTAAGTTAATTATTTTTTTACACAAATTGTATAAAGTGAAAGAGACTTGGAGAAAGCCTGCAGTACTTTTTATTGGTGTAATAAATCTAGAAGCTATTATTTTAGCTTTGGGGAATCATTTATTAAAGATTCAATATTGCTTTGATTAAAGTGATATTAATCTTTAGCTTATGATTTATACTTTATTAACGACTCGTCCAGCGACCATTAACATCAGTATATCTTTAACAATTTCGTTTATCTTGCTTCGTGGCCAAAGATAAAATAAACAAAATTAGTACTTTATCCAATTTGAGCTAGGTAACGCAATCTTTGGCAAATTGTTTAAAACTTTAAAATCACACAGTCCAAGACATCATTCTGTAAAAATGAAACACAGTTTATTTGCTAACTGTTATTCTACAATACATGGACTAAACTTAATAAAACACAAACCACATATAAACGTACACACACACATTCTGAGTTTTGCGGTTAGAAGAAAGTTTAAAACTAGCACTCTTGTGCTATCTCGTAAATTTTAACTAGAGGAAGATCACAAGCAGAGACTTTGCTATCTTTACTGCATACGGATCAATTAATCAGTTCAGTAAAGTTATGGAGAATTGATTGATTACTTGCTTTAAGTTGAGCTGGCTGCAGCTCTTATTGTTTCCGCGTGTTTCCTTCGGATGGCTGAGGGAATCCCGGCGGCTGATTGGCGGTTGCCTGGTTCCTTTGTGACACGATGACCCATGAAGTTCTTCTCTTCCTTCCGCGTAGTTTCAGGCTTTCAAGGTTTCTTCAGGAGTTTTACTAAGTATTGGTAGTGTTATGTTATCGGCCAGATGTTACGGTCATGGGCGCTTCAAAGCGCAATCAGTGAGCCGAAGCCAAAGTCGTAGAAAGTCAGCCAGATGGTAAGGCGGGGGTCGAGCGCTTCCAGAGTGACCAGTCAAGACGAAGCTTCTAGCAAATCAGTGAGCAGCAAGTGAGAAGAAAAAGCCAAAGCTGTAGTGTTAGTTTTAAACAGCTCGATTTGGGTCCACCCATGGGCGGCTGTCCTAATCAGATTGTTCTTGTGGGGCAGAGCCCCGTCCCGCACGGCTTCTTTTGGCGCACCTACATTATCTGATAGTCAATTCATCACATGAAGGAAAATACCTCTAATAACTTATAAAAGTATTCATCATTCGTACGATGCTGAGAATCGACATATAGTTCACACCAAATTGTTGTATTTATTAGGGATGGGCATTTTAAGCAAAAGTAATATTCGATAATCGCGGGGTATTATTCGATTACTATTCGAAAATTGCACCCCTCCCACGCATGCACCCACGCACATACAACACACACACACACACACACACACACACACACACACACACACACATAAACAATGTTGTCCAAACGAAGGGTTCATCCTTTTTCAGGAGGGAAGTTAGTGGTCGTGCGATGTCAGCATAGTTTTCGATGAACTGTCGTGAGCAATTGCACACTCCCAGAAAGCTTCGCAGCTCAGAGACGTTAGTTGGTGTCTTTATGCTTTGGATTGCTTGGGTACGGTTAAGTTGTGGCTCGATGACATTTCTTCCAACAAGCAGTCCGACATAGTTCACCTTGGTCTTACACCATTGTCCTTTGTGAAGGGTGATTTTAACTCCTGCTGTTGTCAGCTGGTTTAGGACGTGATCGATTTCCTTGAGGTGGTCTTCCACACTTGAGCTTTTCATTAAGACATCGTCTATGTAGACGAGGTTGCCTCTGACTCTGGCGTCAGGGGATGCTTTGTTAAGGAAAATTTGAATTCGGCTGGCGAGTTGGCATAGCCGAAGGGGCACCGTATGAAGGTGTACTGTCGGTTGCCAAAGGTGAATGCCAGCTTATGTTGGTCATCGGGGTTGACAGTGTTTGTCCAGAACTCGGAAGCGACGTGGACAGGATCATTAAGCCTTTGATCTTTGGAATTTCTTGGTCCAATGGGGTCATAGGCCATCGTGACAATGGTACTTGCTGATTCAACATGCGATAGTCGATGGTAGGCCACCATTTGCCATTGGGTTTTAGGACTGGCCATATCGGGGCAGAGTATATGCTGTTACAAGGCCGGATGACCCCCTTTTCCAGCGTGGAGTCAACAATTTCTTCACTGGCTCATATGACGCTATTGGAATCTTGTACTGGCGCACAAATGTGGGTGGCACATTTGGGTTTGTTGGGATGCGCACTGTGTGGATGTTGGTCAGGCCACAATCCAGCGAATCCTTTGCGAAGGAGTCCTTATACTTGTGCAGAACCTCTTTGAGTCCTTCATTGTGGAGGGCATCCGCCTCACTCGAGATCTGTTGAATTTGTGCATTGAACCCGGCGTAGGGTTCTTCTGCAGTTAAGTCATTTGAGGGGCTTTGTCCCCGATGGTCACCTGTGTAGGTGATTCTGTCGCAGGCTGTGTTGAGACAGCGTAGACTGCAAGGTGAGTGTCATCTGAGTGCCATTCTGCAGAATTGAGGTGATGACAATGATTTCATGAGGTTTTGTGAATGTTATGGTGTCATTGCATTCGTCTGACGTTAGTTGGGCTGGTATAGGGCCTATGACAGATACCGTTAGTTCAAAGTCATGGAACGCCTGGTTGATGGGCCATCCCAGGCGACTGGCTTTGGGAATGTGGATGTCTTGGACCATGTAGTTGTTGATCAACACATACACAGCACGAGATGATACTTCAATGAGAGGTGTGGCTTCCAGGGTCATTCAGAGTTTTAGGCAGGTCCTGGAAGGTTGGAAGAAGCCTAGCTTACTGGTGAGAGTTTGGCCAGGTCGCATGTTGAGGTGAACGCTGACACACTTGCTGTAGGCAGGTATTGTGGCTTCTTGCTCCGCGATCATAGCGCATGCATCTGGCATGGTTTGACCGGATTGGAAGTTCTTGAGGTTGACTGAAGTTGTCAGTTGGTGTGACAGGGAGAGCCAATATTATGTCGTTTACGGTATCAATGCATATCCATGATATCCGCTCCAATGTAAATGCCATGGGGCAGGTCTGGGCCGACGAGTTAGTAGTGACTCAGATGTCTTTTGTTCCATCGTATGTCTAGAGCGCAGATGATCTTGGAGGTGGTCATGGTTGCCGACCAGGGACTGAGAGGGAAGCGGCTGTGCTTAATGACATGTGGTAGACTCTGATGTCTCTGCTTCAGTGTTCTGAATAGCTTCAGGCTAATGGCTGAGTTCTCTGCCCACAGGGTTAGTGCCACTTCGGACACCGATGGGCCTTGGACATCTATCGCAGTCATGATTTGAAGGGGGCCTGTGTTTGATTCAGGCACCTGCAGAGGAGAGGGTCCTTGCTGTTTGTGCTCGGTCCAGATCCTGGCTTTGCTACTGCATCATCGATCAGTGACTTAGGGGCGATGTCTGTGACTTGACACTGCAACTCGTTGGAGTCTAATGACTGGCAGGGCAGAGGCTCATGGACTTGTGTCCAAATATTTAGGTGCTTGAAGTCTATTAGAGGTTCGAAGCGATTAAGCAGATCTTTCCCAATGAGGAGTGGATACGTGTTGAGTGTTGACACGTATACTGGATGGACGAGGTCTATGGGTCCCGCTGTTAGGTGAATTGGGGCCACATGTTTTAGTTGTAGGCCCGTCTGGTAGTATGCTTGGAGATTCAGTTCGCACCTTTGGAATTTGAGGGTTCTGTTAGTCCTCTTCGTTTTTTCTTGGACTTCCTCTAGGAGTTCGGTAGACATTAGAGTAATGTCGGCTCCCGTATCGAGAAGGGCTTCGATTCTGATGTGTCGTTCGATGATGATGGAGAGGTAAAACTTTCTTGCTATACCCTTTTCAATGAGATCGCCTAGAAGTTGAGGGACTGGAGTTTGGGAGGAAACATTTAGGATGTCAGGACTGATCTGGTGTTCTTCGGAGGAGTGGCAGACGACCAAGACAGCACTTTCAGGAACTTGAGGGGTTTCGTCAGCCATCTGAAGTTAGGGTGTTTACTGTTCTTTGAGAGTGAGGTGAAGCAGTGCTGTATTCTGTGACTGATTTGTTCAGCTTGTCACTGCCTTTCCGTCCGACTGCTAGTCAGGCTGAATCTGGTTTCTCTTTCTTTTCCCACTTCCGATCCTCCTCCTTTCGTTGGAAGAACTCTTTCATCATCATTTCCATCAGCTTTTTTGAGTCGAAGTGCGGTGATGTTTCTTGTTCTTGTGTGGATTCAGTTTGAGCTCGGTCAGCTTGGAATCTTTGTGAATTATTTCTTCGATTCCTTGGGCTGGTTGCTCAAGGGGGAGATTGTCGTTTTCCCTTGGAGTTTCCATTGAATTCCCATGAGCTTTTCTCTCTTGAGTTTCCAAACGAGCTTGGCTGGTTCCACGATCTCTCCTATTGACTCTCATGAGGCATTGATTGGTCCCATGACTTATCCCAGTGTCATCCAGGTGAGCGTTGACATCCACGCGGTCCATCCCAGTGGTTATACCTCTGTTTAGGTCGGATGCCAGCATGTGAGTCTCGTTCTTTGTTGGACGGGGGTGCAGTTCTTTCCCTGCATTTGTGGGGTGGCGGCTTGGCGCTCTCTTGGTATCGGGCTCCCTCTAGAGCCATCCCTTGACTTTTAGTGTTGAAGTCAAGAACTGCTGGGGTTTTGGCGCTCTTTTCTGAGGTCACCTTTACCTCAGAAAACCGTAGGCTTTCTGTTAGGCTTTTTAGGTTTACCGTAGGCTTTCTGCACCAAGTCTCTCAACTGATGAGTGTTCATTGTTCGTGGACATGCGAGAACGCCAAGATGGTGGCTTATGCCAGGATGAAGGTTCCTCGGGAAGAGAGTTTTAAAGTTCAGTTTATCCTCCATGTCAGGTTCGTTGCGAGTTCCAAAGTATGCATGTCTGAGTCGGCTGTAGTAAGCTTGAGGTGGTTTGTGATGTCCTTGTCTCGTCTCCAGGGCAGCCACTAAGCCTTGTTCGGACTCAGGATCGGCAAACTCTTTAATGAGGGCTTTTTGAAGCAGTTGATAATCAATCTTTGTGTTAGCAGGCTGCCGGTCAAGGAAGCTGCGCACTTCAGGACTGGATGTCGTTTGGAGTAAATTGAGTTTATCTTTGTCCTTAACGTTAGGTCGTATTTCCAGATGGAAATCGATATCTTGGAGATAAGCTTGGACATTTTGGCTATTTTGCATGCTGTGGTTGAATTTGCCAATGTTCCTGGCGAGCTTGTTGAGGTCTTTTAGATCCAAGCCGTGTGATGATCTGCGCTGGCCACACCAGGTTCTTTTGGCTTTGTCGTGAGGTAAAGTTCTTCAGAGGGAGCTGGTGAATGTTTCAACACCAACCCCCTCCATCTTTTGCTCACATGTCCTTCCAGGAACAGGTGACCTGGTCCTGCTCGGCAGGGGTGAGGTCGGTGCACGTCCTGTCCTTGACGGCTCATAGCGTAATTCATAAGCGTGCTTGAGTTCCTCTTGGAAACGTTCATATTCCTCTTTGAAGTAGTCGAGCTCATCTCATTTCTTGACTCATCCAGGTGAGCTTCAAGGGCTTTGATTCTGCTGTTTTTTTCCCTGAAGTCAGCCTTTGCCTTCTCCAGTAGCTGCTCTGCATACTGCATACAATCAGCGTAGTCTTGTTTGATTTGTTCCATTTTTGGGGTAGTAGCTGCTAGAGTCTCTTTTAGCCTGTTGATCTCCTCCTCAGCGCCTTGTTCCACCTCATCAGACCCTTTCTGTCATTCCTGAGCTTCAATTTCCAGCTGCTCTATGCGTCTTTGTGCGCGTGTCAGCTCCTGCTGGCATTGTGCAGCGTGCTTGTCGCTCAACTTGAGGGTGGCGATGAATGTGTGACTTAAGGAGCAAGGGATCTTGGCTAATTCTTTGTGACAGTAGCTTTGACTTGTGTCTTGTCCCATGAGGCTTATATTGTCATCAAGCTGGTCCTGTGTCTAATGTTTGAGTGTTTCAGCAGCCTTAGGGAGGAGGCTGTCTGTCGCAACTCTTAGCCATGTTTCCAGATCCTCCCAGTGACCGACATGTTCTGCTGTGTGAGACATGTTCTGGTGGGGCGAGGAGATCTCGAACCGAACTGACACAGACCTTAAATGGGAAACAAAACAAAACAAAACACAACAGGATGTAAATGTGCAAAGTATGGTGTATGCTTATGTTGAGTGTGATTCTCTGCGACTGTGATCCTCTGTGGGCGTGCTTCTAATTTTTAGCCTCTGTGGGGACAATTATTGAGCACACATACAGGTAGTACAGCTGGGAAACAGAGAAAGAAAAGGACACCAACAGAGCAAGTAAAACGGGTAATAATTGGATAATAAAAGGCTTCACCTTTTCCTGTAAGAGAAAGTCTCCTCTTTTTTTTAAAGGAGGTCAGTCTAATACGAAGGTGAGGGCGAGGGACAAGAACAAAATCTCTCTTTCTGTAGCAGATTTCCCTCTTGTTTTTCCTTTTTTGTGAAGTTTGATTTAGAAGGATGCTTCTAGTCAGAGGATTGTAAACGGGTTTTCTCTTTTAGTAATAGAACTGTGATTGCTATTAACATTTTCTCCTGGGTGGAGGAAAACAATAACAATTACAGTACTGGTCCCTTAATGGCAAGATTGATACCACAATACTGGTTAGCGTGTCTCTCGTGAATGCTTAAAATTTTGCAGACGCCTATCTTCTCGTTGACCTGCTTTACCTTAATTTCACAATAGAGGAAGGTAAATAGAAAACAGTTTTTAAACATCGTTCTCAAGTTTCACAAATATCTGTTCAATTACAAAAGTTCTCTGCTCATGATCTTCCCAGAGGCAAAATCTAAGCAAACAGTAGCAGTAGTTAAATTAGAAGATAGCAGCAGGGAGAAAAGAGAAGAAGAAAAGTGAGGATTTACTCTCAAGTTTAGGACTAATAACAAGGGTGTCAGCGTGGTGGTGCTGTTTAGCCGATACACTTAGGGGATTGGTTTTGCTGTTTTACAGGATAAAACAAACTGACCTAAGTTTTGAGGTAACCTTAATTTTCCCTTTTCGGGATTTCAAATTGTAAGGTTAATGTTTTATACCCTTGGTTTGGTGAGAAATGACATTGGTTCAGTGGTGCCCAGCAGCAAGGTCCCCCCCATCCGAGCGCACCAGGTGAGCTCCTGTAATGGTCTTGCCGAACACTCCGTCCCCACCGTATTGCAGTGAGCCTCTCAAACAGCCGAGGCTTTTGGCAAAACCGGGCTGGGACTCGGGTGAGGCACATCGATGACTGCTGGCCTGGAGAGGGGCGGGGCTAAATCCCGGGGCTATCCGTCAGCGTAGACCCGAAGTCTGACGTACCTCGTCAATAGTTACCCGGGGTGGTATATCCGCACCTTCGCCCAGTCAGCCTGTTGACTCCTCCTCCAATACCCGATTACTAGGCCTGCTGCGTGCCGTCACTTTGCAATACTAGAACAGAGGTATTCGCCCCCCCCAGCCCGCGCCAGGTTACGTCGGAACAGGTTACTCTGCTTGCTGTGACCCACGATGGAGGCAATGTCACTTCACCAACCCAGCACTAGGGGAGCGCTATCTACTATCAGGCCTAAGTAAAGGGAGCTGAGTTAATCAGATCACCTAAGGAGATGAAGTAAGGTCTAACAGGTAGAGCCGGACTTGTATTGTGACTGAAATTAGAAGTTCAAATTAGAAATTGTGGTTTCTAATTAAAATTATGATGTTATCATTAAAAATGTATAGGATCGATTAGGATTCGATTTACAAGAGCAATTTACAAATGAGTTGATAAGCCAATATTGTTGCATTATGTAAATAGGTACTGTAATTAATTATTAAATGTAATTAGAATTTTCACATTTCTGTAATTTAATTATTAAATTACAGATTCCAAATCCCTAATTTCGGATCCCTAGCATAACAAGTTACTCATTCCTCCTTGTGTTATTAACTTCATTAACTAATTAACTTCATTGTGTAATTAACTAATTACTTGTGAATGAAATTAAAAATGTCTGGCCCTCTTGATAATGATTAAGATCTTAATGTTGTTGTCAAATTATAAGCACTTATGATTAATCAGTGGCTATTGTTGCTACTTGGAAGCAGAAACTGAAATTTTCAATTTTAATTTCATTTCATAAAATTAATTTCAAATTTGTAATTAATTATGATATTAAATTATCAATTATAATAATACAATAATAATTAATAATTTCCTAACAATAGCAACTTATACACTGATGTCTTTAAAATCAGGAGAGCAGTTATAATTTAATTCATCACCATATTATCAAGGTAATGAGGTAGTACCGAATCATTTTCTAATAAAACCACCATCTATTAAACTAATACCTGCTAAAAATAAAAACCTTAAACAAATGTTTATTAAAACCACCTGTGAGATTGCTAGCCACTCTGAAGATAAGTTACAATCATACAGCCAGTTTATTAACATTGCATTTGTTACAGTCTTTTAAATGGGAGAAGAGATAGAGAGAGAGAAGAATCCTGAATAAGAGTGAAAAAGAAAGAAATGCGTTAGCAAGTCTAAGTATGAGTCAAAGTTCCAAAGTAACTGGTTCAGTCACTTCAGTCAAAACCCACTGCATTACACCCACAAATGCAACCACATGCTAACCGTTAGCCTTCAATGCTAATAGCCTTGCATATGCTTCAATGCAAGCTCCTTAGCTTCAGTTAGCTTAGCTTGGTGCTAATGCTATTTGTTTACAAAAGCTTAAAATGGCACTGGGACTGGGCCTGCGCACTAACAAATTTTCCGGAAAGAGTCTCTGAAGACCTCCTGGTGGAGCTGTCACTATGGTGACACACCAGGATGTGAGTTATGCAGTTTCAGCACAAAAGCAGCAAGAAATATTTAGATTCTTATCTTTTATAGTGCTGACAATCTCACTCGTTTAGGGCAAGATAAATTAATCGATGGATTAATTATTTTACATTCTTGAGGTCCTCAGCGGACCTTATGCTGATATTTGAATATCGATTCTCACAAAGATGCGTTCTATGTCCTAGTGTCCTTCCGAGTTCATTCTTTAAAGTTAGTTTGGCAGGGCGCGAGAATGCAACGCGAGGATGCAAGTCTGTTCTGTGCATTCTTAGAATTGAGAAACAAGGTATTTTTTTGTCTTCATATCGCTGATAGGTTGGAGAGAAGAAACTTCAGGTGAGATCCTCCACATCATGGCACACCTATACAGTGGATATGGAGTTGGAGCTCTGCACATGTCCAGTTGGCCATAGTGGGGCACTATGCAAACACCAGGCAGCAGTAGTAGCAGGGGCAGTCGTGGCTCTAATGGATAGAGCGTCGGACTTGTAACCCGAGGTTGTGGGTTCGAATCTCGGCTCCGGCAGGAATTGTCCACGACTAAGGTGAGACCCTTGAGCAAGGCATCGAACCCCCAACTGCTCCCCGGGCGCCGCAGTGTTGGCTGCCCACTGCTCCAGGCGTGTGTGCACTTGGATGGGTTAAATGCAGAGAACACATTTCACTGCTGGTTATACTCTGTATAATTGTGTATGTGACAAATAAAGCTCATCTGAGCTCATCTTATTATTATTATTAATTATCATATTATTAGTGCAAAATTACAACATCACCTCCATCAACTTTCTCCCCACAACAGCTGAAATGAGGGCTGAGCTGCTGAAAATAACAAAAGGTAATAATTTGTTTGCAGCATAGGTTGTCACACACTGACTGATGTGTTTTTTTATACTACATTCTTTATATTTTTGAACTATTAATTATATGTCTTGTTCATCATCTTCACAGCCTCAGTTTCTCTTTACTTTCTAAACCCTTTATGGCAAAATATGCCAATGCAAAGCACATTACCTCCGGGTAAGAAAGTTCAGTTGGACATAGAACCTTCATTAAGCATGCTTAATTTTTAACAAAACAACTAGTAGGGATGCAACGATTATATATTTTGTTGGTACAATTATAGTCTGAGGAATAATCACGGTTTCACGATTATTACGATTATTATGCATTTATTAATTTCACAACATAAAATCACATAAACACTCTTTATATATTAGTGTTATTTATTGCTGCCTTTTGAAACGGAAATAACACAGTAACCAATAATACAGCACAAAATAATAATACTAAATTAAAAAAGTCCATCTATCCTATAATTTGAATTAAAAAAGGTGACCTCTGATCTGTAAACATCCATGTCAGTATTTGAAAATAACTTTTGAACCCTTTTGAACCGTTTTGAAAATAACAAATGGAAATAGATCACAAAAGTATTTGGTGTTTTAATTTTGTATATTCTTTCTACATTTCTTTTAGACCTGAGGTACAGAACTTGGAAAGATGTTGAATTATTAAAAAAACATTTCTTTTTACTTCTGAATAATACCATAACAGGGATGATCAAACATAAATGTTAATTAAGTATTATTAATATAAGACTAATATAAACTTTATTTATCCCACAGAGAATACTGTTACTAATGAGGGGAATAAACTAAACTATTATTGTAATCAGCTGTCATCCATACTTATTCATTTTAATAATCTTTATTCATCTGATGATACATAAGAGAGACATATAGGCTGCTTTGTGGCACATAAAAATGATTTATTACCCTCATAAAAATATCCCCCCAAATGGACACCTGTTTGTATAGCCCCCACCCTTGTGTCTAGTCTCTCCCCACGTGGGGGGGTCAGGGTAATACCATGTGGGCTTTAGACAACTAACCACGTGGGTTATCTGACACGGGGGATGTGTTGTGACATGTTTTTGAAAACTTAGTTTTTGTGTGTTTAAACAATAAAATGTGAAACTGTGTAAAATAGGAAGAAAGGGTAGTTTTTATTCAAGTTTTTTCATACACATACATGTGAAGGCATTATATATATATACACGTAAAATGAGCGATATCTATTTTTCCATAAAGTATTAAGATACAGATCAAAATCTAGGTTTAGTCTTATCTTACAAATGAGAAAATAAATAAAAATGCGTCAGACGCGTTTGTTAAAACTTATTGATATTGTAATTCAAAAAGCAGTTAGTTCGACAGAGTTAAAGAAAAAAACGAAATCAAAGTAAATAGACAGAAGTGTGTTACAAGGAAAGCGGGTAAAACGAAGGTAAAAAGCTTCATACATTTACAGAGAATCTAAAACAAGACAATCTCACAGACGTTTGTTAAAACGGACCGCAGTCGAAAGATAGTCTCGGGAGGCTCGCTGTACGGAAAGTTAAACCCAAAGAGAATAAGTGCGGGTCAGGTCCGCGGAGAGGTCCATACACATCGACGGTCAAGCTCGAAATGAGGTCCCGAGCACAGCGGGGGCAGACCACGCCTACGACCCACCCCCTAGATCCGGAGGAGGAGGCACCAAAACGGTGATTTAAAGGAATTAAACCATCATATGTTTAAAAAATGTTAGAAGTTATTTGTAATAAGTATTTTAACATGTCTTAATTAATTAACCCATTCAACATCATACACCTAAAACATGTATAGCTTGAATGCATTGTAAGTCGCTTTGGATAAAAGTGTCTGCTAAATGCATAAATAAATGCAAATCCTTCCTTTAAAATAGTTTAGCCTAATTGCTCTTTTAAACAAACGGTCCTAAGTCGCGGAAAAAAGTTGTTTTATTTGTTTTAACAACACATGTTCCTTTATTTACTAGTTGTTTTTTGTCAATATTACAAAACGTTATAACATTTAAAATGTACGATCTGATATAAAACCAAATGTTTTGACACGCTTAAGACTTCTAGACTTATATAATGTGTTATATGGTGCGTGCGTGTGTGGAGACATTGAAATGCGAAACCGTGTTAAATGGGGGAACAACGTTTTTTATTAAAGTTTTTTTTTTTTCATACAACAATGTCACGGAAAACTTCAAAACAAGAAAGTCCGAGTATAATTACAAATAAAAATAATAATTAAACCATTTAAAACTAGTTAGTTTGACAATGAAAATAAAAAATCTAACTTTTAAGAAGACAGAAGTTGTGTCACATGAAAAGGTGGGAAACAAGGAAAAATAACAAACGCACATTTAGCCGTTGTCCAAAAAGAAGGTAATCTCAGAGGCGTTTGTTAAAACATATCTACTGAAATGAAATCTAGCTTGTAGATTATCAATCGGTTCGCTGAACGGAAAAGTTAAACAAAAGAAAAAGGCCCCAAACGGCGTCCGGCGACAAGTCCGCGTGTGTCCGTTTCAAACGCAGAATGGAGACATACTGTTCCAGGCAGACCACGCCTACGTCCCATCCCCCCCCTAGATCCGGACGAGGAGGGACCAAAACGGTGATTTAAGGGAATTAATCCATGGACTGTTTTAAAACATTAAAGTATTTTTTAATAAGTCTTTTACATGTCTTAATTAAACCATTCAACATCATTCACCTAAATCTTTTCACTTTAAAAATTGTTTAGTAGACCTATGGTTTTACTTTTAAACAAACAAGTCCTAACCTCTGGGGGAAATTTTGTTTTATTTGTTTAACAACACATTTTACTTTATTTACTCTTTGCTTTTTGTCAATCTTACGATACGTTATAACAGCTAAAACACAGGTATGCACATACAAATATTTAACAGGAATGAAACCAAATCAATAACTCTCTGATTTTCTTGCCATAAGACTTGTTATCATTTGAAACACGCGTGCAGCATGTAAACTTTTTTTTACATCACACGAGATGCAGATATTTCATCTCAAGCAGTGCAACGAAGTTTGAAGACGATCGTGTCAATATCACATTTCACACAGCACGAGATGCGAGTGAAGTTTTTGTGTAGGTTTTTAGTCAGACGATCAAAGCAACTCAATTTATGACACAGGCCTATGAGTTTTGGAGGAAGCGCAGAGGTGTAAACGCACACACATACGCACACGAGCGCTGGAACGGTTCACCGTCTGGTCATGGGATGCATGCCCTATTGAACCTTGTTTTATGACAAACATCTGTGAATTTAAAAATTAGGTTAAGTTTTAGAAAATAAAGTACATTTAATAACGGAGTCATGTTTACAGAACTGGTGAATGTGACTTCAAGTTGAAATTTAGGATGAAATGAGTCAGATAAATAATGAGATGATACACAAACTTAAATACATAAAGTTGTTTATTTTAATAAAAGCCTCTGATGTAGGAAATTGATGTTAAATTTGACTTGATTTAGTATCTAATTTTGTTATTTATTTTTTCACTCATATATATTTTTACCCCCACATCTCGTCGCAAACATAAGCTTGTAAATGTAAACATTTACGCACACACACACACACACACACACACACACACACATACGCACACACACACACACACACGCACGCGCACACACACACACACACACACACACACAAATAAACACAAACATGGACATAAACACCCTCTACACGGTTAAATATTTAGACTTTTATGATGTCTCATACAAAACTTTTTACAAATAAATAACTTTCTTAGAATCACACTGAATATATCTACAAGATGACGAAAAGTATGATTAAACAATGATATAACTGTTTATAATGATATAATTGTTTAACAAATATCATTCTAACAAAATGTAAAACCTAAAACCATGAATCCCTAACCCTTACAACAGATTAGACTTTCTTTCTCACTTAATAAACTGTGTTATTAACCGTAAGGGGGTTAAATGCAGTATGTTTTATTGCATTAAAATAAAAACAACAACTGATCTATATAGGTTTATTCGACTGAGCTTTGATAAAATAACTGATGTAAGAAACATGCAAATATTCGATAAGGTTTATCAAACGGGTGTGTCTGGTGATTTGCGTTGTTGTACATATCTCGCCGATACAGATATGTTAAGATGTTTAACATCTGTAAAAAATAGTCTAAAAAGTCACCTTTTTAGCTTTCACATAGGAACCATGTCCACACTCAACGGTTTTTTGTAACAGAGTCCTGAGACAAATGAAAATAAAATGTGTGAAATACTGATGACAGGAAGAGCGACAGACTAAAAGCTTCAGATTTATTAAAACAATCGAGCGTGTGCATTTTTCTCTTGAATACGTATGCATACAGTAACCAGTGAGTACACGAATCTGTATAATACATAACCACATAATTCAGTGATTCTATCAAATGAATCATTCGTTTCAAATACATTTGATTTAAAGTCAGATTTGATTTTTCGTCAAAACACAATAAAACTTTTTAAAAAAGTTAAAACTTTCTTACAACTTTTTAATTATGTTGAACAAAATGAATATAGGGTTATGTTTTTAGTTCGGGATGTTTGCACGTTAATCACATCTTTAACCTAAAACATTTTTCATCCAAACTCTCTTTTGCGCGCACACAGCGCACAACTGCCAACGACATCCTTAACTTGGTTTTATCATTCAGCTGTAGCTGAAACTCTATAACGAGTTCAATTTATGCATCAATGCAGCTATAGATACTGGAAGAGCTCATTGAGCTGTTTAACTGTAGAAAATGTAAACAATGACACGTAAAACTAGAGCGACAGACCGAGTGTACGCTCCTAAAACAAGCCTGGAACCATTTCGAACCATTCTAACACTAAGTGCGACCGCGGTAGAAAATGTGTTATAGTACAGCAGTAAAACACTGGACGTGCGAACGACCAAATAACTACAAGTCCTACTTAAAATCTACGATGAAACTAGAAAATATACGTGTGACCTAACTAAAAATAAGTAAAAGTAAAAATACTGGACGTGTTCGGTTAGATGAAGACACGCAGAGTTGGCTAACACAACGAAACATGTCGTGAAACAAACGTGTAACACGACAAGCGTTCTCCAGGACTGACTGACTGACTTTTTTTCTTAAGATTTGATTTCAAGAACACACACACACACACACAAAACCAAATCGTTACGCTATTTCACGAAATGACGCAACAACGGGATGGTCAATTTCGACATATACACGTTAAGTCTGTTTACCATAAGCATGTTCTTCTTATACATTTTTAACAATTATTTTTAACAAATATTTTCGTTTTCACAAAGATACAAACGTTGTCGTACAAATGTTGCAGGCCTTTCAGGTCAGCGAACTACAATACCCAGCATATACCTCAGACTACAAACATGGTTGCCACGGATCCATATACAAAACGGTCTATACGCGACAGATCTCTAAATCGTCAGACTTCTGGTTATACGTACGTTCGGATACCCTATATAGAAAGACTCATATTACCAACGCTTTTTACGAAGTATACGCTTCTTTCGCCTTGCGATGTTACAAACCCCATTTTTGCGAGATCTACACATCTGTAGAAAGAATTAACAGGTCTTATAAAATAATTGATTTAACTTAACAACTTTAAAACACAATCCGCACAAACGATAAATCAGACGCTCTTAAAATTGATAGTGCACAAAACGTGTGTAAAAGGACGGATGATCGCAGGAAATCACAGGAAAACAAACTTATTGTGGGATACTGTGTGCACATAATCCCACAAAAGACTGATTGTAATATACGACTGATATATGTATGTTTACAGGCCCGCGCACCGCAAATCACCCTACACTGTTCCCCAGCCAGCTACTTGAATGTCTCTCTTTTTGCACATGTACACTATTTGAGTCCTCTACACAGTTGTGCAGTTTGTATTTTTAGTTTATTTATAGGTAACCATTTGTATATATACATAGCATCTGTATAGTCAAAGCTGACAGTAGGTTTATACTGTTTTACTTTGTGTTGTATATCTGTATCCATGTAGCACCGTGGTCCAGTGTGGCACGACATCTCGTATCGCTGTATGTTCACAGATGTAGTGGAATAACAATAAAGATAGGGCGTATGTCAGTGTATGTCAAGATAGTGACATACACTTGACTTGACGACACATTAACGTGATATCTCGGGTCGTGTCTTACACAATTGTGTGCTAGTTAACGTTTTATGCAGTTTTATGCAGTTTTAATATAAAAGATAATAGTCTGTTACCGATTTTAGAGGTGTTTATTATGAAATCACACAAAGAACCACTGAAGAACGTACTGTTTGCTAACACGTAATTAATAAAAATAATACTCTGTGCTCATTTAACCGGTGTATTTACAGTATGTTGAACGTAATACAGTTAAACAGGACCATTCAAACATTAAAAACCTATTAAACAGCCGTTTCAATACAAACATAATTTATCAAAGACACACACCTTTTGCACACCTTAAAACACTTTATTCAATCAAAAACCTGTCCCAAAAGACAGACGGACAAATATTCAAGGATAGCTGAGACGACGGAGTTTGTGCAAAAGACAAAATAATTATTCTTCGTCACAATAACATACCCGTTCCTATAAATTTGATAACCTTACTGTAGATTTTCTCAATATTCTTTATCCTAGTTATTGTTTTCCTCTTATTCATAAACCCCACAAGAGTTAAATAAAATTCAACAGCTTACAAATTCTCTAAGTGAATACATAAAATCTGATGTTTTATATACAGACTTGTCTGATAATTTTCGGATATATCGTTATTCTATAATTAGGGCTAACAGGTTGGAACTCTCAAAAGAAATACGGCAAAATAACTGTTTTTATCGATCGATTAAATGATGGCTCCTCTACATGACATTGGTTAAGATTAAACAAATGACATCTATTTTGGGACGTCTTTCCGTCCTTCCGACCCAGAAAACAGACGTCTTAATATTTTGTCCTTCTTTTTATGAAAACAAGCGGCAGGTAGTTTTTGTCCTCAGCTGCGGTTTACCGACACGTTTTAACACGTCGTGAATTCCGATAGTTTGTTAGCAAACGCAACTGTTTATTACTGAGATGTCACATCAGAGCCGCGTTCTAGTTTATATTTTTAAACTACTTACATGTTTATATTTTTAACTTAGTTGCATCTTTAACGGCGCTACCGTTCTACGCCTCGTCACACCGTCCCGAGATACTATAAACAATAAAAAATTACGTTAACTCACGCTTTGAAAGCAGAACCGTTTTACATGTTTCCGTGACTTTGTTAGCTCTTTCTGTTTGAAATTGCGTACCGCAGTTTTCGCCATCTTTATCTTATTTTCCCCCACCTAATTGTATTTGTTAGGCCTTGGCGTTATAGGCTTTTAAAAACTAGGTCTCCTAGATTTTGGCGTCTCGTTAACGGCCCTCTTTGTTCTTATAAGTCAATAATTATGTCAATTGGTTAATTTAATAAAATATTGTTTCAAATCTCGTCTTCATTCGAGACATTTAAGTTACATTATTATATTGTAGGGATATGAGATACAAGATCGTTTTTATTAAATGTTATTTATTATTACATTTTTTGTTTATTATCAAACAAAAAACTTATCTTAGGCGTGACCGTTGTTTATGACTTCCGGGCGTCAACACCCATCCCCCGGACGCCACACAACAGTTTGAGGGCGGGTTCAAATGTTAAAACCAAAGACGACCGGACTGACAAACTCATTTGTAAGTCGTTTCCTATAAAAGCGGGTGCTACATTTGAATGTTTTTTTTATGAAGTCAGAGAATATTAAGTTGAGACAATCTTTTATTTCAACAATATTTGAGTATACATCAAATCTACAATTTAGCCAGAAAAGAAAATCTCTGCAGACAAACATGTTTTTCTCAAATATAAAATCAATCAGCGATGCAACAATTTCACACGTCATATAATCACAGTTGTTTACAACCAACAAAACACATAGATCTGTGTTTTGAGATCTGTCCATATCATCCTCGCATTCAGACATCACGTCCAGTATTTTTCTAGCGGTTAGACAGGTTGACTCTCGGCTGGTGAGAAACATGCTAGTCAAATCAGGCCATGGAAAAATCATCCTTCTTACAATTTTCATTTCGTTCTTGAGATTTGTTTCGCGTTTGGTATCACCCCGTATAATCATGATTTGGTTCGCATGCCAAAATGATCTTACGTATCAGACTGATCATTTGTCCTCTGTAATATAGTTTAAACGTGGGGATCTTCTTTTGCAAAACACATAGAGTTTTCAAAAACTCATCATCAGTAGAACTCCAGTCAGTAGCCATTAGCTTTTGTACACCGTCAGACGAGTTTTTTCAGAATTCAATTCTTTCCAAGAGATACGTTTTGTCCGCTAACCGATATAGCGCATTATCACAATTTCCTAAAATTTTGATTGACTGTTTTAACCGTGACGGTTCTTAGGCATTTCACTTTCAGTTTCAATATTCAGTTTATGGTTCAGATCCGCCAAAGCGTCGTTAGTAGAACAATTGGAGAGCGCGTCAGGCTCAGACAAATTGGATTCTTGAAGTTGATTCTGTTGATCCATGTTGATAACGTTTTGTTTTGACAAGGTCTTACAGCAGATCCGTCGTCTGTACCTTCAAACCCGCTAGCAATGTCGTAAATGAGTTTGTCAGTCTGGTCGTCTTTGGTTTTAACATTTGGACCCGCCCTCAAACTGTTGTGTGGCGTCCGGGGGATGGGTGTTGACGCCAGGAAGTCATAAACAACGGTCACGCCTAAGATAAGTTTTTTGTTTGATAATAAACAAAAAATGTAATAATAAATAACATTTAATAAAAACGATCTTGTATCTCATATCCCTACAATATAATAATGTAACGTAAATGTCTCGAATGAAGAGAGATTTGAAGCAATATTTTATTAAATCAACCAATTGACATAATTATTGACTTATAAGAACAAAGAGGCCCGTTAACGAGACGCCAAAATCTAGGAGACCTAGTTTTTAAAAGCCTATAACGCCAAGGCCTAACGAATACAATTAGGTGGGGGAAAATAAGATAAAGATGGCAAAAACTGCGGTAGGCAATTTCAAACAGAAAGAGCTAACAAAGTCACGGAAACATGTAAAATGAAACATGTTCTGCTTTCAAAGCGTGAGTTAACGTATTTTTGATTGTTTATACAACCCAGTCTCACGGCAGTTCGTGATATAGTCACGTAATTTAATCTATTGATTCGTGTTCATGGACACGAATTTCCCTCTTTTTTCGTGTCACTCAGCACGACTTTCCATCTAATGTATTTCAATAGGAAATATCTTTCGTGTCCTCCACCACGTATTTCTTTTTGCCACTGGGTACCACAGACGTATTTTTTCTTTCTTTCTTTTTTAAATATTCGAGCACTATTGCTCAACATTGAATCAAGATATTTTATCTTTATTTTATTGCTTTATATTCTGTAAGCTGCTCGCTATAACAAACCATCGTCAGTGGTTCCTTGCAGTCAAATACACATATATCTTATCTGAATGAAATGATTCGTGACACAAGATCGGATTGGAGCGCTTCGAAAGAGTGAATCGTTTCGCCTGGAGCGCTTCGAAACAGCGAATCATTTCTAACAGGCCTAACGTACAATGCTTTTTATTAAACTGTGATCACCGTAAATACAGTTTTCGTCGTATTAAAAACATCTCATATTTTTTTTCAAAAGCCCCCACCAGTTTTTTTCCCCACAAATCGCACCCTTTATATACATAAATATACGAGACTGCGTTGATTAGGCACACACACATTTATTACAGTATAGAAATTATAAAATATATTTTCTGCCTCATTCTCTGATAAAAAATTTGGAAAAAGATTACATTTGGCATTTCTGTCAGCATTACCCATGATCCTCCGTCTCCGGATCCATCCCGCGGCCGCGGGTTAATTCTTATCATTGCGCTCAAACTACTGTCCAGGTAAGTCACGAGCTTATTACTAATCACGTTTTGTTAAAATTTTGTAATTGATGCCTTTCTTTGTCATTAAACTCACATGGTTTAAATATTACAGCAACAATCAAAGCCCGACCAATGGTTTACTCCTTATCAGCGAAAATTAAAACAAAAAATATATATACTAAAAAAAAACACTTGTGAAATTAGGCTTGCTAAACGGGGCTAGCTAACTTCAATTTAAGCTAAATCTATTAATAGAAATAAATCCAAAGCACTTCTTCCCGGTTCAAAAAAGTTAAAAAGCCTTTATTCACTTCTTGTCCATCATCACTATTAATAGAAACATAACTAAAACTCTGCACACTGGTGCATTTAGGCCTCCAGCCTTCCTCAGAGTCTGTATAATTAACAGGTGTAGATATAAATAGTCAGTGAAGTTGGGATAAATCAAAAGAACCAATACAGGTGAACACAAATGAAAAAAATAATACTAGTAATGATTACTAGTAAAAGCTAAGTGTGGTTTTAGTTATATCAGCTGAAGAGTAACTTAGCATAGAACATTGCATTATTGTGTGAGCTTTAGACGATGACATTGTCTCTCGATCATTGTGGTTCACCCACAACTTCACTGTAATGTGTCAGTAATAACAATATAACTTTGCCTAAAGTTACTGCACATAAAGTTTCCTTTAAATCTGGGATGAGGAACCACAGACGCATGTTACATGCCTTTTAACGGTCATACAGGAAATTGGAAAATCTTGAATTTTTATTAATTTACCTTAATTAGTTAGAACCTCTAACTATTGGGGTACTCTACTCTATACTCTACACTACATCATTTACATTTTCTGTTCTCCCTTGCAGATCCTGTCAAACGAGTCACCTGTCCGAACATAGCTACACCTGATTTACTGAACCCAAAGGCACTTTTAAGAGCCAACCTCTATCTATCTATCTATCTATCTATCTATCTATATATCTACCTATCTATTTGTCTGTCCGTCCGTCCGTCCGTCTGTCTGTCCCAATGCCAGGGGGGTCTACAAAAAAGGTCTGTCCCTTTTGTCAGGGTATTTTATTTTGTGCACAGAAGATCTGCTTCAATTGTAAAAATGAGCAGCCTCTGAAGAGCGGCTCAAGAAGAAGCTTCAGAGGTTTGATGAGAAGCGAGAGGAATGGGTTGTTGGTCGTAAGAAGAACCATAACATTGCATCCATCAAGGATGAAGCAATTGTCATGGTATGTACAATTTCTTGCATGACATTAAACTGTCGGGATAAATTCAGTGGTACCATTTTTGATTAAGTGATCATGCCAGTGCAAGGTCAGAAAGGCATTATTATTATTATTTTGTATCAACACAAATTTAAAAGTACAATTTTACTTTAAGCTTTGAAGGCAGATGTAAATGTGATTTTGTAAGAATGTCAGTTTGCAAATAATGTTTTATTTAAGTGGTAAAACCCTTAAATACTCAAATTTTAGCCTTAACACATCACAGTCCTAAATCAGCTACCACAACAAACACACAGCAAATATAAGTGTTGGGAATTCTGGATTAATAAAAAACAGAGGTATGCATTATGACAGAATCACAGGTGCAATATGTTACCCTGGATCACAAAACCAGTCAATTTTTCGAAATTTAGATTTCTACATAATCTGAAAGCTGAATAAATAAGCTTTCCATTGACGTATGATTTGTTAGGATAGGACAATATTTGGCCAAATACAACTATTTTAAAATCTGGAATCTGAGTTAAAAAAAAATCGAAATATTGAGAAAATTACCTTTAAAGTTGACTAAATTAAGTTCTTAGCTATGCGTATTACTGATAAAAAATTAAGTTTTGATATATTTATGGTAGGAAGTTCACTAAATATCTTCATGGAACATAATCTTTACTTAATTTCTTAATGATTTTTGGCATAAAAGTAAAATTGATCATTTTGACCCATACAATGTATTTTTGGCTATTGCTACAAATATACCCCAGCGACTTAAGACTGCTTTTTTGGTCCAGGGTCACATATAATAATCAAACTTTCTTATCAAGGGGATGACCAATGGACTGCATTCATTCTACTACATTCATACTGTAGTATTTAAAGCTCTTCACAATGTGCAGAATGTCAGCTTTAAATGTATGTGTGGAGCATTCACCCATTTGGCCATATAATCACAAAGGATTTTTTTGAATAAATAGATAGATTTTCATTGTCCAATTGTACAGTGGTTACACAATCTTGCCAATTTAGGTGCTTAACCTGAGCTACTAATGTTGCAGAAAGTTATATTATTCCCTCTGATGGTTTCAGATTAATATTTTATTTATTTTATAATATTTTTGCTTTTTATTCCTACTGTATATAGAATTTTTTTTTGCTTTTGCTGTATCAGCCTTTCTTGGTTGCATGTACTTGGTTATATAAAAGCTAAACTCACCATAAAATAAAAAATCCTGAATCGCATTAACCTGTATGCATTTATCAATAATGTTATATATTCTCTATAACTAATATGCTTAGGTTTTTTTGTTTTGCTGTTATCTTTCTATTACTTTAAAAATACACAATGTTGTTATTGCAGCTTGAGAAACTCCATGCCATTGGATACAAGCCAGTTTTGCTTCTTGGCAAGGAAACCAAAAAGAAGGAAAACAAGTGTGAAATACTAACCCCTCGCTGCACACTCTCCACCTATGCCCAGGACTACCTTCAGAAGATAGGTTCATTTTATGAATACCTCTGTGAAGGTAAGGTAAGATGCATGCACTATAATTTTACAGTCACAGTTCACAACTTGTGTTGAGTATGCAAAATATTTTTTATCAATGTTTAGGCCTAAATCTTAAAGTGATGTCCGCCCTCTAAAACATAAATTCAGTCGTCAACTAACCTCCTTGACAGTAGAAACTTGGGAGAGGTTTCCATTTTTATGTAACCAACAGAGTTATTTTAGCACAATACTGGGTCTTATCATACAATTAAAGTTTTTAAACATTAATTTATCCTTAGACACAGCTCTCCCTTAAACCATTTTGTAAGATTTGGCAAACTAGCCTGCAACTTGTAAGACAACTGTCTCCGAAAACTTTTCTACCTGTCCACTGCATTTTTCTCTGCATCCTATTGTGAAGTTTGAAAGTAACTTTGGTATTTATTCATATTTATCAGTCATTGATAACTGAAATTTAGTTTTAGAGTGAACTATCCCTTAAACAATTGTCTTATTCACTCCCCAAAGAGAGCAAGCTTTTGGGAATGATGGGAAGAGTACAGCACATGTATGTCAAATTCCAGCTGACCACATTTGCAGTTTAGCACCCACAAACCCACAAAATTGGATTGTACGATTCAAACAGATTAACACTTCAAACATAGAGGTTAACCATGAGTTTGAACTGCATCGGTTTTAAGTAAGCAAAACAAAACACTTGTTTAACTTGCACAGGTTGGAACCAGGATTCCAGTGGCAATGATGATCAGCTGATTACGCTGCATCTCACACCCTGTGGCTCATTGGAGAACACAAGCAACCGGGAGGAGGTGAGGAACACACAGGTTGAAGAGACAAGGAGCATGCTTGTGGAGCAGATGAGCACTACAGTGGAGCAGGCGACCATAATGGAGGGGCAGATGAGCACTACAGTGAGGCAGGTGGAGCGGATAAGCGATACAGTGGGGCAGGCCGAGCAGATGAGCACTATGGAGGGGCAGGTGGAGCAGATAAGCACTACAGTGGGGCAGGCGACCATAATGGAGGGGCAGATGAGCACTACAGTTGGGCAGGTGGAGCGGATAAGCGATACAGTGGGGCAGGCCGAGCAGATGAGCACTATGGAGGGGCAGGTGGAGCAGATAAGCACTACAGTGGGGCAGGCGACCATAATGGAGGGGCAGATGAGCACTACAGTTGGGCAGGTGGAGCGGATAAGCAATACAGTGGGGCAGGTGGAGCAGATGAGCATCATGGAGGGGCAGGCGACCATAATGAAGGTGCAGGTGGAGCAGATGAGCACTGTGGAGGGACAAGGTAATTAGAACAGATTTAAAGAGCTATAGTTTAAATTTGTAAAGGCTTGACATATGAAGCTTTTTCATTACTCGACTAATAGTATTTTTCCCCATAGAGCTTTATGAAGGTAAGGACTGCATGATATATCTAATATATTTAAACAGGCTCGTATAACCCCACTTCTTAAGAAACCCACTCTTAACCCAACTCTTTTAGGGAACTATAGACTAGTTTCCCTTCTACCTTTTATTGCAAAAACACTTGAACGAGTTGTGTTCAACCAAGTCACTGCATTTCTCACACAGAACAACCTCCTGGACAGTAACCAATCTGGCTTCAGAAGTGGACATTCCACCGAAACTGCCTTGCTCTCAGTTTTTGGAGACCTAAGACTTGCAAGAACGGCTTCCAAGTCTTCATTACTTATATTGCAGCATCTGTCCGCTGCTTTTGATACGATCAACCACAAGATCCTCCTGTCAACCCTACTGAGAAAGGGCATCTCAGGAACCACACTCCAGTGGTTTGAGTATCACCTCTCAGATAGGTCCTTCAAAGTATCTTGGAGAGGTGAGGTATCCAAGTCGCAACATCTAGCTACAGGGGTGCCTCAGGGCTCGGTTCTTGGACCACTTCTCTTTTCTGTTTACATGGCTTCACTAGGTTCTGTCATTCAGAAACATGGATTTTCATATCACTGCTATGCTGATAACACGCAACTCTACATCTCATTCCATCCTGATGATCTGACGATAGCTGCTCACATCTCAGCATGTCTAGCAGACATTTCTTACTGGATGAAGGACCCTCAACTCAACCTAGCTAAGACAGAACTGCTTGTTGTTTCAGCAAACCCATCGTTTCATCACAATTGAACCTTCCAATTAGGCTCATCAACCAAAACTCCTTCAAAAACAGCCAGAAACCTTGACGTTGTGATTGATGATAAGCTGAATTTCTCAGACCACATTACTAAAACAGCCCGGCCCTGTAGATTTGCATTATATAATATTAAGAAGATCAGGAACATGCAACACAACTCCTTGTTCAGGCTCTTTTGTTCTGTCCAGACTTGACTATTGCAATGCTCTCTTGGCAGGTCTTCCAGCCAGTTCCATCAAACCTCTACAATTAATCCAAAATGCTGCAGCAAGATTAATCTTTAATGAGCCGAAAAGAACGCACATCACACCTCTGTTCATCAATTTGCACTGGCTACCAATAGCTGCTCACATTAAATTCAAGGCATTAATGTTTGCCTACAGAACCACCTCTGGCTCTGCACCCCTTTACCTAAATTCATTACTTCAGATTTATATGCCCTCTAGAAGCTTGCGTTCAACGCATTACTGTACCATCCCAAAGAGAGACAAAATCCCTTTCACAGACTTTTTCATTAACTGTTCCCATCTGGTGGAATGACCTGCCTAACTCAATCCGAGTAGAATCCTTACCCATCTTCAAGAAACGGCTAAAAACACACCTCTTCCATCTTTATTTGACCCTCTAACTCTAGCACTCTCTATACTTATTTATTCTCTTAACTGCTAGCTTTTCTTGTAAAACTAACACTAGGTTTCTTTTTTCTATATTCTATATACTCGTTTTCAAAAAAAAAACCTTCCCACGTGTACTACGTTAGGCTAACCAGGACTTGTACTGCGTTAGGCTAACCAGGACTTGTAATAGCACTTGCATGTTGTTGCTCTTTTGTTGGTTTTGATTGCTTCTAAAATGTCCTCATTTGTAAGTCGCTTTGGATAAAAGCGTCTGCTAAATGACTAAATAAATAAATATCTTTTCATCATCTGACATTGCAATGTGCGCATGTGAAATAGTCACACTGCAGGACGCATAATGCCAAGTAGCGGAAAATAACTCCAACATGTCATGCTATAACTTTTTTTGCTGCATGTTACTAAAGTAAAACTAACAAGGTTCTCAATTCCTTATGGATAATCTACAGAAAAAATCCATCTGATATTACATAATTAGATGATATCTATCTACACTACGGGTGTTGAAATGAATTTTGTGAGTCTATCATAAATCAAAAAAAATATACTACTATATCGAATGCTGAAAGTACACTTATAAATCAGGGGTTTTGTTGTTACGCTGTTAAAGCTTTGATAGGCAATGTTAGAGAAACCAGCTAGAGTAGCTAGATTTTGAAAGTATCCAACTGAAAAAAGTCCTATCTCTCCTATCAGGGCTCTCACCAATGTAATATCCCCAAAACACATGAACGTGCTCTGTCTGACTACTGCTGGTGCACAAACCATATCAATCTCCTACCTCATGTCTCATTCACATGTATGAAACACCGAACATTATTAACAAATTCCCCCTGAAACAAAATAAATGAATAAATACATCAGCCATGGTGTCACGTCAGGCTCTTCAGCTCCCTAACGTTAATTCACTGCTGGTTCGGCAGCATATGTCGGTCCCTCGGCAGTGTGTGAAACTTCGTTGGCCTAATGGGGCAGTCGTTGGCCTAATGGATAGAGCGTTGGACTTGAAACCCGAGGTAACCCAAGATTGTGGGTTCGAATCCCGGCTTCGACAGGCAGTCCACGACTGCTCCCCGGGCGCTGCACAGTCGGCTGCCCACTGCTCCAAGTGTGTACACTTGGATGGGTTAAATGCAGAGAACACATTTCACTCCTCATTATACTCTGTAGAATTGTGTATGTGACAAATAAAGCTCATCCGAGCTTAATTTGTATTTTTATTGTATACTTGTATATAATTGTATACTTGTATTGTATATTGTATTGTGGACTCACTTGTATTCTACAGGCACACACTCCCGATGGTAGCTGCCAATGTAAATATGGTGAAAAAGGCCACTGCTTATTACAGACCTTCGACGCTACATTTCAGAATGAACAATATTAGGATAATTTTAATTCTTATAACTGGTTATGCCACACCACCATTTACCCACCCCTTGCATTCCCTGAACAAGTCAGCAAAGGATCAGCACTTGTTAAAACAAATTGTGATTATTACAAACAGTATGGGCATTAGCAAAAAAAAAAAAAAAACACGTGGGGTTAATTAATCAACCTTAAGGTGTACTTTACACCTATTAGATGTACATGTACTGCTGCACTTGTCTGATGTTGTGATCTTGAAGTATTTGAAATATGTTTAAGCTTTATTTGGTATATAAGTAATTTTATTTATCCAAAATCACTGCTGTCTTCACAGGGTCAGCCATGGGCACAGTTGATCTCACTAACAAAAAGAAAAAGTCAGGTATGTAAATACTGTTTGTAGGGTAATTATTGGTGGTTCTGGTAACTATGTATTGCCATAGCTCATTAGTCAAGCAGATTCTCTTAAGGAATTCAATTAATTAAATTTAATTTAAAGGAGACCTATTATGCTCATTTCCAGTTCTATATTTTTATTCTGATGCTCCACTAGAGTAATTTTGCATTATCCACAGTTACGACAAATCCTTGTTTCTTAAACTGGCCATTTATAGTTAATCGTTTGTCAGAAACAAGCCGTTTTAGATAGAGTCTTCTAGAAGCCTTCAATGGTTACTATTCTAATGAGCCTGCATGTAATTTAAAAAGTGGAGCCAAATATAAACAGCGTGTTTGCACACATATTTACTATAAGACAGAGGATGGCCTTTTCTCATATTTTGGGGGTTTCTAGACACACATACAGGCATGGATGAAAATATTGGCACCCCTGCATTTCTGTTCTGTCTGTGACTGTATTTCCAGTGTGTTGAAAAGACATTTCAAAGTGCATTTTGTCCCTTTTTTTCCTGTGTATATATGACTATATTGATGGCTGTAATCTTGTATCCTACAGAGGGACCAAGGCATATGCCTCTGAGGAAAAAGCCACAAAAGAGTAAGTGCGTGTAAATGCAATAACCGATGCTTCTATCAGTGTGTTTACATTGCTATGTTTACCCCTGGTTATTTCCTATAGTTCCATTGTTTATTTTTTGTGTCTACTACAGATAATTAGTCCTAACAGATATCATATAAAATCCTGCTGGCCTAATGTGTCAAATTGTGCCTAAATGAATTGCCAAGCAGTAGAGAAAGTAGCCGTGTAGTATTCTCAATCAGAGGTGGACAGCAGTGGAGTATTTTTACTTAAATTTAAAAAGCATCTGTAGTTTGTGGCAATGCGGAAAATCCATGCCACAGAAATCATTTTACATTTATGCATTTAGCAGACGCTTTTATCCAAAGCGACTTACAATTGCATTCAGGTTATACATTTTCATTAGTATATGTGTTCTCTGGGAATCAAACCCACAACCTTTTGCGCTGCTGACACAATGCTCTACCACTGAGCCACACAGGAATTTTACTTTCACTTTGCGTGATTGTGAGGATATAAGGAAGCGTGTTGTCATCAGTTAAGTTTGCAGTTGTGAGAGAGGGGATTACCGTGCGAAGTGGAAAGACTACTGCTTGTCGAACTGTTGCTTCCTGTGAGCGATGTCTGGTGCATTGATAGATAAATTAAAGTTTATTTAATATCTTTAATACTTAAGAACATTGAACATGTAGCACTTTCTTGTACACAAGTAAATATTTGAATTACTTTTACTTGGGTAAAAGTAAGGAAGTAATAGATTTCTAATGTAATTAAAAATATATATATATTTAATATGGAACATAGTGCTTTAAAAAGTACAATATTATGCTTTGGAATGTTGTGAAGTAAAGTTTTCTAAAGGAAAATACTCTGAAAAAAGTAATGACACTTAAAATAATTTTACAGCAGAGTAAAAATACTTCACTACTGTCCGCCTCTGTTCTCAAGTTCGGTTCCATGGTACAAGTTAAACCTGGTTTAACTTGCAAGTAGTGATAAACATCACTTGTCATCCTCGCAGGTCTGGTCACTACTGAAGACTTCAGAGTTGTCTGTATTTTGTTCCTATTCTAAGAAATATGAAACATGTTTTTGATGTTCACAGATTGCTCCTACCACACTCGCCTAGAGGCGTTCCCCATCAGGAGTGTAGTAAGAGAAAGAGTGAGAAAGGTTAGAAAGTCATAAAACAAATGCATAGTGTAGACAGTATGCAAAGTGTAATAAATTATTTGGAAACTTGCTTGTGTGTTGGCAATACATACGAATACATACCATAACTGTTAGGTAGATTATTTTTTTGTGTGTGTTTAGTCTTTTTGAATTACAGTGTGTGTGTGTGTTAATCTATTCTTAAAAAAATGATTGATAGGGCAAAGCAGAAATATTGGTTGACTGGGAGCCCTGTCCAATATGGTATGTATTCTTCAGTTTTTTCTGCTTTATCAATTAATGTAGGCATTTGTACTTTATCTTGGCTAATCTTTTTTTTTTTTTTTTTGCTACAATCATTTCTTATTAATCTGTTTTGGTTTGCAAATGGTGGTGGTCCTTCACAAATGGAAATTGAAACTGTTTATGCTTATAAAAGACTGTTCTGTAATGATGTATGCTCCACACTTGTTAAAATGTTTGTTTGTTGGAAAGACCCAGTAAATAAAAAAAATATTTCTGTTTTTAGTGGCAAGGAGTGGGCCCATTCCTGGCAGCCAAAGGATTCTCTTCAAATTAATGAGAATAAATAAAATATATAATTTGAAGTACATTTTGGTTTCTGCCTGTTTATTACATTGTTTTTGCGCTGCTTTTGAAATCATGTCTCATCTTTCTGTAGTGGCGAAAAGGTGAAAATTTCCAATAAACGTGACACATGGAATTTAGTCTGTATTAGGGTTAAATAGAAATTTACTTAATCCAACTCAATATCCTTTTCAGATGTTATTCGATAACATGATTCATATTTCATGATTATACATTGCACTATATGTTATTTTAGTACAGTTGACATATAACTTGATTTCATGTTCTGTTTGTGCTTTTCAAGTTAAATTAACCTCACAGATCACTGTTACGACATGCCAAAAAAACGTTTAAAGCTGTTCCTCTCTCTGCTACTAACAGTTGTCAATTCAGGAAAATTGATTCGACAAAAATCTACAGATCTTCCACCCTATTCACCTCCAGTCCTCATCCTATTCAGTTTGCAGGAGTCCTTCCACTGTGCTCATCAGGAGCTGAGCTCCACATTCATACAGATCTCAGCATTGCTGTTGACTCCTTCACCACTGCTAGTGTCTAGACTCCATGGGGGATATTCCTTTTTATATCATGCATTTCTCTTCTACTTATCAAATAATGATGTCTCCATGTTTTATAATTGACAAAGACTAAATAGTTTCAACTTATGCACCTTGTCAAATTAGTTTGATCGCTCTTTAAGCCTACAGTCAATAATTAAGCAACAAATAAGCATTAGGAGTTTGTTCACTGAAGACCACAAATTCACTATAATAAATACAAAATAACTTTTTCCCTACATATTAGCTGAACAAATAAAAATGACAAAGTTGAAAAACATTTTTTTTACTTTACGTAACATTGATATACCTTGACGAGTTGTTTTATGTGGGTTATTTTGAAATGGCATTTTTGGGTAGCATATAAATTAATAAAGATACTGATCTGGATAACCATGGTTATACCTACTAGAATTGATTGATCAGCTTTTGTCACTAAAACACAACTATTGATTTATTGTGAATGTCTGGGGAGTAGGCTACACACATTTTGTAAATCTTCATAATGGGGTATTGTTTGGCCTACTTATTGTTACTAATACTTGCATATTTATGAGCAGATAATAATAAAATGTATTTTTGAGAGGCAGTTTATTACAGTCCTGAGGGGGCTAAACAAACATATTCAGGCCGTGATAACAAAAAAATATTGCATAACTCAAAATCATTTCTGCAGTAACTTCCCCAGATTAACTGATATCCTGAAGCTTTTTTCTTATAATCCTGACGATCATCTTAATAATATGCTTCGGCTGTAGGATACTGTTGATATATTTAGTAAAGTACTATGGAAAATTGAAGAACTACAAATATAGTGGCTGATTTGTAAGTTTTGCAAGAAGTTCTATTCGCGTGTCACTGCTGGGAATTGTAGTTTATAAATACATTGGAGTCGGCCTTGACTTGTGACATATAGTCAAGTATGGTGACCCATACTCAGAATTCGTGCTCTGCATTTAACCCATCCAAAGTGCACACACACAGCAGTGAACACACATAAACATACCCGGAGCAGTGGACAGCCATTTATGCTGCGGCGCCCGGGAACTACTATAATGTTTAAATGTCCCCGATGAACTGACATACTCACAATTTTTTTCATCTTGATCATCTAAATGCAGTATAATGTATGTTTCAGCTGTAGGAGATAGTCGACATATATAGTAAATATACTTTTTTATAACCCGAAACCTAACCCTACTCTGGAATCTGAAAGAACTTCAAATATGGATGCTGACTTGTACGTTTAGTAAGAAGTTCAATGGCATGTCTCTACTGGGAATTGTAGTTTTTAAATACATTAGTATATTCTCCATAATTAGAAGATGGCAGTATAAACTGCAGGTACTCCTATGGGTTTAAGGGGCTAGGAAAGATATTGGTGTTATCAGATTTAAAATGTATCATTGTTAAATGGGCTACTTTTGACAGCGTCCCCAATTGGTGCCCAAAAGTGACTATGCTCACATGATAGCTGGGGTCCAGAGGTGTCTAGAGCAAATTGGTCCCATGTCTGTAGACTTTCTTGTTGCTGGATTATCAACCTTCAAACATGGTCTGAGTTTGAGGTTCAAAGGTCAGTATTTATCAAGCAGGAGCCATGTAAAATCTTCATACTGACCTATATTGCTCTCTAGGTCGAGACCTTTCCAATGGTGTATTTGGTTTAGCTCTATGACAAAGTTTTAATTGTCTCATTTCATTCACACAAGCTGTTACAGGCCCGGTATATACAATTACGTCTTTTGTTTATTTGTGTGTTTTTCCTTTTTATGTGGAAATAGTGACCAAAATGAGTCACCTTCAGAGTTTTTACAATGACAGAATCTGTTTTATTAGCCATTGTAATTGGTTTAGTCCTACGACAATGTTTTAATGGACATGACTTTGCCCAGGGATACCTTCACAGAACCCTTTGTAAAAAAATACTCAAAATTGACATGGGCAAATTTGTATAATTATTTTCATGATGGCATGCAAGATCTATGATCAAGATCAGCCTCAACCCAAGTACTTCAGGTCTTCCCCGACACCTGTAGTAATGCACTTTTATTTTAATTTAAAAAGATGATTCATTTTGCTCACTATTTATGCTAGTTCATTAAGGATAAACCCCTTAAGGTGAACCATAACGTTTTCATGGGGGTCCTTAACAAATATGCAGAAACTACTGTACATAAAGCAAAACAGACAAAATACAAATACACTCACACGGACAAAAACTCTCCCATTTCTAGCCATTTCACACCAGACCAACTTGTTCCCCTGAAAATGTCAAAATACATGCATTAATGTACACATACTAATAAAAAGTTTTGCATGCATTAACATGCATATCTACCTTACTATACACATTAGTTCTATATCTCAAGTTTAATTAAAAGCAAGATCAGGTTGTTTGAAGATAAGTAAAAAGATATTCCACAAAGTTATGAATGAATAATGCTGTGTTGTCAAATGAAACAAGATTCCACATATAAATGTTTTCCCTCCAGCTATTACCTTGTATCAACCATGAAATCACAATTTATTTTTAAACAACAATGTACGGAAAAGTTAAGTCACCCTTATTTATATGGTGCTTTTAAAAATTCAGATTATGTCAAAGCAGCTTTACTGTATTAAATAGGGAAATAGTGTGTCAAAATGCAAAAGGACAATAGTAAACACTCAATTTTCAGTTAAAGGCAGTTCATCTTTGATTCAGTGATGTCATCATCCAGTTCAGTTCAGTTCAAATAGTATCTGTGCAATCACGCAGAGGATATCGGTGGGAATTACATAAAATGCTCGTCTTTGGAAATACTTTATTTCTTGCCGTTCACAACAATTTCCATTGAAAATACACCACATTATGAGTATGCATATTGTTAAAACAAGTCATAAGGCTGTATTAATTAACACTGGACCATGTGCTTAATTTCACTTTAAAAGCACCAGCAGAACAGGGAATCAAGTTATTTGTCAACTAATAACATGCAACATAAAGTAAAATTATAACACAATTTCTTTACATACTATCTAATCCAATATACAAGTCCTTAATGTAAGTGTAATGTACAATGTGCTTACAACAGAGTATCTGCAGGATTTTTAAAACCAAATGTAAGACTTTTAAACAGCTTTTTAAGACATGCACAAATAAAATGAATACCCTGAGTGATTGAAAAAAGCATGATTTACAGTTCAGAGACAAGAATTTCACAAAAACAAAGTTTTATAAAATTATGAACTTCACATTTCAACAACTTTTAAGAAAAGAAACGAGTCAAAAGTATCATATTAATTTAAACAACTATCAATCATTTATATTAATATAACATACAAATATAAATTTATTTTTTATTTATATCAATATAATTTTATTGAGAATTTAATAAGAGAATAATTTTATTGAGAATTATCTTAGAATTTTATAAAGCATTAGCTTACTGTTGATCTATCAGTTCATATTTACAAATGCTTGTTAAAATATTGCATGTTAAGTAAAAATATTTGTAGATTTTTTTATTTGGTCTGAATAAAAATGCCAATTTTCTGTCAGCAGGGTTCTCTGGTAAAGGCAGTACACAAAGCAGCACAGCATCTGACTTAAAAACACGCAGGGCTCATTTATTCAATGAAATCACAGCCTTTTGAGGTTAAATCGTCACATAAAGCTATTACAAAAATCATGAAAAAAAAAATCGTAATTAGCACTGTCTTATACCATTTAAGAATGTTTTATGGCCTTAAATTCTATATAACTGGTCTAACTTTTTAAGGACCCGCTGAAACACTGTAGGAACAAAACTGACAGTGACAGACCAATTATACATGAAATAACCATCTTTAAGAAATAATTTGTTATGATGTTTATCTTCTATGGTGCAGTAATATAAAGTTACACAACAGTTATAATAACCCCATACCCCAATAAAACCTCTCTGGACAAAAAAAAATATAGAATGCTTCCAGATTTTGATGTGGTAACTCAACCAGCATACAAAAAATGCACAGATACTGTACAAGTCCATTTCCTTCAACACAGTCCTTTGTGCAGCTTCCATCTGGGGAAATACAGAAAAACAAAAATGCAAAAGGTAGGATAAGAAGGTGAAACTCAGCTGTTTTAGAATGAGCAAGGTGTGTAAAGCATCAATAAATACACAAATCAATTATGAAGAGTAACAGTAATGGGGATATTCCATCAACACAGCAAATGAAAGCTGTGCTCTCTTGAAAACACCTTGCTTGAATTAACATTGACCTTAACTGCAGGCTCAAGCCATTCCACTTACATAATTTAGCCATGTCTAGTCAACGTTGACTTTAATCAGGCTTGAATAAGCATGTACTGTGCTTGTGCATGGAGTACACAAGCAGCCCTGGAGAGCTGAGTACATTTTAAGGATTGTGTCATGCAGACACAGTTGTTCCTCATACAAATTGATGAATTGATCCTGTCTTTCCTCCAAACAAAACTTCAACCAGACAAAATAAGTAGTAACTTGAACAGCTGACTTTGCTACAAGCTGACTGGCTGTTGAAACAGGTGTCATCAGCATCAGGCAAATTGACAAGCTGAGTTGCTGCAACTTTTCTCTGCAATGTTCCTAAGCCAGGCTTTTCCTTTATCCACCTTGATGGAACAGCCCCGGTCTATTTTTGAGAACAAACAAACATACATATGAATAAATTAATTACCTAAATTGTATTTTCTTCTTCATCCTCACTGGTGTCTGGACTACTAGGGCCGCTTTGATCTTCTGCTTCAACATGTAGAAGGGCAGAGGCCTCGGGGCCTAAAGCAGTTTTGTACTGTTGGAGGACCACTTGCAACCTTTCTGACACCTCTGACAGTCGTCTTCTTAAGAGACAGCAAAGTCCCTCCTTCCCCTTGTCTACATATCAAAATACAAAAGAGATAACATTAAGGACAAACTACATATTAAGACTGCTTCATAAGGCCAAAGACCTTCAATGGGGTAAAATTATTTCACCCATTCAAATCTAAATACCAGGATGGCTGGCATTTTTATGTGCATCATTGTCATACTACCTGGCTATCTTCAGAATAAACTCAGATGGCTCACTGAGGCGACTTTATGCAGCGAGGCCCAAAGCAGCAGAAAAGCATTTTGTGTTGCAGCCAATGTCTAATAGCTAACATCTTTCTTCTTCACTACAGTTGTGCTAAAGTAACGCCATGTGTAGCATTCAAGAAGTTACATCAAGAAAAAGGTGTTATTGATGATGCTGACCAGCTAGATTTTCTATGTTGACTGGATGAGATAATAATAAACTTAATCTTGATGTTATGCTAACCTCATGTAACACACCAGGACACAAATTCTAATGTTCAAAATAATTGTGTTAATTTCAGCTTTCATGTTACATCCACAGTACAACAAATCTATCAAGCAAATGTGACACACTTTAAAGCCTTACTGACTTGTTACCGTAGTGAACAACTATAGTCCCCTTTTTATTATGTGCCAGCCAAATGACCATGGCAAACTGTTCTCCATTCAAGTTATGTGACCGAGACTGATATATTTAGTTTGTTATTGAAATCCCTACTTTAAATAGACAGGGTTTTTATTCAACTTACCCTCCTCAGCTATCTTGTTCTTCAGAACCACTGCCAGGCTCTGCAACCATGTGTAGTGTTGTGCCATCTCCAACACCAAAATGCTTTTTTCCTCTTGCAGTCGCATTGTCAACATAACTTGGTCATGCAGTTGTTTCTTGATTGAAATGTTTGCTAAGAATAAACAACAGTTATATGAATACATGAGACAAGCTATACATGAGCATAATAGCATTGCGATGTTTTGTAACTACAAACATGTACTTTTTTAAATCAAATTGATACATAAGAAAACTGAAATTGTGCCCATTAACTAAATGAACACTACATTACAACACTCAATGTTAACTGCATGTCTTAGTTCATTGTACTCTATATAGCAGAACTGTAAATAAATGATTGTGAAGCATCTGAAAACTGACGTACCACTGCCATGAACCTCCCACGGCCATATTTGAGACACAGTGCTCTCTCCAGTCAGGGAATGCTCCACCACAGCTACATCAATGTTAGTGGCAGAGTCTAGTACAAGACCATTGAATTTCTCTATCTCCTGAAGAAGGATCTTTTTGTCTTCTGCCAGCTTTCTTCGAAGGCGGTGGCGAAGCTTGCTGCTGTCTAGAAAGACAGGAGGTACAGGTTTGTAACAGCACTGTTCAACAAGGAAAGATATATTGCACCCAAAAAAATTTAAGCAACGCTGCAGTAATTGAAGTATGTGAAAATGTTAATTTATATTTACAAACAGATAACCCAAAGGTCAAGTGTTTAACATTCAGGGGATATGCACATTCCTGAAAATAAGAATTGCTGTGCTTTAATTACTTTGGAATGGGAAGTTTGTATCAAATATGGTCCCCTTCCACAGAGGCCACCATGTTTCTACGGTAGACCACAATGGACAAACAAACACTGGCTCGAGATAGGACCACTCACTTTTTCTCGTCTGTCACAGTAGTTCTACTACAGCTTGCAAAGGGAGAGGTGAGGGGAGCTGGTTGCAATCTACAACCTTTTACATTTAACATGTATTTTTTGGTGGAGTATGATGCATACAGTAGCTTGAATATATCAACCTATTATATTCTGCAGTTATACCATTCTGACGGTAAAGGGTTTGCTTCCGCTGCCTCACACTAAGGTAAAGCCCCTCAATTGACTGCTGAAGTCCTCTGTGTGTGGTGCCTTGACTGCCATGAGATGTATTTGGTGTCTCTGTAGAAGTAATTGTGAAAGCAAATTCACTGTTAAACAACACAGAACCGTTTCAGTGTTTGAATTTGTATTTGTATCAATCCCCTTTTAATCCTTCATTAACATTTGATTGATATTTCTTTTAATACTTCACTGAACTTGGTATGTGCACTTGCTGAAGGGTAACTGAAATACCCAACATAATAAATGTGGCAAAACATCTGATGGTGACGCAGTTTGCGGTAATCCATAGATGATCAGCCTATTACCTTTAGCTGCTCTTTAATATCAAACTTAAAATTTCATATAGAAGTGATATTTGTGGATATTTTTTTTTTTTTATCTGGTCTTGCTTACCGCCAGCTGCCCATTCCTTCACATCAGAAAGCCACTGTGCCACCACTTCATCTGTGCAAAGTAACTCTGTTTTTTTTAGGGTTTCATCCTGGAGCCTTGACTCTGATGAACATGTTATACAAAATCAGGACTTAGTATGAAAAAACAGGCCAAGGAAAACAAAAGGTAAAAAACAATTAATAGGAGACTTACCTTACATATTTTAAATGACTGATTAAAACCGTTTTTTGTGGTTCCACACCATTGCATGCAATGTAAGCATGTCTACCCGTGCAAACAAATAAGGTTATGACTTTAAAATAAAAAAACATAAAAAAAAATATATATATAAAAAAATTTGAAAAACTTTACCTGCACAATATTTGGTTGTCAGAGCCAATGAGAGGTAGCTGTTCATTCTCACCTTCACCCGGTTGCCCTGCTCCTTCCTGGTTTTAATATTTAATTATAAGAAAGGTAAAAAATTAATTTAATTAAATGGGAAATTTGCTAAAGGCTTTACAATCTGTCAAGAAACGATTAAGCAAAAAGGCTACATAGTACAGTTTGCCCATACCAATTTACATTATTAATTGCTTTAAACATTACAAATCTCAGTATAAAAAATTTATACAACTTCAACTTAGAGCTGGGCTCGAGCATGCATCACATGAGGAAAGGCTTCATTTGTGGTCAATTGGAGCAGGAAGGCCAGCAGCTTTCCCAAGTATGGCCAATTTTGAAGCCACATCCATTGCAAAAAATTTGCCTTGGCTGGCATGGCTTTCCCTGAAGATAAGAGGGGGCAAATATCTCCCCCCTGTACATATTAAGAGCTTTCAAAGGAAACCGTGGCACACACTGCAACCTCCATCCCCTCTTCATCCAATTTGGAAGCCCTCCTCGATGTCTCCCTCGCTGCTGTCCACTGGGAGTCCCCACATGTGCCTTTTCCCTGTGTCTATGACACACATAACAAACACAACAAATCAAATGAAAGTAATGCTGTCATACAATATATGGCATTTATTCTCTCAGTTTGATTTTGGAGTAGTTGGTTGGTAGAAGTAGTTGAAGTGGGGAGGAAATCAAGGTCGGACATATATGTTTTTTTTTGTGACAACTTTTCAGTCAAGTTATGATTGAAACTTGCATTTCTCACGGCTTTCTGTATTGTTTCCACAAATCTAGACACAGCAGCATCTTCAGCCACAAAGAGCCCCTCAAAAAAGGCATGATCATCAGAGCTGAGGAAGAAAAAAAAGAGGAAATACATCCTATAAAATGTATCAAGTAAATAAATAAATCAATAAAAAGACAGAATCAAAAGACCACCTTGTGTCTCGGCGAAAGCGATATAGCTTTCTGTTTCCATCGGCTGCAACAGCCAACATTTCAGGCGTGCAGGCTGGGCAGGCGAAAGGAGCACCACAGCAGAGCTGGTCTTCCTCAAATGAAGCATATGAAAACTCTAAGAAGCTGCGCTGCAGTGCATCGCCGTTGATTTGTCCAGACTGGAAAATATATAGAATGAAATAGTATATGTGACAATGTCTGATAATGGAAATACATTTTATAATATGGTAATAACAATTACACTTACTCTTCCTCCAATCTTAGTGCGATGCTCCAGCAGCTTTACGAAGGCTTGTCTGGAGAATCCTGGAGAGATGACCTTGAGTTCCTGAAAGGAGCTCAGGAGGTCCAGTGTATAAAGTGTGGAACTGGTGACAGATGCTGGCCAATATCCACTCCTAAGGAGGTCCTTCAAGTCAGGGGTCCACTGATACTGGCACGTTTGACATACATGTAGTGGCTGATGCAAGTCAAAACGTCCTTTGAACAAAAAAGTGCATTTAAAAATTTATTTTAAAACAGTTAGGTAATTCGGCACATTGTGAATGGTTGAGAGACACTGCACAAGTTCCTATAATCGCTGCACTCAAACCAAACTTCTAGAGTAGTGTCACACTTGTCTAAATCATCAAATTACAAACAGCCGTGTTGACTAATGCCAATACCATGTGCTATGCCATAGAATTTGACACGACTGCAATTGTAGGGCCCTATGAAATCAGTTATATTTTTTCACAAATTCCATGTAATTTTTTTCAAAAATATTTTTTTTCCCGTTAAAATTTTTCTGGATTCCGTTTTTTCCCGTAAAAAATTTTTTGGACTCCTTTTTAATGGTCAAACTAAATTGTATTAATCAAAAAGCATGTCTAATTAATTTAAATCATGAAACTTATACAATTTAACATTCATTTATTAAAAGTGTAACAAAATGACATCATGTTTAGGGCCGTATTAATTGTTAAATTTTTTTCTCACATTCTTTTTTATTGTTACCAAATTCTGTGTTTTAGCTCGTCTAATTATTTGCATGCATACAAACAAGTATTATTTATTCTTACAGTAGCCTTATAAAACGTTTCCCCCCCCCTCAGAAATTCTGTGTTGAGTATTTAAATTTGACTGGTTATCAGATGAAGGCATAAAACATTGATTTAATTTATATTTTAATTAATGAAAATTAAACATTTACATTTTTAGCAAATAATGGGGAATTACTATTAAAATGAAATTATTTTGTGATTATTTCTTTAAAAAAATAAAGTAATATTTAGTAGTAAGTAGTACGTACATTCTACAAAATAATAGTAAAATAGCCTATTTCTGGTACAATGTCTTCAAGTTAAACCGAACATTTATTTTGACGGGTTGCCGTGAATACCTTTAAAGTTCTGTGTGTATATGATATGACGCTAGTTTTACTCAAATGAAATGGTAAAATGCTGGTGAACTGACTCTCAGATCAGTTCTGGAGATGTCGTTCATGTATTTACGTCCTGTATTTATTGGGACAGCAGACGCTGAAATCACCGTGAGCATCACACACGCTGTGTGTAGTAAACAAAAACACGCGTGATGTCTACTCCATTCACACAGAGTTAATGGTCTGCAGAACATGCAGGATTCATAATTAAATCGGCTTTTGTGGCTTAATACTTACAGATACTAGTCCATATCACGATTTGATTTAAGTGTAATGACCTACTTTTGATTAATTCATCCAAACTTTGACAAATTCCGTGACATTCCGCATTAAACTGTAAATTACGTTTTTATGACTGGATTCCGCGATTCGTCCGCGCTTTCTGCATCATGGAAATCATAGGCCCCTACAATTGTAAGCACAATGCCACAGCACACTAGTATGAAAAAACATCAAATCTACAATAGTAATCTAAATAATGAATTGTTCTTACCATTGATGTTAATTAAAATCACTGATTTTCCCGGTAATATGGTGAAGTTTGTGCCTTCACAGGAGCAGTCTGGCGCCTTCACTGTTGGCAAAATGCAAGCTGGCAAAAAGAAAAGAAAACCACTAATTTAGAATATGTGTAACTGGCTACAGACACTCATCAACAGCAAAATGAGGGCTTTAATGAGAACATACCTTGCTCATGAATGCAATATCCACCTTGCCCGTTAATGATGCATGAGGTTGGAGGAATGGCTTCAAAAAACCCATGAATCACACATTCCCTATTGTGGAGTGGCTGTTTCTTGTGATGCAATACATCACAGTCTCCACAGAACCACTCCTCAGGAAGACACTCTCTGCACCTAGGGAGAAAATAAAAATATATTTTAATATATTATTTCAGGCAAATAACTCATATAAAGTATAACACACTCAATTTAAGCTATTACAAATGTAATTAGTGACTAAGGTTTGATTTTATTGTGGACTGAATAGTGGCTCAGTGTTTAGTGCGGTCACCTTACAGCAAGAATTTATACAGTACTAGATTAACTTTTCTCATAAATGTAGTTTTCATCTGGGTGTCCCCCAAAACATATGCACCTTAGCCTATAAAGCAGGGCACTAAACATGAAAACCAACCTAATAACAGCAGGCTCATGGCAAAGCCAACACAATGGCTGACCAACAGCCTCTTTTGCTATAAGGCATTTTAGGTGGTATGGTCTTGCTTCTTTCCAGCGCTCTGACGCTTTCTGCTGCCGAAAAGACCATGATGATGCAGAGTTTTTCTGAGGCTCAGCAGAAGGATAAGACATCAAAATATCGGAGAGCCTCTCAATATTTTTTTCTGTAATAAAAATATTAAATAAAAATGTAAGGGACAATTTAGGTGAGGACCAATTAAAAGTCAATTGATCAATATTTAGAATAAACACCAATCATTTCATGATTCAGTATCAAACTAGCCTTAATCTATGCTAAATTGTGTTCTTAGTCCATTTACTGCACTGTCAGTTTTGTATAAGTTTTTTTATTTAAATCACACGTGGATTTTAGATTTAGACTTAAATTCATCACTTTGATTTACCAAATTGCTCTTGAGGATTTAGTTCTGCTGAGGGTACAGTAAGTGGAACCTCCACACTGGATGACAAGGAGCATTCAACCGGGGTGTGTGTGACTGTAAAACAGTACATAGAAGAAAAAACACATGTTAGGCTATCACTGCTTGTTTTTTTGTTTTTTTTTAACCCAAAACTGAACAATTTATTAAATCAGACATATTTATATTATACTACGTACTTGGAAATGTCTTCTACTATAGTGCCACTGAAAGGTTTATGTACTTTATGTATTTTTTTATATTGGAATGTTTTAAACTCTCAACAATCAATTACAGTGTTATAATTAGTTTTGGTCCAAAATTTACATAGTAAATTCCTTCGAATACAAAATAATTCAGATATAACCTGTAGCTTGGCGTCGCCCTCCTTGCCTCCCTCTCGGCTTGCCATGTCCTAAAAACTCCCTTTTAGAGGTCTGTGGAGGGTCTCCTACAGAGCGTGCACGTTTCCTCTCCACAGCTGCTGTCTGTGTGTTAGAGGGAATATTTCTTGTAAGACTGATGTTGTTAAAAGTACTGGATCCAAAAGACAGGTGATTAGTGAAAGGAAAACACAACATAGTGTGTTAATAAAAGTGTTGAATGGCTTAAATGAACCTTGATTCTCCAAGTCTCTGTAACTCCAAAATATATTCCTTTTTCCAAAATATATTCCCTCAGTTACACAAGCCAAAGAGCATTATAGGATGTTAACGCATCATGCAGTGTACCTGCATGTAATCTCCTGCACTCATTCCTCTTCCACATTCAGCACATTTTTACTTTAATTTGTCACCCATCCACATGTTCAAGTATAAATTGATTGAGGTATATAAAAACTCTTACCCTGGCTTCAGCTAGAACACGGTCTAGTTTCAGTTCAAGAGCCACGCGTCTCCCCTCTTGGTAGTGAGGATCCTGTGAGTCAAGTTTATGTTTGGAGGCCATTGCAACGCAAACAGATACAGACAGATGATCACACAAACAGACAGATATATTGTATACAGAAGACAGACAGACAAATAGATAGGTAGATAGATAGATAGATAGATAGATAGATAGATAGATAGATAGATAGATAGATAGATAGATAGATAGATAGATAGATAGATAGATAGATAGAGGTTGGCTCTTAAAAGTGCCTTTGGGTTCAGTAAATCAGGTGTAGCTATGTTCGGACAGGTGACTCGTTTGACAGGATCTGCAAGGGAGAACAGAAAATGTAAATGATGTAGTGTAGAGTATAGAGTAGAGTACCCCAATAGTTAGAGGTTCTAACTAATTAAGGTAAATTAATAAAAATTCAAGATTTTCCAATTTCCTGTATGACCATTAAAAGGCATGTAACATGCGTCTGTGGTTCCTCATCCCAGATTTAAAGGAAACTTTATGTGCAGTAACTTTAGGCAAAGTTATATTGTTATTACTGACACATTACAGTGAAGTTGTGGGTGAACCACAATGATCGAGAGACAATGTCATCGTCTAAAGCTCACACAATAATGCAATGTTCTATGCTAAGTTACTCTTCAGCTGATATAACTAAAACCACACTTAGCTTTTACTAGTAATCATTACTAGTATTATTTTTTTCATTTGTGTTCACCTGTATTGGTTCTTTTGATTTATCCCAACTTCACTGACTATTTATATCTACACCTGTTAATTATACAGACTCTGAGGAAGGCTGGAGGCCTAAATGCACCAGTGTGCAGAGTTTTAGTTATGTTTCTATTAATAGTGATGATGGACAAGAAGTGAATAAAGGCTTTTTAACTTTTTTGAACCGGAAGAAGTGCTTTGGATTTATTTCTATTAATAGATTTAGCTTAAATTGAAGTTAGCTAGCCCCGTTTAGCAAGCCTAATTTCACAAGTGTTTTTTTTTTTATATATATTTTTTGTTTTAATTTTCGCTGATAAGGAGTAAACCATTGGTCGGGCTTTGATTGTTGCTGTAATATTTAAACCATGTGAGTTTAATGACAAAGAAAGGCATCAATTACAAAATTTTAACAAAACGTGATTAGTAATAAGCTCGTGACTTACCTGGACAGTAGTTTGAGCGCAATGATAAGAATTAACCCGCGGCCGCGGGATGGATCCGGAGACGGAGGATCATGGGTAATGCTGACAGAAATGCCAAATGTAATCTTTTTCCAAATTTTTTATCAGAGAATGAGGCAGAAAATATATTTTATAATTTCTATACTGTAATAAATGTGTGTGTGCCTAATCAACGCAGTCTCGTATATTTATGTATATAAAGGGTGCGATTTGTGGGGAAAAAAACTGGTGGGGGCTTTTGAAAAAAAATATGAGATGTTTTTAATACGACGAAAACTGTATTTACGGTGATCACAGTTTAATAAAAAGCATTGTACGTTAGGCCTGTTAGAAATGATTCGCTGTTTCGAAGCGCTCCAGGCGAAACGATTCACTCTTTCGAAGCGCTCCAATCCGATCTTGTGTCACGAATCATTTCATTCAGATAAGATATATGTGTATTTGACTGCAAGGAACCACTGACGATGGTTTGTTATAGCGAGCAGCTTACAGAATATAAAGCAATAAAATAAAGATAAAATATCCTGATTCAATGTTGAGCAATAGTGCTCGAATATTTAAAAAAGAAAGAAAGAAAAAATACGTCTGTGGTACCCAGTGGCAAAAAGAAATACGTGGTGGAGGACACGAAAGATATTTCCTATTGAAATACATTAGATGGAAAGTCGTGCTGAGTGACACGAAAAAAGAGGGAAATTCGTGTCCATGAACACGAATCAATAGATTAAATTACGTGACTATATCACGAACTGCCGTGAGACTGGGTTGGTTTATAGTATCTCGGGACGGTGTGACGAGGCGTAGAACGGTAGCTCCGTTAAAGATGCGACTAAGTTAAAAATATAAACATGTAAGTAGTTTAAAAATATAAACTAGAACGTGGCTCTGATGTGACATCTCAGTAATAAACAGTTGCGTTTGCTAACAAACTATCGGAATTCACGACGTGTTAAAACGTGTCGGTAAACCGCAGCTGAGGACAAAAACTACCTGCCGCTTGTTTTCATAAAAAGAAGAACAAAATATTAAGAGTCTATTTTCTGGGTCAGGCCTAAAAGACAGTCGGTGCCAGAGCATTGGTGTGGACGGAATAAAAATACATGAATCCGTCCCACCTTTTCCCCCTAAAAATGACGTAACAACCGCAAGTCATTTACCTAACCGTTGTTTAGAGACATGCAAAAGAAAATGCGTATCTATGTACACGTTGTTGTGAAATGGGGTCGCTTTAAGTGTAATAGTTATAAAAGTCTGAAGCGTAGGCCTACTAGTTGTAAAGGCAACAGAAAAAGACACAAACACCCGCTTTTCACGTGCGGTTTGTCTTCTAAACGCATGTATCGTAGGCAGACCGGAAAGACGTCCCAAAATAGATGTCATTTGTTTAATCTTAACCAATGTCATATAGAGGAGCCGTCATTTAATCGATCGATAAAAACAGTTATTTTGCCGTATTTCTTTTGAGAGTTCCAACCTGTTAGCCCCAATTATAGAATAACGATATATCCGAAAATTATCAGACAAGTCTGTATATAAAACATCAGATTTTATGTATTCACTTAGAGAATTTGTAAGCTGTTGAATTTTATTTAACTCTTGTGGGTTTATGAATAAGAGGAAAACAATAACTAGGATAAAGAATATTGAGAAAATCTACAGTAAGGTTATCAAGTTTATAGCAACGGGTATGTTATTGTGATGAAGAATAATTATTTTGTCTTTTGCACAAACTCCGTCCGTCTCAGCTATCGTTGAAGATTTGTCCGTCTGTCTTTTGGGACAGGTTTTTGATTGAATAAAGTGTTTTAAGGTGTGCAAAATTCAATAGTTTAATAGTCTTTGATAAATTATGTTTGTATTGAAACGGCTGTTTAATAGGTTTTTAATGTTTGAATGGTCCTGTTTAACTGTATTACGTTCAACATACTGTAAATACACCGGTTAAATGAGCACAGAGTATTATTTTTATTAATTACGTGTTAGCAAACAGTACGTTCTTCAGTGGTTCTTTGTGTGATTTCATAATAAACACCTCTAAAATCGGTAACAGACTATTATCTTTTATATTAAAACTGCATAAAACGTTAACTAACACACAATTGTGTAAGACACGACCCGAAATATCACGTTAATGTGTCGTCAAGTCAAGTGTATGTCACTATCTTGACATACACTGACATACGCCCTATCTTTATTGTTATTCCACTACATCTGTGAACATACAGCGGTACGAGATGTCGTGCCACACTGGACCACGGTGCTACATGGATAGAGATTTACAACACAAAGTAAAACAGTATAAACCTACTGTCAGCTTTGACTATACAGATGCTATATATATATATACAAATGGTTACCTATAAATAAACTAAAAATACAAACTGCACAACTGTGTAGAGGACTCAAATAGTGTACATGTGCAAAAAGAGAGACATTCAAGCAGCTGGCTGGGAAACAGTGTAGGGTGATTTGCTGTGCGTGGGCCTGTAAACATACATATATCAGTCGTATATTACAATCAGTCTTTTGTGGGATTATGTGCACACAGTATCCCACAATAAGTTTGTTTTCCTGTGATTTCCTGCGATCATCCGTCCTTTTACACACGTTTTGTGCACTATCAATTTTAAGAGCGTCTGATTTATCGTTTGTGCGGATTGTGTTTTAAAGTTGTTAAGTCAAATCAATGATTTTATAAGACCTGTTAATTCTTTCTACAGACGTGTAGATCTCGCAAAATGGGGTTTGTAACATCGCAAGGCGAAAGAAGCGTATACTTCATAAAAAGCGTTGGTAATACGAGTCTTTCTATATAGGGTATCCGAACGTACGTATAACCGGAAGTCTGACGATTTAGAGATCTGTCGCGTATATACCGTTTTGTATATGGATCCGTGGCAACCATGTTTGTAGTCTGAGGTATATGCTGGGTATTGTAGTTCGCTGACCTGAAAGGCCTGCAACATTTGTACGACAACGTTTGTATCTTTGTGAAAACGAAAATATTTGTTAAAATATTTGTTAAAAATGTATAAGAAGAACATGCTTATGGTAAACAGACTTAACGTGTATATGTCGAAATTGACCATCCCGTTGTTGCGTCATTTCTTGAAATAGCGTAACGATTTGGTTTTGTGTGTGTGTGTGTGTGTGTGTGTGTGTGTTCTTGAAATCAAATCTTAAGAAAAAAAAGTCAGTCAGTCCTGGAGAACGCTTGTCGTGTTACACGTTTGTTTCACGACATGTTTCGTTGTGTTAGCCAACTCTGCGTGTCTTCATCTAACCGAACGCGTCCAGTATTTTTACTTTTACTTATTTTTAGTTAGGTCACACGTATATTTTCTAGTTTCATCGTAGATTTTAAGTAGGACTTGTAGTTATTTGGTCGTTCGCACATCCAGTGTTTTACTGCTGTACTATAACACATTTTCTACCGCGGTCGCACTTAGTGTTAGAATGGTTCAAAATGGTTCCAGGCTTGTTTTAGGAGCGTACACTCGGTCTGTCGCTCTAGTTTTACGCGTCATTGTTTACATTTTCTACAGTTAAACAGCTCAATGAGCTCTTCCAGTATCTATAGCTGCATTGATGCATAAATTGAACTCGTTATAGAGTTTCAGCTACAGCTGAATGATAAAACCAAGTTAAGGATGTTGTTGGCAGTTGTGCGCCGTGTGCGCGCAAAAGAGAGTTTGGATGAAAAATGTCTTAGGTTAAAGATGTGATTAACGTGCAAACATCCCGAACTAAAAACATAACCCTATATTCATTTTGTTCAACATAATTAAAAAGTCGTAAGAAAGTTTTAACGTTTTTAAAAAGTTTTATTGTGTTTTGACGAGAAATCAAATCTGACTTTAAATCAAATGTATTTGAAACGAATGATTCATTTGATAGAATCACTAAATTATGTGGTTATGTATTATACAGATTCGTGTACTCACTGGTTACTGTATGCATACGTATTCAAGAGAAAAATGCACACGCTCGATTGTTTTAATAAATCTGAAGCTTTTAGTCTGTCGCTCTTCCTGTCATCAGTATTTCACACATTTTATTTTCATTTGTCTCAGGACTCTGTTACACAAAACCGTTGAGTGTGGACATGGTTCCAATGTGAAAGCTAAAAAGATTACTTTTTAGACTATTTTTTACAGATGTTAAACATCTTAACATATCTGTATCGGCGAGATATGTACAACAGCGCAAATCACCAGACACACCCGTTTGATAAACCTTATCGAATATTTGCATATTTCTTACATCAGTTATTTTATCAAAGCTCAGTCGAATAAACCTATATAGCTCAGTTGTTGTTTTTATTTTAATGCAATAAAACATACTGCATTTAACCCCTTACGGTTAATAACACAGTTTATTAAGTGAGAAAGAAAGTCTAATCTGATGTAAAGGTTAGGGATTCATGGTTTTAGGTTTTACATTTTGTTAGAATGATATTTGTTAAACAATAGTTATATCATTTTTTAATCATACTTTTCGTCATCTTGTAGATATATTCAGTGTGATTCTAAGAAAGTTATTTATTGGTAAAAAGTTTTGTATGAGACATCATAAAAGTCTAAATATTTAACCGTGTAGAGGGTGTTTATGTCCATGTTTGTGTTTATTTGTGTGTGTGAGTGTGTGTGTGTGTGTGTGTGTGTGTGTGTATGCGTGTGTGTGTGTGTGTGCGTGTGTGCGTAAATGTTTACATTGCAAGCTTATGTTTGCGACGAGATGTGGGGGTAAAAATATATATGAGTGAAAAAATAAATAACAAAATTACATACTAAATCAAGTCAAATTTAATATCAATTTCCTACATCAGAGGCTTTTATTAAAATAAACAACTTTATGTATTTAAGTTTGTGTATCATCTCATTATTTATCTGACTCATTTCATCCTAAATTTCAACTTGAAGTCACATTCACCAGTTCTGTAAACATGACTCCGTTATTAAATGTACTTTATTTTCTAAAACTTAACCTAATTTTTAAATTCAGCAGATGTTTGTCATAAAACGAGGTTCAATAGGGCATGCATCCCATGACCGGACGGTGAACCGTTCCAGCGCTCGTGTGCGTATGTGTGTGCGTTTACACCTCTGCGCTTCCTCCAAAACTCATAGGCCTGTGTCATAAATTGAGTTGCTTTGATCGTCTGACTAAAAACCTACACAAAAACTTCACTCGCATCTCGTGCTGTGTGAAATGTGATATTGACACGATCGTCTTCAAACTTCGTTGCACTGCATGAGATGAAATATCTGCATCTCGTGTGATGTAAAAAATGTTTACATGCTGCACGCGTGTTTCAAATGATAACAAGTCTTATGGCAAGAAAATCAGAGAGTTATTGATTTGGTTTCATTCCTGTTAAATATTTGTATGCGCATACCTGTGTTTTAGCTGTTATAACGTATCGTAAGATTGACAAAAAGCAAAGAGTAAATAAAGTAAAATGTGTTGTTAAACAAATAAAACAAAATTTCCCCCAGAGGTTAGGACTTGTTTGTTTAAAAGTAAAACCATAGGTCTACTAAACAATGTTTAAAGTGAAAAGATTTAGGTGAATGATGTTGAATGGTTTAATTAAGACATGTAAAAGACTTATTAAAAATTACTTTAATGTTTTAAAACAGTCCCTGGATTAATTCCCTTAAATCTCAGTTTTGGTCCCTCCTCGTCCGGATCTAGGGGATGGGACGTAGGCGTGGTCTGCCTGGAACCGGATGTCGCCATTCTGCGTTTGAAACGGACACGCGCGGACTTCTCATCGGACTTATTTTTACGTGTATATACGTCGCATTTTCTTTATATTAAAACTTGTTTAATATAAACCAAGTTAAACTTTGTTAGCTTATCCACATTCGAATCCTAGTTTTCTTTGTCTTTGTTGTTTTCTATTACGCGGTTTACATCGTCTATTTTTGCACTCTTTTATAAATGCTATACTCGGACTTTCTTGTTTTGAAGTTTTACCTTACTTTAACCTCCGGTGTTAGAGGTGAGATGTAGACTTGATCTGCCTGCAACCGTATGTCTCGCCATTCGGAGTTTTGAAACGGACATGTCGACCGACACCGTTTGGGACTTTTTTCTTTTGTTTAAATTTTTCGTTCAGCGAACCGCTTGATAATCTACAAGCTAGATTTCATTTCAGTAGATATGTTTTAACAAACGCCTCTGAGATTACCTTCTTTTTGGACAACGGCTAAATGTGCATTTGACAAACGTATCTTTTTAACGGCTTGATATTTATTTTACACCACAGTAAGTTTACTCTATATTATTTAATGTTAATATTGTCTTATTGTTTAAATAACCTGTCTTCATTTTTATTTGTTTTCTTACACCGTATTTTACCTAATTTTAAACGATGCTTTCTGGAAAATAAAACCATTGCTTATTTTACGTGTATATTCGATGCATTTTCTTTATATTAGAACTTGTTCCCCAGCCAGCTGCTTGAATGTCTCTCTTTTGCACATGTACAGTATTGTATTTGAAGTCTTCTGCACAGTTGTACAGTTTGTATTTTTTGTACAGTTTGTATCTTTTGTTTCTTGTTTTTTAGTTTATGTATAGGTAACCACTTTATATATAGCATATGTATAGTCAAAGCTGACAGTAGGTTAGTTTGTGTATAGGTTTATACTGTTTTACTTCGTGTTGTATATTTGTATTTATGTAGCACCGTGGTCCTGTGAGGCACGACATCTCGTCCCACTATATGTCCACACATGTAGTGGAATGACAATAAAGCTCAACTTGACTTGAACTTGACTTGACTTGTTTAATATAAACCAAGTTAACCTTTGTTAGGTTATCCACATTCGAATCCTAGTTTTCTTTGTCTTTATTGTTTTCTATTACGCGGTTTACATCGTCTATTTTTGCACTCTTTTATAAATGTTATACTCTGACTTTCTTGTTTTGAAGTTTTTTCCATGACATTGTTGTGTATGCTAAAATAACTTTAATAAAAAACTTTTCCCCATTTAACACGGTTTCACGTTTCAATGTCTCCATACACACATTATATTACCCTAGAAGTCTTAAGCGTGACAATACCTTTGGTTTTGAGCAAAACTTTGTTCAAAAGTTTGTTTTAAAACAAAACTTTTCCCGGAACCTATGGGGTTTGTTTGTTTAAAAGAACACTTTTTAAAGGAAGAATTTGCATTTATTTATGCATTTAGCAGACACTTTTATCCAAAGCGACTTACAATGCATTCAAGCTATACATGTTTTAGGTGTATGATGTTGAATGGGTTAATTAATTAAGACATGTTAAAATACTTATTAAAAATAACTTCTAACATTTTTTAAACATATGATGGTTTAATTCCTTTAAATCACCGTTTTGGTGCCTCCTCCTCCGGATCTAGGGGGTGGGTCGTAGGCGTGGTCTGCCCCCCGCTGTGCTCGGGACCTCATTTCGAGCTTGACCGTCGATGCGTACGGACCTCTCCGCGGACCTGACCCGCACTTACTCTCTTTGGGTTTAACTTTCCATACAGCGAGCCTCCCGAGACTATCTTTTGACTGCGGTCCGTTTTAACAAACGTCTGTGAGATTGTCTTGTTTTAGATTCTCGGTAAATGTATGAAGCTTTTTACCTTCGTTTTACCCGCTTTCCTTGTAACACACTTCTGTCTATTTACTTTGATTTCGTATTTTTCTTTAACTCTGTCGAACTAACTGCTTACAATATCACTAAGTTTTAACAAACGCGTCTGACGCATTTTTATTTATTTTCTCATTTGTAAGATAAGACTAAACCTAGATTTTGATCTGTATCTTAATACTTTATAGAAAAATAGATATCGCTCATTTTACGTGTATATATATAATGCCTTCACATGTATGTGTATGAAAAAACTTGAATAAAAACTACCCTTTCTTCCTATTTTACACAGTTTCACATTTTATTGTTTAAACACACAAAAACAAAGTTTTCAAAAACATGTCACAACACATCCCCGTGTCAGATAACCCACGTGGTTAGTTGTCTAAAGCCCACGTGGTATTACCCTGATCCCCCCACGTGGGGAGAGACTAGACACAAGGGTGGGGGCTATACAAACAGGTGTCCATTTGGGGGGATATTTTTATGAGGGTAATAAATCATTTTTATGTGCCACAAAGCAGCCTATATCTCTCTTACATAGCCTATGGCCTGAGAAAATCATGCTATTTTGGTTTGTGAGATCGAGCCGCCCACACAAATATTTAGGAGGACAGAAAGACTGCCCAGCGACTTTCATTAATAAAATAGCTTAGATACTGGATCGCTACATTATATTAATTAACAAAGAGGGGGTACAATGACTGTTTAAATAACTAATCTAAAATCTTCATTGTTTGTAGTGATGCGCAGATGCAGGTAGGCTAATTCACACACGCAACTGTCACCTCTCGCTCTCGCTCTCTCTCCCTCTCTATCTCTCTCTCTCTCTCCACACTATTTCATCTTTGTCTGAAGCGGGCAGAATGCTAGAGCTAACGAACTTCAAGTCAGGTGATCCTTGCCTTCACGTCGTGTATTAAAATATTGTATTACACAACGAGAACAGGTTGGCCAGCTGTGCATTATCCCTTATGTATAGGCTACTCTTTAACAGCAATTTTTACGGCAATATTTAAATGACGCCCTGGTCATTCTTGGCGTACCTAAAATGGTCCCACACTATCTACTTCAGACATTCTCTGGTTGAAATAAATGATCGCTGTTTGGTTCCTCTGTCATAGTTAATAGTGTGTGTAGTAGCCTCCGTGTCTCTGATAGGCACGGCATTTTAAGCTGGTGCACCGCTAGTGTAACTTTGTTTTCTTTTTGCGCAAGCTGCAACAGTTCCGCTCTGTGCAACAGAAACACTCTGTTTAGCGGAACCTTTACGATTAATTAACCATGACGTTTTAAAGCGCGGTTAATAGTAAAACCGGTTAATCGCTGCATCCCTAACAACTAGTACAGTAGTGTGACATTTGTACACAATTGTTATAGACCTACCTCTGATGCAAGACACCTGCACTACTGATCATCAGTACCATTTCAGTGCTCAAGTTGATGGTCTGTATAAAGGGAGGAATGGTGCCGTTTTTGTATGCATTATTTTTTTTTTCTAATGGTGGCATATTGAAAAGAATCACTCTTGCAACTTTTAATTTGGTCTATTTGTATATTATGAACATCAGAGTTGCATCAGCTGGACCTGTCTTCCACCAGCTCTGCACAATTGCACCAAGCATCACCTACTTTGGAGGACTCATACCTAGGGCTGTGACGGTATTGGATTTTTTATTACCGCGGTGAAGCAGCAACAAATATCGCGGTTTGGCGGTTAATTGCACGACCCCCCCCAGTAAAAAAAAATTGAGGTGGTCGCACTTGTGCAAATGCATGGTCTGCTGCGCCAAGCGTCTGCTTCTGTGTGCTGCAGAGCCACAGCACATTGTAGCAGGAGTCAGATTTCACGTGAAGAGAAGCACTTTCAGCGCCAGCGCTTCATGGGTAGAGCCTACACTCACTGCATCAGCACTAGCGGCGAAGGTGCACGCGGACTGAGCACAACGGAGGATTTGGTTTTCAAACTAAAGTAAAAGACTGCTTCTTAAACCAGAAAAGGCGACACAAATAATACTGATGAAAAAGAACGGGTTGAAAGTTGAACACTTTCGTTACCATATAGCTATAAACTAGATTAATCAATGCATGCTGATTAACTTATCATAATGTTGTATCAAAAAAAAACTGAGAAATAGCGACCAGTGGGAAGAATGAGTAGAGCCCTGCATGACTTGATCAAGAACGCATGCAGCTTGAAAGTTTGTAAATGAACATGGAAATGAATAATAATAAAGTCGTCTTATTTATTCTTAAAACAGCAAATTAAATTAACAATAATAACAAAATAATATTAATCTCTATAACTTTGTTTTTTTTCAATATCTTCTGAGTTTAATAGGAATTATGGAACAGTCTTTGTCATCGTTTGTAATCCATTCTTTGTACAACAAATTATTAAAAGAATAATAACCTGAGCAAGCTGCAGAAACAAGCGAGCTCAACATGCCCCATGCTTAGTTCTTGTGAGTTGTGCTAAACTTCGATTCCTATTTCTTTAGACATTGTTTTTCGGGTAAGAGTCCGTGGATATAAACACTTGTCCAAACACAACTTGTTGAAAACTATGTTTGTTGAAACGGATAGGTTGTAACAGCAAATTAGGATGTAATTAATATTATTTGACGATTCGTTAGGCTACATTTATGATAACAATATTTTTAAAGTGCAAAATAAAAGAGTTTTTTTCTTCTTCTTAACCCGACCGTTCCCGCGAAATATATCTCGTTTCCAGAATCTCACAATTACATTTCCTCTACTGAACTAGAGAGAGATAACAAATAAAAATGTAGTCTGCACAAAATGTATTTTATTTTAGGCTATTTATTTTATTCGTCTTGTCCAGAATCAAATTAGTTTTACTTTTTTTGTCAACGTAATAATGTGTCGCAGAGAGAGAAAAAAAAAAAAATAATAATAATAATGTAGGCCAGTTTGTAAAAAATGTAAAAATAGCATATTTGTTATTTTTATTCATCTAGTCAAAATACAAAATTTGTTTAACCTTTTGCTGTCAACACGGAAAAGTGTCGCAGAGAAAAATAAGACATCTTTCATTTAAATTTATATGTAAAATATGAACAAAACCCTGCCGTGCCGCCCCCACTTCACTCAAATATGATTTTAAAGATGCATGTGAAAGATTGGATAATTTGTTTATTGACACAACTACATTAAAATAAAAGCAAGCACGGGCATGTTTTGATTATTATTTTTTCCCCTATTGCAATGTAAAATAAATAATAAATAACCACTAAAGCTGCAAACGCAGATTAAGTGTACAAGACTGAAGTGACCATGGGTAGATTTGGGAGAAATCTTTGGTGAGCAGCGCTAAACAGCTGGTGTGCACAGCTATTCATAGTCAGGGCTTAATCTGAACAAACCCGAACTCCGATCATCTCATTTAGCGGATCCTCTTCCTCCAGTGAAATATGTTTGTATCAGGGTTATTGTAGTTTTGTATTTTTAAATTAGTTTTTTATTTTTATTTTTATTTATTTTTTGCTTTCAATTTTCGCTAAAAATTTAAGTTTCGTTTTTATTTTTGTATAATTTGGTTAATTTTAGTGTAGTTTTTATTTTGTGAAGTTTTCTACCCTAAAGGCTACAGGTTAGTTTCGGTTTTAATTTGAGTTTTAGTTATTCAAGTTTAGCAGAATTAACAGAACACTTCCAGAGCACAGACCAAAGACATTTTAATTTAAGCTTATTGACGCAAACCATTAGCGACACTAAATTAAAGCATGCTGATTAGAAAATTATTAATTTGATTATTTTATTTAGTTGCTGTTGGTTTCGTTTTGTTTTACCTTGTCATTGTTTATCTATTCTTTTTTTTCTTGTCTTAATGCCTTTATTTTTGACAAAAACAGTTCTTAATACAACATATTTCACAGTTTAAACATGTATACAACATTTCTTATTTTTAAATTCGTTTAACAAGCATTTTAGAAGTAAAAATAAAACATTTCATAATCGCAAAAAAAACCTGATGCGGCTAGTTTAGGTGACTTGGTTTGCTTTGCATAAAATCGTTTATTGTTTTATATATTAAATGAAACAAACCTGTATTTGACTAACAAAACAACTAAATAAGTCAGTCGCACTGGGAACTGCTCTCACCAGAAGAGAAGACAAAATATCTGCCTGCACTCGATGCAAATGCAAACTCTGGGTTGCTGCGACTGTCCTATGATCTGAGTTACACAAAAACTACCCAAACATTAAAAAAATGTTAAATAAAATAACCGTGATTTTTAGAGTATATCTGCATACTATAAAATGAACTGGAGCAAGCTGGTAATCACTTAAATCCGTCAACCGAGTGACTGCGCGAATGATCGTTACCTCTCCATCCTCTGATGCCAATCCATCACCCCGCTTTATTACACAAATTAAACACTGCATGATAAAATGATACATACATTAGGCTATAATCTTACCGTTCAGAAGCACATGTCTGGCTTTAAAACTCACCAGACAGCACCAGCAGCAAAAGGAATTAATGTATGGATAGTTTTCGTTTTGATGACATTTATGAATGTATATTATAATGTTTTGCATGTAGAGTAGCCTATTGATGACGCGCAGTTGGGGGGCGGCGCGGGAGCGGCATTACTATGAAGCAAATTTTATTTAGATGTAGAATAACTAAGCGGTGATAACGAATGCCCAAAATATATACTACAAATATCTGTCCCTTTGCCCCCCTGACTGTGTTGCTGCCGAGGCGACTGCCTTGTTCTCCTTTATGCACGCGCCGGCCCTGCTCATCGACAGCCCGCCTGTTCTGTCAGGGTGCCGTTATGCACATGCTGCGCACTGTGCGCAATAAAATACATGACACAGAAGCACTGGTGCGTGCGTGCAGCGCGTGAGCGATAAGAGGGAGTAAAAACCAGGGGCGGGGGAAGGTGTATTATGTAGGGGGTGCTGTGTGTGTGTGTGGGGGGGGGTGTAGTCAATTTCTGCGTATAAATATTACGCCAAATAGAAACAGAAAATCGTGCTATAGCCTACGCACTTTCATGAGATCGTGTTAGACAGCAATTAGCTATTTTACAAATGGGAATGGCTACAATGAATTCATAGCAATGTTTTACATTCAAGCTTAAAAACCCTTAAAATTTATAGTGAAAAGTTATTTTAAAAGCATCTGGAATGCAATAAAGTAATTTTAAAGCTGTTTTTAAAGCATTTGCTGCATGGATTAAAAAGATAGGCCAATAAATAATTCACTAGGCCTATCAGTCAGACAAAATTGCATTGCAGCAAATCCTTTAATTTTCAAGAACAAAGATTTACATACTTTTTTATATTATTGAATACAATTATAAAATAAAACGCAAATTATAATCGGGCCTGTTTTAGGCTTTCCCTTATTTTTATATTTTAGATGGTGAGGTGAAGGGGAAAAATGACTTGCCATCTCCTCATTGGACGCGCAGAGAGAAATATATGCATCTTAACGGATTACATAGGCTAATGAAGAGTTTTTGCTTTGAATTATTTCGTTTTAAAATAGTATTTTAAAGCTTTCTATAGATATATTTATCATATCTCTGAGCCAGTTTCGAGTTGCTGAGTTTCGATTCATCATTGAAGCGCTCTTGTTCAAAACCGGCAGAAAGTTTTCCTATATTGTGAATGCACACAAATAAAAGTAGACCCTTTACAGTTCCAAATGATATATTACTCTTACCTTTATTATTTTAAAGGTAATTTATTTTAAGTTGTTTTAAGTTGTTTTTTACTGTAAGACAAAAATCCTCCATGTCCTGTAAAGCTCGCTTCAGCTCTCCACACAAAGTGTCGGATATTGCACATTTATATAGGTTAAACATTTAAACTAACACGGTGATATGCTTGAACTGTTTATAGGCCTATCTATCGATTTTATTTTAGTCGTGATGATTTGATAAGGCTAAATTAATCAAACACATAGGCGATCAACTCTGATGCTGGCCGCTTGGTCGTTGCTTAAAAGAAGAAAAAAAAACATTTAACGAACACAAAATGCTTCCAAGGTTTTTCTAAATTTTCTTTTGAAGAAAAAAAAACGAAACATAGTCTAATCACTTTTCCATTACATACAAAACTGAACTATTTTAATAGGTAGCTATAAGCTGTTTGGGGAGAAGGGAAAGACTCATATCGCTGAGAACAAAAAAAAATAGTTTTTTTTTTCTTCCAGTACATCCATGATATTTCCATGTTCCGCTTTTAAGCCACAACCTACAGATCCCCCAACACAAACATAACATTCACAAACATAAAAGCAAGCATTGGCAGTGCTGCGTGCATGATTTGGCAGGATGCGACGCATGCATCAAATAGCCCTGCATCAGTTTAATAACTTTGATAACATTAATTCTTACAACTGTTAAATTATTGGGCAAATGGTAAATATGTCGATCACATAGAAATAGATAGCAAAATAGCCAATGTAAACCAAATGTTATAAACATCGGAGCAACCTTATAGCCTATATATTTTTTTTATTCACAACAGTTTACAGTTGCCCACAGAAAAAAACAGGGGGTGCTGCAGCACCCTCAGCACCCCCTGTTCCCGCGCCCCTGGTAAAAACACACAGATATGCTGTTCTGAAAGGATGGCGGGAACGGGATATTGTTAGACCGCCCACTCCCGTTCAAATTACACCAGAGTTACCGACCGTTACCGTGTTTTATTCCCGCGTTGCAAGAAATCTGGTCGGGTCCCGCGAAAAACAGTGCGGTGATGACGGTGATGACCTCAACACTGCGGTCGGCATCTCATTACCACGGTGAAGCGGTAATGCGGTTATCGTCACAGCCCTACTCATACCCCAACCAGCCTTGTGTGCAGGGGTAACGCAGAGGGAGGTGAGTCCATGAAGTCTAAATGTTTATTTTGGCGCAAGCACCTTTTTCTAAGGTTTTTCCCCAAGGTTTTGGTTGGTTATTGATTGGCTACCAGCAACTTTTTGGTAACCATTGACTTGCATAGTATGGAAAAAAAAATATGGAAGTCAGTGTCTTACCACTATGTAAGTTTGGAACATCAAACCCATTTAATCCCAAATCCCAATTTTTTTCTCCGACATTAAATTGTCAAAATGACATGTCATTTAGTAACACCTTGAAATAATCTATTATATATATTGTATCCTTGCTTTAACTTTTTGTTCTGAAGTAAATATATTATAGTAATAATGGCTTTTTTAATATTTTGTATTTTGAGGGGATCTGCTACTAAACAATATTCTGTAAAAATATATATATATTAGAAAACACATACTCGTTTTTTTTTTTTTTAAGTGCTGAGACAAGTCTTGGTCAGCCTAACCTAGCCTAATACGTAGCAAGTGTTTTTTTTTGAGTCCATGAAGTCTAAATGTTTATTTTGGCGCAAGCACCTTTTTCTAAGGTTTTGTAAGAGATGGGTTGTTTTTCTTTGTGCGCTCAAAAGATGGGGACTGAGATTGAAGATACATTCAAGGTTGCAACTAATGCAAAACAACATCTTTATCTCCTGAGAAAGAACAAGGAGTCTAGGACATTGTATTTTACATCTTGACTGATAAGTACCAGGTGCAAAATTCTGTGGAAAAGTACTAGGTAGTGAAAACCTCAGAGATACTGCTGTCTCATCATTTTCTAATTGCAACAAGTGCACCCAACTGGGAGGGGGAGCGAGCCTGGCCAGTTTGCTTTCTCTCTCACTTGGAGGGTTGATATTAAACCACACCTAAATTTAAAGTATAAATAAAGGGGTTTCTTTCAGAAACAGTGGAAGCTCAGCTGTGCATCGCACGTCGCCCGGCATTTCTCGGACAGATGTTGGTTTTCCACTATGACTGAAACGGGCTCCCCAGTCTCTTGAAGAGTGAAGATGATGGCACAGTCCTGAGGTTGTATATTTGTTATAATACTTTGCTTGGGGTTTAGTTTTAGTGAGTGCATTATTATTATCTTTTATCCATTTACTCATGATCATTATCATATTATGAACTGGTTTATGATTCTTCTTCTTTAATGTGTTTATAATTGATTATCATTATTCTTTTATGCATTTACCTATGATCATTATTATTGATATCAGCTGTGTAACAAAAATAAACTGTTGTATTGCTTGATTAAGTATGGTGTACGGACCTTTTATTGGCACCTTCTCTTGCTGATTAGCACCACACTTGTCTCACATCAGTTTTGAAAACAGAAACCATACTAAAAGAGTTTTTTTCCCCAAGGTTTTGGTTGGTTATTGATTGGATACCAGCAACTTTTTGGTAACCATTGACTTGCATAGTATGGAAAACAAATATGGAAGTCATTGTCTACTACAGTGTTTTACCTGTAAGTTTGGAACAACAAACCCATTTAATCCCAATTTTTTTCTCTGACATTAAAATGTCTAAATGACATGTCATTTAGTAACACCTTGAAATAATCTATTATATATATTGTATTCTTGCTTTAACTTTTTTGTTCTGAAGTAAATATATTATAGTTGTAATAATGGCTTTTTTAATATTTTTTATTTTGAGGGGATCTGCTACTAAACAATATTCTGTAAAAAAATATATTAGAAAACACATACATTTTTTTTGTTTAAATAGTGCTGAAAGTCTTGGTTAGCCTAACCTAGCCTAATACGTAGCAAGTGTTATATATATATATATATATATATATATATATAACTTCTGCTTTTTACTGTTGTGACTAATTTAGTAGATTGGACCCTTCAAAAAAATTTCTGTATTTTTCTATGTTCTATTAGTTTCCTGTGGATTTAATTTTAGACCCCTAAGAATACAAGTATGTCTATATTTTAAGATCATTTAGCCTTGAGCTAAGTGTTACCAAAATCACCAATTACTTATACGTAAACAGATGTGTAAAAAAAAACAACTCAAAAGACTACCAGACAGTTCAATGCATGCAATGCAGTGCTTGGGGCAGTCCTCACTGATTGCAGTTTTCAGTCCTTTATGTGGATAGACATTTGTTACATAATTTAGTCTAAATTGAGGACCCCTAGTTTTGTTTCCTGGTCCAAGTGTTTATTTCATTGTTTTCTCTTTAAACAGCACCTAATACCTCAGTCTCCTGTGAGACGGATGCTGGGACAGCTCAGTAAACTGGCTGAAAACTTTGGACTTCAGTGATGCCTTTACTACAATGGCCAAGCAGGTTGAAAAGATGCAGCACAACCCGACCCAACTGATCTCTGTATTTTACCATTTTTGTAAAGGGATGTCTGTGTCAAAACGTGTAGCAGTGTTAAGACGAGCTGCTAGACGATGAGGTCCTATTATTGGCTGTCAGCCAACAGCAGTGGCCTGAAGAACAACTAATGGCGCTTTTCCACTGCATGGTAGGGCACGGTACGGTACGGTTCACTTTTGGGGGGTTTTCCACTGGGTACTGTACCTGGTACCTGATACTTTTTTAGTACCACTTCGGTCGAGGTTCCAAGAGATCCGTACCGTTACCAAAACGTGACGTGTAAACTCTGCTGATCACTGATTGGCCGGAGAAAATCGTCATTACTGCGTCACTGAACTTGAGACCCTCCTCTACAGCCCTACCTGCTAGATTTAAATCAGCACAGCCAGCGAAGGATCGGACGCAACTTCTGTTTAAACAAACGCACATTTTTGCATCAACCACAAAATAGCAGTGTCGTTGTCTGTTGAGGAAGTTCAGACGTTCCTCTCGTTGATAGCCGAGGAGCGGATCCAGCGAGAGCTTGATGGCACGACGCCGAAGGAAAAAGCCTTATGTATAACGTTACTTTTGAACTTGCTATATTTACAGAGTTTGTTTTCTGTTTATATTTTTACCTCTGTATCTGTGTTTTGCTTCAATTAAAAACAATCTGATCGAATAAGTGTACCTCCAGACTATATTAAATATGTATCATTGTATGAGCACGTAATGAACCTCTTGAAAAAGACAAATGATTAATGCCACGATTATAAAAACCATCACATAAATAAAAAAAAACAAGGGATACATTGTACATTTCGAAATATTCAAAAGTTTATTGATAATTCACTTTACAGAACACGCTGCATGAATAGTTAACTAATCAAGTAACGCAGCACACCTGCATGAACATCCCTGCTCTCCTCCTCTACAACCCGTGGCACTGCCACCACAGTCTCTACTGCTGGGGGTAAATCACAAGCATTCTCATAGACCTCTCCATTGCTGTTAAAAACATCCACATGCCGAGAGTGAAGAACACTATTCCGTCTCCTTTCTTTGTTGTGAGTTTGTTTGTGGCGCGTTTACGATGATGTCACGGCAGTAGAGTCGGCGCAATTATAACGACGCGTGAATAATCCCGCCCACTCTATAGCGGTACTAAACTGCGGTGGAAATGCAACCGAGCCGTGCCGAACCGTACCGTACCATGCAGTGGAAAAGCGCCATAAGACTGGTTCTAGGCGGCATTTGACAGCTGGACGCCCCAGAAAAAGTAGTTCTGGTTCAGAACATAACAACAGCAGATGTACAAGGAAAAGGGCTGTCAGAGTTTGCCACAAATTGTCAGAATCTGTGGCAATGAATTACTCTCATCAAGCTTAAAATTTGTATACCATGTGTGTTTGCCGGTTTTTGTTGTTAAAGGTCCCATGACATATTGCTTTTTGGATGCTTTTATATAGGCCTAAGTGGTCCCTAGTACTCTATCAGCCTTGGTGCAGAATTTCAGCCACTACGAGCCAGTCCCACAGTGAGCTTTCCTTAGAACGTTCCATTTCTGTGTCTGTAGCTTTAAATGCTAATGAGGAGGAGAGAGGCGGGGCAAGGTGGAGGGTGGGTGTGGCCTTAACCAGCTTGCGCCACGGTACCATGCGCTAATGTTGACAGTGGATATATCGCAATGGCTCATAGACACGCAGTCGTTCAAGCTTTTCAGTTTGACCCAGAATCTGATCCGAAAGGAGAAGCACCGGATGAAGAAGTTGCAACTCAGCGGCTACAGCAGGATGTCACAGAATATTTCGTTTAAAATATTGTGTCTGGATATGGTACTTTATTTGGTTTGTTTATGTAACGTTATGCTGTTACAGTTATTATGATGTAGCTAATGCTAGCCTACGTTGTTGGCTTTTCATGTTGCTCTGATTTGAGGGAGTAAAATCTTTGCCTGCCAGTGGCAGCTGCCACCACTATGTGCGCCTGCCACACGACCTGTCACCACCAAATGCGCCAACCACCAGACCTGCCAGCGCAATGTGCGCCTGCCACACAACCTGCCAGCGCAATGTGCGCCTGCCACACGACCTGTCACCACCAAATGCATCAACCACCAGACCTGCCACCGCTATGTGCGCCTGCCACACGACCTGCCACAGCCAAATGCGCCAGCCACCAGACCTGCCTCCACTATAGCAAACAGGTGGTGCAACGCATAGATACTGTATGCTCCATGGATTTAAAGGGAGGAATAAGCTGGAAAAGAGAGTAAATATAAAACTGCACAGAGAGAAAAAAAAACTAGCTTTCTTTTTTCTATATTATATCTAACATTACTTGTTTTCTCTCTTATTTTTAAACCTTGCTATGACTGCGTTAGGCTAACCAAGACTTGTTATAGCACTTATGTGTTGGTGCTCTTTTGTTGGTTTTGATTGCTTCTATTGTCCTCATTTGTAAGTCGCTTTGAATAAAAGCATCTGCTAAATGACTAAATGTAAATTGCATAATTCAGAGTGTAAACAGAGGGAGATGTTGTGGCAGGTGCAATACTTCGGTGCTGCGCGCGTCGTTATGTATTTAAAGGGAGGAATAAAACATGTTATGTGGCAAATAGGTTAATAATTGTAGAAGTGCATTGTTTTTTTGTTTATATTCATCAATAGGAATGTAAACAGAAAGAGATGTTGAGGCAGGCGAAGCTAAACTGTGGCAGGTGCCACGCCTCGGTGCTGCGCGTGCTGTTATGCTTTTAAATGGAGGAATAAAATATAAGTTATGTGGCAAATAGGTAAATATAGAACTACACTGTTTGTTTGTTTATATGCGTCAATTGGAGTGTAAACAGAGAGATATGTTGAGGCAAGCGCGGTGCCTCGGTGCTGAATGCGCCTTTATGGATTTATAGGGAGGAATAAAACATGTTATGTGGCAAATAGGTTTACAATTGCATAAATGCATTGTTTGTTTGTTTATATGCATCAATCAGAGTGTAAACTGTGGCAGTCTGCAAATAGTTTTGATTTAGCTACAAACCCTAACCCGACTTGAGCTCGAAGCTATCCATTAAACTTTAACCCGAACCCGACCCGGAACCCGAAAGTATTTCGGGACCTGCGGGCTCGGGTAGCAGACCTTCTAATGTGTGTGTATATATGTGTATATTAGCAATATCACTCGAGTGAGATATGGCTGTATATCGCCACAGCTGTGATTCGGCCGTAGGTAATGTGACACAGCCGTTTTTCCTCAAAATAGTTTTTTAGTGGTGGCATATTTATTTATTTAGTCATTTAGCAGACGCTTTTATCCAAAGCGACTTACAAATGAGGATATGCAATGGCATGTGTGCTATTAAAGAACACGTGGCACATGGACAATGCCTCTTGGTCAGTGCACGTTGTTTTTTATTTTGTACATTTACCCATGCAGTCAAGTCAAGTAACCTTTATTTATATAGCTTTTAACAATACAAATTGTGTCAAAGCAACTGCACAATATCAAAATAGTGTAAATGACAAGTGATCACTAATGCAAAATGACAAGATGAAATAATTTTACAGTTAAAGGAATTTCATTATTTAATTCAGTAATGACATAAATGCAGTGACATAAATCAAATGCTGTTTACATGGTTACCAGGAAAATGCGTTTAAACCTATCCCAGTAGATGCCATTAAACTATTGTTGTATGGCCATAATTTCACAAAGAAAAGTACGTTTGCCCCATTTACGCTGTATTTGGGAATCCATCTAAGAAAATGGAAAATCATAGGACATTTTTTTAAAAATGTCACTTTAAAATTAATTGTTTTTTAACAAGTTAGATTTTCTTTTGCATCAAAACCAGCTAAATCCACTTGTGCTTTCTTCGCAAAAACCTCTAAATCCACCTATTTGAGACAAGACATAGTAAATAGTTGAAAAATAACTAAAGATGCAACTAGAAACCCTGACAAATGCAAAGTGCATTAAGTATAAAAAGCTTATCAGAATTAAGTAGTTTCGCTCCCTCCAGTAACACACGAACAAGAGACCTTAAATTTCACTGTCCGATGGCTAAGCATTTTCCACGTCAAATGACAGTTTTAATAAATATGAGCGTTGGCGTGGATTTAAGCAAACGCACACTCTAAGTAAGATCAAACCTGTGCATATGCACGCTTTATAAATGAGGCCCCAGGAGCATTCCAACTGCCATTATAAATATAAATATTTTTTTGGACTCCTGCTTGCATGTTTTGTTGAACCCAGATTATTTTTGTCAAAATGTTGCTGCATACCCATTAATTATGTAAATACTATAGCTCTAGTGTTCATCTATGGTGTCGTATGTGCTAATAGATTGTGCTGACATCTTTAAACATGTCCTGCTGTGGTTTGACATCTGTGGCATTTTCAGAGAGTTCTGTGAATATGACTGTATTGCACAAAAACAGTATATAATTGTATGCATGTTTTTCTTAGTGATATTAGATGTTATAAAACTATACTTATCTGTTGAAATGTGTCATTTCAAAGCATAAAGTGAATCAGTAGATACTCGCCATTTTGGAGAGCTGCATCACAGAACAGCATACACTGTTTACGTTCAGTGGATGCTCTCCAAAATGGCGCCTGATGTCCCAAGGACATTGGTAAAATAGTCCATGCTACGTTTCTGGACCTGGGAACATTGCACTTGTGTTGCTGTCTATGGAGGGTCTGAGAGCTCTCGGATTTAATCAAAAATATCTTAACGAAGATCTTATGGGTTTGGAAAGACCTGAAGGTGAGTAATTAATGACAGAATTTTGGGGTGAAGTAAATCTTTAAAATTATTTTGGGTTAACATTGTAAAATGTAATGAAGTTTTTATTAAGTATAAAAAAGCTAACAATTCTGCTGTTTCTGTCCTTTTCTAAACAAATCACATGCATAATGCAAAGCAATGTAACACTTCAACTTTGAAACAAACTCAAATGCATGTAATAGTTTTGTAGACAATTTATCTCACAATTAAATTATCTTATTATCTTTTAGTAATGTTCACATTTTGATCACTATATTATTAAGTACAATCGATGATTACAGTGTCTTAATATTTGCTTGGTGAATTTGTGAAAATATGTCATACTTTGCATTTTATTCTCCCTTTACACAAATACTAACGTTTTACAGTAAACTCTGTAAAGTACCAAAGTAGTAAAATACTGTTAATAAAATCTAACTAAATAGGTTAGACAGTTAGCAAACATAATAAAATTAGTAACATCTCCCACAGTCAGTATCTATATCAGTTTAGTGCAGTGGTGTAGTCTAGTTTTTTGTAGTGAGTATACTGTGATTTTTTTCCTTCAGCCTCATACTCACCCGTACTAGAGCAGCCTCTCATAAGCACCACCACACTCACTAAACAGGGCTCTATGCTTACTTTTATTTTTCGGAGCACGTATGCTGCTAATAAAATAAATAATAATTAGGGGCACTGTAAAAAAATCAGGAGCACCTTCTCAATAACAAAAAATTGCCTTCCCATTATGAAGTAATATTGGACTCCTTAAAGTGATTTACAGGGGCATTTTTTTTATTTGTTTATAACTTTATTTGAATTGATACCTTTCATGTCAAATTCAAAAGTGTATTTTTATAAGCTTTTTTTCAAAATTTCGAATTAAAACAATACAATAAGAAGAATAGGTTACCGATAAAATAAAATCATTATTAACTAAATTAATTTGCACTACAGAAGTGGCACAGAAGAACACAAAAGTGGCTTGTAGGTATTTACAGAGATTTAATGAGGCCCAGAGGTGGCATGAGTGCAATTAACTTCATAAATTCAGGTTGAGATTAATGTTTTAAATATAACATTTTGAATATAGAAATATTCGATGATTTAAATAACTTAAATTATACTTTAAAAATTAAACTAAGGCAAGTTACTGGTTTTATCACTGAATCATTCATTCAATCGACTCGTTCGAACGGCTGATTCATTCGGGAACAACGCAAGTCCCTGCATCCCAATGTGCATACTATCCACCCTATCTGTTCCAAATAGTATTGAAAATTACTAATATTACATTTAGGATGGATTGTATGAACATTGGAACTCAAGCAGTGACTGTATTTATTAACGAGTAATTTAATTGACTCACTATATTCATTTAAGCACAGATTCATTCATAAACGAAACAACGCTGTGTTTGAATGGAGATATGCAGTGTTTCAGTTGTGAGTTTATTTGAAACTTTTAGTTTTTTTTAGTTGATGAAATGCAATACTTTTATATTCAGACAATGTAAATCACTAAATATTATCTTTTTGTTTATTGAAATCACTCATTGTTCTTATATGCCAACTATCCCCTGCTGTTACATTTATGCTAATGATAAAGTATACTCTACCCCGTAACCGGTAACGTTACGATAGCATCAGCCTCGTTTTCTGTACCGCGTAGGATAGTATCAGCCTTCTGGCTCATTTTCTGTCATTTAATGTTAACGTCCCTGTTTGCAGTGTGTCACCCGAAGCAGCAGCAGCTTCAGGGGCAGGCTTACGAAAACACTGAAAGGGTGTAGTTCATTTCATATCTCCTTTATTAGTTCATAAATATTTCCTACATTTCACTACTGATTATACCCTGTATGATTGTGTATGTGACAAATAATAAAGAACCTTGATTTCAAGCTTAGCAATAGTCGTCAACAGAAATTCGTGATTATCAGAAAGAGGGTGCTTTGCAACACAGACTGGGTGAATTTATGAATGAACTTGTGAAAGGTCTGTCACAAAACAATGTTGTTACGTATCCGCATGCTTTTTTAAGTGGGTATGCAAATACTTGACCTTCCCTAGTGGGTATACGGCGTATACCTGCGTATCACGTAGACTACACCACTGGTTTACAAAAAAAAATAAAACTAAATATTGTTTGTCTTTTCTTTGATGAATAACATTCAGCTTTTATTTTCTAACTCCTTGACCTTTCCACATGTATTTCAAATATGCTTACATTTGGTACATTTGGCTTACATATTTTGGTGTTTTTTCACTGAAGAATTGCTAAATGCTTCATTACGTCAAGCACACTGAGCCATGAATGTGTATTAACTAAAATCATGCACATACATCTGATAATTAGCAGCTGTAAATGCAAACTATTCACAAATAGTGATACGGTATATTCAGTTACTTTTTACTTTAAACACTTAAATAATACAGACAGATAGGAAAAGAGTCCATTCAAAATACTGGATAAGGCCTCTTCTGGCATATACTGAGAAAAGCAAGACCACACACTTCTAGTAGCATAATGAAAACAGGTGCCTCTTTTAAGATTTTTTGCGGATGTTTGACTTGGCCTCATCAGTCCAGCTGCTGACGGTCTGCTGGATGTGCTGGGTCTGTTTTCCGATGGAAGCCCTGTTCCGTCCTCTGGAAATGTTGCTCTTGGTGGAGTTAAAGCCCATGTTTATGACCGCTTTGTAGTACTCCAAGGCCGGACCCTGCAGTCACATCACCATCAATGGTTATTTATAAAGTAAAGTACAATATGAAGGTGTGTTTGTATAACCTATTCCCCATTCAATTGTAAGTGTACTCTAGCTATTTGGTGCCTAATTAGAAACTATAAACAAACAAATGCTTATAAAAATATTAAAATAAGTTAATTTGTGTATTTTACACATTCACATAACCAAAAATAAAGATGGCAAATTAAACAATTCCTTGTCTTTATGCCAATAGCTTTTAAAAAGGATAGTTCACCCAAAATACTCGCATGAATAGTGGAAGATGGTGACGCGGGGAAGAATTGTTGAATAAAGTCATTATTTTGTTTTCTTTTTGCACAAAAATAATACTCGTTGCGTTGTAAAATTAAGGTTAAACCACTGAGGTCACATGGACTATTTTAACGATGCCCTTGCTATCTTTCTGGGCCTGGGAACATTTAAGTTACATAGCTATCTACGGAGGGTCAGAAAGCTCTCAGATTTCATAAAAAATATCTTAATTTGTGTTCCGAAGATGAACAAATGTCTTTCTGGTTTGGAATGACATGGTGAGTAATTAATGCAAGAATTTTCATTTTTGTGTGAACTATCCTTTTAAATCCAAAGTCATCATGCGAATACAGAGATATTTTTTAGAAAGTTAGAAATTAGAACGTTTTATCTTCACTGTAAAAAAATATAGTAAACGTAAAAAAAATGTAGTAAGACTTTTGAGTTCTCTCAACAATAGTATTTGAGTTCTTCTCAGTAAAAATACTTTGTTTAGCCAATGTAAATTTGTTTGTTCATGCAATGTTGATTGTCTTATTTTGCTAAAAGAAAATTGTCACAGCAACTGAAACAACAATTAATGTCATTGAAGTTCATTCATTTTTTTTTGTTTCCTGAAAGAAAAACAAGAACGTTTAAAAAATCCCCACATTATTGATTTTATATTTATTAATGATAACTTCTATGTAGACAACATTGTCTTTGCTTGTAAAACAACTTACAAGACTAAGATATCCAAGAAACGAGTATAAATAGCTGAACATTCTCTAGGCCTCAAAACTAGACACACTAACCTCAAGAACAGTGACTAGGGATGGGTATCGTTAAGGTTTTAACGGTATTACTACTCTTACCGATACTGCTTATCGGTTCGGTACTTTAACGGTATTCTTATCGGTACTTTTTGTTTTATGTATATATATATGACAAATTAAGAGCTGAATTAACATTCAACATTTACAAATTGATGCTTTATATTCATTTCATTAAATATTTATTTTACATTTCAGAATGTAAAATAAATATTTAATGAAATGAATATAAAGCATCAATTTGTAAATGCACATGTGTGCAGGCATTTTTAGTGTTTTATGCATATTATAAGATACAGAAAGAACATGAACAAAGAAAAAATAAAACAAACTGAAAAATTCAATAAAACTAATATACAACTGAAAAGAAATAAACAGTGCTTTTTCATGAAGGTCCACTAACATTAATGTTCTGGAAAGTAATAGCTACAAAATAAATCTAAAAGTATTAAAATGTAAATGAACACTGCATAGTTTTCATTGTATGTATTGATAGATTGATGCTTATTAAAGCTATAACGTTATACAGATTAAGAGCTGTGAGTGATTTTCTCTTTCATTTTGTTCTTTGATTAACATTGAAGAAGCGCCAGTTTGTCACTTTAAGACAATATATTGACACACATCAGATGTTCTCCTAACTGTTCTCATCCACTTAAGACATAAACTGTGTTTAAGTGAATATTCTCCAAGCCGGCCATTTTGACATATTTGTGTGCATCTTATCGACTATGGATGCGCCCGAAGCTCAAAGTGTTTTGGTGCGCTCCACACGCACACACACACACTTCAGCCTGGGGAACAGCGTCTCTCGTGCGGATTGTGCTTTCAACGTCTCTTTATCAAACATGTCCCGCAATTTAGCAACAGTAAAGACGGCATTTTACAACAATCACCGATTGAGCTGATTCTGACGTTAAGTTTGGGTTTTAGGGAGGAACGAATGTGTGAAGGGAAGAAGAAACGCGGCTATAATGCTTAGAAGCCAAAATCGAAATAAAAAAATACAATTAGCAGCCGCAGCCACAGGCCTAAAGCGTAAGCAGATGTTTGAATGTTTAGTTCTCTCTTCTATCATAATTAAACCGCTTTCATGTTGTGCGCGCTGAAGCTCCTCCGCATGAGCGCGATCTCGCTTCTGAATTGCGAATAGCAAAAATGCATCATAGACAAATGTTTTAATATGAATCTATATAAAAACAGCAGGCGACTCTGGTGAGATAGAATTTGCAAGATAATGTGTATATATAGCAATAATAAATGTATGTGTGTTTTCTTAATTTCTCCAGTACCGATAGCACAACCGTTAACGTCAGAGCTTATCGATACTCCGGTCTTTCATAATTTAGCCCCGAGACCGATTAAATACCAGGTTTCGGTACCCATCCCTAACAGTGACAACCAACAAATGTAAACAATATGAGCTATTTACATCATACTACAACAAATAACTAAACTTTGTTGTGTTTTTGTCATTATTGGTAAAATTAAGTCAGCAAACAACAAAACAATAATCATATAACAGTAGCTGCATAATCTATTCATGCTGCAATGCATGCTGGGAACTCACAAAGCCTTAACATTTCGACAACATTAAATTCATTGTTCAGACAACTGTTTTTGACTAGTTGGGGTTATTCTGTTGGTCTGACAAGGGGTTTTCATGTAGTTTCAAGTAAATAGCATTTTTTTTGTATTTGAGACTCAAAAGCTTTCGTAAACTGGAAAATGTGCAGTTACATTTTTACAGTGTATGTTTTATGCCTGCTCTATTTCTCTCCGGACATGTTGACAGATAAAATGTCTCTGTACTCTATACTGGAATTGCATGTATGTAATCTCCTCACACAAGCACTTGTCAACATTGCATCCCATTGTAATCTTCAGTAGTTTGTTGTTAGTCTCATTCTGTCCCCTCCATTTCTTTTCCCGACTGTGGCCGTGTGCTAACCCTGTTCCAAATGGAACCCTAAGCCCTGGCAGTCTTCCTCGGAGTCCACATTTTCATGACATAATGCCACTTTGACAGCCCGGTTCAAGTCTGATGCAAAGCTTGCCTCATTATGGACTTGCCAGAAGTGTGCATCGTGGGTTGATAGCAGCCACAAAGAGTATACTCGCAAACCCTTAGATTCAAGATTTTTATGTCACATACACAGTTATAGCACAGTGGCCGAGAGAGCTCAACACGCTGCAACTTCAGAAAACACATGCAAATAGAAAAAGCACCAGCAAATTAAGAAAACATCATCATCAGTTTGACTGCACATATGCATATAACAAATCTATTAATTAATTTTAATAATAAAACTATAGGCTATGATTATTTTTTGTAACGAAAGCTGTAAAATAAGTTAGCCAGCTTGCACAACCTTTCAGTATTTTTTCAGCTTATTTAGGCTAATAATATCCACACAAAAAAGCTAAGGAATCACATGATCAGGATGTGATATAAACATTAATACATTTGTACCAGCCATGTTTGTCACTTTTTGGTTTCTTAAACATTTCCGAGGTAGTTTGCACCGTGATTCTGTTTTGCAACACACATTTATTTGTGTTGAGCATTTGCAGCGTGTGTGATGTCAAACTGATGAATGTTTTCTTAATTTGCAGGTTTTTTTTCATTTGCAGCTTGTTGAGCTCTCTCGGCCACCATGATATAGAGAATATATAACCAGCAGTGAAATGTAAATCAGGTCCGCTCCATGGTCTGTGTAGTTATTTAAAAGGTATTACAAAAAATAAATGGAAAGAAGCCTGAAAGTACTGGACAGTATTAACAGATTTAAACACAATAAATATTCAGATGAACAGGTATGTACAAGAAGAATTTGCAAAGGTAAGTACTGGATGTTTGCAGAAGTGCTGTGTGCAGTGACCATGTAAAGGATAGTTCAGCCAAAAAAGAAAATTCTATCATAATTTGGGCCCAATCCAATTCTATTGAAACAGTGTCAATGGGTAGGGGTAAAAATATCCCCCTAAGAAATGGGACACCACTACTATATCGTTACACTGTTCTATATTAACAGAGCCTTATTCTATATTAATGTGCTGATTACTGACACACACACATGTGATCGTGCAGCTCACATATCCAGGAGCAAAGAAACTTGCTCGGGCAGCCATGTTGCCGCTGTAGCCGATTTATGCAGAGATAATTCTCATGCCCCTTCGTTTGAAGTTTGGTCCTGAAAAATCTTTGAAGGGCTATCTGGTCTTTACCCATAGCCCTACCCCTCAAACCAAAAAAGAATGGAGACACCCCTACACCTTTACGTGAACGCGCAAAACAGAGGGGTAGGAATAAGTGTAGGGGTAAGGGGTAGAAATGGGATTGGCCCTTACTCACCATCAAGTTGTTCCAAACCCGTATGAGTTTCTTTCTTCTGTTGAGCACAACAGAAGATATATAAACTATTTTGATAACGAGTAGTTGTCGGAAGCCATTGACTTCAATAGTGTGAAAAAAAAATATATATATATATTATAAAAATCCATGGCTACTGTCAACTGTTTGGTTACCAACATTATAAATGATGACAGAATTAGCATTTTTGGGTAAAATATCCTTTTATAGACAAAAAAACAACAATTGGGACTCTCTACAGTCTTATGGACTTAACGGACATGCATACGTGGCTGCCATTATAAGACTGCAAGACCACAAGTGCACATGAGTGAGCATTTGGGACAGGGCCTGTGAAACGACCTGGGTCAGTGTTCCCACCTTGTGGACAAACTAATTAGTGCAAAACAATTTCAAAGTTTCCTGTGTACTGTGCTGATTATGCAATTTGTGTCATGCACACTGTATGCATACCCTAGCTTCTGCATAAGAAGGTATGCTAAGAAGTATATATATTCCAATTAGGCTCATCAACCATAACTGCTTCAAAAACAGCCAGAAACCTTGGAGTTGTGATTGATGATAAGCTGAATTTCACAGACCACATTACTAAAACTGCCCGGTCCTGTAGATTTGCATTATATAATATTAAGAAGATCAGGCCCTTTCTCTCGGAACATGCAACACAACTCCTTGTTCAGGCTCGTGTTCTGTCTAGACTTGACTATGGCAATGCTCTCTTGGCAGGTCTTCCCGCCAGTTCCATCAAACCTCTACAATTAATCCAAAATGCTGCTGCAAGGTTAATCTTTCATGAGCCGAAAAGAATGCATGTCGCACCTCTGTTCATCAATTTGCACTGGCTACCAATAGCTGCTCGCATTAAATTCAAGGCATTAATGTTTGCTTACAGAACCACCTCTGGCTCTGCACCCCTTTACCTAAATGCATTACTTCAGACTTATATGCCCTCTAGAAGCTTGCAATCTGCAAGTGAACGACGCATTGCTGTACAATCCCAAAGAGGCACAAAATCACTGTTCCCATCTGGTGGAATGACTTGCCTAACTCAATCCGAGCAGCTGAATCCTTACCCATATTCAAGAAACGGCTATAAAAAAACAAAAGTTGTGTTTTTTTATTTAAAAAAAACACACAAGCATTTGACCCTCTATCAAATGCATATTTATTCTCTAACTGCTAGCTTTTCTTGTAAAACTAACTCTAAGGTTCTGTTTTTCTTTATTTTATATACTCGTTTTCTAAAAAAAAAAAAAAAAACACCTTCCTACGTGTACTGCGTTAGGCTAACCAGGGCTTGTAATAGCACTTGCATGTTGTTGCTCTTTTATTGTTTAATTTATTGCTTCTATAATGTCCTCATTTGTAAGTCGCTTTGGATAAAAGCGTCTGCTAAATGACTAAATAAATAAAGTATGCTTTGAGCTTAAAAAAAATAAAGTAGTTTTGTGTAATTTTGCAACTTTGGAGCACACTATTGCGAGTGCAATTTACTCTCAAAACATATCACTGTTGTAATTACAGTGGATAACTGTACATGTTCATTTATTTATTTCATACCCGCTTATCAAACTCACATACTATTTCCTTTGGATTTAATAAAGTATCAATCAAATTTGACATCACATATACTATACGCAAAATGACTAAATGTAATACGCATACAGTATACCCTAGCATTCGTGTAAAAATCAAAATATATTTTGGGCCTTGGCCTACAAGCTTACTGCTAACTGGCTACAAAAAGCTTTTTTTTCTGATTAGATAGGACAAAATATCATGATAACTTTCTGATCGGACATGGAGGAAGGGAAATAGGGTATTATACGACACCATGACTAAAGAAAAAGAAAAAAAAAACCTTATGAACAGTTCTTTACATAAGCGCAAGACAGGTCAGACTTAGTGGTTTATATAACAAGCAAAATTGCTGTGATCAGCATACATTTTATCATTATATGGAAAAGAGCAGCTTCGACATTTGAACAATAATACTTTTTGTGTTGAACAGGAAAAACCGAACCACAATATAGAAGTAAAATAATTGTAAAAGAAAAAGGGAGAAAATAGTCAACCAAGCAGCAGCTATTGTAAATTGAGTTCTTGATATTAGAAAGTAAAGCTCCTTAAGTATTTGGTGTAGGTTAATAACTAAAACATGCAATACAAATAAGCTTTAGTGTGGCACTGACTGCATCCAGTGAGCTACAGTAAATTTACTAGCTTGGACAAACAGTCACAAAATGGAATAAATATTGCATTTTGCACATAAATTCAAGAAAACACTTCAGAAAGATACTTAAAAACATTTACCTTGGCTTTACTCGATTAGACACTCCCTGAATCTGTCGTTTGCAGAATAGAAGAAAAAATATTAATTGACTTCATTCAGAAAGATGTCAAGTCGATATGCCTAAAATGTTATATTTCTATTATTTTTTTTTATTGTAGTTGCTGTGGATTTCAATACAATGGATTTCAATCAGCCATAAAATCCTCGTGTCCCATTTAGCTGGATTTATTAAGAGTGGCTTCCCACCAAGGAATGAGAGTTTTGATCCATTTGAAAATCTTGGCGGGAGGAAAGTTATGTGTGGAATTCAAAAGGGGGGTGGGAATGGGGTCCCTCAGATGAGCAGGAAAGGCTAGAAGATATTAACAGTAACGTAGCATAATAAAACCATCTTATCTTAAGAGAACAGAACGGCTTCAAAACCACAGTGTCTTAAAGACAGAATCCTTAGAATTAAACAATTAAATCACATTGCTGCCCTATCGAGACCAGTTGGGTGGTGATCAGTTCTTCCAGTATTTTCATTTATACAACAATTCCCAAAAGCAAACTCCTTTAACTGCAGTAAAGGACATCTTATTCAATTTTAAGAAGTGCAACATGAAGGCTTTTTTTTAAGGAGGGTTCAGTACAGAGCAGCTGCTGTATAGTCATCCGTTGGCAGGGAGAAACATTTTTATAAAATAAAAATAAAAAAGAGGCCCACGCTCCCAAACAGGAAATGGCCAAATGTCATGAGCAGGAACTAAAGCCATATTATGTCTGAGTGAGCACAACATTTCAATCCCATCTCACGAAATTACAGTAATAAAGCTAATACAATGTAAAGATTAAAACAAACAGTGGGGTAATTATTTTCTTTCTTTATAGAATGAAAATTGAATTGGGCTTCTATTGTACTCACCGATCATCTTTTTCAATCACATCATCAAAGGCTTGAGAGAGACGCTTCAGCCTCCGGAGGCCTTTGGATGCACAATTCAGATCCTCATCAAACTGCCTGTCACAGGATAGAGAGGACCATTATTTGATACCATATGTTATGTTCATATCTGCAGCACTTCTCATCCCAAATGTTTTGTGGTGTTAAGGTGATCTATATTAGGGATGGGCATTTTAAGCAAATGTAATATTCGATAATCGCTGGGTATTATTCGATTACTATTCGAAAATCGCACCCCTCCCGCGCATGTACCCGCCCACCCACGCGCGCGCACACACACACACACAGAGAGAGAGGGGGAGAGAGACCATCCAGGCTTTCAATCTGTATGATAACAAACTGTTTAGTTAATTAGAGAATAGTCTATCTTAACCCAAGAAAATTAATGGTTGTAAAGTATGATTGCTGAAACAGATTAATATAACATAACCGAATGACGGCATTTATTAACAGAACATTCCGTCGATTATCAACTGCTCATAAGGCTAGGACATTTCTATTTTAAAAATGAACATGAACATTCATATTATTAAAAAGAAAATCTTAAATCTGATTAATGCATCAATGAATATTAGGCGTAAAACATATTGCGCGCTAAACAGAATATCATTCTTAAAACATATTACGCGCTAAAACATATTGTGAACCGCCTGAATGACGGCACTTATTATGTGAACATTAATTTTAACGTCTGTCTTCATAACAATAACCTATTTCATAGATACAAATATATTAAATGAACATGTTCACATGCTCGGGACGACAGGAGTGTTGTTCACAATTAGTTCGGTGAACTTTGAATTGAAACAAGGGAAGGAATATAGAGCAGAATATATTCTCAGAATTCCCCGCCTGAGTCTGAGCCCGTGTCTCTCTCTCTCTCTCTCTCTCTCTCTCTCTCTCTCTCTCTCTCTCTCTCTCTCTCTCTCTCTCTCTCTCTCGCTGAGCCATTTAAATAGTTCAGTTTTGGTTTTTAATAGCAAATTGGTCATTATTTTGTTTCCTTTCTTTATTAATTTAATTTAGAAATATGATTGGAACATCCTTTGTTAAATTCAAGTTTGATTTTTTTTTAAATACCAAGCGGCCAGCGCACGTTTGATCAGTTTATCTTTCTCAAATAAATAACTAAATAATTAACGTCATAATATTTTAAGAATAAAGTCAAAATTACGATCATAAAATCATGTTACATTGCCTGAAGTTAAAGTTAAAATTACACCTGTATACTCTGCCAAAAAAAAATTAATAATAATAAGTGTGGCATCCAACCTGTAATTCTTCACATTTAACACGAAAAACAACACAAATATTTTGCATATAAATATAATATATCAACCAGTGGAATATTATTATTTCAGCAAAAAACGAATAATTTGAATGCAGGGAGCTCGTCACGGCTTCATTAATGGGAAACAGGACGTGAAGGCGACGGAGAAGTGCTCTCGTGCATCGTTTTGTTAACTTTGGTTTATTATTTTGAGTTGTTTGGGACGCTGTAGCAAACGGCCCTCTCACAATATATTGTTTAACAGGTCTATTGTTCACGCAATCAGGCTGAACGTATCGGAAGTTCTGTTCTCCGGCGTGGTTAGCGCTCACACATAGTGTGTGTGTGTGTGTGTGTGTGTATGTGTGCCGCGCCCGAGTGCCGACAGTGCAGTTCGCGCAGGTACTGAAAGAAGTTGTCTTTCGCGCCCAAATGCTTTTTAATCGCTTACATTTTTAAACAAACAAGGCTTAAAAACGCATGCAAATGATACAATTTAGTGACCACCTGCAGTGGCCCGATCTGGTAAGTGAAAAATCCGAGCGTCCTTCACGCCATCGGACAGTCTTTATTGTCAAGCCCTGGTACACCTTTAGAAAATAATCGCACAACCTAATCGATATTCTATAATTAAATAGAATATTCGAATATTCGATAATCGTGACCCATCCCTAATCTATATATGCTAAGGTACTTCAAAGACGGATAATTAAAAATCTACAGTCATGAGATATGTTTGGAATGAAATACAAGCATACTACTTATACTGAATACGACACAGTATAGGGAAGGATAGGCAGTAATATTAAAATTCTGTAAATCAAATATTTATTCGTTAAGTGAGTGTTTGATAATACCCAGCTTGGAGTTATTATAGTTACCCAAAATAAAAACTTAAACCATAAAAACATTTTCATTACTTAAAATAAATGTTAACTGAAATAAAATATGTAAAATGTTTTTATTTCAATTAGTTAAGTTAATGTGTGAAAATAACTAAAACTAAAAAAAAATATATATAGAAACTATTGACATAAAAAAATGGAAAAAACTACCAATTTTAAAATAAAATTGCAAATATAAAAATAAAAACTAATTCAAAATATTAATAAAAACTATGATAGTATCTCAATGATACTAACATAACACTGAGTATTTCATAAAAACCTTAATTTGTGTTCTATCTGGTGTAAATGTCTAAACATTTGGCTGTCTAATACAATCATAATCATAATTTGTTTTATTATTAATATTGTTTTTACAGAATTGTGGGTTGTGTGTTGTCGTTATCATATTTTGGCAAATACAGTCAATCATCTGGGTATTTCATGCATGCAGACATTTGAATATGTGCACAGTACACATACAATATTGCAGTAACAGTTTAAGTAATATGGTATGTGTCTTTCTGAACATAATCTGCACTACAGTTTCACCCAATCAAATGTTCTCTAGAATGTGAAAGGCCTTTCCCCTAATATACTGCCGGCAAGTAGCAAATCACAAGTGAAAAAAAAGGTTGATCCCTTCTACATGTCCCAACGAAACTTCCTGTCACAAAGAAATATGTCACTACTAAGAACAAAAATGTTGTCATCAAATGATGTCATGGGGAAATAAAAAAATAAATAAAAAAACAGTTTAACAAGCAACAATATGATGACTATGTGCTGCTGAGCAGTCTCACCTCCTGCTGTTAGGTGATGCAAAAGGGCTTCTAAGTGCAGCCATTCGCACCAGCTGCCTCCTGGTGCCCGTGTTCTTCACAGACCTAATGGCACTGGCTTCTGGGGTAGAGGCCCCTCGAGGAGTCCGCTTGCTGGTTGAGCTTGGAGTTCGCCTGGGGGTGATGGTAGTACGAACAGCATATCGTTTTGGGGTTTGTGATGTCCCAATGCAATCACATTCCTCACCATCTGACGTTCTACCAGGAGTCATGACTAGACACTCCTGACGTGACTGTCTGCTCCTTTGAAACCTCTGATTAGAAGATAAAAAAATATTTTTTTAAACACCTGTCTTACATGAATAACTACAACACATGATTGAATGAATCTGCATTCATAGATTCAAAGAAAACGAAGCACACCTGATAGATGCTTCCAAATGAGTTTTTGGCACTGCGGGTCATTTTGTGGAGAGCACTAGTCTTTTGGTTAATCTGTAGTGACTCCCATGTGGGGGTCTCAGAGATGTCCACGTTGGATTGCACTGGTTTCAAAGGCAGCCGCTTGCGCAGAGACATTCTCAGTGAGTTCATCGAGCTGGAGGAGTGCATCTTCTTAAACTGCTGTGCCGCTTCGGGCGAGCTGTCAGGTTCTGACTCATCGAGGACTGCATGTGACCTCCAGACCCCGCTCACAATCGTGGACGTCATAATGAGATCTTAGAGAGATGAAAATGGCCTGATTGCAAAAAAAAACTGACCTGTAAAAAGTACATGTCTTTAGTTTGTATTTATACCAGCTCATTTTCGCAGGATATACAGTAACGTTGCATGTAATTTTCTGTTAAATCGAACATAATTTTTCACTAGATACAAGTTTTTACTGTAAACATTTACTCGAATAACGTTATACATATTTGTTTTGTGCTGAGCAGAGTTTAGAGCACAGTACAAGTATCATCTGAAAGTTACGTTAACTAACGCAAAACTGTGCAATAAAGAATCCACAAAAAGATCTATAACGTGAAATTACATTTACTATGACATTTCATCGACTTGGAAAAGTCGATAAAATGGAAACTTACCGTTGTTTTCCCACACCGCAGAGTCTGATGAAATCGGACTATCCTTTGCTTTGTTTCTTGTGGCTGTTTGAATTTGGTGGACCGCTCCCTGTGGAAGAGAGACTCGCCCACTGTATCCCGTTTCCCCACACTGATTGGCCGAACAGTCCAATGCGTCGCATTCGAACTGTGACGTAACGAGTGGTTCTTTGTTTTGGAACGCTTCGCTTGCATTGTTCTGAAAAACTATTTTCATAGAGCCCAATTTTAACTGTTAAATACAGAAACATCAAAGCGTATTATTAATACACTAACTCTTAGTGTATTAATTTAGAGAGTCCTCTAAATTTTTTTATTTGCCCAAAACTGCTGTAATTGATTTATCTTTGACGTTCTAAATCAGGGAAAATCTTACCCCTGATGGCAATGCGCTGCAGAGTTTAGCTCCAAGCCTAAACAAACTCACCTACCTGGGATTTTCTAATGATCCTGAAGACATTGATTAGCATGCTCAGTGGGGTTGCCACCTTCAGCTAGGCAAAATAAGGGACACCCATTCACGACCTCCCCCCCCCCCCCAAAGAAAGAACAAATATATATATATAAACAAGCTCAAGTATGTAAACTTCCAACAGAACATATTAATATTGTTATGTTAAATGTGATTATTTATAACTATTAATTATTATTAGTCTTTTTTTGACAATTCTGAAGCTGTTACATGGATGGGATGATTTTTTATTAATTTAATTATTTATATTAATTTGCTCAAATTAGGGCAAATTTTTGTCCCATTTTCATCTAAATAATTTAGCATTAAAAAATGTAATGTTAAAATTTTAAATTGTATTATGTATATATTTATGATAAATATAAATTATGAATTAATAAATAGAGTCTATCTTTAATTATAATCTATTAATTCATCTGTCTAATAACGTCTAAAAATATAATAACTATGTCTACCAACCTCTGATAATGTATGGACTATTATATTAACAGACTATCCAAATTTTAATAAAACAATAGCCCTATACCTTGAAGCACAGATGTTGTATGTCACTTTATGGTTCACCCCCCCCCCCCCCCCCCCCCAAAAAAAAAACTATATCATAATTTACCCAGGTTGTTCTAAACAGGTTGCATACAGTTCTTTCTTCTGTTGAACACAAAAGATGGTACTTTGAATAACTCCGTCGCTATGAAAACAAATACGCCAAAATGCCAGTGGTAGTGGTCAGTAACGAAGTAGCTTTACTTGAGTAACTTTTACTTTTACTTCACTACATTCCAAAGCATAAGATCGTACTTTTTACTTCACTACATTTCATAAAATATTTCTTTACTCCTTATAATAAATACATCACGTGTTCAGAGAAGCAGTAGTGGTGTATGATTCATGAACAAACTGATTATTTTCAATGAAGCTGTTAAATCGTTTCGCAAATTGCAACAAATGATTCATTCACAAATGGGAATGATCCGATTGCAATCAGAGCATGTGAGCGGAGTGGGAGCGTAGCGGTCATATATTTCCTTCAGAGTGGAGAGCGCCTTTCTGAAGATTCCGCTCCGCTCACTCAACCCAAAATGCCCTTTGGTAATTTGCTAGTTCCATAATCTGTGGAATAGGCTAATCAATAGTTTGTCTAAGCTAATGTTTCTAAAATCAAATTCTAAAATCCTGTGAAGATTGACAGACGTCTTAATAGACCGCATTTCCCCTTAGTTTTGGTCTATTTTAATTTTAGAACGTGTGTTTATTTATTTACACCAGGAAATAATTATTTGTTAAGTGCATTTCATCTTGTGTGTGCTTTCATGGGCCTGATAAGCAAGGTATATTTTGTGAAATTCTATATGTGCATTTCATCTTGAGTGCGTGTTTTGAATGTTCTGTTGCACAATAACTGAAGTTGTGTGTTTTCATGGAAAAGTATAGGCTATTTTTTCAGTTATTTAATTTTTTACAAAGGTTTGCCAAGTGGCTTCAAAAACAAGACACGTTTTTAAATTAATAATTTTAATTTAATACATTTAAATTAATACAATTCTACAAGCTGAACCTCACCCTGAAACATAACCGGTACTTATCGGACTACTGCTTTAATTGATACATTTATTCAATAATTTCATTATAAACAGGAAAAAAGAAATAATGTCAGAGTGTGATCTGAGCGGGATTTGGTTTTTGGAGCATGAGGGGAACATTAGCGGAGCGTTTGCTTTGGCCGAGAGCGACTGAGCGGAGCGCATGCCCACAAAGCAGAATATTAAGCTGAGCGCCACACCGCTCCAAGTATACCCATCTCGGCACACATCCGTTTGTCCTAGCTGTTGTGTTAACTTTCATTTTAGACACAACCAACTAAACCAACTAAATGTAAACCTTGTGTGTTTTGGCCGTATTAGCTTAAATGATAACTTAGTTCAGTAATCGGGCGCTCTTTGACAGGGTTTTAGTGTGTGCGCTTCTGGTGTATGCGCTCAGAAAAAGCGGACGTCAGACCAGCGCGCGAATGAAACGTATAACCGGCAAGGCTTGTACGCAAATAATGTACTTTTGCGATTGCGAATAAGTGCAGTGTCCTGTCAGAATAACTCTACCACTGTATGTCGTGTTGCACACTATATAGAGACGGAGGCGCCAGAACTGCAACTGAAAGAATGTGTGCTGTAGCACGATACTACGATATTTCTTCAAAAGCATATCATGGAGATATTTTTATCGTCCACGATCAAAAATCGTCATATCGCACACCCCTACCCCAGGTATTTATTCAATACAGTGGCAAAATTAACAAAAAATAAAACATCAACTGGTATTGACATTTCTCAACAGCACAGCAGTAATGACTTTCTTAACTATTTTACTTCCAAAATCAATACTATTAGAGATCAAACTGTAACCATGCAGCTACCAGCTGCAGTATCACATCAAATTGTGCACTAGATCCCCTGAGGAACAATTCCACTCATTCTCTACCATAGGAGAGGAAGAATTGTATAAACTTGTTAAATCAGCTAAACCAACAACATCTACAATATGTTAGACACTATTCCATATAAACTACTAAAAGAGGTGCTTCCAGAAGTCATAGATCCTCTTTTGGCTATCATTAATTCATCATTGTCATTAGGGTATATGTCCCCAAAACCTTTAAATTGGCTGTTATTAAGCCTCTCATTAAAAAAACACAACTTGACCCCAAAGATCTATTAATTACAGACCGATCTTGAATCTCCCTTTTCTGTCAAAGATACTAGAAAAGGTAGCATCCATCCTCACAATTATGTTCCTTCTTGGAGAAAAATGATATCTGTGAGGATTTCCAGTCAGGATTTAGACCATCTCATAGTACTGAGACTGCTCTCATTAGAGTGACCTGCTCTTATCATCAGGTTGTGGTTGTATCTCTCTATTAGTGCTCCTGGATCTTAACGCTGCGTTCGACACTCGATCACAACATTCTTTTGAATAGACTTGAAAACTCTGTTGGGATTAGTGGAAGTGCATTAGCATGGTTCAAATCGTTCTTATCTGACCGCCATCATTTCGTAGCAGTGAATGAAGAGGTATCATATTGATCACAAGTGCAGTATGGAGTACCTAAAAGGCTCAGTACTTGGGCCGTTACTTTTCACACTTTACATGTTACCATTGGGAAATATTATCAGAAAACATGGATTTAGCTTTCACTGTCATGCTGATGATACTCCGCTCTATATTACTTCACGGCCCGGTGAAACACACCAAATTGAGAAATGGATTGCATAGTCGATATAAAAAACTAGATGACGAATAATTTCTTACTACTAAATTCTGAAAAAACAGAGGTGTTAATTATCAGACCTCAAAACCACACAAGTAATAACCTAGACCACTGTCTAACACTTTGATGGCTGCTCTCTCGATTGTTCATCATCAGTCAGGAACCTAGGTGTGCTATTTGATAGCAATCTCTCATTTGACAGCCACGTTTCTATCATTTGTAAAACTGCATTTTTTTCATCTTAAAAATATAGCTAAACTGAGAATGTTACATTTTTTCTATATTTGACTAATTATGCGTTTTTTATGATTGGTCCATATATAATCCTACAAACACTTGTGTATTAATATATTTTATACAATGTAAAAACAGCCAGGTGTTAAAAGCCACTCTATTTGTTCTCACATGTGAAGTTTATTTTTCTTGGGTGTCATCCGGATTCTGCCCTGACAAACCTAGGCTGTCTGTTTCTTATTAATTTTTGACAACACATAAAAACGTAAAATTAGTGCAATAATGAAAGAGCACCCCTAAATTAAGATCGTTCCCATATCGGATCGTCAATGCATGCATACTTGATTGAAATACATTATGTAGAATTGGCTTAAACATGTCACAACGCTGTAAACGCTGTAAATTCTCAGTTCAACATTATCTTTATTCTTATTTTGAAGGGTTCTGATAACACGCATACGTGTTAAAATAAAATACGTTACAAAAGAGTTACAAAAAATACACTCAAAATAAGTGCACGTTTGTCCAGGCAGCTTTTTTTCTCCATATAATTAACATCAACATTTGCTAATTATTCAACAAGAGCAATAGGCAGAGTCACTCAACATTGTGCCACACTATTCGGATACCACATGCCAACTTACGCTGCTTGACTTTTTCGTAAAAAAGGAACGCTTTTTGCGGCTTTGAACTCATCGAGACCTCTATGGATGTTGAATACAGCGCGGGACCGCGGGTGCGAGCTAGGGCGTGTCGTGACGTGACAAACTGAGTGACTGATTGCCATGGAAACGTAAACGTCATGTATAGACTATATTGTTTTTTTAAATTGAAATAATTCTGTATGTATATGCATTGCTCCATTAAAACCTCAACATGTCGAGAACACAACTGTCCAGTGAAAAAGTGCGGGGGACGAATTTACTTTTTATAAAAAGTGAGGGCGTAATCTACGCCCCTGGCCCCAGTGACAGTGACAAGTACAGTTTTTCTGTCAGTTTGCTTTTATTTTTATTTTATTTTAAAACATTACTTTCAGTCATTACATCTCTGGTAATAAAATATATTATTATATCAAAAATGTTAAAATCCTTCTGATGCCAATGACCCTCATACATTTCACTGAAAAATCTAAAACCTCAGTATCTTGTCATATCTGTTTTGGACACCAAGACTATATTTCCTATTTCAAGGAGTGCTTTGGAAGTTGATCCAATCGAAAATCCAATATCTATATCTCCAAGAAGGAAGCAGTGAGAGATAAGGAGACAGTGTTTGGTAATTTCACCGCTAAATCATCATTTCTCCCTCAGACTGTTAATGTGACCACAACAGCCACAGGATGCAGTCTGGCCCTGGCATGTGACACACTCGTCTCTCAGATAGTCTTAACTGATGATGACTTAAACATGGTTAAAATAAGTATATATGTTGCCCTGCCAACAGACAAGCTCAGTATCCCATTGTTGTGTTTGTAAAATACCCTCAAAACACAGTTTTTAAGTGGTTGTATTTCTGTCATTGGCAGGTTTTGTAGTGAGAGATCAAACAAATAACTTATTTTTGTATTTGTTTATTTTTTGAGCATTTATTATCTCCCACTATTAAAATCTCAACCAACATGCAAAATATCTTAGCCAATATGTATCTTAAACTACTGTGGTACTGTGGAAGTACCATGGGTTTGTTATGGTATCTGATGTATCTGTTTACCAATTATCATGACCATATTTCCCATATACAGTACAATGGAGTACCACTGTATTAATAGTTTGCAACTTATATATATTGAATAGCAATATATTTCTTCCTGTAGACCATATTTTGAATATTAAATGTTTGGTATTAAAAATGTATAATATTAAAAAGAACAGTTTATCCAAATATGTAAATCTGCAAAAAATGTGCTCACCCTCAGGCGAGAAAAATGCACAGATCAAGATGTAAGTGAAAACAGCATAAAACAGTTCCAAACAAATTTGTGGATTTTGATGTAACAAAACAGCAGGGCTGGACTTTCTCACTGGGGGAAGCATTATTAATATTCATGTACACATATTTTGACCAGACGTGATAGTTTTAAGTTAAAATGCCTTAATGACTGGAATTGTAAATTCACAAGACGATCGTCTGGACTTGTGTTTTATCAATTGTTATTCTGACAGCACCCAATTAATGCAGATTTGTGAGTAAATTATGTAATGCTAAATTTCTTCAAATCTGTTTTGATGAAAAAACATACTCATCTACTTCTTGGATGATTTGAATAAAATTTTCAGCAAATTATCATTTTTGGATGAACCATTCAGTCGTTTTGGGTGAACCAACCATAATTTTGCACATCTACTGTTTTTTTGTATATTATTTTTTGACATAAAGTTAATATCTATATTATGAACTAATTATCTGTTGTTGATGTCCAGACATTTGGCAGTAAGAACCTTAAGCGTGTGTAGGAGATTCTCCAGAGAAGCATTCTCATACTCTTCCTGTATGTCATGAATCTGGTTGCCACTCACTACATCTCTTGCACCACACTACAGCTGTACATCACCTATGGACTGCATCTCCCATCATTCACTGCACTCACACATTCCCATCCACTATTACACCAATCACACAGCTGTCACCAATCACTCATTAACCCTGATTGTCTCACCCCACATGGAAAGAACTTATATGAGGATATATGCGCATATATGAAACCTATATGCAGGATATATGCGCATATATGAAACCTATATGCAGTATATATGCACATATATGATAATATATATATGCTGCATATATGCTTATATATGCCACATATAGGCAAAATTGAGGTGCATATATGTGCATATACAGGCCATATAGGTCTCCTGTATTGCTTCTTTATATCCACATATAAGCCCTATATGTACATACAAGATATGTCTCCTATATAGCTCATGGCAGGATCTGGTCATTTTGTAGCTCATATCTCACTTTGGCAACTGTCATACATGATGCCTAGCTCATATTTTCTATTATCAAGGCAATAACTAAGAACTAACTAAAAAAAAAAAAAATGCAAAAAACGTATGTATGTGCGAACACGTGAAATTGGTATCACATGTAATTGGCATGTTATGGAACTATAGCAAATAAGTGAGAGGAGATGGAAAGCTATGATTTCTACACGTTTTCCTGAAACATTTACAAGGTCAATTCTTTCTTGTATGAAGATAGTGGAAAAGAAGGAAATGTATAACAAAATGGTTTGTCGTTTTTTTATTTTGTCAATCAAGCCTTTTTCCAATTTCAAGTCACTTCCAGATTCACATTACAGCTCATACACATCCACACATTCACCGTTACATCCACCAAATGAAATGCAAAATGCAATGTTTTCTGTATTGCCTTAATGCAGTTTCTAGATGAATATGGCTGAAAGGTCATTACAGTCTAAACGTAGCAAAAAAAAAACTACAGCGTCGCGTAGTATGTGACGCCATCCGCAAGCGGCGTAGTTGATGACGTCATCCGCATGCGGCATTCGCGCCGAAAGATAGCGGCTGAGGACTTGGCCAAGATGGCTGTGTGAAATTACGCGTTTACCGAGCTCATTATCACAAAAGTTAAATAAGCTAGCCCACTTTGCTTAAAAACTCGCGATTCTTGACCTATCATCATCTTCTTTTATCTTTATATCACTTTGAAATGGCTGAAAGAAAACGAAATCGAAATTTGAATTCATCATTTAATAAGGATAACGTTATCTCTGCAGACAAAGTGCTACTTAGTAGCGATCACGATTACAATCAGTGTTGTACTGAAGGAGAAGATTTGGAAATGCTGATACTGGATGAGAAGGAATTCCCAACATTACCAGTGACCCCGAGTGATTCACCTGCGGCGAAAAAGAAAACAACTAACGTTAAATCCGTTAAATCTGATTCTGACATAATTGGCACGTTGTCTCGGCTCATCAACGAAAGATCTGATAGCATAGAAAAATTGGTGAGTGGCAACACGGAGATAATTGATGAGCTGAGCAAGAAGATTGACATTGCCTTTGCCGATATCAAAGAGATCGAAAACAAGATATGTAAAGTGGAGGGTCGTGTGTTAGAATTGGAAAAGCCAGTCAAAATGCTTGAACAGCGAATGGATGAGTCTGAATCCTATTCGAGACGAGTGAACTTGAGATTGTACGGAGTCCCGGAGAATAAGGATGAAAACGTGCGTCTGCAGACCGTGAAGATCTGTCAATCCGTCTTGCCTGAAGAATCTTCGCGGCTCTCGTCAGTAATTGATATCGCACATCGGCTGGGCCAGAAAAGCACAGCCGGTTCCGTCCACGACCCATTATCATCCAGTTCACTTCACGTATGATGAGAAATGAGGTATGGAAGCGGGCTAAGATCTCTACTTATCTCAAGGCCAACGGATTTCTCTTCAAGGAATACTTTTCTAAAGGTGATCGAGAGAGGCGCTCCAAGCTGTGGCCGTTGGTGAAGCAGGCGCGGGACGCGGGAAAAACAGCTTTCTTCGCGGGGGCTTGAGCGTTTATTCACGGAGAAGGTGAAATCAAGATATGAGTCTATCAAGATGTTGCCTATTTTTTGCCGATCAGGTGCTCGTTCTCAAGGTTTTTCTGTTCTGTATTTTAGCTCCCAGACTGTTACTATGATATTTTAAGCTGCTGCTGCAGTGTTTTGAGTTGACTCAAATATCGTATTTTGGGCTCAAACTTTTTATTGCTGTTAGAAGTGATGTAGCTCGGGCAAACTACGCACATTGTTCTCGTTCACACTTTGAACTCTAGTCTGTTCAATACTTGTTGTAATACTTTTGTTATATGTCTTTTTCTATAGTTTCACTTAATACTAGGGGGTTAAGAGATACCGTTAAAAGGAAAGCTTTATTTTTATTCGCAAAACAGCTTAAAACTGATTTTATTTTCTTTCAAGAAACACATTCTGTCGTTAATGATGTGAAGTTCTGGAGGTCGCAGTGGAATAACGACATATGGTTTGCTCATGGCTCTGAGAGGTCTGCAGGGGTCGCTACGTTAAAGAACAATTTTTCTGGAAATGTTTTGGAGGTGTTTTCAGACCCTTTTGGACACTTTCTCTGTTTACTTCTATGTTGGAATAATTTAGTATTTATTTTGGTTAACATTTATGGATACAACCTTAATACTGAAAATGATAAACTCTTTGAATCATTAGAGGAAAGGATTCTACTCTGGTTTCGTAAGCACCCACATGCATTTTTACTAATTGGAGGGGATTTTAATATAACCTTAAATGACTTTGTTGATAGATGGCCTCCAAAGCAGCCAGGTTCATCTAATACTATTTTAAAGACTTTTATGCAGAAATATAATCTGATTGATATATGGAGGGAAATTTATCCTAATCAGTGCTCTTATACATGGAGTAACAAAACTGGTACTAGGCAGTCCCGCATAGATTTCTTCTTGGTTTCTGGGAGCATTTTAAAAGAGAATATGTCCGTAAACATTCTAGTTACTCCCTTAACAGATCACAAGGCAATTTATATAAATATTAGATTTTCCTCTTTTGTAGCGTCATGTAAAGGTTCTTTTTGGAAAATGAATGTTTCTCATCTAAGACATGAAGCAGTCAAATTGGAACTTAAAAAATTAATATCCTTTTACTGGGATTTGGCACAAAAGGAAGGTACTTTTAGTAGGTATTGGGAACTTTTAAAATATGAAGTTGGCAAATATTTAAGGTATTATGGCAGTTCTCTTTCTAAACTTAATAGAATTTTGGAGGAGCAAATTGTGTCTGAAATTACCTCTCTTTCCATGGTTTCTCCCAATAGTCTTTCACCTGAGGAAAAAATACATTTAAGTGATTTACAGTGTAAATTGGATGCGATATATAGACGTAAAGCAGAAGGTGCATTTGTCAGGTCTAGAGTAAAGTGGTTAGAACAGGGGGAACAAAATTCCTCATACTTCTTTAACCTTGAAAGACAGCAAGGTAAACAAAATACAATTCACCACCTTAATGTTAATGGTATTGTTACTGATGATCCCCAAGCTATTTCTCTTTTTTGTTATAATTTTTATGCTAATCTTTATAAATCTAGCTATTGTAGCGATTCGGCAATTTTTTTTCTTGACCCCCTTACAAATACTAATACAATTAGTGCTTTAGAGAAAAAATGCTGTGATCAAGATATAGTCTTAGAAGAAGTAGTTGATGCTATCAAATATCTTAAATGTAACAAATCACCTGGCAATGACGGCATTGCAGCAGATTTCTATAAACAATTCTCAGATACTCTTGCCCCTTTCCTTTTAAATGTCTTCACTGAGAGTATCATAAACCATAAACTCCCTCCTAGTTTATCTCAAGGAATAATAACCCTCATACCCAAACCAAAAAAAGATTTACTTTTGATTGAAAATTGGCGCCCAATAAGTTTATTAAATAATGATTATAAAATCCTGGCTCTTATTTTATCTAAGAGAATTAAAATTGTTTTAAATTCTATAATAGACGAGACACAGTCTGGTTTTCTCAACAATAGACATATCTCAAATAACATACGTTTAGTTTTAGATATTTTAGACTACTCCAATTTGATTAGTGATGATAGCTTTCTTCTCTTTTTGGATTTCTATAAAGCGTTCGACACTTTGGAACATAATTTTATTTTTCAATGTCTGGAAAAGTTTGGATTTGGGAATTTTTTTTGTAGTGCCATTAAAACTTTATATGCGAACGGTAGTAGTTCAGTTATTTTAAAAAGTGGAACAACCCGTCGTTTTGAATTATGGAGGGGCATTCGGCAGGGCTGCCCTATTTCCCCTTACCTATTTCTTCTTGCAGCTCAGATGCTCTGTTCTCATATAAAAGCCAGCAGTTTAAAAGGGGTTACGATTGCTGAAAGGGAGGTGATTATCAGTCAACTTGCTGATGACACAACCCTTTTTCTTAAAGATGAAAGGCAGATTTCACTTGCAATTAATATTATTGACTCATTTTCTAAAGCCTCAGGTTTATGCTTAAATATTCAAAAGTGTGAACTTCTAGCCATAAAAGACTCTAATAAATCCTCTGTCCATAATATCCCAGTGAAAGAAAAAAATTGTTATCTAGGTGTGCTAATTACTAAGGATCAGAAAGAAAGATGTAATCTTAATTACCATCCCCTTGTTGATAAAACACAGAAAAGATTTAACCAGTGGCTACAAAGGGATCTGTCTTTGAGAGGTAGGGTACTTCTCACAAAAGCTGAAGGTCTTTCAAGGCTTATTTATGTCGCTCAGTCTGTTCATCTGGACCCAAAACTAGGTAAAAGTGTTGACCAGCTACTCTTTAATTTTTTATGGAAGCGTTCAATGCATTATATTAGAAAATCTGTTATAATGAACACGTATGATAAAGGGGGTCTTAATTTTTTGGATTTCAGTACTTTAAGTTACACCATCAAGATAAATTGGCTTAAACAGTTTAGGAAGAACCCAGTGTCTTTGTGGAACTTTATTCCCAATTATGTTTTCTCTCAGTTTGGTGGACTTGATTTTCTTCTCTTGTGTAACTATAAAATTGATAAACTACCAGCTATATTATCTGCTTTTCATAGGTTCTCTTGGCTTGGTCGCTAATATTCAAGCACAACTTTTCACCCCACAGATATTTTATATGGAATAACTGTAATGTCTTATACAAGAGTAAATCCATATTTTTTCAAAGTTGGTTTGATAAAAACATACTGTTGATCAGTCAGCTGATGAATGCTCAAGGGTTGTTATTTTCATATAAAGAATTCTTAGATCACTTTCAATTTCCTGTCTCTCCAAAATAATTTTCTATAGTTATGGGGTCTATCCCATCAGGTGTTGTTGCTTTACTGAGAGGTACCCATCCTTTTTCACCAGTTTCTCCTAATTTATGTGATATTTTTGTTGGTAGATTATGTTTTGCATCTCCATGCAAAAATAATAATAGGATAGTTCGTTCATTATTTCAGCAGAATATTATTACTCTGCCAGCTGTGACTGCTTATTGGAATAATGCAGTGGGTAACATCTGCTGGAAAAAAGTGTGGATGCTTCCTCATACTTATTTACTAACTAACAAAGTAAAGGAGATTTCCTACAAAATAATTCATAAGTTTTATCTTGCAAAACATTACATGAAAAAATTCAAAAGTGACATTCCCTCCTTTTGCTCTTTTTGTGATGACTCTATTGAAACGGTTGTCCATCTCTTTTGGCACTGTCCATTTACAAAGACATTTTGGCAAGATGTTGTAAGTTTCATTAGGAGTAACCTTTATAATGATTGTACTCTGTTTTGGAAGGACGTAGTATTGGGTTTTATTGAGTATGAAGAATCTAAAAGGAAACAGATTTATGTAGTGAATCTGATTTTGCTTCTTGCAAAATTTCACATCCATAGATGCAAATATTCAAACTCTAGACCTCACTACTTTGTTTTTATGAAAGAATTTGAGCAATACCTTTCATTAATCCAACTGTCTAAGAACAAAAAAGCCTTAAAAACTGTATCTACCTGTAACTCTTTTCCTACCTTTAATGACATGTAATTCTCAATTTTATCACTTAAGTTTCTAATGCATTAACACCCCCTTTTTCTGTTTCTTTTTTTTTTGTCTGTTTCTGTACTTAATTATTTTTGCTGTTATTGTCCATCACTTATGTGTTGATGATTGTATTATTCTATGTGTACTACTCTTGATTTTTGAACAATAAAAAAAAACAAAAAAAACACGATTTGTACTGCGCATGCGCAAAATTGCTTCCACTTCCTGTCTGTATGACGAAACAATTTACGGCAATTTCACTAAGAAAATATTGGACATTTCTTTGCAGTTGAGTGGATTTGATGTAATAATATACTTCAGTGATCATGGATTTGACAAAGATAAAGCATATTTCATACAATTGTTAATTTTAATGGGGAAGTTTCATACTCATAAAATGAAGTGGTCAGGCTCCGAACCAAACTTTTCTCATTTTATAAATGATTTCAAGCTATATTGTTATTTATTTAATTTTTTGTCTATTATATTTTGTTACTGTCCTCTGGCACTGTTTCATTATATTAATGTTGTTCATCTTTTTCTATTTTTCTTTTACATTTGAATGTTTCTCGTTGTATTGTTCTGATGTATGGCATAATAAAAAAATAAAAAAAAAAAGATAGCGGCTGGGAGTAAAAATGGCGATATCAGCATTGGAGATCCGCTATGTCCTACTTGAATGGACTGAGGGTGCGGATATGAGGGGCCCATAGTATTTTGGCCCTCGACTGTGTCCGGAATTTTTCAGTTAAAGATTTTCTTGAAAGGGCTGATAAAACCGAGAAGCTGGTGGAATGGCGAAAAGGCCGCAAACCCTGGCCGGTGCACGGAGCCAGAATTATTGACGTGGCAATTATGTTACACGCTAACTTTAGCTGACGTTATGTAGTTACATACCACATTAAATGGTTTTGCTTGCACTTAAAGAAGTGTAAAATGTATTTTGCTAGGTACCTGGCTAGCAATACGCCGATTTCTTGCAGCCGCCATTTTGAAATCGAAACGAGGCTCCGGTGAGAAGGAAACTCGACCAAATGCAAATAAATTTGCAGGAGTTGAGAAATGAAGACCATTCTCTTAAAAATGAAAATGCCCGTCTGAAAGACATTATCATCAATCGTAAGTATTCCTAATTTTAATATTTATTAGCAGGGTTTTTTTCTGGAGATGGATATTGCAGTGGCAGAGAAGTAACGTTATAAACTTAGAAATTTTATGGGCTGAAACATGTGTTTGGCAAAATAAATGCTATGCTGTTAGCTGGTGAGGTAGTGTGGGTGCTCATATAGCCGTTGATAAAATTCAAATTAGAATTATATTTATTTGTCTCTTTCTGGAGGAATTCGTAGAGGGTTAACAAAAGTCATGGCCTAGAGAACATACAGTTCATGAGAATAAATGATGCTTCTCTGCCTTCAACGGCTCAAGAAGGCAATCGGCTCCAGAAAAAAACCCTGGGGAATTTGAATTTGCACACTTAAACTGTGCTTTGTAGGAGCCAATTAGTGTTATAAGTGACAATCATCCTTTCCTCCTGCCCCCCTTCGCTCCTCTCCAGCCACTGTCTTTTCTCCTTCCCTACTCTCCATCCAACCTCCTCCTTTCCCCCCACCCTGTCCTCCTCCTTCTCTCCTTTAATAACGTTTAGGGCAATGATTAATTTGTTTCATATCTTTATCATTAATGTGCATTTATTAGGGGTGTAACGATATCACAAACCGAACCGAAAGATCGCGATACACCACCCACGATACGAATCGCGGAACTCTCGTGGCGTACCGCGGTACTCTCACGCCCCCTGCTGCCCATTGTTGAGGTTAATGGCACTTATCTCTAACTAACTATTAATTTAAACAAATTTTTCTTTTCTAACATTATGATTTAAATTGTATTAGTAATGACTAATAAGAGCTTTTTAAATTTGTTCTAAATATTATATTCTAAAGTTACTGTTTTCCAAGTGCATGTCATTTCCCGTGACTTGGGAGTGAGCGTCACACTCGGTTGCTAGTATATGCAGGATGGCTGCTTCGCATAGTACTGAAATTGCAGATCCCCCGGACACATTTAAGTCTCCTGTGTGGGAACATTTTGGTTTTCCAGTGGAGTACAGGAATGGAATTCGTGTCGTAGCGCACACAATCTGTCGTAACTGTTTCACAAAACTCTCTTAGGGGCCGGGCCGTTCACATATCGCGCCTAAAAACGCGTGGAAAACGCTAGGTGCGCTGCTTTCTCCTTTTTTCCAAAGCGCTCGGGCGGTTGCTCTGCGGAGGCGTTTGTCGTTGCTAAGCAACCATCAGCTGCGCTCTCCGTTACAGGACGGAAATTTCGTCACATGACCTGCGGTGCGCTTGCGGCATTCTGAAAAGTTGAGATGTTTTTATCTCGATGAGGCGCGGACGCGCCTGGAAAAAACGAGCGCGTTGCTTCCATTATGAGCGCGCATACCGTGCATCTACATTTGAAATAACGAACTTGAGCGCGCAAAAGACGCGATATGTGAGCGGCCCCTTATACGACAGGAAACACGTCTAATATGCAAGCGCATCTCCGGAGACATCACCTCAACATTGATAAAAGCAGCACACGTAAGAAGCAGCACACGTAAGAAGCCTCAACAACAGGAAACTTTTCCCACTGACTTTAGAATGAAGCTACAAGCTAACTCCGACCGTGCTCAAACAATTAACGTTACAAAGTCAATATGTGTTTTCATGGCGCTAGATATGCAGCCGTTTTCCGTTGTTGAGAACGACGGATTCACACATTTGCTAAGTGTGTTGGAGCCAAGATACCAATTACCGAGCCGACCGCATTTCAGTCAGAATGTGCTGCCTCACCTTTACAGCGAAGTAAGAGCCAAACTAGTGAAGGACCTGAGCAATGCTAAATTCATTGCTTTAACTACGGACGGATGGACCTCCCGTGTAACTCAGTCTTTCATGACGATCACGGCGCACGACATTACGGACAACTGGGTGAATAAAAATCCCGTTCTGCAGACACGCGCTGTCTACGAAAGCCACACAAGTGATCATCTGTCGGAAATATTACAGGGAGCTGTAGCAGAGTGGAAAATGGCGTTTATTTATTTAATTTTAGTTTACTTCAGGTAAGCTGACTTCACTAAAGAGGCAAATGTTTATTTCTGACTACCTACATTGGAGTTATCTCATTTTAGTTTACTCTGTTAAGCTGGCTACACTAAAGAGAGAAATGTTGGACAAATACGTGCATATATGCACACATATATACATGCATAAATGTACGCATATATCTACACATATATGTGCATATATGTACACATATATGTGCATATATGTGCATATATGTACATATAATATAGGAAAACGGCCAATTTTATATATGTCACATATATTAAAAACCTATATCAAAACCTATAATAAAACATATATGTTTATATAGGTTTTTTCCGTGTGGGACCACACCTGCACCTCATTCACACACACACATATAAGCAGCACACTTCCATGCAAACACTGCAAAGTCTTGTTCTTGCCCCGGCTGACATTTCTGAGCGTTATTCATCCTGCTATTTGATATCTCTGTGTTTGACCCCGGACTGCCCGACCTTGGAACTCTGAACCTGTGCCTGTGACCCCGACTTCTGCCTGGTGTTGTTTACGTCTCTGCCCTGCCTCAGACCTTTGCCTGTTTGATTCTGTCTATTAAACATCTTACTGCACATGGATCCACACGCCTTTGACCAGTCATTAAATTGTAAGTATAACAATGTCTTTTTACAAAAACATTCAGTGGTTGTGCTTTCATCTTTGTGTTGGCCTAGTTTTCTAGAGTATATTTCAAACATTTTCCACACTTGTGTGGCTCATTCTTCAGGACAATTTTTTGGTTACTGACCAAAATGTTTCTATTAATTTGTTTATAATGTTTAAGAAGTACATTTAAACAGCCTAACCACACAGTCACTGTCGCAAGTTTCCCTACTGCTGACAGTACTGATGTCTTTTACTGTCCATCCTTCATTGTCTTAGGCCATGTTTCTGCACCAGCTGCAGGTGTCTTATCTGCAAAACCAGGTACAACCTCTCAGTAAGCTCAAGATGTTGCACTGGACAAAAGGCAGCAAAAGACATGTAAACTAAAAAAATTATGTATTGTCATGTTTCAGGGCATCATCATGCCACAGATGTACACAGCAATTGCTGCCAACGTTATAAATGTAGCAACAAACTACATCCTCCTTTACTCAATGAAACTGGGAGTGATGTATGTATGATTTACTATTAATTTTATCAGTACTAAAGACCTATGCTCTCAATGTCAAATGCAGAAAAGTTATTTCATGTGTTTATAACCTTATAAGGTTAGATTATTGTAATGCTTTATTAGGTGGTTGTTCTGAACGCTTAATAAACAAACTAAAGATGGTGCAAAATGCAGCAGCTAGAGTTCTTACTAGAACCAGGAAGTATGACCACATTAGTCAGGTTATGTCAACACTGCACTGGCTTCCTATTAAACATCCTATAGATTTTAAAATCTTGTTAATTACTTATAAAGCCCTGAATGGCTTAGCTCCTCAGTACTTGAGTGAACTCTTATCTAGGGATGGGTACCGAAACTCGGTATTTAATCGGTCTCGGGGCTAAATTATAAAAGACCGGAGTATCGATAAGCTCTGACGTTAACGGTTCTGCTATCGGTACTGGAGAAATTAAGAAAACACACATACATTTATTATTGCTATATATATACACATTATCTTGCAAATTATATCCCGCCAGAGTCACCAGCTGTTTTTATATGCAATAATATTCAAACTCTTGTCTATGATGCATTTTTGCTATTCCCAAATCAGAAGCGCGATCGCTCACGTGGATGAGTTCAGCACGCGCAACATAAGCCCTGTTTATGATAGAAGAGAGAACTAACCATTAAAACATGCTTACACTTTAGGCCTGTGGCTGTTATATTAAACTGAGTTTATTTAATGTTTTTTTTAGCTTCTAAAGATTATAGCCGTGTTTCTTCTAACACAACTTCCTTCTCTTCACAGCGGCGCGCATTCGTTCCTCCCTGACCAAAACTTAACATCAGAATCAGATCAATCGTCTGTCGATTGTTGTAAAATGCCGTCTTTACAGTTACTAAATTGCTGGACATGTTTGATAATGAAATGTTGGAAGTACAATCCACACGAGAGATGCTGTTCCTCAGGCTGAAGTGTGTGCGTGTGTGTGTGTGTGTGTGTGCAGGGGCGCGGGAAGGTGTTTTATGTAGGGGGTGCTGTGGGGGGGGGGGGGGGGGTAGTCAATTTCTGCATATAAATATTACGCCAAATAGAAACAGAAAATCGTGCTATAGCCTACGCACTTTCATGAGATCGTGTTAGACAACAATTAGCTATTTTACAAATGGGAATAGGCTACAATGAATTCATAACAATGTTTTACATTCAAGTTACATTCAAGCTTAAAAACCCTTAAAATGTATAGTGAAAAGTTTTTTTAAAAGCATCTGGAATGCAATAAAGTAATTTTAAAGCTGTTTTTAAAGCATTTGCTGCATGGATTAAAACGATAGGCCAATAAATAATTCACATCAGTCAGACAAAATTGCATTGCAACAAATCCTTTAAATTTCAAGGACAAAGATTTACATACTTTTTTTTTTATTGAATACAATTATAAAATAAAACGCAAATTATAATCGGGCCTGTTTTAGGCTTTCCCTTATTTTTATATTTTAGATGGTGAGGTGACGGGAAAAATGACTCGCCATTTCCTCATTGGAGAAATATATGCATCTTAACGGATTACATAGGCTAATGAAGAGTTTTTGCTTTGCTTTGAATTATTTCGTTTTAAAGTAGTATTTTAAAGCTTTCTATAGATATATTTATCATATCTCTGAGCCAGTTTCGAGTTGCCGAGTTTCGGTTCATCATTGAAGCCTCTTGTTCAAAACCGGAAGAAAGTGCATTCTCTGTTTTCCTATTTTATAAAAGCACAATGTTGATATTGTGAATGCACACAAATAAAAGTAGACCCTTTACAGTTCAAAATGATATATTACTCTTACCTTTATGAGAAGAAAAAAAATCTCACGGCGTATTTTAAGTTGTTTTTACTGTAAGAAAAAAATCCTCCATGTCCTGTAAAGCTCGCTTCAGCTTCCACTCTCCACACAAACTGTTGGATATTGCACATTTATATAGGTTAAACATTTAAACTAACACTGTGATATGCTTGAACTGTTTATAGGCCTATCTATCGATTTTATTTTAGTCAAGTCTTGATGATTTAATAAGGCTAAATTAATCAAACATAGGCGATCAACTCTGATGCTGGCCGCTTGGTCGTTGCTTAAAAGAAAAAAAACATTTAACGAACAAAAAATGCTCCCAAGGTTTTTCTAAATTAACTTTATGAAGAAAAAAAAACCGAAACATCGTCTAATCACTTTTCCATTACATACAAAACTGAACTATTTTAGCCATAAGCTGTTTTGGGAGAAGGGAAAGACTCATATCGCTGAGAACAAAAAAAAAAAAGTACATCCATGATATTTCCATGTTCCGCTTTTAAGCCACAACCTACAAATTCTTCAACACAATCATAGCATTCACAAACATATAAGCAAGCATTGGCAGTGCTGCGTGCGTGATTTGACAGGATGTGCGCAACGTGCGCATCAAATAGCCCTGCATCAGTTTAATAACTTTGATAACTTTAATTCTTACAACTGTTAAATTAATGGGCAAATGGTAAATATGTCGAAGATCACATAGAAATAGATAGCAAAATAGCCAATGTAAACTAAATGTTATAAACATCGGAGCAACCATATACATTTTTAAATTAATCTTTATTATAACAAATTTAGCCTATATATTTTTTTTATTCACAACAGTTTACAGTTGCCCACAGAAAAAAACAGGGGGTGCTGCAGCACTCTCAGCACCCCCTGTTCCCGCGCCCCTGTGTGTGTGTGTGTGTTTGCGCGCGTGTGTGTGTGTGTGTGCGTGTGTGTGAGTGTGCGTGTGTGTGTGTGTGTGCGTGTGCGTGTGTGTGTTTGCGCGCGCGTGTGTGTGTGTGTGTGCGTGCGCGGCGCGCTCCAAGCTTCGGGCGCGTCCAAACGATCAAATACACACACAATAAATTGTATATTTGTCAGTTTGTTTAACTTTGTTTGTTTGTTCATGTTCTTACTCTATCTTATCTTATGTATATAAAACACAAAAAAATGCCTGCACACTGCTGCATTTACAAATTGATGTTTTATATTTATTTAATGAAATATTTATTTAACATCTCAGAATATAAAGCCATGTTAATTAAGCTGCTAATCTATCATAGAAATATATATTTCATACATATGTGTGTATGTATGTATGTATGTATATATGTATGTATATATATATATATAAATAACAAAAAGTACCGATAAGAATACCGTTAAAGCACCGGACCGATAAGCAGTATCGATAAGAGTAGTAGTACCGTTAAAACCTTAACGATACCCATCCCTACTCTTATCCCATTATAGTCCTCCATGTCCACTACGATCTCAAAACTCTGGCCATTTGATAATACCTAGAATATCAAAATCAACTGCCGGTGGCAGATCCTTTTTCTCTTTAGCAACCAAACTCTGGAACAATCTACCTAACACTGTTCGGGAGGCAGACACACTCTGTCAGTTTAAATCTAGATTAAAAACCCATCTCTTTAACCTGGCATACACTTTAACCTGGCATACACTAATACGCTTCTGATATTCAAATCCATTAAAGGATAGTTAGGCTGCATTAATTAGGTCAACCAAAACCGGGAACACTTCCCATAAAACACGATGTACTTGTTACATCGTAAGAAGATTGACATCTACGCTAATATTTAGAGTTTTTGATATCTCGAACGGTTTGCTCGTGGTGATGAAGTTATGACGATAATTGAGATACAGGAAGTGTCAAATAAAGTCCACATACATTGTCTGATTTTGATCACACTTCAGTGGTTTGTTCGGTGTATGAAGCCGATCGCATCGATGTGAGAATTATGAGTCAAAATTATAGCGCCACCAACTGGCAGCAGGAAGGGTGTTGTTTTCAAAATGCTTTGAATTCAGCATCTTACTTTTACCCAATTTGCTTCAAACTTAATCAGAATAATGCCAAAACACGGCCGATGTGAAATTGTGAAAGGAATATTGATATTTAAAATACTGTTGCCATGGCAACGTGTCAAACCACAATATTCTTGTCTGGTGATTTTGAGGCACTTAAGATGTTTAGAATTTCATAAAACTCAACACACACATCAGTATTAATTATAGATAGACACTGGCAAAAGCTCATAAACAGGCATGAAGGAGGCACTCTAAAGCGCCACCTTTTGTCAAAACTTGGAGGGTTAGTTTTAGCTACAGTCACCAAACTCAGTACATTTATTGTTCCAATCAAGCCGGACAGCTTTCTAATTTCTGGAATAATCAATCTGCGAACTAATTCATACTCCTCCAAGAAGAAACAAGTAGTTCACACCAAACTTTGTCTGCCTGATGCCAAAACATTGAGGAACTTAAATTGCGAACGGCTTGTGGATAGCTTGAAAGGTGTTGAAATGGTGATTTATTAGAGTAAAAAAAGATAGCATTAATTTTCATATATCTTTAAAGTGCAGTTTCCAAACTCTTCAAAACCTTTTATTTACAGAGAAAGAGTCATTCTGAGGAAACATGCTTAGTTAAAAAAAAATTATCATGCTCAGGGATAACAACAAAAAATTAAAACTATCACTGTTAATATGTAAAAGGTGAATACTGTAATACCAAGGATGACCTCAAGAAATAAGCATAACCTTAATCCTTAAGAAATACATTATCTGTTTCTGTGTATTCTAATGAAAAACAATGCATTTAATCAGTTGAAATGTTCTGCACTGTCAATATACTTTATTGTAGTGTATTAATTGTATTAATTAGACTCATTATAGAGCCAATAGAGAATTAAAAACGTTTTTTTTTATTTTAATCTTTAAGGAAAAATAATTACAACATCTATATATTCTAACTTGTTTCACTTATAGGATAAGGAATATTTTAAGTATGTTCAGTTAAACAGAATAAGAAACATAGACATAAAATACAGCTATAAATGCCTGGTTCTTTATTTATAAGCATATATTGTCATGAGTCCAGGCCCGGCGATGATCCCTCTCACCACCAGAGGTCGCCACCTCCCGTCTTCCTGGACTCAATTGCTATAACACTACACACCTGCCACCCCTCACACTCCCAGCTGTTCCCCATCACCATGGACTATTTATACACCACACTCCTGCTGCTCTGTCTGGTTGAATTGTATGTAGATGTATATATGCTTTTCTGTGTGTTGTAATTCACTAATCATTCTGTTCCCTGCTCTCTAGGACACCAGCACTGTGTTGCCGTCTGTGGTGTCCCACTCTGTTTTCTGTTCTGTTTTTTGCCTGTTGGCCTTTTTGTTGTTTAATAAAGCGTTTCACCAGCATTTGGACCCAGACCCTTGTCTCTCCGCGGTGCCCCTTGCCCGCACCGTGACAGAATTCAACCAGCAGACATGGGTCCAGCAGGGAAACTTTGCAACATCCGTCAGGGAGACGGGAGTATGGAGGAGTATGCCGGACACTTCTGGGAAGTTGCTCGTCGGTCGGCGACAGATAAGACCTGCCTCCTGGTCTTCTTCTGAGGAGGCCTGGCTGAGCCCTTCAAGTCCCGGATGCCTTACTGGGTCCCAGAAGAGTCGCTGGCGGACTACATAAACCTGACCCGTTCCGTGAGCCCACAGAGTCCGCTCCAGAGCCCGCTCCGTTCCGTGAGCCCGGAGAGTCCGCTCCAGAGCCCGCTCCGTTCCGTGAGCCCGGAGAGTCCGCTCCAGAGCCCGCTCTGTTCCGTGAGCCCGGAGAGTCCGCTCCAGAGCCCGCTCCATTCCGTGAGCCCGGAGAGTCCGTTCCAGAGCCCGCTCCGTTCCGTGAGCCCGGAGAGTCCGCTCCAGAGCCCGCTCCGTTCCGTGAGCCCGGAGAGTCCGCTCCAGAGCCCGCTCCGTTCCGTGAGCCCCGGAGAGTCCGCTCCAGAGCCCGTTCCGTGAGCCCGTAGAGTCTGCTCCAGAGCCTGCTCCGTTCCGTGAGCCCGTAGAGTCTGCTCCAGAGCCTGCTCCGTTCCGTGAGCCCGGAGAGTCCGCTCCAGAGCCCGCTCCGTTCCGTGAGCCCGGAGAGTCCGCTCCAGAGCCCGCTCCGTTCCGGGAGCCGACAGAGTCCGCTCCAGAGCCCGCTCCGTTCCGGGAGCCCAGAGAGTCCGCTCCAGAGCCCGCTCCATTCCGGGAGCCTAGAGAGTCCGCTCCGTTCCGGGAGCCCAGAGAGTCTGCTCCAGAGCCCGCTCCGTTCCGGGAGCCCGGAGAGTCTGCTCCAGAGCCCGCTCCGTTCCGGGAGCCCGGAGAGTCCGCTCCAGAGCCCGCTCCGTTCCGGGAGCCGGGAGAAGTCCGCTCCAGAGCCCGCTCCGTTCCGGGAGCCCAGAGAGTCCGTTCCAGAGCCCGCTCCGTTCCGGGAGCCCGGAGAGTCCGCTCCAGAGCCCGCTCCGTTCCGGGAGCCGGGAGAAGTCCGCTCCAGAGCCCGCTCCGTTCCGGGAGCCGACAGAGTCCGCTCCGGGAGCCGACAGAGTCCGCTCCGGGAGCCGACAGAGTCCGCTCCGGGAGCCGACAGAGTCCGCTCCGGGAGCCGACAGAGTCCGCTCCAGAGCCCACTCCGTTCCGGGAGCCGACAGAGTCCGCTCCAGAGCCCGCCCCGTTCCGGGAGCCCACGCAGTCCGCTCCATTCAGGGAGCCTACAGAGTCAGCACACTTGGCTCGTGAGGTAGCGGCGGTGTCTACGCACGGTCATCCTGCTCAACCGGCACCACCCTGGCACCCGTTTCTACCTCTGTCTCCAGGCCCTCTTCCTCTACATGGGCCTGGACCTGGGCCTGAAGGTTTATTTGTCATTTTTTTATCAAGTGTAGAGTTGTACAGTTTCATTTTTTTGCATTTCTAAATGTACATTTAAATAGTTTATTAATAATTTACTTACAATTTCTAAATTATCTTATGAACCACTGTTTTTTAATCATAATGCTCATGTTAATTCAAAGCGCATTAACTAATGTTAACAGATACAATTTTACATTTTAATAATGTATTAGTTTAGTACTTAATATGAACTGACATTAATAAATGCTAACATGCTCCAGGGCAACCAAAAAATTAAATGCATCACATAATACTGCCACACACATAATATTTTTTCCACTCAATTATGTCGTTATAACGAGATCTTTTCTCGTTATACTGAGATCTTTTCTCGTTAAAACAACATTTTCTCGTAATAACGAGACCTTTTCTCGTTAAAACGGAATTTTCTCGTTATAACGACATATTTTCTCGTAATAACGATATCTTTTCTTGTTAAAACAACATATTTTCTCGTAATAACAAGATCTTTTCTCGTTAAAACGACATATTCTCGTAATAACGAGATCTTTTCTCGTTAAAACGACATTTTCTCGTTATAACGACATATTTTTCTTGTAATAATAATAATAATCTTTTTTTCAATATTTGTGTGGGCGGCCTTGATAGCTACTTTAGTCTGATTATATATTAATTATGTATTAATGATTTTATATTATTAAATGATCTTTAGCTGAATCATCGCATCACGTTCTTCTTATGGGTTAAATTGCAGGCTTTGCTTTACGGAAGGAATAGGCTGCAGCTGCGCTGGGTGTGAGCACTGAGCACAATAGTACAGATGAAAAGACTGTACAGTATCTCTTGCTGGATTTAGGCTATACGAATTAAATAAACACAAACTTGATTTCGATTGTTTTATTTAAGTAGGCCTTTAGACATAAGGCGCGCCAGAAAGCGCACGCTGTTTTACAAAAGCAATTCGTAAAATGTTGTTCTTATTGTGGAAGTATATAAAATAAAGCAGACATTTATATTGCTTTCCTCGGTTATCACAATGTAAGGGATCGCGTCGGTGTCGCCGAATTGAGAAGAGCAGTGGTGTGCTTTATATGAGCTAAAGCAACATCCAGAATATATGAAACGTTATTGTGACTAATTTGCAGAGCGGTACATAGATGAACTCTTATTCTGCGTGATGGGATAGACAGTAAAGACAGGCTGAGTTAAAACATAGATTTTTTTTAGGGCTGCCCACACACAAATATAGGTGCCCGGGAGCGGCCGTCCTGGTGGCCAAGACATATGAAGCCGTGTGAATGTGATGATATGCCGTAGCCAGAGATGTTAATTCGCGGTAACATCATATTAACTTCTGGGACGTGATATTATGTCGTGGCCTCGAGATGTTATGTTGAGGGAAAGACATATTTGTATCGTGGTCAACAGGTTTAAACAAACTTGCATGGCCACAGCAACCCGGGACTATCAGAGATGGATAAAACTGTTTTTATTAACATTAAACATTTCATTTAATATTTGTATATTATTATTAGGTTATGTTAACTTGTAAGGGCTATAGGCCTATTTCTATTTCATATAATATAATATTTTATTACTTTCCCATGAAAATGCATGTATCGGTTTACCTAATTAACGTTTTGTACCAGAGCATGTGAGCGAACGCTCCGCTCAATATTCCGCTCTGTGTGTGTGCGCTCCGCTCAGTCGCTCACGGCCAAATCAAACACTCCGCTAATGTTCCGCTCACGCTCACCGGTAAACCAAATCCGCTCAGATCACGCTCTCACATTAAATGTCTCCAGTAAGGTTAGGCCTATTTATTTTTTCCTGTTTATAGTGAAATTATTGAATAAATGTCAATTAAACGGTTATGTTTCAGGGTGAAATTTTTTTAATTAGGGATGTTCATTAACCGTTAACCGACTGATAAGAATTTTGACCGATTAATACAATCAGTTATACGGTTTAAAGTCACTTATTTATTTATTTTTAGTAATTTATTAAAATATTTTAAAAGGTTTGCTGCATGGTTAAAATAAGCTATACGGGTATAAAAAACAAGTTTTTTAGAGAGAGCGAGAGAGAGAAAAAAACAAGTCGCCTATAAGTCGCATTTTATTATTTCATTCTGAACATTTTTTGTAAAATAAGACGAAAGAATAGAATGCCGCTTTCTGCCATCTGCTTTAATTTCGCGCAGCACAATAATGAAAAAAACTCTGCGTACTCTAAAAAACACTGGGTTAAATGTAACCCAATTTGGGCTGGGTAAATATAGGACAGAACACATTTGGGGTTAATTTTACCCAGTAAATTGGGTTGTTTATTTAACCCGTCATAAATGGTTGATTTAACCCAGCTAATGGGTTTATTCGTTTCTATTATAATATTAGCTTTTTTTTTTACTTTATGCATGAAATAATATTTACAGATTAATTTAAATCCTCTAAACTTTTGTAAAATACTCCAGAACCACTGGTTTACGTGATAACTTCCTTTATTTCTCATTTGCTTGGTTTTATGTAAGCTATAGGCCTACACATTGCCTATTTAATCTCGTTTAAAAAACATTAGAAGTAAGATTAAACATTAAACAGACGTAATTCACGAGTAAATCGACCACTCTGTAGTTCTGTTTTGACAGTAACGGCGCTGGCTCTCGCGCCCGAGCTGGAGGCGTGTTCAGCGGGAACTGATCACGGATAAGACCGCCGCCCTGCGCTTCACTCATGGACGAAATGTACTGCGATTGCCTTCATACCCTGCCCAAAAAACAAACAGTAAACCGCTCTGAGGACATATTTTAACATCCAAAGTATTTGTGTTCTGTAACTTTATAAAAATAATAGTTTATTTTATGCAAAGCATCAGACTCTTCATCACGCAATAAGACCGATGCAACGCAAGCGACGTTTGTTTAGTGATTTACACCCTGCGCCTGTATGTTGCTCTCCATAAATTTGAACGAGATACTGCACAGAAACAATTTTATCAATAAAATAAAATGTACACAAACTACCCAAACACTGAACAAATAACCCCAAAAAATTACCCAAATGGCTCAACCCAGCATTTGGGTTAAAAAAATAACCCAGGACTTTTTTTAGAGTAAGCTGGTTGTTGCACAGTATTTCTTTCGTTTTCTTAAATTATTATTTAAGTGAAAATATATTTCTAGTATATGCCTATTTATTCGTTATAATATATAGCTCCTAGCTTTATTATGTTGTTCTCTGCTTACAGCCTGCAGGTGTGTGATGTAATGATATCATGTGAATCCTGGTTCTGTTGTCTGCTGCTTTTTGCGCATGTAAAATGTATTCCCCAAAAACAAATGTTAGTATTTTTAACGGGTCACAGACACTTATTCTTTTTAATTTAATTCAGTTCTAATTTCAAATATTATTGTCGGTTAACAGTTAGGAAAAATAACCAAAATGAACATCCCTAATTTAAATGTATAAAATTAAAATTCTTAATTTAAAAACGTGTCTTGTCTTTGAAGCCACTTTGAAAACTTTTGTAAAAAGTTAAATAAATGAAAAAGTATTATTTTCCATTAAAACACCGCTTCATATTCAAAACACGCACACAAGATGAAATGCACCGAACAAATAATTATTTTGTGGCGTAAATAAAAGAAACACTTTCTAAAATTAAAATAGACCAAAACTGAGGGGAAATGCGTTCTATAAAATGTCTGTCAATCTTCACAGGATTTTAGAATTTGGTTTTAGAAACATTATCTTAAGACAAACTATTGCTTAGCCTATTCCACAGATTCTGTAATTGGCAAATTACCAAAGGGGCGTTTTGGGCGCCCCGCTCCGCTCACATGCTCTGCTTACTATATTGAGAAAAAAACTTTAAACTTCTGACAATTAAGCCAATACTTTATGAATTTATGCCAATGCGTGATGATGATAAATGAGCGTGTTGTTTTCATTTGTAAATGAAACTACGAATGATTAATTCCTCAACGAAACACTAGGCAGTAGGCAATAATATCAATAATTATTAATTCGCAGAAAAAAAAATATATATGTTAAATTCAACCTTTAAACTGCATAGTCTAGAAATTTCAGTCACATCCAAGCTTTAGTATGTCGAGCATGTACATTAGGCTTACAAAACTAGTCAGAACGTTATGTAAAGAGATCGAAATGAAGGGAAAAACTAATATAAAATATAACAATAGGCTAATAATAATGATGATGATGATAATGATGAATAGGCTACAGACGATCAGTTAATTGACACACACGATGTCTTTTATTTTATTTAGTTTAAATAGTGTGCTCTGTTTTATTTTATGTACTTTATGTAATATTAGCCTATTCGTGATAAACTTGAATGCTGTCGCGTGCCATTGCCTACAGTCCAGTAGCCTATGGCCAATATAATAATTAATTATGTAATCATTTCTACAATAATTCAAAATAAAATAATGAATCCATCTCTGATAATCCCGGGTTGCTAAGGTCAAGTAGGTTTGTTTATGCATTAAACGAGAAATGGATGTTGTTCCCTCAACATAGCGAGGCCACGACATGAGGATGCCTTTACCGTTATTGTTCATATTTTGATTTGTTGTTAAATCAAACTTCAGTCAATAACTGTTTTGATCTGATCATATATAGCCTAAACAAGTCATGGGTCTGAGTGCTGTTATTGGATACTGTTGTATTGAGATTAATCCTAATAAACATGCTGCTACAATTAAAACCATTACATTAAATACATTTAAAACAGTGTATTTCAATTCAGCAGCGTGCAGATCCTCGTTTATGACAGACTGAGCAGCGCGGACAATCAGCTCACTCACATAATGTAGCCTACCATATATCTATTATAACAGAAAATGTATCGTCGTTATGACATATGTTGTTATTATGAGAAAAAAATGTCGTTATAACGAGAAAAGATGTCGTTATTACAAGAAAAATGTCGTTATAACGAGAAAATGTGTCGTTTTAACGAGAAAAGATCTCGTTATAACGATATAATTGAGTGGAAAAAATATTATGTGTGTGGCAGTATTACTTCACCCTAAATATGTCTTGTACTGCCAGTATAGTTTTAAATGTTTATGGTAGAAACTCTTATAGAGCATTCATTTTTTTATCTTTAAAAGAAAAATCATTAAGTTTGATATAATCCTTCCATCTCACTGATAGGATAAGGCATATTTTAAGCCTGACACTTTACTGCTCAACTCAATTTATTAGAATAAGAAACAAATACATGAAATAGGCTATTATGTATTTTACTGGTAATATATTTTATATAATTATTTCACAAGTGCTTATAGATTATTAAAATATATTTTTTAAATGGTTAAATATCAGAAAATGAGTTGGTAAAAATGTACAATAAATGATCTTAGGTTGACATTAGTTAATGCATAAACTAACAATTAACAATATATGTTTTCAGCATTTATTAATCTTTTTAATGTTAGTCAGTAAAAATAGTCATGTTCATATTAATTCACAGTACATCGACTACATAAACTAAGTATGAACAATATATTTTTACTTTATTTATTTGTGTTAGTAAAAATGAATCATGTTAATTCATGGAAAAGTAAATTGTTACAAAATGCTTATAAATCATTAAAAGGTTTGGTAACACTATAATAATGTATCATTTGTTAATATTAGTAAATGCATTAACTAACGTGACCTAACAATGAAAAATATATTTTCACAGCATTTATTAATGTTTTGTTGATGTTAATCAAAATGTTCATGTTAATTCACAGTGCATTAACTAATGTTAACAGATACCACTTTAAATGTAATAATGTTTAAGTTTAGATTATTAACTAACATTAATAATTGTTCATGTTAATTAATATAGTTAATGTTAATAACTGAAACCTTTTCGAAAGTGTTACTAAAGTTTTATATGTTGTTCTGTGTGTGTGTTTCACAGACTTGATGGTTTGGATTAACCCTTTAATTGCCGTGTCCCTTAAAACCAGACTGCTAAAGGGCTACTGTAAATGCATGTGCCCGCTGGGCACCGCTTTCCTGATCAGTAGTAGTAGCCCTTTATTGTCACTTAGTCACAAGTACCAGTGAAATAAGCCATCAACCTGCCCATACATAACATGCATATATGACAAGGGGGTAGACAGGACAGGAAGACAGGGAATTGAAGAAAATTACAGCATAACAGGAGGAAAGTGAGGAGAAAAAAAATGCCACCGGGGTGGCGTTTGCATCGGCTTGGGTCCGCCATCGCTGCTTGCAGCTATATTAGTCTTTTTCTTTCTTATTCCGAGGTCACCGTAGCCACCCGATCCGGTCTTTATCCAGCCCAGATGATCACTGCAGTCAACAGATCCAGTCCGTATTCCAGTTTAGATGGTGGATCATCACCTAGAGATGACCTCTACAGCTCTGAATGTCAGCGGAGACCAGGACACCTAGATGAGCCCCAGAGACAGATCTCCAGTGAGGACCTCGTCACCTAGACAGCCATCGGGAATCTGACTTTGCTGCAGTTGGAACAAACTACTGGTTCGTCTAGGCAGAGGGGAACTGGCCCCCCGACTGAGCCTGGTTTCTCCCAAGGTTTTTTCTCCGTTCTGTCACCGATGGAGTTTTGGTTCCTTGCTGTTGGTTGCTTAGTTGGGGACACTTCATTTCCAGCGATATCACCGAATTGATTGAACAGATACTATTTAAACTGAACTGAGCTGAGCTGGACGATGACATCACTGAATTCAGTAATGAAATGCCTTTAACTCAAATAATTTCCTATTTTGATGTTGTGCAGTTGCTTTGACAAAATGTGTATTGTTAAAAGTGCTATATAAATAAAGGTGACTTGACTTGACTTGACTAATGAATGTATAGAAAATGGTCTAAACCAGGGGTGTCAAACTCATTTTCACTGAGGGCCACTTCAACATTATGGCTGCCATCAAAGGGCCGGTTTTAACTGTAAGACTGTACAAACGTTACCACTCTTTAACATATTGTTAAATAACTGCCTCTTATTTATTTTATTATTAGCTGCTTATTTAAGTTACAAATATTGTATACAAATATATGTTATTACTCCGTGTTATTTTAACAAATACTTTTCATTTATCAGGTTAAGAAATCCACAAATCAAAGTAAATAAGAAGGACAAATATCATCAAACACAAATCATTACATAAACTTTGTTAACGTTTTTGTTAAATTTTTGCTACAATAAATAATTGTGCGCTGCTAAAAACGTGTGACAGATATGGCATTTAAGATAAAACAAATAAGCCAGGTCTCATGAAAATCGATATCAATAGCACAATTTTCTGTTTCTATTTGGAGAAATGGACTTTGGCGTGCATATGATACGCACGAATTTGGCGTACATATGATACGCAATCAATGCTTAAAGTAGAAAAAAAGAAGCTGCCATACTCAAACCCACTCCCCCACCCATAAATAAATGCAAACTAAAGTACTGAAAAAGTACTTTTTAATTTTCATAATTCCTAATGAATGTATTCAGTGCCACAATAAATAAATAAATATTTGCAATTCAATTCACATTTATTTGTAAAGCGCTTTTCATGATATACTGTTGCAAAGCAGCTCCACAGAACATTAACATTTCTACATTCAATTTAGTAGTTTTCTCTGCATTAGAGCGGGTTTGAACTAACTGTTTGAATGCGTTCACTTTCTGGATCCTTAGACATTACATGAGTTTATTTTCATGTTTATAATGTTTTATTTTTAAAATTTACTGATTCAAATTATTTTAATATTCTGCGCTAGGGTGACCACCTGGCTGTAGATCTGTTTTAGGACAGTAGATGTGATTTTACCGGACAATGCGGGACACGTGCGAGACAGATAGGTACATTTATACTGTTATGCTGTGTAAATACTGATTTACATTCGTTGGCATATGCGCCAATTTATGTTTCTGCCGGTGGATGCCCACAAAATGGCAACATTAAATTCAGGAGAGAAGATCATTTTTGAGTACACACACATGTAGGTTAATGTGATGTTTGGCCGATAGAGAGCTATAGTCCGTTTTCTGTGAGAGTGAATGAATTGGAATCCTGCGCTCGTGCATTTGATGCGCTCTTGCAGGCTATAATAGGCTCTGGACATTTGTCATTAAAATAACTCCGCAGAAAAAGGAGAAGTCGTGTCTGAAAACTTCCATCGATTTTTTTAATTTGTTAAATGAATGGAGAATATCGTGTTTTTCCGTCGGTGGTGCTCGAGCACTTGATGAGGTCCGCTTTATTCCTTTGAGCCGTCCACGCTGTCGTTATCAACCGAAAAACCCCACACCCCTAATCCTAACTCCCGCGTATTGTATGCACACTAAAGTCAATTTCTGGGTATAAATAGAATGCCAAATAGAAACAGAAACTTGTGGTATTGATACGCACTTTCATAATGTACGATATAAAGTAACAGGTGTTTTTTTTTAAGAAAATCATATGCTCTCGCGGGCCACATAAAATGACGCGGCGGACCGGAATAGGCCCGCGGGCCTTGAGTTTGACATGCCTGGTCTAAACCAATGTAACGTTTATTTTTCTCACAGATTTTTCTGTTGCACTGTATACATCAATTTTCAATTATTATTAAAATTGAAAACAAAATGTTAACATTTTTCTTGAAAAAGGCTTGCAGAAAATAGTGTTGTGAGAAGATTCATCCTCAATCGTGAATTTGGTAAAACAATTTTCTTTATTTAAAATGTTTCATATCTTAATCCTTATCTTTTTGTTATACTGGGATAAATTATATCGGGATGTATGCAAACATTTTTGGATGTGGCGCCCCACCTAGAAAACTTGCCACCAGCCGCCGCTTACAAGCACAATTTTAGTTGTATTATTTGTGCCTCCAGGACCAGGGTTGGGAACCACTGATCTAGTCAACTGAAAAACTCAAATTAGGTGTGTCCAACAAATCTGAAATATAATTGAAATTTTATTTGTCTCAGCATTTAACTTGACATGCAGTGTACAAAGCAAACAGTCAAAATAGCCTACCTAAACCTTATTAGAAAAGAATGGAACATTTCTTTATGATTACAACCACATATTACATATGATCTGAGTGGATGGTTAAAGGTTAATGACTTCTAGGTACATTTAACAGGCCAATTTATATAAAAACATTGCCCTTGAGAATGTAAAATATCCTGCAATTCACTTTAATGAGATTCTTTTACTGTGTCTCTAACAAACAGCCATCAATCTAGGAGTGTATTTGCTGGCTCTGAGACAATAAAGTATAATGTCTTTTTTAGTGCAATTGCTCAATAACATTGGAATCTGAGAAGAAACACACAATGAAACCATCTAAAAAATCAAAAGTATAATGGTTTTTTTAACAGACATCTATTCACATTCTAATTTAACAATAACAAAACAAAGGAGCTAAGCAGGAATGAAAGATGTTTGTTTTTATACTAATTTATATTTAAGAGTGGTGTCCCATTTGCCAGTTCAGTATTGGTTATTTGCGTTCCAGTCCTCTCCATGCTCAACATCTCAAATAGCTGTGGTTTGAATTCTTGAGAATTCCAATTCCATGTGGAGACATTCAATTTGATTTAATGCACTATAGGACACCAAAAAGACAAAGCCTTTATAGTTGTTTCTAATAGTTTTAGGCAAAAAAAAATCTGTTATATAAACTACTTTTATTTTAAACATGCCCATTGTCTTTATTTTTATCATGATGATAATCATAAATGAAGCTGACTTACCTTAATAATTGTATTCCTCCTAGAAATGAGTGCGAATACAATTGTGCATAAAACCACCAGCACTCCAGCAATTGTGGGTCCCACAGGGAACCTTAGCACTTTATCTGAGAGAAGAAAATTAAATGTATCTTTTAAAAATGAAAAAATTGAACATGATTGAACATAAATTATAAAAGTAAAACAGAGTACTAAAAGTCAAAGTTCAAATAAGGATAAAACAGGACCACAAACCTTCAACTGTAACATTAAAGGTATTGCCCATAATGCCATAAACAGATGAATTTACTTCGCAGATGTACGTTCCTTGATGTACATCGCGCTTAGATTTTGTGATTGATAACTGAGCGGTAATGCCGTTATTGGTTGTTTTGTAACTGCCAGAGGTCAGATCCAGCACTTCACCATCCTTTTTCCAAGCCACAGTTACAGGTGGGTTGGCACGGACATCACAGGACAGAACAACATCACTTGTTTCTTCAACAAATACTTCCTTAGTGTCATTAAGGTCTGGTGGATCTGTAATATAATGGTGTTCAAAGCTTAAAATAAAACAGTGCCTGACAATTCTGCTTACTATTTTGTTTTGCCAACATCCAAAGTGAAAACCCAAAATGTTTTCACCACACACATATTCATCACAAGAGTCAGACTTATTTTTGAGGAATACTACAGATTTCAATCCAAGGCCCATTTAAAGTTTTACAGTCAGTCAGTTTAAAACACTTACATTAATAACTCATTTAAAGCATTTTTATTGTTTAAACTGTAAAACTGTTTAGGGTTTGGAGGCCCATTATCATTGCAATTAAGTTAACAGTGTACATTTAATACAAATAGATTCCTTGTGGAGTTCATGCTGAATCTGCTGAACGGAAATTAAATGGATCCCAAACCTGCCAGTTGACTCTTCAAAATGTTTTTGTTTACTTATATTCCCCCAAGTATTCTAAACATTAAACTTACACCGGACGTCAAACTCGATGGAGCTGTTCACACTTGCATCACCCTTCAGCTGACAGATAAAGACAACTCCGTTGTCCTCTTTAGTGACAGGCTGTACACAAAGACTACTCCGGGACCAGCGGTTTTCTTCTGCCAGGTTCACCCGGGCACCATTTCGGAACCACTGCAATTCATTTTGGTTGGATGGGTCGATACCTTTATCAGTCATACAAGTCAGAGTGACAGTTTTCTCAACCTCTGTCCAAAGCAAGTTCCCGGTGGCCAGTGGACATGACTCAACGGTGACTGCTGTTTAGAGAGAATTAACTATTGAGCAATTTGTTCAGGCATAACAAACTCAAACTTTTGCAGTACATGTTAATACCCTGTATATGTCCTATAATAATCCTCTACAGGTTAAAACACTCTTTCTGTTTTGATACTGAACAAAATTTGGTGAAATGTTAGAACAAGCAGTATTTGGATCTCCTTGGAAGCATCTGTCTTTTAAAACACATAGTTATACATTACCTTTTACATGACAGACAAAGCACAGCAGGAGCAGAGAAACACTAACCGACACTTTCATCTTTGTTTGTCTGCCAGATATCCTGAATGACAAAAAGACATCTAAAAAACTGAATTCATATTTTGCCATAAATGTTTAAGAAAATAATCTTAAACTCAGAGTTGGTGGGGTCTTAAAGAACACTGAATCCTATTGAATTTCACCGCATGCATACAAAAAAAAAAGAAGATTTTTTGTTATTATTATTTGTCAGTTTACTCTATGCTTTTGATCATTTCTGGCAGTTGCAAAGTCCTTGAATCCTTTGATTTTATTAACAGAATATATGCATTCTTAATTGCATTCTCAGAAATTCAGAGCCCCTTTTGAGAACTGTTAACTTACCAAAGCTTTGTGTGACAGTTCTCTGGAAAATGCCAAATCCAAATGTTGCGTGAAGTCTGGAGCGGCTTGTGTCTTCACACCAATGCTTTATATTGTCGCTTTACAGCACTTAACAGGAATTGAAATCACCTCCCCTCAACACAGACCTTTTAGTGTTGTGCAAAAATAGGCTGAATAGCTTTTAAGTGTCATCTCAATCTCCCCAGAAGCAATGGGAAGGATGAAAAGAGAGAAATCCAATAAAGATATAGTCTCACAGCCATAAAACATTTGTGATAAGAGAAATGTAATGTTCTATAATGAATGTCAATGCCAAAAGCATTAAATATAAAAAATATGTCCCAACCCAAAATGAATCATACATTCCTTTAGTGGTTATGTTATATATCTGTGCTGAGTAATTGTGACACAGGGTAATGATATTAGGGACATGTACAGCAAATAATGTTACAGTAATACAAATCTGATAAAAATAGCTACTATTATCTTAAGTAACGTTATGTACTGTATATAATGGCTTAGCAGTTAACAACCAGAGGGTTGAAACTGAATTAATAGTTGCTACCAAATTATATAACAATACTTTTTTATACTGCATGTTGTTGGTTACACATTTTGCCCCAATTTGAACACAAAATATGAATTATGTGGTTTACATAATGGGCGGGCACAGATTATTATCCACCAGGGGGCCAAGTTTGATCTCTGTAAGCTAATGATGCTAATTATCAAATTAAAATTGTTGTGAAAATGTACAGATATCACAGGTTCAAATAAGAATTTTAACCATGGAAATCAAGATTTTTGCCTTCAGCGTAATTGATTAAGCCAACAGGCAGCAAAATATCTCTCTCTCTCTCTCTCTCTCTCTCTCTCTCTCTCTCTCTCTCGCTCTCTCTCTCTCACACACACACATAAAGACAGAAAATACTAAGATCAAGTGCACTTGCTTGATTTTATACAATACAAGTCTATAGTAATTATACAAGCTCAGTTGAAAAAAGAACACTTAAGCTCTTATAAGATTGTGTTAAACCAAGTTATTAATCATGATTTGAGAATGATATAAAGAGCATATTCAAAGGAGGCAGGAACATGTGGCCGTCTGTACAAAGGGTCACATGATCAGTGTCAATATTTTGCTTGTTTGATTAGTGACCTAGAAATAGTACAGAATCTTTAATACCTTTTCTTTTAGTAACTTTCATTCCTTCTATTCCCCTCCCATTCCACCTTTCAGTCTTCAGCATTTCTCACTGCATATCAGATAAGACATGGATAACTTGCACAGGAAAGGCTAAATGTTGTTTTAATTTACTACCATAGAGATGTAAACACATACTGTATTTTACATCACTCACAAATTAATACTTTTTTATTTTGTTTTATGTTAGATCCTAACATGTTTTTTTAAATGCAGCATATTAAATATTTCTGTACATACAATAATTTAACATGTATTTCTTTCTTTCTTTCTTTCTTTCTTTCTTTCTTTCTTTCTTTCTTTCTTTCTTTCTTTCTTTCTTTCTCAAAAATACTTAAAGCAGTTTTATTATTAATATTACATCTTATTACATTATGAATCTTTGTTCAGCAACAAATATGTAGTTGTAATAATATTTGAACACACTTTTTTGACTAGTTACAAAAAGTCTAGTTTTAATGAATAATCAGCACAGGATGTGCAAGACTTAGGTTGACAGAGGTTAAGCATTATTGTTTAACCATATGGGCAAGTCAATGATCAAAGGTTGTGTGTGATATGCCAACCATGACTGTTCGTGCTGGAGATCCATGGCAAGCTACCAAGAGGTAATGTGTTTCAAATAGTGATATTTAGGTGGTCTGAATGATTTAGGTCCGATAGGCCAAACATTAAAAGACATTATTTACAGGTTAAAGGGATCATAACTCCATATTTACAGGTTAAAGGGATCATAACTCCATATTTACAGGTTAAAGGGACCCAAAGTAAAGCTTTTCCTGCTCATTATGCTGCATAAAGAAAATTGACAACTTAGAAAGCAATGCTCTTGCAAGGTTTCCTCAAAGGAACAGCAATATGTTATTTACACAGGCATTCCTGATAAGTTTACTGCTGCATTTAAGAAGTATGAAAGGCTAACCCGCCCCTTACAGCTCCCCTCAGAGCTGCTGTACTCCATACAGGGAATTATAAAGAGCTTGCTTGTGACCTGCATCTCATGGGCTCCCTCGGTGACTAAAGGCAGCAGGTTAATTAATCAGTGTCTCAGCGCTATTTGATTTGATTGTTTCTGCCTCCATGGACCGATGACAAAATATTTTATAAAAATCACTGCTGCAGATAGGCTGTCTCATTCCTATATTGCTCCTATTCTTTTCCCTGTCCCGCTCTCTCTTCATCCTTTTCTCCTATTTTCTTGCACCCAACGGCTGAATGGATAAAGCTGGGATGCCTGAGGCTTGCGTGCCCCTGGCAAGCCATGAACAAATCACAGAGGCAACAGCACCTTGTTCTAAACTCTTCCGCTGCAGCTGTGTGCGTCGCTGGGTTCCTCTGGCATACAGAGAGAAGCTCTACCACGTCCTGCGCCTGTCCGGGCCCCTGGTGAGTCCTCTCTTTGTTCCATGTCTCTCTCATGTCTCCGAGTGCTGCAACTCAATTTAAACTTTAAATACAAAAGATTTGCCAGCTGAGACTGGTTCTGGGTTGCATGTTTGCCTTTGGCCTATGCCTGTAACTTAAGTTCCTATTCAGTCGGTCATGTTCGACGTACGTCGGACTGACCAACAAATAGAAATCTCGCTAGAGAGGACAATCTGCTTTGAGTGTAACTAAAACGAGCCAATGCACATTGGCATGCAATCATATGAAGAAGCTGCTCACCACGCAACGCGGGTATATAATGAGCAGCAGGTGCGTTGCATCTTCAGCTTTTTGCTTCGGAGCCGATCAGTTGTTCTCAGCTGGAAGTGGTCTAAAAGAGTCTCTGCAGGACGATCTCTTTTGTGTGTAAAGTGCGGGTGTACAGCACAGCAGCAGGGTCGAAGTCTCTCTGTTTTTCCTTTGCTCCTCTCTTTTTTGCCTTTTTTGAGCAGAAAGAGCTGCTAAGGCTGTTCTCATGGCTGGTAAATGGCAACTCCCAGATGGTCATCTTCCCACAATGGGTACATGGGTACGAGCCTAGACACGCGATGCAACGCTCGTGACCGCATCCAGCAACACACAAGTAGAATGTCATCTTTAAAAAGATGCAAGCTCTACTTGTGTAAGCTCTTTTGGGGACTTTGCTCTTTTGAGCTTAGCGCTCACTGAGGCAGCGTTTGTGGATGAGTCATGTACCCATTGTGGGAAGATGACCATCTGGGAGTTGCGGTCGAGACTCCAGTTCCTGCAAAGGGGCGGAGTCCCAGTGCCGCTGCCTCGTTCCGATCCTCCTCAGAGGGTGGCTGCGAGTGGTGGCACTGGTGATCTGAGGATTACAGTGAGCGCGCTTCCTTCAGGGAACCAACCCCCTAGGAATCCTCACTCCTCCTGCACTCCGCAGCCAGTAGAGCTGCCAGGGGACCATGATGGGCCATCTCAAAGGTGTGCACCATCTGTGTCCTTCGGCGCTCATCCCAATGACCGGATGTCGATAGCTGCATCGGAGGGTGAGTCAGACTTTTCTGGAGATGACGCGTCAGCGCAGTTGCCTCCTTCGGGTACGGTAGCTGTGCCCGATACGGATCCGGAAATGATGGCTATGCAGGGTCGGGCTCGTGTGGAATCCTCCACCGTGTCCTGTGCCCTCGAGGCTGGACGATTGGTTTCTTGGGGTGGCACGAGCTGGTTCTCAGCCCCCCACCCCAGTTCCTTTCTTCCCGGAGGTGCATGAAGAGCTCACCGGTACGTGGAAGGCACCTTTTACTGCTCGAAACCTTGTTGGTGGGCCCTCCTCCCTCACCACCCTTGATAGCGGTGTGGCTAAGGGTTACACGCGCATCCCTCCTGTGGATCGGGCCGTTGCTATGCTGTGCCCTAACTCCACCTGGTGGGGGGAGCCGTCTCTCCCTTCGCGGAACTGTGGGCACTCGTCGGATCTTACCAGCAGGACTTACCAGGCCTGTGGGGAAGACGCTTCCGCCTTACACACTATGGCATTGTTGCAGGTCCATCAGGCCAAGGCACCGAGGGACCTGCACGAGGGTGGTCATGATCCACAAGTTCTTCAGGAACTTCGTGCCGCGACGGACCTCACACTCCGGGTGACGAAGGTTACATCACGGTCAGTGGGTCGTGTGATGTCCACTTTGGTGATCCAGGAACGCCATCTCTGGCTGTGTCTGGCTGACATGAAGGATACCGACAAAATCAGGTTCCTTAATTCCCCCGGCCTCTCTGGCGACTCGTTCGAGAACTTCGCCCAGCAGTTCTCGGCTCTACAGAAGCAGTCTGAGGCAATCAATCACTTCCTGCCACGGCGGTCCGCTGTTGCATCCACTCCGCCGCCGGCAGCACCTCAGCCTGCTCGTCACTGAGGGTGACCCCCTCCGGCTGCCCCGCTCCCGCGCCGCAGCAGCAGCCTCCACCCAAGCGGCACCATGGAGCCAGTAGTAAGCGGGGTCCCTAGCCTGTCCAGGCCCCCGCCAAGAGGGGTGGCAAAGCCAGGAGCAAGAGGCCCTAGGACGGGCGACCCGGAGATGATTGGGACTGCTCTTACAAAGTATACAAAACTATACAGGTATTCAAGGGCAAGCTCTAAGATGGTTTAGATCCTACCTGTCCGATCGCGACCACTTTGTTTATTTAAATGGGGAGTCATCTCAATTATCAACAGTAAAGTATGGAGTACCACAAGGATCTGTCCTAGGTCCTCTGTTATTTTCATTATATATGTTGCCCCTTGGTAATATTATTAGAAAATATGGGATTAGTTTCCATTGTTATGCTGATGACACTCAACTATATATCTCAACAAAACCAGATGAAACCTCTAAACTATCTAAGCTAACAGAGTGTCTTAAAAATGTAAAAGGTTGACCAGTAATGGATGACCAGTAATTTTCTCCTATTAAATTCAGATAAGACAGATATATTACTTATTGGACCTAAAAACAGTACACAGAATCTTTTGGATTACAATTTGCAACTAGACGGATGTAATGTTACTTCCTCTACAGTTAAAAATCAGGGTGTTATATTAAACAGCAACCTATCTTTTGAAAATCATATTTCCAATGTTACAAAAACAGCATTCTTCCATCTTAGAAACATTGCCAAGCTACGGAACATGTTAAGTGTTTCTGATGCTGAAAAGTTAGTTCATGCATTCATGACCTCTAGACTGGACTATTGTAATGCACTACTAGGTGGTTGTCCTGCATCTTCAATAAACAAGCTACAGATAGTACAAAATGCACAAAAGAACAATTAGGCTAAACTATTTTTAAAGTGAAAAGATTTGCATTTACATTTATGCATTTAGCAGACACTTTTATCCAAAGCGACTTACAGCGCATTCAAGCTATACATGTTTTAGGTGAATGATGTTGAATAGCTTAATTAAGACATGTAAAATACTTATTAAAAATAACTTTAATGTTTTACTTTACTCTAAATCTCCGTTTTGGTCCCTCCTCGTCCGGATCTAGGGGATGGAACGTAGGCGTGGTCTGCCCCCGCCGTGCTTGGGAGCTCATTCCGAGTTTGACTGTCGATGCGTACGGACACGCGTTGATCTGCACTGTTGATCTGACAGTTGTCCAGAAGACAATCATTGACACCCTTTCACAAGGATGGTAAGCATTCATTGCCAAAGAAGCTGGCTGTTCACAGAGTGCTGTATCCAAGCATGTTAACAGAACGTTGAGTGGAGGGAAAAAGTGTAGAAGAAAAAGATGCATAACCAACTGAGAGAACCGCAGCCTTATGAGGATTGTCAAGCAAAATCGATTCAAGAATTTGGGTGAAATTGGGTGAAAAAGATAGTCTATCATTGGGCTCATTGAACGGAAAAGTTAAACGAGAGAATAAGTACGGATCAACTTGCAATGAGTCTCATTGCAAGTTGATCCGTACTTATTCTCTCGTTTAACTTTTCCGTTCAACGAGCCTAATGATAGACTATCTTTTGACTGCGGTGATTTAACAAACGTCTCTGAGATTGTCTTTCTTTTTAGATCGCTGGTAAATGTATGAATCTTTTTACCTTTGTTTTACCCGCTTTCCTTGTAACACACTTCTGTCTATTTACTTTGATTTGTATTTTCTTTAACATTGTCAAACTAAGTAGTTTAAAATTGTAATGTTACTAGGTTTTAACAAACCTTGATGTCTTTTTCCTAGTCTATTTACTTTGATTTTGTATTTTTGTTTAACACTGTCAAACTAACTCATTTTTGAATTACAATATTACTAGGTTTTAACAAACGCATCTGACACATTTTTATTGATTTTATACCGTAGTAAGATACGACAATTCAATTATTTAACTTTTAATGTTAGACCCCCAAGATAGATTTCATTTCACTATAGATATGTTTTAACTAACGTGTCTTCATTTTTATTTGTTTTCTTACACTGCATTTTTTCCTAATTTTTAAACAACGCTTTCTGGAAAAATAGACATTGCTCATTTTACGTGTATATACAGTGCATTTTCTTCATATGTATGTGTATGAAAAACTTTAATAAAAACTTCCCTTTCTCCCCATTTTACACAGTTTCACAATTTATTGTTTAAACTCACAAAAACAAAAAGCATTCCACACCACCCCCCCGGATCAGATATACCACGTGGGGTTATCCGTCTAAGATCCCCACGTGGGGAGACTAGACAAGGGTGGGGGCTGTACAAACAGGTGTCCAGTTTGGGTGGTATTTTATGAGGGTAATAAATCATTTTTATGTGCCACAAAGCAGCCAACTATCTCTCTCATATACAATACAAATAATAATTTTTGGTATTTATTATAAAAGTGGAATTATTATTCCATTATATATATATATATATATAATGACATTTATTTTTTTGAATTTATTTCATATTAAAACTAATATTTGTTTTGATGGGCAATTTGGGTCCCCCAATCTCAACAAATTAGAATATGGTGACATGGTAATCAGCTAATCAACTTAAAACACCTGTAAAGGTTTCCTGAGCTTTCAAAATGGTCTCTCAGTTTGGTTCACTAGGCTGCACAATCATGGGGAAGACTGTTGATCTGACAGTTGTCCAGAAGACAATCATTGACACCCTTCACAAGGATGGTAAGCCACAAACATTCATTGCCAAATAAGCTGGCTGTTCACAGAGTGCTGTATCCAAGCATGTTAACAGAAAGTTGAGTGGAGGGAAAAAGTGTAGAAGAAAAAGATGCATAACCAACCGAGAGAACCGCAGCCTTATGAGGATTGTCAAGCAAAATCGATTCAAGAATTTGGGTGAAATTGGGTGAAAAAGATAGTCTATCATTAGGCTCATTGAACGGAAAAGTTAAACGAGAGAATAAGTACGGATCAACTTGCAATGAGTCTCATTGCAAGTTGATCCGTACTTATTCTCTCGTTTAACTTTTCCGTTCAACGAGCCTAATGATAGACTATCTTTTGACTGCGGTGATTTAACAAACGTCTCTGAGATTGTCTTTCTTTTTAGATCGCTGGTAAATGTATGAATCTTTTTACCTTTGTTTTACCCGCTTTCCTTGTAACACACTTCTGTCTATTTACTTTGATTTGTATTTTCTTTAACATTGTCAAACTAAGTAGTTTAAAATTGTAATGTTACTAGGTTTTAACAAACCTTGATGTCTTTTTCCTAGTCTATTTACTTTGATTTTGTATTTTCTTTAACACTGTCAAACTAACTCATTTTTGAATTACAATATTACTAGGTTTTAACAAACGCATCTGACACATTTTTATTGATTTTATACCGTAGTAAGATACGACAATTCAATTATTTAACTTTTAATGTTAGACCCCCAAGATAGATTTCATTTCACTATAGATATGTTTTAACTAACGTGTCTTCATTTTTATTTGTTTTCTTACACTGCATTTTTTCCTAATTTTTAAACAACGCTTTCTGGAAAAATAGACATTGCTCATTTTACGTGTATATACAGTGCATTTTCTTCATATGTATGTGTATGAAAAACTTTAATAAAAACTTCCCTTTCTCCCCATTTTACACAGTTTCACAATTTATTGTTTAAACTCACAAAAACAAAAAGCATTCCACACCACCCCCCCGGATCAGATATACCACGTGGGGTTATCCGTCTAAGATCCCCACGTGGGGAGACTAGACAAGGGTGGGGGCTGTACAAACAGGTGTCCAGTTTGGGTGGTATTTTATGAGGGTAATAAATCATTTTTATGTGCCACAAAGCAGCCAACTATCTCTCTCATATACAATACAAATAATAATTTCACAACTTCACAAGAATGGACTGAGGCTGGGGTCAAGGCATCAAGAGTCACCACACACAGACGTGACAAGGAATTTGGCATGTCTTACCTGGGCTAAGGAGAAGAAGAACTGGACTGTTGCCCAGTGGTGCAACTCTCTTTTCAGATGAGAGCAAGTCTTGTATTTCATTTGGAAACCAAGGTCCTAGAGTCTGGAGGAAGGGTGGAGAAGCTAAATAGCCCAATTTGCTTGAAGTCCTGTGTTAAGTTTCCACAGTCTGTGATGATTTGGCAGGGGTGTAGCCATCATTTCAAAAGTAAGGGGGGACGGATCGTCTAGTGTTATACCTGTTTTTTTTCAGTTAACCCTTGTCTAATTGACAGATTTTATCATACTTTTTTGCTTAAAATGCTTTATGGTTGTATTATTATATATGATTATAAAACAGAAGGAAAGAAAGAGAGAAAGAAAGAGAGAGAGAAAGAAAGAAAGAAAGAAAGAAAGAAAGAAAGAAAGAAAGAAAGAAAGAAAGAAAGAAAGAAAGAAAGAAAGAAAGAAAGAAAGAAAGAAAGAAAGAAAGAATGAAATACAACAGCTTGTCACAGGGATAGTACCCTTAAAATGACATCTTTGTACTTTATTTACCCAAAAAAGTTCCATGGTTGTACATTAAGGTACTTATTGGTACTCTAAGGTACTAATGTGCACCTTTTTGAGTATAAGTTAAAAAGATGTCCTTAAAAGGGAGCTATTGTTTACATATTGTATGTTGTATGTACAGCACATGGCACACAGTAATGGATACTTGCACATTCACATTCTACTTTATTCTGTTCTGTTCTATTATATAGTCCATGTTTCAGGAATTAAATAAAAAAAGTAATTCAAAACAAACTATTGCAAAGAAACTATGTATTGAGCTCAACTGACAAACATGTCAAGGTATGTAAGACCCTATATCAATTAAACAACGAGATGGAATAAACATTTAGTGACATTTCCTTTAAGCTTTCTGGCTGGTTTGTTAAAAATAGTAGCTTTTTGACACAGTATTAAAGCTAACACATATCTCAATATATAAAGCTACTTAAAACTGAAGTTTAAAAAGTACAAATTAGTCTGATTAATCTATGTTAAAAGATAATATATCTTAGCATAGACAATGCTGTAAATAATATGTCCTTACCTCTGAAGCCTCATTAAAACTTTCTCCCTCATTCACTCTCAACTCTGAATTCACTTCTGCCTCTGTTTAAATAAATTAGTGTTTGAAACATGCATACATAAAATAACAAATTAAGTACACTGCTGGACAATAACAAATCATTTCTATCCTAAATTATTTTTTAACACTTTAGTATGGGGAACACATATTCACTATGACTTTTGCCTCAATAAACTCTTCATTTACTGCTTATTAATAGCTTGTAAGGTAGTCGTTGTAGTTGTTAAGTTTAGGTATTAGTTAGGATTATGGGATGCAAAATATGGTCATGAAGAATACCATGCCAAGTTGTTTATTGTACTAGCAATACATGGACTATAGGTTAGTGATGGCCATAAGCCAGGAAATAAATGATCTTTAGTATAAGCAGGTGCTTGTGTCTCTGCAGGGGCTCTGCTGCAGCTAACAGTATCTCACAAATCTCCATCTGCCTCTTGCTGTTTGCTTAAATACGCTGGAAAAAGCTGCATGTGAACACATGGGGTGGTGAGGAATATATGGAAAGCTGCACACACAGAGACACTCATGTTTGCTTTTATGTCATTATGGAGTCACTGACTTATACAATTTTTACATTCAAGATTGTATTTGTCACATACACAATTATACAGAATATAACCAGCAGTTAAATGTAAGTGTGGTCCGCTCCATTAACAGTGCAATTATATGTAACACAAACACAAGAGGATATAGATAAATATAGGTGTGAAAAAAAATGAAGTCAAACATAAATAAAATAAGAATAAAATGTGCAATAAAATAAAATAAAGTGCACAGGACAGTATACTGTAGATTTAATAAATAATAATATTAGCAGGAATGTGCAAGAAGAACATGCAAACAGGTTGTACAGGGTATTGATGTTATGAGACCGAGTTTGAGTTTAGGAGCCTGATGGCTTGGGGGAAGAAGCTCCTCCTAAGTCTCTCAGTTTTTGCCATCTTGCTGCGGAAGCGCTTGCCAGATGGCAGTAAAATGAAAAGATGGTTACCAGGGGGTGATTTGAGTCCTTGATGATTTTAGCAGCTCTGCTTTTGTAGCGTTTGAGGTAGATGTCACCTTTACCTTTATTTATATAGCGCTTTTAACAATACAAATACAAACAATAGATGTCCTGCAGAGAGGGGAGAGCAGACCCTGAGATGCACTCAGCTAAGCGCACGACTCTCTGCAGAGCTTTGCAGTCCTGATTGGAGCCGTTTCCATACCACACTGAGATGCCAATAAACTTTCTATGGCCCCTGAATAGAAACTTTTCAAGATTGCTGATGAGACCCTGAATTTCCTCAGCTGTCGCAGATGGTAAAGTCTTTGCCTGGCTTTCTTAACCTGTGTTTAAATGTGTGCAGTCCAAGTCAGGTCTTCGGAGATGTTTACACCGAGGTACTTGAAGCTGCTCACCCTCTCCACAGGGGTCCCACTGATCATAAGAAGAGTGTAGGGCCGCTGCTGTCTCTTCCTGAAGTCCACAATCAGCTCTTTAGTTTTGCTCACATTCAGAGATAGACAGTTGTCCTGCCCTGGCACCATGATGTAAGTCTATCTCATCCAAGTATGCAGTCTCATCATTGTTGGAAATGAGGCACAGAACCACAGTATCATCAGCAAATTTGATAATAATAGTGGAGCTGTGAGAGAACACGACACGCAGTCGTGTGTGTAGAGAGAGTAGAGCAGGGGACTCAGGACACAACCCTGTGGGGCTCCTACGTTCAGGGTGATGGAGTTTGAGGTGAACTGGCCTACTTTCACCACTTGAGGTCTGTCGGTGAGGAAAACTATAAGCCAACTCATTAAGCCAACTATAATTATTATACCCTAAAGGGGTGTTCACCTCCAACAGCGACAAAGTGATTAAATGGCTGTTGGCTGTGAGTTAGAGAGATGTCACCAATTCAGGAAAGTTAGAGGAGCTCCATTGTATGCAGATGAGCAGCAATGGGAGTGCAGACACTGATGCCTCATCTGATATATTTGGATACAATGGTCAAATAAGACCTACAATAGTGCAGATACTTGAATTGAAGCTGATTCCAGACTAAAGGCCTTTAATGATGTACAATACAAACTATAACGAAAACAATAAGATATAATTTTTAAACTCATTTAAAAGAACACCAGAATCCTCACCACAATTATAACAATATCGGCATAGAGGAATTATATTGTTGGAATCAATTTTAATTTAATTGTATTTATTAATTTTTTTTCCCAGCTCAGCTGATAAAAAAATAACAAAACAAAACCAACAAACAAAAAAAAAAAAGAATCAATGCTGCTTTGAACTTGATTATTTAAAGCAGCAGATGACAAAACTGCAGTGTGTACTTAAATTAAACAGAACAGCATCGTGTGTTATAGTCATCTTTATAGCAATAGCTATGAACATAATATAATGAAAGCTATATTAGTATTAGAGTCCATGCATGTGCTCTTTAAAGTTGATTCTGATTGGCTGTTGTGTTTTCATCATTCATTTATCAGCTGGATAAAAAAAAGATTCTGAAAGCGATTACAACAAAATCCTTCTTCTGCTTACCTATATATGCTTTCAATTCTTGCTGATCATAAGAGCCTTTTGCACCAGAGGAACATTTTCATAGTTCCTATCAAATATTGGAACATATAACTATTGGATCTATAACCCTGCAGGACCAGATAATTATTTTAACTATAGGGAACTCCTTTTGGGGATACTAAATGATCTCATGTCTCAGAATAGGGACAACCCAGCACAATGGGAAAGACCAGTGAAGTAAGTTTATGTTGATTGGCATGCCATTTGAAACACTGTAATCGGCCATTTTTTTTTACATCTGTGTAAACACACAGTTTACTTACTCCACAAACTAAGACCTGGGGGCTGTTTCATAAAACAAGTTAACCAAATAAGCCAGGCTTATTTCAGTTAGTCTGACTTATTGTCAGTTGATATGGTTCAAAATAAGTCAGACTAACTGAAATAAGCCTAGCTTATTTGCTAAACTTGTTTTATGAAACAGGCCCCAGGAATATGGAAAACAGTGAAAGATGGACCAACACCAAAGTCCAGGCACTTCTCAAATTTTACGCTATGGAGGAGATTCAGTGTGGATTTGAAGGTTCTTTTCTCAGTCTTTTTGATATGTAAAACTGCAAGTTGTCTGTCGTAGCGACACTCAAGATATTTTTTTGTAAATTGCCACACATTAGTCGCCACCTACTGGTGTGATGATGTAACCTACAAAATAGTCACCAAAATAATCTGTCAACAAATATATTTGGTGAATTGTGATATAAATAATAAAAACAAATAATCCCACCCCTAGCTGATATTAGACACAGTCTGAATCATATCATGCCCAGAGATGTCATGTCCTTCAGTAAAGTCGATTTGCCTGAGTGAAATCTTCTCCACAGGTCCAAAGGACTCTGAGTTAACATTGCCTCAGAATCAAACAATACATTTTGCTTGGGATCGACTTCCAGCTCTCGGAAGACTTACTAGCAGCAAACAGAAGAGAGAATGTCAGTAATTTAATCTATCACTTTGAATTTCTACTCGTTATAGACACCAATTGGCATTTTTCCAGTGAAAGAAAATACTTAGTTTTTTTATTTATTGTGAGGCTGTTTTCTCAAATGTCCAAATCCAAAATCTATCAGATTTTAAACTTTTCACAATGACCACTGTGAATAGGAAAATGTGAAAAAACATAGATAACAAACTCAATTATTCTGCATAGCTAGTCAATCAATAATGACAAGAGATATGTAGACATTATGAACATGACTGGTGTGAATAAAATAATGTGTGTGTTTGTCTTTGTCGCCCCCTACAGACTGGTCTACAGCAGCACTGCAGGAGTGGGGCTCTTACATGAAACTGGCTAATCCCAGCACTCTGGTGCTCTGTTTTGAGAGGTGGGTCTATGAGATCGGAGGTTTCCTTGCAGTTGTGTAGATGTGTGAAGGGGGGTTCACACATCTGTGTTGTCTTGCATTTCTGATAAACCGTAATAGTCAGAATTTTTTTTATTTGAAATGAAATGGATAAAATATGAATTGACTATTTGATTGATTGATTTAGTAAAGTATCATATTTTGATACATCAGTCTTTTATGGCCCATGTATGATAGGCTATAGGAAAATACAGAGCTCATACTCACAGTGGAAAAAAACCCCACCTCAGATTTATTCAGAGACTCAAAATGATCAAAGCATCAAAGCAACTGGTGCAGTTGCTGATATTTATATGACCAAAAATAAAATACAATTTTAATGTAATGTAAATCAATGAGATCTTTTTAACTATAATCAAGTAAACCTAAATTGTTTCAATCCAGTAAGTGTTCATTCTGAAACATTTCTAACAATATGAAAGTTATTCTTACATTTACTTATTAAAATACGTAAGGATTTCATAGCTAAATTACATGTGACAACCCGAAGGTAGGCATTTTTACAATTATGGTATATTACAACGTGTTATCAATCAGACGACAGAAGACTGTAACAGGTTTTGAACAATTTGAGGCTTTAGACATTTCCATATCAAATATAATACAGTAGGGTTTATAGGGTTAAACTGAATGAGTGTAGGTGCCATTTTGATCTAAAAACTGGACAAAAAAATATTCCTATTGGTCTTCAACCAAAGTCCCTCTGCAATAATGGTAAATACCTGACAGTCAGTTTTTCGTTATCTTTTCTTTTCTTCTTTCTTTTTCTGGTGGAAGTGCACAATGTTTTATGGCTTACAAATAATCTCATAAATTGCCTAACTACATTGGAGATGTGCAATGCCACAATCAGACAGAAATCAGAGACAGCCAACACATTAAATAACATACATTCATCCTTTAATTTTTCACCCTTAATGATTGGCAGGAATGCTGGGAGAGGTGGATCTTGCTGCTTAACGTGTTGCTGGAGGTGGGGGCCATTACTTGCATGGTAAGAGTGTTATTTAACGTTACACTAACAATAAGACACTTATTAAATTGGCTTAATCTGCCATTGCTAGCAGGGTTTGTGTTATTACTGCCAAATGGCAAGTATTTTGAAACAAAAAATATTCAAAATCGTTCTGAAAGTGATTCCAGTAATATAATATTCTGTCATTAGTATCAGTTGTGGTGTGGGCAAAGAAAAGATTACAAACCTGTTGTCCAACGAAAGTATATTGACATGTTTTTACTCCAAATTCACATCATAACATCAGTCGAGCATTTTAAATAACTTCCATAGGCATATTATGGCCGAAACTACTTCGCTTGTACATCACTGTTTACTGCTCCGTTTCAGGGGCAGTGACTGTAATACAGATTATTCACCTGCTGACAGTGATAAATCTTGGGACCACAATTCTAATTTAATCATTAACATTAAAGAAACATGCAAACTGACAAACATTCAAATATAATGGCACAAATAGGAAAATAGCTCTCACAATAGGTGTGTAATCGCATCCTGCCACTAGAGGTCACTCGTACAATGACCAACAAACACATAAGGCTACTAGATTAAAAAAAATAAATTCAGAGGTGGACAAGTACATAACTTCTTTTCTTGAGTACAGATACTGTTGGTCAAATATTACTCCATTACAAGTGAATGTTGTAAAGAAAGATTTTTATGTACATTAGCTTTTTTGTTTTGTTAATGTGTTAATGTGAAGTTCTTAGCCATGCATATTACTAATCAAAGATTAAGTTTTTATATATTTACAGTATAGGAAATTTACAAAATATCTTCATGGAATATGATCTTTTAAAAGAAAAACAATAATTTTGACCCATACAATGTATTTTTTGGCTATTGCTACAAATATACCCCAGCGACTTAACGTCAACTTCAACTTTTATTTATTTGTATAGCACATTTTAACGGAATTGTATTGCCCAAAGTGCATCACAATTTAAAAGAAAACATATACAAAGATTAAGACAATAAAGTCTATCACAATTAGTAAGAATAAACCACTTAAAATGAACCAACACAGATGAAAAATACACTTTATCACACATCGGGGTAGTTCCTCTACAAAAGGTCTCTACGAAAGTCTTTCCTCTCCAAAAGCCAATGCAAAAATTTGAGTTTTCAACTGAGATTTAAAAACTTCTAAGGATGGAGCCTGCCGAATATGAAGTGGAAGCAAGGGCGTAACCATGGTATAGATATTGGGGGGGTCCAAATGTGAGCCCTCCCCCAGATATTTTTTTTAAGTTCAGTAGCGGATCAGATCGTAAAAACAAACATCAACGAATGAATAGAGGCTTATCAATGGAGTGGGAAGAGCGGGAACTCCTTGGTCTGTGACTCCAGAAGTTCATTATTCAACCTATTTTCAGGGTATCATGCTAGCTACCTAGCTATAATACTGAGCCATTTAAACGTGATATTTTTTCACATTTATTCAAAAATTGCCGCTGTATTTTTGACCATGGCACTACTTTTTAGGTGTCTACTTGCTTATCGTCTGGAAAAAAAAGGCGAATGTCCGCCTGTTCGTCCTGCTTCTTTCTTTTAGTTCCTACCTTCATTTCATTTAAGCACCAGTGACAGTCGGACTTGTTGACATCTTATTGTTTTTTTTTTGCACATCTCATTGTCTTTTGCACATCTCATTGTCTTTTGCACATCTTATTGTTTTTTGCACATCTTATTGTTTTGCACTTTTTTTATTTCATTGCACATTTTATTCTTATTTCTCCTTTTCTTACCATATGTATGCCCTTGTGTTATGTTACTTATATAATTTGTATTCTTATTGTTTTGCACTGTCACTGAGCGGACCTGATTCGATTGCATTTCACTTCTAGTTATGCCCTGTATAACTATTATGTGACAAATAAAGAAACCTTGAACCTTGAACCTTGACTGAGCGGTTCTTTCAAACGATGCCGCAAGCCGGCGTTTACGGGCTCAACCAAGTGTACAATCGAGGGGGGGTCACACTGTTTTGTTTCCCTTGTTTTTCCTAAATTGAAAGTAAATCGGAAATAACAACAGATCCACTAGGCTACAGCCAGGGTTCATAAACGGAGGGCATATCATATGTCACATATTACAATATAATAGGCCTATTATTGGGGGGGACAGATTGGTATTTTTCCAATATTGAGGGGGACACGTCCCCCCCAAAGTATATGGTGGTTACGCCCATGAGTGGAAGACTATTCCACAATTTGGGAGCCACTACCATAAATGCTCTATCACCTTTAGATTTTTTTTTTTGGAACGAGGAACTGCCAGTAACAGTTTATCTGCTGATCTCAGTGTCCTAGCCGATGTATGGTACTCTAAAAGATTGGTGATATAACTTGGGGACATGTTATGAAGTGCTTTAAAAACCATCAATAAAATCTTAAAATCGATCCTGTACTGAACTGGTAGCCAGTGAAGAGAAGATAATACTGGAGTAATATGATCCCTTTTTTTCATGCCTGTCAGAAGCCTGGCTGCAGCGTTCTGTACAATTTGCAGACGAGATAGATGTCGCTGACAGATCCCAACATAAAGAGAATTGTAATAATCCAATCTCGAGGTAATAAATGCATGGATAACGGTTTCTAAGTCTTTACAACTAAGAATGGGTTTTTAACCTGGAGATCATTCTAAGTTGGTGTAAGGCCCGGCTCGATCGACCCAATGACGGCAGTCGTTCAGCGGGTGAAGGCCTTTTGCGTATTACTGTCTTTCCTTTTTCACGACACAACAAGATTAAATGGAACACTTTTTCTTATATATTTTATCTCGTTATTTCATCTGACTCCATAAATGAAAAGGTTTTAATGATATCTGTGCATCATTAAAATATGAACGAATGATTGATTATTCTTTTCAGCTCTTTTTAATACTTTATCCGCTCAGATGTAGGGAAACTATATCGCTTAGAGGCCCTGTTTTTCACAGGTCTCACGAACACAATCTCGTCAGGCCCGGTCATCAATCAGAGGTAAATTATGGTTATGTATCTAAGATTTGCCGTTAATTCACACGTACACAATCAGAGACATCGAATAACCCCCTTGGAGCCCCCTCAGAACTTTAGTTCAATCGTTTACTTCAGTAAAGGTTTCTTGGCCACTATTAGATATGTTAGCAGATCAATGTACCACACTTGTAATAGCTTTGGATTGGTCAAGTACTTGTTTAAAGTAACATTAAATCAAAAGTCAGAGGTATAGGCGTACCCGAGTTTAGTCTGACCAGACGGCATTCGCCGTCCCTAAACGGAATTATTTACCCGCCTCTGCATCCAAGTAGACTTGAAATGATGCCGGATATTAGCCGTCGCTAAAACTGACGCAGGCTTGCGGAAATATACGAATCCACTAATCTATTAGGGAGAAAGCAATCTTAGAGGCAGTCAGAATAGAATCAAACGTTACAATTTATTGACCAGGTAATCGAAGCAATAATTCAAAACTCCAATGTTACAAGAATAGAATCATCAGTTAACCATAACATAACAATAATTCAGGAATTGAAGAATTTGTAGAAATTACTACCTGGCAATGAAAATTACACACAGCGAATGTGTGGGCAGTCAACCTACAGACTCCTAGAACTTTGTGTCACGTTTCCTTATAAACCCAGATAATTCAATAAGCCCACCAAATGGTGGTATCTTGTTATTATAATTAGACTTTAGAATTTGCAACCAAATGGCTTCTTGGTATCCTGTGGCAGAGAATACTTATTTACATACAGGAGGTGGTTTGAATAGAAGATCAGGGGGAGGGCACACCTTTAAGTTGTACACTACACTTCTCATACTTTAGAACTTCTTTTAGCTTTTCATTATGATTGGGAGAATGAGACCATTTTACCAGGCGCACTGAGACATTTCAAATATCATCAAACATGTATAGTTACTTTTTTGTACATACATTACATTGCATGGGTTTTCAGTGAGTTCTAGGTGAGGAGGAGAGGGGGGAAGAAAAGGGGGAGCAAGGGAAGATGATGAGACCGTAAGTACAGGGTGTGAACTACACTGTGTGTTGCGTCTCGGATGCTGCTGTTACATATGCAAGAGATAGTTTTTGTTGATTCTCAGGAGGGCCTTTTGTCCTCTCGAGGGGGGGGGGGGCAGACATACTGGCACCAGGCTTACATTGGTAAAAACTGCTTTTTACTACCGACTTTATCTGATTGTCAAAGCTGAGAGTTGAGTCGATTATGATACCCAGGTTTCTTACACTGTTTTTTACGATTATTTCTAAAGGAGCAATATTACTGGAGATCATCTCTTTGAATTTTGGTGGACCAAAAATAATTATCTCAGATTTTTTGTCATTAAGCTGAAGAAAATTTTTAGACAACCAAATTTTGACCTCTTCTAGACAGAGTAACAGGGACTGCAGCGAGTGCTCGTTCCCAACTTTAAGTGGTAAATATATCTGAGTGTCATCAGCGTACATATGATAGGAAATGTCATAGCGACAACATATAGATCCAAGTGGGCACATGTACAATGAAAATAATGTAGGGCCCAGAATAGAACCTTGAGGAAGACCATATTTTAAAGGAACCACAGAAGATGAGTTATTTGCGAAATTAACAAAGAATGTTCTATCATGCAGATATGAATGAAACAATTTTAAAGCTGTTCCTTTGATGCCTACATCACACTCCAAGCGTTTTAAAAGGATCGAGTGATCAACAGTGTCGAATGCAGCACTGAGATCCAGCATAATTAAAACAACCCCCAACCCAGAATCAACTGCCATCCGTAAATCGTTCACAATTTTTACCAGAGCGGTCTCTGTACTGTGACCAGCTCTAAATCCAGATTGGAATTTATCCAGAATATCATTTTCAGTTAAAAAAGGGGTAATTTGAGAAAGAACAACCTTTTCTAAAACTTTAGATAGACATGGTAATTTAGAGATTGGGCAGAAATTATTCAGCTCTGTAGGGTCAAGACCTGATTTTTTAAGTTAGGGAAAGACCACTGCTTGCTTAAGACAGGGTGGGACAACACCATTAATTAAAGAGCTATTCAAAATAGATAATATACTAGGGCCCATAAATTCAAACAGATTCTTTAAAAAGTGAGGAGGAATAGGATCTAAAGGAGTATGTGATAGTCTCATATGTTTAATAATGCCCTCCAGAACTGGAAGAGAGACAAGGTCAAAACAATCAAATATACAAGAACTTGACATAGAGGCTCATTGAACACTATGAGAAGACACAATAACATCTCTGATTGACTCAATCTTTCTTATAAAAAAGTTCAGAAAATCCTCACAGGTATGTGAAATAGAGTCAATAGGGGACACTATAACTGGGTTTAGCACAGTGTTTATTGTGCTAAACAAAACTTTAGGGCAGTGAGCAGTTCTACTGATTAAATCAGATAAATATTTTGTTCTAGCAGCTTTAACTGCATACTGATATTTATTAAGAGATTCCTGTAACATTTCAAAGGTAATTTGTAATTTGTCTCTCTTCCATCTATGTTCTGCTTTTCTACATGCTTGTCTGAGAGCACGTGTTTCATTATTAAACCATGGCTGAGACAGGGACTTATGCTTTTTTAGTCTGATTAGAGCAACATCATAAATAATATCCAGACATACAGAATTAAAAACAACAGTCAACTCCTCTGTGTCCAATGAGGGCCCAGAAGCCTCTATAATAGAGGAAACTGGGCTTTTAACATATGCCTCAGCAAAACAATTTGCTGTCGACTCGTTTATAGGATGAAAATAACAATCAGCAGATTGGCTTTTAGATACGGAAGCAGGCAGATCAAAATAAAAAAAGACAGATCTATGGTCAGATATATAATTATCCTCTGTGACCACTTCACTAATTGACAAGCCCATGGATAAAACCAGATCAAGAGTATGCCCATGCCTGTGTGTAGCATCACAAACAAACTGTGTTATATTAAAAGAGTCAATAAGATCAGAGAACTGCTTTCCTAAAAGGTTTGACGAGCAACACACATGGATATTAAAGTCCCCAATAATTAAAAGGTTATCGGTAGTCAGAACAATAGAATAAATAAAGTCAGAAAAGTCCTGAATAAAGTCCTTATTATATTTAGGAGGACGATAGATAAGTGCACAATATACAGTGGAGGGTAGTTCTAATTTGATCAACTGTAATTCGAAAGTTGAATATTTTTCCACTGATACAAGGCTACATTTAAATCTGTCCTTAAAGAGCGTGGCCACACCCCCACCTCGACCAGTGACTCTGGGGGTATTTAAAACATTATAGTTCGCAGGCAACAACTCGGTAAGAAGACAGGTATCCACAGGCTCAAGCCAAGTTTCAGTTAGGAACAGGAAATCCAAATCCTTAGATGCCACAAAGTCGCGAAGTATGAATGTTTTATTTCTCACTGACCTCACATTCAGAAGAGCAGCTTTAGCTCCAATGAGGTCCAATGAATGTGTTTGGGCTAATGCTGAATACTTTAGTTCCTTTAAATAAGGATGAGCCGTCAGTCCGCTCCGCCTATGAGTCTGTAACAACGGAGGCCGAAGAATAGGCACGGGCTGATCAGGATACACCGACAGGAGCCACGTCCGAAGAAGCAAAGCGTCATTAGCCCGGTCCACACGTGCATTCCTCGCATTCTTCGCCAAACACCCGCCGCGCTTTCCTCATCTTTTGCGGCACTTCTTTTTAGAGTAGGAGCCGCAATGTCGACGACATAGCTCCGGCGGTATGGACAGCAGATGCTTGGAGAAGTTAAGAGTTTGGCCACCATCGATAAAGTAGCTATCCTCAAAGTTAACTGAAGCTCTAATTTCCAACAATGTTGATCGATCATATCTCAGCACGGATGAGGCAGCAAGCGGAGACAATAGCATTATAATCATAAAAACATAAATCATTTCTAAAATGTTTAGGATGCGATGGCTTGCCGTGCAACATGCTGGCGCCATCTTGAACTTCCAACTTCCAGTCTTAAGTCTCCAACTTAAGACTGGTTTTGTGGTCCAGGGTCACATATGTGATTTCATTCAGTTTTCTCTGTTCATAGAATTGCTTATATTAGGCTACTATTTTTATTTCAGCTTTTATTTCAGCTTTAGCCTATTAACAAAAATATTTTAATAGTTTTAGTTAACTTTAATAACCTTACATCAATGGCAAAACATCCATATAATTTAAGTACAATTTAAATTTTCCAGCTGTTTCAAGCCACGATATTCACATGGGGTGCATTTCCCAAAAGCATCGTTAGCTATGGTCGTTAGTTCCATTGATCTCAACTGATAAGATGGAATTGGGACCGTAGTTGTTTTTGGGAAACGCACCCAGGAATCTCACAGTCCTCTTGGCCACTTTACAGTGAAAAAACGTATTTCTTTAACTGACACAATGTTAATATACAAACTTTTCAGTGAACTCATTTTATTTGCAGAAACCGACTGCACTTAAATTGTCCAAATGCCATTTGTTTATATATGAATATTTCTAATGTTTCAGTAAAGTGAGCATAAGATTATTGAAAACTATTTTGCTTAAGTCCATGAAGAAAAACCTACTGATTTATGCAAAGTCATTGAAAACATCAATTCAACTCAAATCTCTTGTAGATAACAGCAGCATACACATGTGTGATTAAAATGATCAAATAGATTCTCACTGCATCAGTAACTACAGTTACTGTCTTTAAATAAATCAACATACAGCATAACATCAATGTGTCTCTGTCCGTGCTTGACTTAAACACAGGCTCTACTCTCCAGCACAATGGTGACCCAAAAAACACAACCGGAAGTTGGCTGTTGAATTCAGTTGGCTGATGAATTCAGTTGGCTGAATTCATCAGTGTCTGAATTCACTCATATGTTCTCAATAACTCTGTCTTGTGGACTATATAGTGAACTAATGTAGGAACTAGTGAATGAGGGTGTAGGGTGTGGTTTCAGACACAGTCTATGAGTGTCGACTCTGAGGCTACTTTCTTGAAAACAAAGGTTAGATCTATTAAAGATCTATTATAGTAAGGAAACTTACTGTTAATCATTTAACAGGTTTTTACTGTGGCATTTTTGCAGCCTTTTACCGTTAAAATCACGATCATTTTTTACAGTGTAGCTGTTGAACAGAAATGGGACAGAAAAAAAGGACATAAATGTTGGCAAAGTGAGAACAATGTTGGTTAGGCCTATATATTTTGTGTGTAAATTCTACACTTTATATCAGCTTTATATTTGTATAAGCACTTCTGCCATGTTGCACCTTCTTTTTTCTTTTTTCTTTTATTTAGCACAGTGGCTAGATTAACAAATAAACAGATGTCACCCAATCTAAATATTCCCTCACAGTTTAATAGTAATGACTTTATGAATTTCTTCACTGATAAAATAGATAACATCAGAAATACAATAACAAACGTAGATTTTACAGCATCTAGTACTGCGGCTTCATTCATCGCACCCAAAGAAGAACTGCATTGCTTTACAACTACAGGACAGGATGAGCTAAATAAACTTATCACAGCATCTAAACCAACAACATGTTTTTTAGATCCTGTACCCACTAAATTAATGAAAGAATTGTTACCTGTCGCAGAAGAAGCGCTTCTCAATATTATTAACTCCTCGTTATCTTTAGGTCACGTCCCAAAACCATTCAAGCTGGTGGTTATTAAGCCTCTTATTAAGAAACCAAAACTAGATTGTTGTGAACTGTCAAATTACAGGCCCATTTCAAATCTTCTGTTTATGTCAACAAATTTAGAAAAAGTAGTGTCTGCTCACTTGTGCTCCTTTTTGCTAAAAATTTCAGTCAGGTTTTAGGCCCCGCCATAGCACAGAAACTGCACTTGTTCAAATTACTAATGACTTGCTTCTTGTGTCAGACCAAGGCTGCATCTCATTGCTTGTTTTACTTGATCTTAGTGCTGCGTTCGACACTATAGATCATGACATACTCATAGATCGATTACAAAACTATACAGGTATTCAAGGGCAGGCTTTAAGATGGTTTAGATCCTACCTGTCCGATCACTACTACATTGTTTATTTAAATGGAGAGGCATCTCAATAATCACCTGTAAAGTATGGAGTACCACAAGGATCTGTCCTAGGTCCTCTGCTATTTTCATTATACATGTTGCCCCTTGGTAATATTATTAGAAAATACAGGATTAGTTTCCATTGTTATGCTGATGACACTCAGTATATCTCAACAAGACCAGATGAAACTTCTAAACTATCTAAGCTAACGGAGTGTGTTAAAAATGTAAAAGATTGGATGACCAATAATTTTCTCCTATTAAATTCAGATAAGACAGAGATATTACTTATTGGACCTAAAAACAGTAAACAGAATATCTTGGATCACAATTTGCAACTAGATGGATGTACTGTTACTTCCTCTACAGTCAAAAATCTGGGTGTTGATTAAAATCACATGCTTGAATGACTGGAGGCCCGTTGCTCTGACCCCCACCTTCAGCAAGTGTTTTGAGAAGCTCATCAGAGACTACATATGCTCTGTGCTGCCTGCTTCACTGGACCCACTACAATTTGCATATCGCAGCAATCCCTATCTCAAAAATTTGGCAACATAACATGCGCTGTAGTCAGTTTATTTATACATTCACATAATTTACAAAAATGTTGTGGGTTTAGAGCATTTCAGCAGTGTTCTACCAAAATAAAAGCTTGAGGGTTTTGAACCTTTAAAGTTTGAGGGTTTGGACAATTGAAAGTGAAGAATTTAAGACATAAATATTAGTATTGTAACTTGTAAAGCAAAATATAATATAAATATAATATATTTATATAAAATATATTTATATAAAATATAAATATAATAATAAATATATATTTGTATTTTCCAGAACAATTGTAATTTTCAGCAAGAATGTATTGCTGTCTTCATTTTTGTTATTAGAATTGAAATTTTATAGCTATTTACTTGCATGTCGAGCAACAAATAGCCAACATCAGAGAACCATATATATGCAAATGTTGTTAAATTACTAAAATATATACAAAATATAGTTCACCTAAAAAGTAAAATTTGCTGAAAATGCGTTCACCTTCAGGCTATCCAAAAGGCAGATGAGGTTGTTTCTTCATCAAAATGGATTTTGGAGAAATGTAGCATTACATCAATTGCTCACTAATAGATCCTCTGCAGTGAATGGGTGCCGTCAGAATGAGAGTCCAAACAGCTGATTAATCACAAAAATTCACAACACAACTCCATTAGTCTTTAAGTTAATGTCTTGTGAGGTGAAAAGCTGTGTTTGAAATAAACAAATCCATCAAGACATTTCTTACTTCAAATTGCTGCATCTAGCTTAAATGTGAATCCTATCCATAAAATTGCTTTCTCCAGTGAAAAGCTTATGAAAAGTTTCATCTGAATCAGGAGATAAATATCCACAGATCAAGCACCATTTACAAGTGAAAACAGTCCAAAAACAGTTCTAAACAAATATTTTTTGTGGATTTTGATGTGAAACGTTTTTGCTCAAGGAAGTATTATTTTCACATTTTTGCCAGAAGCAATGCTTTAAAGTTAAAATACCTTCATGATGGATTTGTTTCTTGCAAACTTGCAGCAGTCATGTGGATCACTTATTAATTATTGTGAGGTTTGTATCAGCTGATTGAATTTTGATAGCACCCATTCATTGCAGAGGATCCATTGGTGAACATGTCACTACACTTCTCTAATATGTTCCAATGAAAACTGATCTACAACTTCTGGCCTGAGGGTGAGTAAATTTTCAGATTTTATTTATATTTTTGGGTGAACTCTTTCTTTAATTTACATTATCAGGGGGTACTTCAAGTAAATATATCATTCTAAGAGGTTCAGCTGATGAAAAAGTTTGGGAACCCCTGCCAATCTCCAAGTCAATCATGTGTGTCCTGAAATTAAAACTATTCTCAAATTCCGGCGATGATAGCTTCAATAATTACATTATGCTTTGCTTCTTTAGTCCCAGTTAACAAGTAATAGACCTGAAGTGGCCGGCTATGTCCAAGTGAGCACCCAAGAGCAGAGTAAACTAGTGATGGTGAGCGAATATGGAGAAACCCAACCTAAAGCCTTGCTCTCTATGAACCAGCTTGTGCTCAGATGGGGACTTACGCTGTTGACCACTGTCCTGATCCTGATAGCTGGAGTCGCTGTGCACATAGCTTGTCCTCTTCCGGAGCCTTTAAGTCCTCATCAAAGCAAATTTAACAATGGATTCAATAATTTTTTCCACTTCTAACATCTTCTTCAACACCACATTGAGCTAACTCTAACTGTATCCATCTTAACAAGGTCTCATTTCAATAAATTTGGGACCACAAGTGGGTCAATCATCCAATACCACCAAAAATATATTCGTCAGTGTTATTTAAGAGAGAGAAAAAGATGCCTTTTTGCCAGCTTTTCCATCCTACCACAAATAACAGTTGAAGGGTTACAAAAGATAATTTCTCTCGACGTACATTATATAGTACTATGGACTTCTGCAAATTTGGGACACACTCCAAACCCAGCTGTACAGGCCAAAATACAGCTGAGTGAGACTACTGAGTAGTTTATGTGCAGTATATGTTCCCTATCAGTCAGTCACGTTCGACGTAACTTCAGAGTGACTGACTAATGGGATCTCGCCGGAGAGCCCAATCACCTTCGAGTGTTAACAAAACAAGCCAATGGCGGTTGGCGTGCGTTTTTCGCCACGCGCACCCCGCCCCGCGGTGCGGGTATAAAGGGAGAGCTGCCTCCGTCAGGAAGAGTAGCGTTGCCCGAGTCAGATCCAGAACTGACCGCTATGCTTTCCTGGGCCGCTGAGAGCATCGGGCTGCACTATAGGCCTCCGCCTTCTCCCGAGCGCTCAAGGCTGGATGATTGGTTCCTGGGGGCGCAGGCCGAACGTCGGCAACCGCCCCCGGTTCCTTTCTTCCCGGAAGTGCATGAGGAGGTGACTAGGTCTTGGAAGGCACCTTTTTCTGACTTCAGAGCGCAGCGCCTCCGGCACCAGCAATCTGCCCGCCGGACACCCCTCCGGCATGTGCACCCCTCGACCGGCCTCCTCTACTCGCCGTTCGATACCCCAAGAAAGAGCCCCGACCACCATCCCTTCAGGAAGGATGGTCTCGGCCGTAAGCTCCCCCTCTGGGGCCCCGAACAGGCGTGAGAGAGCATCGGGCTTGACATTTTTAGACCCCGGCCGGTACGAGAGGGTGAAGTTAAATCGGCCAAAGAAGAGTGCCCAGCGGGCCTGACGAGAGCTCAGCCTCTTGGCCGAACGGATGTATTCCAGGTTCTTGTGATCCGTCCAGACCAAGAAGGGCTGCGCTGACCCCTCTAACCAGTGACGCCACTCGCCCAAGGCCAATCTTACCGCCAACAGCTCCTTATTGCCAATGTCATAGTTACGTTCTGCAGGGCTGAGACGACGCGAGAAAAATGCACACGGGTGCACCTTCCCGTCGCAGAGCGAGCGCTGAGAAAGGACTGCGCCAACCCCGACATCCGACGCGTCGACCTCGACAATGAACTGGGACTCAGGATCTGGAACCAACAGAACAGGAGCAGAGACAAAACGGGACTTTAAAACGTCAAAGGCTACCTGCGCATCCGTGTTCCACCTGAAGACCACCTTGGTGGAGGTTAGCGCCGTGAGTGGTGCAGCGATCTGACCGAAATTCCTGATGTATCGCCGATAGAAGTTGGCAAACCCCAGGAAACGCTGCAGAGCCTTGCGGGAGTCGGGGACCGGCCACATGGCGACAGCCTCTATCTTAGCGGGGTCTGGTTTGATCCCCCTGGTAGAGATGATATGGCCAAGGAACGTAACAGACTCGGCGTGGAATTCGCACTTCTCCGCCTTGACAAACAACTTGTTCTCTAACAGACGCTGGAGGACCCGCCTAACGTGCTGGGTGTGTACTTGGAGAGAGGGGGACAAAATTAGAATATCATCCAAATACACGAAGACAAACTGATTTATCATGTCACCCAGGACGCTATTGACGAGGCCCTGGAAAACGGCTGGAGCATTGGAAAGACCAAACGGAAGAACCAGATACTCGTAGTGTCCCGAGGGGTTGTTGAACACCGTCTTCCACTCATCCCCCTCCCGAATGCGTACCAGATGGTAGGCGTTGCGGAGGTCTAATTTGGTGAAGACCTGAGCTCCCTGCAACAATTCAAAAGCAGAAGACATTAGAGGTAGGGGGTACCTGTTCTTTACGGTAATGTCATTCAACCCTCGATAATCAATACAGGGGCGTAGGGAGCCGTCTTTCTTCTGCACGAAGAAAAACCCTGCACCGGTGGGAGAGGAGGAATGACGAATGAGCCCAGTCTGAAGTGACTCCCGTATATACCGGTCCATGGCCTCTCTTTCAGGACCGGAAAGGGAATATAACCGACCCTTAGGCGGAGAAGTGCCCGGGAGAAGGTCTATGGCACAGTCGTAGGGGCGATGCGGAGGTAGCGAGGTGGCCCGGGACTTGCTGAAAACCGCACGAAGATCGCAGTACTCCGCCGGGACGCCGGTCAAGTCAGGGGGGTCCGCCTGCGAAACACAAGACACAGAGACAGCAGGAAAGGCAGCACCAAGACATGACACATGACAAGACTGACTCCAGGCCAAAATAGACTTATTAACCCAATCTACATGGGGGTTGTGTTTAAGCAACCAGGGATGCCCTAAAACTAACGGGACCTTGGGAGAGTCAATGATAAACAGTTTGATCAGTTCCCGATGTTTACCAGAGTGAGAAAGGCTTACAAAAGGAGTGACGTGAGTGATGGTGGTGAGGGGACGGCCCCCTAATGACCACGCCGTAATGGGCTTGGCCAGGGGAATGGTCGAGATGTTCCATCTCAGAGCAGTGGCAGAATCCAGGAAATTCCCCTCAGCCCCTGAATCCAGAAGGGCGTGACCAGTGTGCGAACCTCCCTGGACGGAAAGTCGAAAGGGCAGCTGAGTGCGTGTAGCTGGAGAGTTTGTACAGGGAGAGGGACCCACCAGGACTCTCCGCTTCACTGGTGGGCCTTGACTTTTAAAGGACACTGAAGGACGAAGTGGCCAGCCTTGCCACAATACAGACACAACCCCAGAGCTAAACGTTCCTGTCTCTGTTGTGGCGTGAGCCGAAGCCGACCCAGTTGCATGGGCTCAACCTCAGCAGGCAGGTGACTCGCCGCATCGGATGACGAGGCCTCCAGGTGGCGCCACGGAGCGGTGGGTTGACGGCGCTGGCGGCGGCGGTTGAGACGGCCCTCCACACGGAGCGCAAGGTTGATCAGGTTATCCAGCTCCCGGGGAAGATCCACCGCAGCTAGTTCGTCAGCGATGGCTTCATCTAGTCCCACAAGAAAACGAGCGCGCAGCGCGCCCTCATTCCAGCCGCAAGCCGCCGCTTAAGTCTGAAACTGGATGGCATAGTCGGTGACAGAACACTTCCTCTGTGACAACCGAGACAGCTGAGCCGCCGCCTCATCCCCCTGGGCTGATCGGTCGAAAAGCTTTGTCATCTCCTGACAAAAATCCACAAATGTGGCACAGCAGGGAGCCCGCAATCTCCAAACAGCGATACCCCATTCACGGGCGCGGCCAGAGAGAAGGGTGAGAACGAATGCCACTTTAGCTTCTTCGGTGCTATAACGTCGCGGCTGCAGTGAAAACACCAGCGAACACTGGGAGAGAAAGGCTTGGCAAGAATTAGGGTCGCCATCATAAACAGGGGGATTGTTGGCATGCGGTTCGGGGTCCAGAGGAATGCCAGCACGGTTAGCCGCCTCCCGCTGCAGATCATCGACCCGTGTGAGGAGCTCCACGACTCGGGCATTGAGAGCGTCCATCTCATGAGCTGTGGTGTTGAGCTGGGTGGCATGCTGACCCAACAATGCTCCCTGTTGCACGAGAGCCGCGCGAAGCGGATCCGATCCCGCTGAATCCATTGTTGGTCAGACTGTTCTGTCAGGAAGGAGAGGCAGGATTCAGATGCGGGTACAACGGAGGTTTATTAGGACAGCAAATAATTGACAGGCGAAGAGTGCTTCCACCGTCAGTCAGAGAGGGGCAGAATCCTTTGCCACGCAGATGGTTCGATCACCACGGCGGGACGAGCCGTAACAGCGGCAGAAACAATGAAGCTGGCGAGGCTGCTCGCAATCCGAGCGAGAGGCTGAGCCGTCCACAGCGAGTCCGCAGATAACCCGGAACGGCAGGTGTCGTTTACTGTGGGTGTTGCGGAGGAAGAACACGACACCGCACTCACTCATGTGATGACGGACGCACCAGAGGGCACGCACAAGATGGTGGAGGCAACAACGCACCATCAGTCCCCAGAGTCTCACAACATGCCTACCGAGCCAGGGTCTGCTCTTATCGTGTCTGCCAAGCCAGGGCCTGCTCGCATCATGTCGGCCACGCCTGAGTCCCCTGCCAAGATGGCCACCAAGCCTGCAGATGCACTTCTTTGGCCAGGACTGATTGCTAGTGTGTTGGACCCACCACTGGTGTCGGTGCGAGCAGCTGGCATCCCCAGGTTCGCAGCATTGTCCGCTCCGTCCCAGGAGCTCGCAGAGTCCGCCCCAGAGGCCGCTCCGTCCCAGGAGCTCGCAGAGTCCGCCCCAGAGGCCGCTCCGTCCCAGGAGCTCGCAGAGTCCGCCCCAGAGGCCCAGCACCTCCCGAATGCCCCTTGACGTTTGCGCCTCCAGAGTGCCCCCTTGAGGTAGTGGAGTTCACCAAGAACTTTCATGGGGGGAGCTTCCCGCCATTGCTCACTGAGACCCCGGACCCACCATGGCCCATGGAGTCCCCTGATTCATCATGGCTGCCCGAGGCCCTGGATCTACCATGGCCGCCTAAACTCCCTGCTTCAGTCCTTGAGATTATAGGTGCTCTCTCTGTCTCTTGTGTCTCAGTTTCCTCTAGGTCCCAGTCTCTGAGGGGTCCCTGCTCCGCCCTGGAGGGCGCCTGTCTTGTCTGCTCCGCTCTGGAGGGCGCCTGTCTCGTCTGCTCCGCCCTGGAGGGCGCCTGTCTCGTCTGCTCCGCCCTGGTGGGCGCCTGTCTCGTCTGCTCCGCCCTGGTGGGCGCCTGACTTGCCAGAGTCACCTCACGTCTCCGCTGACCTGCCAGAGTCACCAGAGTCACCTCACGTCTCCGCTGACCTGCCAGAGTCACCTCACGTCTCCGCTGACCTGCCAGAGTCTCCTCACGTCTCCGCTGACCTGCCAGAGTCACCTCACGTCTCCGCTGACCTGCCAGAGTCTCCTCACGTCTCCGCTGACCTGCCAGAGTCTCGTCACGCCACAGCAGTTTACCCAGTGTCACTTCACGTCTCTGCTGTCTCATCCGCCCCGCCCTGGTGGGCTCCGGTCTCATTGGCTCCACATGGACCTGGCCCTCCGTTCCCTCCCCCGGTTCCACCGCCCTCCTGGATTGTGCCGTGTGTGAAGCGTCTGGAAGCCGCTCTTTGGGGGGGGGGGGCTCTGTCACGAATCTGGTTGCCTCTCACCACACTACAGCTGCACATCACCCATGGACTACAACTCCCATCATTCACTGCACTACGACACACACATTTCCATCCACCATTGCACCAATTACACAGCTGTCACCAATCACTAATCAACCCTGATTGTCTTGCCACACCTGCACCTCATTCACTCACCCACATGTAAGCAGCACACTTCCCTACACACGTTGCGAAGTCTTGTTTTGCCCCGGCTGACATTCTGAGCGTTTCCCAGGTATTCTGTTTCCCTGTGTTTACCTGGACTGCCTATTTACTCTGACCGATTGCTGCCTGCCTTTTTGACTCTGCCTGCCTTTCGATATCCTCTCTGTCTGCTGCCTGCCTTTCGATATCCTCTCTGTTTGCTGCCTGCCCCGACCTTTGCATTGCCCCTGTTGCTGATTCTGTCTTGCCTACGTGACACCTGTTATTGCCTCTGACCCCTGCCTGTTTGATCTAGCCTTGTTGTTCATTAAAGCTGCATTTGGATCTTAACGCCACTGACTCCTCTCGTTACAAAGGTCTTCAGGGTCATTAGAAATTTCCAGGCAGGTGTTTTGGAGCTGTTTGGAGCTACCCTCTGCAGGACTAATGTGCACTAATTTCTGGAAATGTGAGGAATGGTCAATTTCCACTTAAGCACGGTTCGGTGTGATTATGGTCAGACTTCTCAGTACGGTAACTAAAGCCACTTTTCCACCATGGTTTCAAACCATTCCAAGCACAGTAAAGAACGTTTCTAATTGCTTGGAAGGATTACAAACCATTACTGGAATTCTCGGCCTCAACAGTAGTCAACCATGCTTCTGGATCTCTAGTGAGGACATAATTGTCCACAACCCAGTGAATATTACATTCACGAATGATATAAAACTAAGCCAGTAAATGTAGGCCTATAGCTAAGATAATATTGACCTTTTTATCTACATTTTTCCAAGCCATATGCATTTTAAACAATGTTCTATATCTATTATAAATCAGTTGTTTTAAATAATGGCAGACACCTCCGGTTAGGGAATGTTTCACTCAAAAAAAATAAAACAGATAATTTCAAGTCATAAGGTTGCGCTACAAATAATCATAATCAGTCAGAGTGATACATTGATTCTCCTGATTATATTTTTATTCATGGTATGTTAAAAGCGATTTGTTAAAGCTTTTATAATTTTAAATGTCCTTTTAATGGTTGAAGGGTGAGTAGAATTATGTTATCTCATTGCACCCAGTTTCTAAAAATGCTTATTCATTGAGCGAATATTTCGCTAATTGTTTACAATTTAACAAAGTTACTCCCATAATGGGATTGAAGGAAAAAGGTGGATATGCTCCTTCTCCATACAGCTTTCTCCATTTTTTACATACAGTATCATGCTGTCGACAACTGTTGCGTCACCAAGGTAACATACATTCTAATCCTTTTTTGAAAAAGTAATCATGCTGCATACAATTTTTTGTTTAGTTGCTCACATACATCCACTGTCACTGCAAAAACTCAAAATCCAGTTGCGATTGAACATAAAGTGGTTTATTAAAGCTCACAAAGACTGGCAGTAATCATGAGCACTAATGTGCAACAATAGCTGATCCGGGATAGTGGAGACAGCAGCAAGTAAGATAACCCGGCAGGAGCAGAAGTCCAGGGCGCCTGACTACCGGAACTCCAATCCCGGTGATAAGGTCCTCTTAAGTCAGCAAGAGACACAGGAACAGCAGACAACGCTTGAGACAGACGAAAACAGGGCAAGGCACGAGTAATAACAAACTGACAACAGCTACCCCAAACAGAGCGGCAGATATAGGCAGCGAGATGAATATCAGGTGCAGCCGCTCTGATTAGCTCATCAACCCCAGTGGGTTGCTGGGTAACGCTGACAAGCAATCAGCACAGACAACACATAGACAGAATGAACACATAGAGCCATGAACCGTGACAGTACCACTTCCCCTAAGAGCATCTCCTGATGCTCCCAGGGGAATTTACCTGGCGATTGTCATCATCGATCAGGGACTGATCCAATATGTCCCTCGCAGGAACCCAAGTCCTCTCCTCCGGACCGTAACCTTCCCAGTCCACCAAATACTGAAAACCGTGTCCCCTCCGTCTTGAGTCCAAAATACGGTTTACCGAATAATTCGGTTCCCCATCTATGAGTCGCGGCGGTGGGGGAACCGGGGCAGGACGGATTAATGGTAGATTGAAAAACGGGTTTTAATTTGGATACATGAAAGACGGAATAAACCCTTCTGTACGCTGGAGGAAGTTTGAGGCGGACTGCCACTGATCTTGGTGACACTCAGTTTAAGAGCAAGCTTGTTACAAACGGTGCGGAGTGGAATATTTCTGGATGAAAGCCACACTTTTTGACCTACGACGTAGACGGGAGGCTCAGACCGGTGGCGATCGGCCTGATTCTTGGTGCGAGACCTCACCTGGAGGAGTGTCCCTTTGGACAAAGGGCGTGGGCAGAGGGGACCGCGACTTCGGTTTAAAGACTCTGTAAAATAGGTGGCTGGTAATCTAAACTTCACTCAAACAGAGATAGGCCCGTAGCTGGCACTGGTAATGAGTTATGTGCGTACTCAACCCATGAAAGTTGAAGACTCCAAGAGGATGGATTCTGAGAGACCAAATACCGCAACACCCGTTCTAAATCTTGGTTAGCCCTCTCCGTTTGGCCATTGCTATGAGGATGAAACCCCAAAGAAAGACTGACACTCGCCCCCAATAAACGACAAAATTCCCTCCAAAATTTGGGAATGAACTGAGGCCCCCTGTCAGGAACCACGTCCGTAGGCCATAAATGTGAAAGACGTGGTCTATGACAGCAACCACTGTTTCTCAGGCTGAAGGTAATTTGGGCAGAGGAATAAAATTAGTTGCCTTCGAGAACCGGTCCACCTCGGTTAAAACTGCCGTGTTCCCTTGAGAGGGCGGGAACCCGTAACAAAATCTAGCGATATATGGGACCAGGGTCTCGAAGGAACTGACAGCGGCTGAAGCAGTCAAGCAGGGTGTAGATTGGAAGTCTTGGAGGTGGCACACTTTGAGGGATGCATCTGCAGGCTAAAACAAAAAGACGAATGTCACGGGCCATAGATTGCCACCACAACCGCTATTTGATGAGAAACATGGTACGACTCACCCCCGGATGACAAGCCACCTTGGAACAATGACCCCAATGGATGACGTCAGAACGTAAACTCTCTGGCACAAATAAACGACTCGGTGGAAACCCAGGCGGAGGCATTGCCCCTTGTAAGGCCGTACGGACCTTCGATTCAATCTCCCAAGTTACCATAGAGCCCACGATCTTCTGTGGTACGATAAACTCAGGAGACGACGGGCGCTCGGATCGATCAAACACACGAGATAAAGCATCAGTTTGATGTTCTTGGAACCCGGGTGGTAGGAAATGGAAAAATCAAAACGGCCGAAAAATAAAGCCCACCGAGCCTGCCTAGAATTTAACCTTTTGGCGGACCTGATGTACTCAAGGTTCTTATGGTCTGTCCAAACAATAAAAGGTACCCCCCCGCACCTTCCAACCAATGATGCCATTCCTCCAAGGCTAACTTGACTGCCAGCAACTCTCTATTACCAATGTCGTAATTGCGTTCGATGGGTGATAGACGATGTGAAAAAAACTTGCAGGGATGCATCTTATCATCCGCGGAAGAGCGTTGGGAAAGAACAGCACCAACCCCCACCTCAGACACGTTAACCTCCACCACAAACTGACAAGAGGGGTCAGGGGCGACAAGAATGGGAGCTGAAACGAAGCAACTCTTCAGTTTAGAAAATGCAGCGTCAGCTGCATTGGACCACCTGAACGTCATCCTGGTGGAGGTTAAGGCAGTCAAAGGGGCGGCTAGTTGGCTGAAATTGCAGATAAAACGCAGATAAAAATTGGCAAAGCACAGAAACCTTTGCAGGGCCTTGCAGGAATCTAGAATTGGCCAATCTATAACAGCCTGAACCTTGGCAGGATCCATGCGCACTCCCTCAGATGACAAGATGTATCCCAAAAAGAGATCAGACTGTGCATGAAAAGCGCACTTCTCCGCCTTGACATAAAGCCCATTCTCCAACAGTCTCTGAAGCAATTGCTTGACGTGTTGAACGTGTTCCTGGAGAGAACAAGAAAATATCAATATGTCATCCAGGTAGACATATGTGAACTGAACAACCATGTCTCTCAACACATCATTGACAAGTGCCTGGAAGACCACCGGGGCATTGGATAGCCTGAAGGGCATAACCAAATTTTCAAAGTGCCCCCTGGGGCTATTTAAAAGCGGTCTTCCACTCATTCCCCTCCCTTATGCGGACCAAATGATAGGCGTTAACGAGATCCAACTTCGTGAAAAAGGAAGCCCCCTGAAGCCGTTCAAAGGCTGAAGACATCAACGGCAAAGGATAGGTATTCTTTACCGTGATGTTGTTCAGCCTTCGATAGTCAATACAGGGGCGCAGGGATCCATCCTTCTTTTCCACGAACAAGAACCCAGCACCTGCAGGAGAAGAAGAAGGGCGGATGATTTTGGCTGCTAGAGAATCAGAAATATATTTCTCCATGGCCTCCCTCTCCGGAGCAGATAGAGAGTATAATCTGCCTTTAGGCGGAGACGTACCTGACAATAAATCTATGGCACAGTCATAGGGACGATGTGGAGGAAGGGAGACAGCTCGAGATTTACTGAATACTCCCTTCAGGTCAAGGTACTCACTGGGCACGTTAGACAGGTCCGTGGGTTCATCCTGTAACACAGAACAAGACACAGAAGAACAGGCAGACAACAAACACGAAGCATGACAAAATTCACTCCAAGCGGACACAGTGTTAGAACACCAGTTTATACTGGGGTTATGGAGTGAAAGCCAGGGATGATCCAGCACAACTGGAGCCAGAGGAGAGTCAGTGAGAAGGAATTGTATTTCTTCAGTATAGTTGCTAGATGTTATGAGACTCCCCAGTCTGGTGGTGTGCGTGACCAGCGGAAGAGCTTGGCCACAGAGAGCACTGACGGAAATAGGGTGGGTGAGTTGAATGATGGGGATCTTTATTCTGAGAGCAACATTAGTGTCCAAGAAATTCATTTCAGCTCCAGAGTCTATTAAGGCTTGACATGAATGATGAAACTCAGCCCACTGCAGCCGAACCGGAAGAAGAGTGGCGGTGAGAGAGGATTTTTCACACGAAAGCCCACCCGTCAGTAATCTCTTCTCTACTGACAGGCTTTGGCTTTTACTGGGCACTGTGCAGCGATATGACCTGCTGCACCACAGTAAAAACACAGTCCATTAATCCTGCGCCTCTCCTTCTCTGCCTTGGAAAGCCGAGCCCTGCCTATTTGCATGGGCTCAGGATCGAGAAGGTGACCAACCGCGTCGCTGGAAGGAGCAAAACAAAAATCCTCCGTATTGGTGATGGTTTATGCAGGGTTCGTTGCTCTCGATGACGTAACCTTGCATCCACTCATATAGCCAGATCGATTAACTCATCCAAAGAAGGAGGTATTTCCAGTGAATATACTTCATCTTGGATGCGGTCGGCTAATCCATGCAAAAACATGTCCCACTGCGCCTCTATATTCCAACTGCATTCCGCGGCCAGAGTTCAAAACTCTATGGAATAATCAGTGACAGTCCGAGCGGGCTGTTGGGCTGTTGGGCTTTCGTGCAGATTCAGACTTTAAATGCTGGAGCTGGATAGTTAGGTCATAAATCTGTGTTACAAGGGCATGTACCGCTCGTCCAGTTGCCATCATATGTTCCTCTTGTCGATCCATACGTGTATTGCTGTTAGATAAAATCTCCCGTAGTTCTGAAGCACTCGCTGGATACATTTTGGTCAGTTCATTCTGTCACAGCAAAAACTCAAAATCCAGTTGCGAGTGAAAATAAAGTGGTTTATTAAAGCTCACAAAGACTGGCAGTAATTATGAGCACTAATGTGCAACAATAGCTGATCCGGGATAGTGGAGACAGCAGCAAGTGAGATAACCCGGCAGGAGCAGAAGTCCAGGGCGCCTGAAAACCGGAACTCCAATCCCGGTGATAAGGTCCTCTTAAGTTAGCAAGAGACACAGGAACAGCAGACAACGCTTGAGTCAGACAAGAACAGGACAAGGCACGAGTAACAACAAACTGACAACAGCTACCCCAAACAGAGCGGCAGATATAGGCGCCGAGATGAATATCAGGTGCAGCCGCTCTGATTAGCTCAACAGCACCGGGGTTGCTGGGCAACGCTGAAAAGCAATCAGCACAGACAACACATAGACAGAATGAACACACAGAGCCATGGACCGTGACAGTACCCCTTCTCCTAATAGCATCTCCTGACGCTCCCAGGGGAATTTACCTGGCGAATGTAGTCATCGATCTGGGACTGATCCAATATGTCCCTCGCAGGAACCCAAGTCCTCTCCTACGGACCGTAACCTTGCCAGTCCACCAAATACTGAAAACCGTGTCTCCTCCGTCTTGAGTCCAAAATACGGTTTACCGAATAAGTCGGTTTCCCATCTACGAGTCGCAGCGGTGGGGGAAGCGGGGCAGGCGGATTAATGGTCTTGGTGACATTAAATGGTCCAATGAATTTAGGAGCAAGCTTGTTACCAATAGTGCGGAGTGAAATATTTCTGGATGAAAGCCACACTTTTTGACCTACGATGTAGACGGGAGGCTCAGACCAGTGGCGATCGACCTGAGCCTTGGTGCGTGACCTCACCTGGAGGAGAGTCCCTCTGGCTTTTTTCCAAGTGCGGTAGCACCTTTGGACAAAGGCGTGGGCAGAGGGGACCGCGACTTCGGTTTCCAGACTCGGAAAAATGGGTGGCTGGTAACCTAAACTACACTCAAAGTAGTCGGAGATAGGCCTGTAGCTGACACTGGTAATGAGTTATGTGCGTACTCAACCCAACGAACTGACAACAGCTAACCCAAAAAGAGCGGCAGATATAGGCGCCGAGATGAATATCAGGTGCAGCCGCTCTGATTAGCTCATCAGCACCGGGGTTGCTGGGCAACGCTGACAAGCAATCAGCACAGACAACACATAGACAGAATGAACACAGAGAGCCATGAACCGTGACATCCACAGGCTAAAGACACTTTGGCAGAAAGTTTGGCTTGTTCTGGGTTTCCAGCTCCAAGTGCATTTCCCACCCTCACAGTGGCTGCTGCTACAAATCCCATTGGAAACTGAAAAGTGAGAATAATAAATATTTAAATGACAAGAACATTTCTTTTTTAAATTAAATTTCAATTATATGATATATTAAAGATGTGCCAGCAACTGTTACAGATGTTTGACCTCACACAACCCCCTTTCTTACAATGAAAAATGTCCCATAAGCAATTGATGTTTTAGGCTTTTCACTTCGGGTGATTTTGATAAAACACTTAAACATCTTATGATGAATTGTCCAGTGTGCAAAAATTCAATACAAAAATACGGTTTATTGCTGTCACCAACCGATGTGTCTGTTTTACCACCCAGGCAAGATAACAGAATACTATTGCTAATGGAACACGGACTCTAAACATCTAAAAGAAGTGAATGTGAAATTACAAAATTGTGCACGTCTTAGTTTCACATTTCTGTCAATGGGTTCCAGTTTCAGTTATCGTTTATATAAATGTAATACTAATATCTTGACACATTGACCAGAAAACAACTGATGCTGCCGGGTCTGAGAACACCCTGAAACCAGTATAGGTGTACATTTTTCTAAAAACAAAGAAACATTTGAAAAACATACCATAAATGCAACAGTAGCCAGCTGATACACAACAGACTGGGCTCCAAGCTCAGCCACACTGATGATTCCTGCAATGAACAACTATAATGTAGTCATGACACAAACTCAATTTAATCGCATTAAAAACACAGATAATTTGCAAACCTGCCAGGAATCCACCAATACTATTGCTAATGGAACACGGACTCTAAACATCTAAAAGAAGTGAATGTGAAATTACAAAATTGTGCACGTCTTAGTTTCACATTTCTGTCAATGGGTTCCAGTTTCAGTTATCGTTTATATAAATGTAATACTAATATCTTGACACATTGACCAGAAAACAACTGATGCTGCCGGGTCTGAGAACACCCTGAAACCAGTATAGGTGTACATTTTTCTAAAAACAAAGAAACATTTGAAAAACATACCATAAATGCAACAGTAGCCAGCTGATACACAACAGACTGGGCTCCAAGCTCAGCCACACTGATGATTCCTGCAATGAACAACTATAATGTAGTCATGACACAAACTCAATTTAATCGCATTAAAAACACAGATAATTTGCAAACCTGCCAGGAATCCACCAATCTCATATGCCCACCAATGCACACAAAGCATGAGCATGCTGGGAAAAGCCAAGCTATTGAATCGACCCCATTCTTGAAGACAATCACAAGACCAGCCTAATGTGACACAGAAAGAGACGCAACAGATGGAGACCAACAGAAGTGTCTGTAACACTTTAGTTCAAGGACCAATTCTCATTATTAATTATTAGTTGCTTATTAGCATGCATATTAGCTGTTTATTAGTACTTATAAAGCACATATTAATGTCTTATTCTGTATGACCATATTCTAGATCCCTTAATCCTACCCATACCAAAACAACTGTCTGTTCCAATAAAAGTACTATCGAACTATTTGTTTTGAAGCATAATTAGGTGTTTTTTTTTAAGCAAAAATCATGGTTAATAGTTAGTTAATAGAGAAGATTGGTCCCCTAACTAAAGTGTGACCGAATTGTCTATAGATGGCACTTTAATTTATAGACAACAATTAGTTCCATTATTTTACTATATTGATAGTATCAATATAGTAATATATTAGACTGATAGATCAGTAATATAAAAAACTGATAGATCAGGAAAGACATATTTATCAAGGATATCTGCAGCTATCAGCATGCTTCCAGCAACTGATATCACACGACTCATCAGAAACATTTCAATTAACTTTCCTCCACACCATCTTAACGAGTCACATATTGAACAATTTTCTGGTTAAATATTGAAAAGTGAAACAACATACTTTGCACCAGGACATGTTACATATTCTTCTTTTACTGCAATCATAAAAACTAAGATAGATAGATAGATAGACAGATACTCACCATCCCATTTGTTTTTATGCAGGCCCTTCCATTGAATATAAAAAAAGAGAAGCACAGCCAATGAATACTGGGAAATGGTGTTTGCAGCAGCAGATCCTCTGATAGTTAATAAGAAAGTCAAATTAATCATATTGTTTTTTTAAATAACCGTATAATCTAACTGAGGTTTAAATAAAAAAAAAAGAAGTTTGCACTTTTCTATAATCCCTCACACTGAATAAAGGCAACACACCAAGACCCTAAATATGATATACTCAAAATGCTTACGCAACACCAAGATCAAGCAGATGAAGGAAGATGTAGTTTATTAAAACATTGAGAACATTTCCTAAGGTTCCTGTGATGACCTGATGCCAAATAATACCCTAAACAAATAAAGAAAAGCAGACTTATCAGCATCATGAACTAGGCTACATAAACAAACAAGGTCAAGCGATAGAAGAAGAAAGAAAGAAAGCAAAAGAAGAAGAAAGAAAGATCTTGAGCAACAGAGCCCTGACCTGATTTTGAAGATACCTTCCCTGCAGCTGAAAGACAAATGCAGCCTGAGGATGGTAACAAAGACAGTGATTAAAGCATAACAGGATGGAAACATAAACTTTATTTTGCTAATTTCATACTTTCACATTGTTACTTACATTTAGTGGAATAGTTCTTTAAAGTTTTATTTTATTTATAATATATTTAAACAGTTTAATTTAAAGTAATGTGTCACAGGCAGAGCAGGCATGAATATTTTACATAGAGTTATGACAGACTGTTGAGAGATGGGAAGTAATCACACACTGCTAAAGAAACTTCACTGACAGGACTGTAGTTCCATTTGACTGTCACATGACCAAATTATATTAATTAACTGTTTATTTTTGAAAACGGCAATAGCCACAATAAAAGCAACTGTGAGAAAGCTGAAAACTAGTGATAACCTTTTGCATTAAATAGTTGCATTGCAATGATTTACTATTCACATCACAAATATGACTATTGTTAAATTATTTATGTTTTGAAGGACATCTCTTATGCTAACCAAGGCTGCATTTATTTGATGAAGAATACAGTAAAGATGGTAATATTGTGAAATATTATTGGAATTTAAAACAACTGTTTTCTATTTATATATATTAAAAAATATAATACTTCCCTGTGATGGCAAAGCTGCCTTTTCAAAATTAAGCTTGCTGAAAATGTTCACAATTAATAAAAAAAAAATTGAAGGTCTTCCAAAATATCACATACAACATACCCATACATACATATAAATGTCAGTTTGGATAAAAGGTACATGTAAGAACTTTGGTCTGAAGTTTATCTAGCGAGTGTTGAATTTATCAGACATGGCCACACTGGGACTCTGTCGAACAGCCAGCAGGATGGGCTCGGTCTTGATGAGCAACGCCCAGCAGGGGAAACATGGCAACAGTAGGATGAGAATCCCTCTCTGCAGTATCACACCCAACCGCTTCAGATTATTACTGCCAAACGTATGGATGACACAATTAAATTCAGATGACACACAAATAGCAATCATATTCACTCATATTCATATTCATAGATAGTACATTTGCTATCAGAACTGAGAGATAAGTGTATCGCAAGCAGACGCCAGTCCAGAACCGACAGAGATGCCAGTCATGTTAATAACCTGTGAGCAAAACTTACGTATTTATTAATGTAATGAGAGTTTTAATAAATGCCACTATAATGACGTTTTTTTTTTACTCACAGCTGTGAGTAAAAACAATTGCTGTGAGTAAAAAAAAAAAAACTAATTATAGTGGCATTTATTAAAACTCTCATTACATTTATAAATATGTCAGTTTTCCTAACAGAGACACACCAGCCAGAGACACACCAGCCAGTTCAGTTTTCCCTAAGTGTCCACAGAAAATAGTGTTGATAAAGCTGATCAGAAAGATCATCAGCTGAGATATAAACTGCACGAAGAGAGGAAACATTTCCAGTATTCAATAACAGACACTTCCACTTCTTCAGAAATAAACCTATGTTATTCTAGAAAACTGATCATGTTATGTCATGTTCTTAAAAAAAATAGACTACTAAAAATGTGCTTATATCATTACAATTAAATATTTATTATAAATATAAATTAATTTAGTTTTTAATTTGTGACTTTGGAGGTATTTAAGGTACAATTTCTCAAATTAATATTCAATTTCATGTCAGACCACAACTTATGCTATTTAGTTTATTTCAGTGTCAATGTTTGATTTAAATAGTTACATACAAAATTAGAAACCCCATACCTTACAAAAAATATTTGTAAATGATGCCATTTGATATAATCAAAGTTTAACACCATAGAACCTTAGTAAATCTATAATCACACTTGCTCTACAATTTCTTCTTAATAATTCGTCGGTAACACACTCCAGAGTTTCTTTCGACACCCTCCACAAACAATCTGTGAACTTGACGTTGACTGATCATCATCATCACTTATCTCCTGTTTTGAATCCTCATTTATCTGATTCACTGTGTTAATACTGTCCATTTTTGTTATTTATGAAGTGTTTAATTCCCACAAAGCTTATATTTGTGTTACTGGACTAGTGTAGTTGTTCAGTTATTCAATTTATTTTTCTTTCTTTCTTTCTTTAATAATTTCCAAATCATTTAAAGTGCCACACAATAAACTACTATTTAGTTACATATTACTTCTGAGCCAGTGTCTGGGACTAAGCTGACAAGCTTTTTGTTTGATTAAAATCATAAGAATGATAAGAATGTGGTAAAGTGAGAGGGCATTTAGTGGTTATCCCTTAACAAACAAGTCTAATCCATTGATGACAGACCAAGTGGCCTTAAGCAATGGCTTTACTCAGCTCGTCAGACCCTGCTGGTAGGTAATGTAATTGCACCATCTGGCTGAACATCTGTCTCCATTCAAAAGGGGTTATATATTGTACTGTGCGCAGGTTACATATTTAAAAACATTCTGTTCTCTAGACATATTTCCTGCAGATCTGCCTCTGTTGTGAATCATTCACTATTGTAAAAGTCAAGCCAATTTAAGAGTTGTGTTTAGGTCAACGTATTTATTCAAAAAGTGTGTGCTGAAGAGAAACTGCTGCCTGATCACACTTATTTTGTATTTATTTTTTGCAGAACACATTTTACTTTTACAGTAAAAATCATTTAGAATAATCAAAGGGATAGTTCACCCCAAAATTAAAATTATGAAATTCATGAAAAAATGAAAATCGCTTACTCATCATTAAGTATTGTTTTCCGACATTCTTCAGAATATCCTCCTTTCTGTTTGACAGAAGAAAGACACTCATACAGGTTTGGAACAACTTGACAGTGAGTAAATGACACAATTTTGGGTGAACAACCTCTTTATGTACTGTACATCCGCTATCAACAAATTATTTGATAAGATCAAGCTCTTTGTATGCATTGTCAAATAGTCTAAAACAACATAAGGTATAATTATACATCCTAACAAAAAATGTTTTGACACAAGAATGAATTCCCAATTATTATGCTCATCTAAAAAAGGAATGTGCTCATTTAATCCCTCAGGTTACTATAAGCATAGTAGGAAAGCTGCAAGTGTTTGACAAGACATCCATCTCTTCGGTGGTCAAGATCTCTCCATCTGTGATCAAACAATGCATATGCCCCTAATTACTGGACACTTTTATCATATAGCACTTGCATGAACGCCTATAGTTCTCATTCTATACCTTTAAAAGTGAGTTACAGCATCAAACGGCGCACACTTTGTGTGTGATTCTTCAGTTCATAAGAAGATTCAGTTGAGAAGATTTATTTCATTGTATTAAAGTGTTTAAATCAAGACAATAACACAAGGATCATACAGTTTAATTTCAGTGCTGGTCAACACCATGCAATCTAACTAAACACAGGCTAAAAGTGCTGTCACATTTACCATTGTTCTGCAATTTTTCACAGGAAAAATCTAGTCATGTCAGCAGGAATCCGTGCAAATTTAAATTTTGTGTAAAAGCAAAATATTTCCCCATGCAAACTTCTCTGTGGGTTAAAGTTGGTTCCGCTAATTCAATAATTTTCAGTAACACTTTATTTTAAGGTGTCCTTGTTACACATATTACATGCACTTACTATTACAATAACAATTAAGTATGCATAATTACATGCAAGTAACCGTAATCAAACCCTAATCATATAAGTATAGTTCTTAAATGTATAATTACAATGTAACAAGGACACCTTAAAATAAAGTGTAATCTAATTTTCTCCTAGAGCAGAACTTCCCAAACTTCAGAGGGGTAAGGCCCCCCAAAAACATAGCAAAAGCTCCACGACCCCCCCTCCCAACCTCTTTGTTAAAAAATATATAGATTAATGATATAAAGATATATTTATATATATATATTTGTATATTCAATATATTTAATAAAGCAGATTGTCTCTGCACAAAATTATCAACATTTATTAACCCGTTTGTAAGAATTTCATGTGAACTATGAGAACTTTAAACATTCTTTACAAATATATTTAAATCCATAACACTACACTTTCTGCTTACTATTTACAATTATATTGCATCAAAGTGTAACAGAAGTAGGGATGCAACGAATGTTAGGCACCATGGTTCAAAGTCCAAAGCGAGAGGAAATTCTGTGCTGAAAAACTGTTACTCATCATTTGCAAAAAATAAAATTTAAGCCGTGTGACAATGTGATACGTGTGACAAACGTCACACCTACGCTTCCCAAATTCGTAATGAGATATATCTGAGAAATATCTGCACACTGTTGTCAACAAAAAGAAGCACTGAGGTCTTCCTGCATGTTTCCGCCAAGATAAATGCTCCATAAACATTTGTAAATGTTAGTATTGTAATTTTACTGTTTTCTTTCTTCTGTAAAATAAAATAAAAAGACAATAATAATGATTATAATAATTAGCATACAACAGCTCTATTAAAACATTTACTATAACTTTTACCAATAGTGTTCAAATTGGGATCTCTAATATTTTTCTAAAAGTCTCTTCTGCTCAGCAAGGCTGCATTTATTTGTACAGAAAAAAAATACATGCCTGATTCAGGAAGGGGATCTCAAAAATGGCCAAAAATATTATTTTACTAACTTATTAATTTTAAGTTAAATTGTGCTTTGTTGGTATAATGTCTGATAGGATGTATAACAATTTTCAGTGTTAAGTAAATTATTATTATTATTTTTGTAAAACAGGACAAAACAGTAAAAAGCAGATTTTGGCTATTTAATTTGTGCAATAGTGAAAAAAAGGAAAAACAGGCCTACATGGGGGAGAAAAAAATGTGAAAAACCGTGTTTGGTATTCGACCCAGTGTCTCATTTTGTTCGGCTTCGGACAAGAATTTTCATTTCGGAGCATCCTTGAACAGAAGCTACTGTACATTGTTCACAATTTTTTTGCAATGAAATACCTAACTATGTTTAAAAAAACAACAACTAAAAACATCTAAATTTCATTTGTGTAATAAGGAGGGGTGGGGGGAAATTACATTTTAGAACAATTCGAATATTTTTAATTATTTAAATATTTATATTTAGCATAGCTACCCCTGCAATACCGCTACGGCCCACCGGGGGGGGCCGCGGCCCACAGTTTGGGAAGCACTGTCCTAGAGAATCTGCATATCTGAAATAAGGTCCCTTAAATGTCCTAAAATCTTAGACAAGTATATGAATATTTTAGTAAAAAATATATTTTAAATTCAATAATGAAATGCCTTTAACTGAAAAATGGCCGTTTAATCTTGTCATTTTACATTAGTGATACACTATTTTCCGATTTTGATATTGTGCAGTTACTTTGACACAAATTGTATTGTTAAAAGCGCTATATAAGGTGACTTGACTTGACTTAAAAGAACTATACATTCACAGGATTTTTTTCTTGGGTAAAAATGGTCTTCGTTGTATGTGTGCTTTACAAACAAACCCAAAACTGACAATAAATTTAAAAATACATGTGAAGTAACTATTACAGCTTATCATGAAAATACATAACTTCCAGAAATGTTTTACTTTCACAGTGAAAGTCCATGATACAATTAACACATCTAATACCAGATATTGCAAAAAGGCTGCTTGGAATTAAAAAATAAATAGAAAATAATTAAAAATAATCATCTACCTCAAATACTATTAACTTTGCTTAGGTGGCCCAGGCAATGGTGGATTTTCTAAAACACAAAAAACTAATTATGATTGCAGACAAAGCTCTGTACTTATTATTATCATCTGAGAATTCCAATGAGCACCTCATTTAACACAATCCCTCCAGCTAGTACAAGCAGCATGAAGAAAACTGCAAGTCCTCGACGGATAATGAGCTGTTTGGTGTTCAAAACTGAGGCAACTGTGATCTTTGTGCCAGCGTCTGTTATTCCTCCTTCACCGAGCCCCTCCACGTCTGTGTTTGCATATGTTTGGCCTTCTACAGCGTGCTGGGATTCCTGTTGTACTTCTATACAAGGACAAGACAAAGGACAATATTATCAGTCAACAGGGAAAGTTGAATTTGTTTTCATTTTTCATACACCACAGACAGAAAGTACCTTCTGTGCAGCCCTTATTTTCCATAGCATAAGATTCATCTTTAGTCTTAGGGGCTTGTACACCTGCTCTGATCAAGGCCTGAAAATAAAAATATAAAGGCTTAAGTCATCATCTATCAAAAAAGAATGTAGATGTGGATTAATAAAATAGACCCACCTCTTGAGTCGCTTTTTTCCAGTCCAGTTTGCAAATAAGGATGATAAAGAACAAAGACTGTAGGAAAACACATCCAAAAAACCCAATCCACAGACCTAACGATTGAGAGAAGAGACAAGAAAAGATTGATGGATGCATTCAGCATGGTAACTGAGTTTAAACCTCTAATGCTCCTAACTTATGAATCACACTTGTAACTTCTAGGCAGTTAAAAGTGACCAAACACCTTGAGTTTTTCAATTAAAGCTGCAGTCCGTAAGTTTTGCCTCTGTCGCCATCTCTGTTTGAAAACCTGTAATTGCAGCTGCTTGCGGAATTATCTTCCTTGCGTGGGCTGTGCAGCGGCACGGCTCCAGCGCAGATGAATCTAATGTTTTGAGGAGTATGTGTGGCTATCACCGGTGTGGATATTTACTGTACTTCGCAATCACAGATTCTAGCCTATGTCTTGGAATATATGACTCAAATAAGAATTTTCACCGTATATTGCCATCTGAACAAGTAAGTAACAAGTCTGCCACGTTTGTTCTGACCAACTGAGGAAAAAAGCATTACCATAAATTGCGCTACCAAAGGTGATTTAATCTAAAGATCGGTTAACTCATGTCACATCTAACCATGCAAATTATTATTATTGTTATACTTTATTCTCCAATTATTAATGTTAACAACATCAGCATTCCGTGATTATGAGTATAGTATGAATTAGCCTGTAGATTTCAATTTCTGTACAGTCTAACCTAATTGTCATTTCATATTAAGAAATTATTTTAACCTAAAAAGTAAATTTTGCTCCTTGTATTTGATGCAGGAGCAAATTACTAAGCCTTTAGGCAGCAGCATTTAAACAATCGTGTTGTTGCAGCAGCAAGTGCTCTATAATATGTAATTGTTCTCTGCGCCCGACTCTGCAACAGATATGAGAAATGGTTAAAATGAAATAAGCATTGCTTATATACACTATCAACTGTGGTCCATCATATTTAACTGCGTGACCTCCAATATGGACATATTTTTGTTGCATTATTCCAAATAAATAGATCATGATTCACAAATAAATGTAAAGAGATTAATAAGATAAATATTTACAAATAAATCTTAGAGTTTCACAAACATTAATTAAATTCACAAATAAATAAAAAAAATTTTAAAACACATTCACAAATTTAATTTTATGTCACAAATACAACTTTGCCTGGCATTCATTTGTGAGTCACGTCCTGTGCATTTGTGGATCGCTGTACCCATTTGTGGATTTTGAAACATTTCTAGTATCGTTACAAAACATTACTGGCTATAGCAAGAATGTGCTACGACTGGTCATCGAAGTGTGGCTGTTATCTGATTGGCTTGAGTAGATGGTGGGTATAGTCCATGCATTTTTGGAGTGTGAGATTTGTGAATATGTTTTTACATGCAAATCTCATTTTATTTATTTGTGAATTTAATTCATGTTTGTGAAACTCTAAAGCTGATGATACATGGGGCAACATTTTGAGCAGTTTTGCCGGGCAACTTTTTTTTTAGCAACTTTGCTTGGACACTTTCCCATTGAGAATGGGTAACGAATTTCTATTTGGATATTTTAGATCAGTCGTGGGCCCTGTGCCTCCCCTGGTAGCCCATTGACGGCAACATTGCTCAAAAAGTTGCCTTGTGTATCATCTGCCTAAGATTTATTTGTGGATCTCATTCAATTTATTTGTGAATATGTTTATTTTTGTTAATCTCTTTATGTAGATCATAATCTATTTATTTGTAATAATGCAGCAAAAACATCTCCACACTCCAATAATGTGTTAATTTATTTCCAAGGGCGATGTTTCATTATGCTCCGGTCATTTATTTATCGCTCCAAATGGCTTTTCACGTATTCAAGTAAGAGGATAAAGGGTTATGTCATTGACAATATAAATAAATAAAAAAAACTTTAAATTGTGATACTTGCTCGGATGGTTGATGGGTTTTCTCACCTCTATCAGCCTGCAACGTGATATCTGTTTGTAACGACATTTCTAAACTAGAAGAGTCAAGCCATTTAGCGTGGTAGCCCAGGCAGGCACACATTCAAAAATGTAAGTGTTTTTTTTTTTTTGGGGGGGGGGTCAAAAGTAACTGAAGAGCACCAGAGGAATGAAAAAGTATTTTGATTACACAGAGGTTGTTCAAGTGTATTTAAGCAAAGCCACTGAGGATGTTTCTATTTCACCACATTAAACTCTTTTGTTATCATGTGGCTTCACAGGCTTGAATGTGTTCGCAAGACACCTACCGATTATGCCCATGCTGAGAGCAAACATCAGGGACACTCCAGTTGGTAATCCCACAAAATAATATCCCACAATATTACAAAGAGCACCGAGCAGCTGCTTTCCAGCACCTCTGAGAATGCCACCTGTAATGCCCTAAAGATAGAAATATATATATATATATATATATATATATATATCAGACATTGACAATATCTGAAGTGAATACCAGAAATAAAGATTGAAAGCTAAATTACAGACATCAGAATATAACCACACACTTTTATGAAAAAAGAAAAAACAATATACCAGTGATGTAATAAATACAATTTTAGTTTGAATATTTTATTCAAAATATCATAATAGAAAAAGAAATTCTAGTGCAAAATTTTGTTATAAATAAAATATAAAATATTGGACAAATTAAATCTTACCGCAATGGCATCAAATAGATGAAAGAAGCCATACATGATCATGACTTCTGATACTCTGAGCACTATGTCCCTGTAGAGAGAGACAGTTTAGTACATAGATCAGATATTAATTGTTGAATGTTTTAATGGCCAAAATTACATGCTCCCAATACAATTCCAAAAAATAATATTTATTCAGAAGATGGAACTTCTTTACACAAGCTGAAATACTGCATGTTGCAGTTTCTCCTTTTCATATTAATAGAAGTGTACCGTCTTGGTATTGTTGGTATTTAGTGTAATTAAATCTGAACAGTAGATTTCTGTAAACACTTACTCTTCTGTGGTAAAGATGTATCCAATAATATCTTTTGAACTTCCAATTAAGGTTGCAACCACACAAGAAATGAGCACTGTAAAAAATGCACACCATGAAGGTAAACCAAAACCAGTAACCATAAACCAATAACTATGTAAATGTACATTTTTATAATAAACAATGTTTAATTATGCGATTTTTCTTCGAAACATTTGGGCATCTTAAGCATCAGTTATGACAAAGCTGTTGATGAACAGATCACATACGTCCACAGGCTAAAGATACTTTGGCAGACAGCTTGGCTTGTTCTGTGTTTCCAGCTCCGAGTGCATTTCCCACCCTCACACTGGCTGCCACTGCAAATCCCAATGGAAACTGAAAGGTGAGAATAATAAGGAACTGAATGAAAAAAGAAAAAACTTATGTTCAAGCTAATATGTGTACTTTAAACAAAGGAATTAAAATATAATTTATGACAGATGTTCAGAAACAGAACTTGTTGCTGCTGTGGCTGTTTTTCTTTTTGAAATGATTTGTCTACAATCCTCTATTTCAACAGCAATGACTTTTGTCACTTTGATGTATTTACAAACTGTACATGTACAGTATTTCAGTTATTTTTGGGACTAGACTTAAAAATCTCAATTAAAGAATGGAACTTAACAGTCTATGTTTGCTTAGCAACTGTTAAAAGTTAAACCTCACACAAAACTCTTTCCCATGAGGTAAAATCTGCATCTTCAGTAAAGTGGTACAGGTAACGCATTTGCATTCCTGTGCATGCTCTTTATACAAATATGCAAGATTACAGCTGTTAGGATCTAATACTTTGATCATTTGTTCAATTTGATATATATTACATATATATTGTTGTTTTAGAAAAATAAAATAAAAGGCTGGTGTATTTAGTTACACTGAATGTTCAGGTTACTGTCACCAACCCATGTATCTGTTTTCACCACCCATGCAGAGGATAACAAAATAATATTTGCTAATGAGAAATGATACTTTAAGTAATGTAAATAGTGAATGTGGAATAAAGGAAATGTGACACTTCTTAGTTCCACAGTTCTGTCAACAGGTTCCAATTTCATTTTATCTTTTATGTGAACATAATGCTAATATCTTGACCCATTGACCAGTAAAAAGCTGGTGTTGTTGGGTCAGAGAAGACCCCTGAAATCATTGCAAGTATACAGTTTTGTTTTTGTTACAGGTTAAGCCACCATTGATACACCTACCATATATGCAATAGTGGCCAGCTCATAAACAACAGATTGGGCTCCCAGCTCAGTCTCACTGATGAGCCCTGCAACAATAAAATACATCAAGGTCACAAATATATTCATGACTCAAAACAAATTTAATTACATAAAAACAATGACATATTGCAAACCTGCTAGGAATCCACCAATCTCATATGTCCACCACTCCACACATAGCATGAGCATGCTGGGAAAAGCCAAGCGAATGAAGGCACCCCATTCCTGCAGTGAGTCAAGAGACCAGCCTAGGATATATGGGAAAAATACACATATTTAAGACATTTCTATATCAGACTAATTAACAATAAATCAAATACCAGATTTATTTATTCAATAATAACAGATGAAGATAAGCAAAAAAGATATGTTGTTTCAACACTATGAAGGAAGAATGTTATAAAATTAACCTGGTGAGACATGACTCATCAGAAACAATTCAGTGAACTCTCCACCACACCATCTTAAAAACTCACATAGTGAACTATTTTTTGGTCAAATATTAAAAAAGAAAACAACGTACTTTGCACCAAGACATAAAACTGTTACATATGTCTCCCGCAAATGAAAGTGCACCTTTGAAATACTTATTTAATGTTAAAACAATTTTTAAAAGGTGTGTAATTCATGGAATAAAAAAAACGATTAACTATAGTAACATTTAAACATTTCAAAACTAGCTTGTATTGAAAAGGCATGTGGTGAAAACACATTTACCAGACACATTCCTTGACTCTTTTAAGTTTTGAATGCCATGTTGCACTATAAAACAGAGCAACTATTTTGTGTCCTATATCATAAACCATACACTCTCTTGAAAACCAAATAAAACAGTCACCATCCCATGTGGCTTTATGCAGGCCCTTCCAGCGGATGTATACATAGAGAAACACAGCTAAGGAATACTGGGAAATAGCGTTTGCAGCAGCAGATCCTCTGTGAGTCAGAAAAAATGAGAGAGAAAAAAACCCAATAAGTTATTGCGACCTCATTATTACTTTTAAGCCTTGGTTCTTTAAAAAAAAAAAAAAAAAACTAAGACCCCTGGAAACAGGATAAACAGAATCTAGACAGCTTCTTACGGGACACCAAGATCAAGCAGATGAAGGAAGATGTAGTTTATTAAAGCATTGAGGATGTTTCCTGCTGCTCCTGTGATAACTTGAGGCCAAATAATACCCTAAACAAAGACAAACAGACCATCATACTGGAAAATAGGTAACATTTACAATTTCCAAGTAATATAATATCTAAATAACTTAAACACAAATGCGTATATTTATTGCTAAAATCAGTTAGAAATAGCTCTTTAAGGTAACAACTAGTTACCACTGTTTACAGTGTAGGCTATATATGAAAAATAAACACAAAATAAACACAAGATAACAATGCCTTAGTTTACCTGATTTTGAAGATACCGTCCTTGCAGCTGATACATAAAGGCAGCCTGAAAATAGTTTTTAAAAGTCATATAGTGGAAGTTTTATATTTATTAATTAATCAGTTATAGTGAAAACATTTAAAATGTTTAATGTGTCACTCACAGGCAGAGCAGGCATGAATATTTTTACATAGAGTTGTGACAGACTGTTGAGAGAGAGAGAGAAAATAATCACACACAGTTAAAGAAGCTTCACTGACACTAACTGTAGGTCAATGTGATTGTCACATGCCCAAATTATATGACATTATGTTTAAACCAACTTATTTCACAATACTTGTGTAATTTACTTCCATTAAAACGTTCTGACAACTAGTCTTTTATCAGCAGATTCGGATATGTTTTGCTAAATAGGAACATTATTTAATGCATAACATCCAGTAAATGCTGAAAATGTCAGACCTTGCCACACTGGGACTCTGTCGGACAGCCAATAGGATGGGCTCGGTGTTGATCAGCAGCGCCCAGCAAGGGAAACAGGCCAACAGGAGGATGAGAATCCCTCTCTGCAGTATCACACCCACCCGCTTCAGATTATTACTGCCAAACGTCTGGAGGACACAATTCAATTCAGATGACACCTGAGTACAAATGACACTCACATTACTGAACATTCACTATCAGACCTGAGAGATGAGTGTATCGCATGCAGATGCCAATCCAGAGCCGATGGAGATGCCAGTCACATTAATAACCTGTGAGCAAAAAGGATGTATTTACAAATGTAATGAGCATTTGAATGAATACCACTATAATGAAGTAATTTGGGAACTCACAGCAATAGCCAGGGCCACACCGGCCAGTTCAGTTTTCCCCAAGTGTCCACAGAACACTGTGCTGATGAAGCTGATCAGAAAGATCATCAGCTGAGATATAAACTGCATGAAGAGAGGAACAATTTTGAGGATGTGATAACAACCACAAGACATAGTCACTTTTATTTTCAGTGTTAGCGCTACAATATTGTATGTTTGATTTGTTATGTCCCCTATTCTTGAGACAAAACTGATTACAGCCACTACTGACTAAGTCTTTGATAATTATTTTACATTATTCTGCTAAATGCAATTATGTGGAACCAGCTTATTTTTTATAAACAAGTCTAAGAAAATGTGTTTATATAAATTTATCTATAAACAGACAGATAGACAGACAGACAGATAGATAGATATTTTGTTTTTTTGCAAAGGTTAATTTTCCACACAAATAAATTACAATTTTGAACTTTACTAAACGTTTTTCAGTTAACGCTGAATTAAAATCATCTAAATATCTGGTTAGTTGATTGGCTACAAGCAAAGTTTACAGAGCCTTTAAAATCTGTATACTTTTCACACTCACCACTGGTCCAGCTAGTTTTAGCATCTCTACAGTTTCTTCTTTGTAATTCACTGGTAACAAACTCCAGAGTTTCTTTCGACACCCTCCACAAACAACCTGTGAACTTGACGTTGACTGATCATCATCACTTTTCTCACGTTTAGAGTCCCAATTTATCTGGTTTACTGAATTAATACTGTCCATTTTCGTTATTTCCAAAGTCTTTAACTGATGCAAAGCAGCTTATATTTGGTTACAATACAGGACAACATCTGCATGAAAGAGATTGTGCTAAAGGTCCATTGCAGGGCCGGAGACGTCAAAAAGTGGTAGTAAGTTTAGCCCTGCCTCCTGAACTCCAGGAGGTTATTACATAAACAGAAGTCACTGCATGCTTGGGTCAGGTTTCATTAAAGGGGCACCAACATTTAAACATAATTTTCAATAGAGACTAGAGACTGTGGAACTTAATTCGTTATATATATATTATTATTTTTTTGGTCAGTGTGTGGGTGATGATACATATTCCGATGTTTGACAGATTGTTTCTCCCATGGCAGTGACGGGCAATTGTAACCCACCCCTCTCCCATACCTTCTACAATTTAAATATAGAGCAGAAAAATCCATTATAAAACACTGGTGCTTTTAAGCCAAATACAAGCTGAAAACACTCTCCGCAATCTCTGATGAAACAGTCGGGTTTTCTCTGTATAAGAGCCATTTTAAACTTACTGTTTGAACGTGATCGTTTCCTGGATCCTTGGACTGAAAAGTTTACTGGAGTTTACTAGTTTAAAAATTATCTGATCGCAAAAACCTGGTCCTTTTGATTTTTCTTTGCATATTATAATGTACTGATTCAAATTAGAAATCAATAATTAGTTATTATTTTGCTACTTTGTGCGCCTCCCGTGACATGTTCTCACGCCCCAGACCGACTGCATTCACGTGATTTGTCGAGATGAGAGGTAGGTTAATTCATGGTGCCCACTCCTGGGTAGTCTGATTTTTATAGTATAATTTCTAATTACCCCGATACTTACGCTCTGACTCTGAGCGATAAAGATTAAAACATAAAAGTGCCGGTAATGCGTACAGGTAATGTGGCACATTTCGAGCACTAGTTCTGTTATTAAAGAGTGCTCACTTTGGCTGACGTCTTCATTCGAAGTTGTAGTTGAAGAGGCGGCATCTCTGTCACTCTCGGGGCAAAGCAAGTGCGGGCGCAATCATCAATCATATTTAAAGGGAAGCCGGTGTACCGACAAAACATGCTACCTATCAGATTGTGCTACTATAAAATATGTGTATTGTTTTAAGGGTAAGTTTAGGGTAAGGGTAGGTGTGGACAGGTAGGTTTAGGGTAGGGGTAGGTATGGAAATTAAAAAAGCCTCAAACCACATGAAAAAAAGGCTGGTAGCACAATCTGATAGGTAGCATTTTTCGCTATCGATTTGTGCTACCTATCATTTTTAATGGGAGGTAGCATAATCTGAGCGGATGGCACAAATCGTCAGAACACCGGCGCATCCTGACCGCATTAATGTCTTTACTGGGTGTTTTTAGGGAATATTTGCATTTATTCACAGACGATTTGATTAGCAACCCATGTGGTGGACTGTCGTGATTTTGGCTAATGCGAGACACTACTGAATGTGCAAAACAGAAACAAAACACTCTGGTTCCGTCACAAAGAACAGGAATGATCACATTAAAGCAATACACGACCATCTCTCTTCACCGCTTACTCCTTCTGTACATGCGCGCTCACAACACCATGCGTGCATAAGTACCAAAACAACATAAAACAACAGAAGTTATCTTAAAGGCACATTGACATCTATGGCAGGAACAGTATTTTAGTGGCCCTTACAAGTTATACCCATTCTCTCAAGAAAGAAACTCCTGATCTTGAGCGCAAATGGAGAAAAAACTAACTTGGAAGTCTTTAGAATTGTGTGGAAAAACAGTATGTCTTGTGTGTGACATACTTCCACGATAGTGGAAGAACTGAAACGAATTCTCCTCTTATTACAATTCTCTGTTCTACCAAATCATTAGCTTTATCTACGCTATCCAAAATGATCAATATCGCATTATTCATCCTGGAAGCGGATAAAACACCTGAGTGTCCAACCACCTCCCCAATAGCCAAGCAACAGTCCTCCACACATGGCCGTTACCTTAATTGTGTGGCGTCTCGTGAGCGAGCACAAACCCTTCACCCGCTGGACCGACATGCTTCCTAAAAACGGATAGCACGCGGCCCCTGGTGTAAAACAACGGTGAGGACAGAAAAAACAACCAGACAACAATCAACCGAACAGCGTAAAGAATAAAGAGAAAAGATTCACTCACACCACTCTGCACAACGCTCACACCACTCCGTCCACTCACACACCCGCACTGGAAGTGAGAGAAAGAGAGAGAGATAGAGAGAGAGAAAGAGAGAGATAATTTTATTTAAAAAATTCAGGAAAATAAAATGAATTATAAAAAAAAATATGAAAAGGAACAAAAACACTTATTTTTACACAATAATATGTATTCTGTAGTGAAAACAGAATTTTTTTATGTTATAATGGAATAATTTATGTTTGTCAGAAGTTAACTAATTTATTCAACCTTCAATTAACAGGAGCAGCTGTGGCTGCTTATTTACGTCCACAGTTTTTTTCTGGTGGGATAAACAAATATTTTCACAATAGTACCACGACCCATGGGCGTGCATTCCTCATTCCGCACAGAACATCCGGGTTCTTTGTCAGAATACCAACTCATGCATCAGCAGCACCACACGCATGCATCATGGTACTCGCATGAACACGTGGTGAAGACTGACAAAGAAGAGAAGAAATTGTTGAATAAAATAGTTATTTTGTTTTCTTTGCACACAAAATATTTTCGTAGCTTTATAACATTACAGTTGAACCACTGATGTCACATGGGCTATCGTAACACTACCTTTCTGGGTAGTTGCGTTGCTTTCTATGTGTAGCGGTTTTACTCTGGTTGTGAATTTATTCAATAAAGATGATGCTGAAGATGGAGTCCTCAGTTTTTTTTATTCTGCAGAAACACAGAGCACAAATTAATTATTTGGACACACATCTCTCTCCTTCACTCAGGCTCTCATTTGCAGAGCGAGAGAGAACACATCTGACCCTGGATTGTTGTCCGTCCAGACAGTGAAGTCGTGTCCTTTCAGCCAGTGACTGAACTTGTCGCAGACAGACCACTTCAAAGCCAGAAACTCCAGACGCTCCAAGACACTGGTGAGGGCTTTGCTGGCAAAGGCGATGGGACGTGCCTTGGTTTCACCTTCCGGCACCTGCAGAAGTACGGCCCCCAAACCATCCAAGGACACATCTGTAGATAAGATGAATGGTCTGCTAAAATCGTGATGAGCCAGCACAACAGACTCTAACAAGGATGACTTCAATTTCTGGAATGATTCACTATGTTCCTGCGTCCAGTCACTAGGGTTCAACTTCTTGAAATGTTTATCATCCCTCAGGGAGGCTTTCTTTCCTTTTGGTGCCGCTGTTAGGTTGAACAAAAGCTTTGCAACACTGGAACAGTTTAGGATAAACTTTTGATAATATATCACCATCCCCAGAAATGACTTGATTTTTTTCTATGAGGATGTCACTCCATCAGGCATCATAAGGTCTTCTTCGGACACAGCTGATATGGCACTGACCTTATCCGGATCTGTTGCTACTCCAGTCTTGTCAATAATGTGGCCCAGAAATGTCACGCTCCTTCTGAGAAAATGGCATTTCTTAGGGGCCAACTTCAGTCCGTGTGCCCTGAGCCTAGTAAACACAAGCTCAAGCCGCTTGATGGCTTTCTCTTCAGTAGAAGCATACACCAGGAGATCATCGAGATGGAAATTCTGATCCCCAAAGATGTTGGTCATGAGTCACATGAAGCTGGCTGGTGTAGCATAATTAAAACGAAGCTATTATTTCAGCTCCGGGGAATTATTTATTAAAGATTCAATATTGCTTTGATTAAAGTGATATTAATCTTTAACTTAGGATTTATTCTGTATTAACGACTCGTCCAGCGACCATTAAAATCAGTATATCTTTATCAATTTCGTTTCTCTTGCCTCGTGGCCAATGATAACAATAAAACGAGATTAATAATCTTTCAACTTTGAGCGAGGTAACGTTATCTTTTGGCAATAAGGTTAAAATACTTGAAAATCACATCCCAAGAGACAATTCTTTATAAAATGAAACAAGCTTTATTGCTAACTGCTATTCTAACATACATGGACTAAACTACTAAAACACATAAACGAACACACACATGCATACAGGAGTTTTGCGAGATCTGCTAGTGAGCGACGCCTCGTGGTACCATCACAGAGAGGCTCAAAATCACTCTCCAGAACATTCTCTTTCACCGTTCCTGGCCGGTGGAATGATCTTCCCATCCCCATCCGGAATGCTGGATCCCTGTCAATTTTCAAGCAACAACTGAAAACTCATCTCTTTCAACTCTACTTGACTACATAAAAAAAAAAAAAAAAAAATAATAATAATAATAATAATAATAATTCTTTCACTTTTTCAAAATCTTCATCTTTCTCTTTATCTTTCTCTCCTTCCCTTGCTAGTTTGTATTTATTTGAACAATGCCTGAGACTTAGTGTTATTGGAACTTCCTCTGTATGTTTGCCTCTTCAAGATTAATCGCTTTATGTACTCCCAATTGTAAGTCGCTTTGGATAAAAGCGTCTGCTAAATGACTAAATGTAAATGTAAATGTAAACCTCAGAAGGTTAAAATAGCCCTACTTAAACCAAAAGGAAGATCACGAAACAAGACACTGTCCTCTCTTCTGTATTCCGATCAATTCACAGTTCAGTAATAGAGACTTTGTTTGAAATACTTGCTTTATGTTGATTAAGCAGGTCGGATCTCTTATTCATTCCACGTGGTGCTTGATCCTTTGTCTCGGATGCCAACGTGTTGCTTTGGAAATCTCAGCTGGCTCGCGTCGCTGTTGCGTGACGTCACTGGGGAAGCCCACGCGTTATCGGCGTCTTAGTTTCTTTGTTGAAAGCGGAAGATGTTGAGCGGCTTGCTGGAGTTGTTATTACGGCTTTGAATAATTATTTTCGATGGTCACTTCAGCCTGCGATGTTAAGGCGGTGACCAGCTCGACCAGATAAAGCCGGAGCTCCCGAGCAAGTTGAAGAGCGATCGAAGAAGCGGAGGAAGAGAGAGCGATTTTCATAGTGTGTCCACTTTTAAACAGACGGATTTCAGCACGCCCCCGGCGGCTGGACCACTCAAATTGTTCGTGTGGGGCGGAGCCTCGCCCCGCATGACTTCTTGGCCATGCTCACGTCATCTTATATTTAATTTATCATGTGAACGATATACTTACAGACCTTTTATACGTGCTGTAATCATACATTATGATGCTAAAGAATAACGGTCATCTACACCACTTATTTACTGATGATGATAAAAAATTTTTTAGAGACTAAACACTGCATTTGGCCCACAAAGTATATATACTGCACAGTTAAGGCACAGATTTAAAATCATTCCACATTTCCTAAATAATTCACATTCACATCAAGCATATGAAAGGCAGAGTACAACATTAATATCCATATGTTTCTTTCGTAGATGGTTTTAATATTCAAGGAATAACTGACTGTCTTGGTGCAACAAAGGAAGCACATGTGGATTGCTCTCCTTTGTCTTTTGATGAAAAAGCGTGCGGTTTGCTGGATGAAAAGGGAGGGGCCAGAAATATCCAGACCGAGAGGCGCCCATGCAGGAAATGATGACAAATTATGAAAAAGCTGCTGCTTTCCATGGTCTTGTGTGTCTTCATGCCTAGCTGGCATTACACATCCCCCTTTTGCTTGGTGAGGTTCCCGATGGAACATCGGCAGGCACTGGAACAAGAGGCAGAGAGAACAGACGCGCACAAGACACAAACATCATCTCTATCACTGACCGAATCCTGGTGTAGGGTAATTTGGGAAGGAACAGGTTAGACACTTGAGAAGACGTAGGGATGCATTGGCAATTTGGGGATTATTGACAATTGGGTAATTTTGATTGGTTTAATTGTCAGGGGTTCGACGAGGCGGTATAGGCATGATCTCAATCAGGTTGGTCAAGTTCTCGGGTTCGGGTTCTTGGTCGGGTTTACCACGTCGGAAAAGGCGCGGGACGCCTGACGTGCATCTGTTGAGAGACTCTTGAACGGTGTTCACTCGCTTGTGTAGGAGTAAGGCCAGTGTCAAAGTCACAACATATCCTACGATAGTAGAGATACAAAGCGCTGTGTCAGCGGCAGACCAAGACCGAATAATTGGCGTGCCGGCTGGCGGAAGGCGAGCGATAGCTTCTAAAGCTGTGTCAACCGGTGTCAAATCAATAAGTTGTGTTCCTTCCTCCTTGATCCTTTCTTCCAATTCTGGATCAAGGACAAAGGAATGGTGTTTGAAGAAGGGTGAGATATCGATTTCAGCCTGATACTCGTCGTCGGTAAGGTGATACAATGCTAACTCATCAATATGGAGGACCGAGCCCTTAGGGACAGTGATCCATAAAGTTTGGTTGGGCAAACTAATGCGCTTGTCGGTGTCGTGTTGATCATATGTGAGGGTAGCTGTTCGTGCTGGGGTGTTGATCAGCCATCGGTTTCCGATGATTTCGGCTTGCGTTGCCTCAACTTGAGAACGTGGTGTTGCTTCGGCGGGGCAGCTAGTGTCGGGTCTAATGGATTCTAAGCCACAGATGCCCTAGGTATTATCGCATACGAAGGGTTTACTCGGGCAGAGGAAGTGAATGTCTTTAGTGAGCGTACACATCTTTAGGTTTGGGGCCAGATACAACTGCTCGTTGTTATCGTGATACGCAATGACTTTAGGAGTGTGGATTTTGACATAGGCGTTCCCTTGCCAAAATCCCACATTCACAACGTTTTAAGCCGGTAAATATTATCAGCGTCGATAATGGGGAAACTGAGAAGACCCGCCAAGTCGCCAGTTTCCGGGTATGCGTATATGGGAATACAGCTACCGGGAAAGGGGCGAGATGAGTTCGGATGAGACTAGCGGGGCCCGCAGTGGCCGAAGTTAGGACGTTTGAACAAGGCTAAGAGGTATCATGTAGCACGGAATCCTATTCATGGCTAAGTTGTCGATCAAGGAACTTACATTGCGTATCATGTCGGTCATGATTTGGTTCTCACAACGAGTTACAGCGACTTTACTGATGGGAGTTGATCTCAATTTCAGGACCTGTGTTTAAGGATTGGTTAAGGGGGTTCAAAGTGAGAGAGGAAAGGAAAAACACAAAGTGAGACACGAGAGAAAGAAACCAAAAAAAAAAAAAAAAAAAAGGAAAACAAAAAAAAAAGCAAAGAGACACGAGGACACCGAATGAGGTGAGACTACAAACGTGTGTCACATGTGTGGAGTAACTCCTCTCTACTAGAGATTGGTCCTAGCAGTGCTGCGGAGGAGAGAGTATGGGTTGTGTCTAAGCATGGTTGCTATATGTTTTCCTAAAATGACAATACTTATGCTTGTGTGGTGTAGAGCATATGGTTGTCGGTCTGTGTCAGTGGGTTTGATCTTCCCCCTTTTCATGTCGGTGGTTTGGATTTGCCGGTTGGAACTGGCAACACATCATGGTGCATCATGTGCGTGTGTCAGCATAATCCCCTTTTGGACGTGAGGTACTACGAGCTTTGGCGCAGTGAGTGGCTCAGGGACATACGTGAGAACACCGTCTCGCAGATGCAGCATGTGCTTGACCGAATGGAGCGTGCGGAGCTCGGAGGAGGTGTTTAGGTCCGTGGAGGAAATGGGATGTTCTAATGGGTCTGACATGTGAGCTGCCATGGTTCGTAGTGACAAATCCGCATTTTGGAGGGTGAGGAGATCGTCAGTAGCGAACTGATATGGCAATGTGGGAGGGGGCTTGAAATGTCCAGGACTCTTCAAGTAATGCACCTGCTTTGGTGAGGGCATCGGTTTGGTCATTTGAGGGGCTTTGGCTCCCGGTGGTCACCTGTGTAGGTGATTCTGTCACGGGCTGTGTTGAGACATGTGGTAGACTTTGACGTCTTTGCTTCAGTGTTCTGAATAGCTTCAGGCTGATGGCTGAGTTCTCTGCCCACAGGGTGGAGTTGAGGGACTGGAGTTTGGGAGGAAACGTTTAGGATGTCAGAACTGATCTGGTGTTCTTCGGAGGAGTGGCAGACGACGAAGCCAGCACTTTCAGGAACTTGAGGAGTTTCATCAGCAGGTGTTTGTTGGACGCTGCTGTGATCTGGTGTATTGAGTGTTGAGTTAGTGTTTAACTCTGTTGCTGGGTTTTCAGGTGGGGTTTCGTGTCCATCTGAAGTTATGGTGTTTACCGTTCTCTGAGAGTGAGGTGAAACAGTGCTGTTTTCTGTGGCTGATTAGTTCATCTTGTCACTGCCTTCTCGTCCGACAGCTAGTCAGGCTGAATATGGTTCCTCTTTCTTTTCCCACTGACTCTCATGAGGCCTTGCTTGGTCCCATGACTTATCCCAGTGTCGTACAGGTGAGCGTTGACGTCCACGTGGTCCATCCCAGCGGTCATACCTCTGTTTAGGTCGGGTGCCAGTGTGTGAGTCTCGTTCTCTGTTGGACGGGGGTGCATTCCACTCTCTGTGTGGCGGCTTAGCACTGTCTTGGCGTTGGGTGCCCTCTAGAGCCAGTTCATGGTGTTGAGTGTTGAAATCAAGAACTGCTGGGGTTTTTGCGCTCTTTTCTGAGGCCATCTTTTGTTTGCCATAGGCTTTCTGCACCAAGTCTCGCAACTGCTGAATGTTCATTGTTCGTGGGCATACAAGAACGCCAAGATGGTGGCTTATGCCAGGATGTAGGTTCCTCAGGAAGAGAGTTTTAAAGTTCAGTTCAACTTCCATGTCAGATTCATTGCGAGTTCCAAAGTATGCTTGTCTGAGTCGACTGTAGTAAGCTTGAGGAGTTTCGTGACGTCCTTGTCTAGTCTCCAGGGCAGCCATTAAGCCTTGATCGGACTCAGGGTCGGCAAACTCTTTAATGAGGGCTTTTTGAAGCAAGTGATAATCAGTCTTTGTGTTAACAGGCTGCCGGTCAAGGAAGCTGCGCACTTCAGGACTGGATGTCGTTCGGAGTAAATAGAATTTATCTTTGTCTGTAACGTCAGGTCGCATTTCCAGATGGAAATCAATATCTTGCAGATAAGCTTGGACATTTTGGCTGTTTGTCACGCTGGGGTTGAATTTGACAATGTTTCTGGCGAGCTTGTCAAGATATTTTAGGTCCCAGCCATGCGACGATCTGCGGCTGGCTGCAGCAGATTCTTTTGGTTCTGTCGTGATATAAAGTTCTTCAAACGGCGCTGGTGAATGTTTTAACACCACCCCTCTATCTTTTGTTCACGTGTCAGTCCAGGAGCAGGTGACCCGGACCTACTTGGCAGGGGTGCGGTCGGTGCACGTCCTGTCCTTGACGGCTCATAGCGTAATTCGTAAGCGTGCTTGAGTTCCTCTTGGAAACTTTCAGACTCCTCTTTGAAGTAGTCGAGCTGTCGTGTTAGACGGCTGATCTCGTTTCTTGACTCAGCCAGATGAGCCACAAGGGCCTTGATTCTGCTGTTTTTGTCCCTGAAGTCAGTCTTTGCCTTATCTAGTAGCTGCTCTGCATACTGTAGCTTGTCAGCACGATCAGCGAAGTCCTCTTTGATTTGTTCCATTTCGTGGCTGGTAGCTGCTAGAGTCTCTTTTAGCCTGTTGATCTCCTCCTCAGCGCCTTGTTCCACCTCATCGGTCCCTTCCTGTCGTTCCTGAGCTTCACATTCCAGCTGCTCTATGCGTCGTTGTGCGCTTGTCAGCTCCTGCTGGCGTTGTGCAGCGTGCTTGTCGCTCAGTATGAGGGTGGCGATGAGTGTGTGACTTAAGGAGCCGGTGATCTTGGCTAGTTCTTTGTGGCTGTAGCTTTGACTTGGGTCCTGTCTCATAAGGCTTGTTATGTTGTCATTCAGCTGGTCCTGTGTCTGATGTTTGAGTGTTTCAGCAGCTTTAGGGAGGAGGCCACTGTCATAAAGTTTACATTCCAGAGATCTCGAACCGAACTGGCACCGACCTTGAATGGGAAACCAAGCAAAACAAAACACAACAAAGCAAAACAAACAGGGGTGTAAATGTGCAAAGTGTAGTGTATGCTAGTGTTGAGTGTGATTCTCTGCGTTTGTGATCCTCTGGTGGGGTGCTTGTAATTTGTAGTTTCTGTGTAGAAATTATTGAGCACACATAAAGGTAGCACAGCTAGGAAACAGAGAGAGAAAAGTACACCAACAGAATGAGTACACCGAAGGACAATAACAATAACAAAATCTCTTTTCTAATAGCATATTTTCTTCTTTTTCGTTTTTTGTTAAGTCTGATTTAGAAGGACGCTTCTAATCTGAGGATTGTAGGCGAATTTTCTCTTTTGTGATAGGACTGTGATTGCTATTTTAAATTTTCTCCTGGACGGAGGAAAACCATAGCAATGACAGTGCTATTCCTTAATGGCTAAATTTACACTGCAACACTGGTTAGCGTGTCGCTCGTGCATGTTTAAAAAAAAATGACGATGCCTATCTTCTCATTGCACCTGCTTTAACTTGGAGGGGTAGGATTTCACAATAGAGGAAGGTAAATAGCAAACGGTTTTGAACGTAGTTCTCAAGTTTCATAAACATCTGTTCAATTGTGACATTTCTCTCTATTCGTGATCTTCCCACTGGCAAAGTCTTAAGCAAACAGTAGTCAAATTAGAAGACAGTAGCAGGGAAAAAAAGAGAAGAGGTGAGGAAAACTGAGGGTTTGCTCAAGGTTAGGATTACTACTAAGGGTTACAGCGTGGTGGCGCTGTTTAGTTGACACACTTAGGGGTTTGGTTTTTCTGTTTTACAGGATAAAACAAACTGACCTACGTTTTGAGTGACCCTTAATCTTCTTTTGGGGTTTTCTAATTAGTAGGTTAACGTCTTTATAGCCTAAGTTTGGTGAGAAGTGACCTTGCTTCCGTGGTGCCACTGTCACATCACCCACTCAACACTAGGGTGAGCGCTATCTACTCTCAGGCCTAAGTAAAAAGGACTTTATTACATTTTAGCTGAGTTAATCAGATCACCTGAGGAAATGAAGTGTGGCCTACAGGTAGAGCCAGACTTGTGTTGAGTCTGAAATGTCTTGTGGTTTCTAATTAAACTTTAATGATGTTATCATTAAAAGTGATAGGATCGATTAGGATTAGATTTACAAGAGCAATCTACAATTGAGTTGATAAACCAATATTGTTGCAATATGTAAACAGGAAGTGTAATTAATTATTAAATGTAATTAGAATTTTCAAATTCATAATTAATTATGAAATTAAATTACAGCTTCCAAATCACTAGTTTCGGATTCCTATAATAATAATAATTAAATAATTTCCCAAGTTACTCATTCCTCATTGTGTCATTAACATCAAACCAAATTAATCACCCTAATTTCTTGTAAATGAAATAAAAAAATTCTGGCCCTCTTGATAATAATTAAGGTTTTACTGTGGTTGTCAAATTATAAGAGGGCTTATGATTAATCAATGGCTAATGTTGCTACTTGGAAGCAGGAACTGAAATTATTTTATGAAATTAAATTAATTTTGAATTTGTAATTAATTATGACATTCAATTAACAATTAAAAATTCCTAACAATAGCAACTTATCCACTGATGTGTTTTAAAATCAGGAAAGCAGTTATAATTGAATGAATCACCATATTATCAAGGTAATACCGACTTATCTTCTAATAAAACCCACCAGCTATTAAACCGATACCCACTAAAGGTAAAAGACTTTAATCAAATGTTTATTAAAACCGCCTGTGAGATTGTTAGACACTGATGATTATGTCACGAACTCAGCCGCTGTGGCTCCCTCCGATCACCACCAGAGGGAACCTTCACCTGAGTATTAACTCCCTCACGGACTTCATTTCCCATATACCCCGTACCTGAGACTGATTACCAGTACAGGTGTCTCTCATTGACTCTTGCCTATTTAAGCTGCTCTCTCATTGAACTCCTTGCGAAGTCTTGTTTTGCTATGCAACCATTTCTGAGCGTTTCTTCCGTGTATGATTCCCCGTGTATGACCTGGACTGTTTATTGGACTCTGAATCTCCGCCGCCTGCCTACTTTAATCATATCTGCCTTGTTTACTGGTTACCCCGAGTGTTTGCCGCCAGCCCCGATCATTAGCCTGAACTCTGCCTCTGATTCTGCCCTGCCTACGTTGTGTTTGAAGCTTGTGTTTGAATTCTGCCTGTCTGACTTGCATTTTGTATTATTAAAGCCGCACATGGATCCTCACGCCTCTGACTCCGCGTTACAGATTAGTTATAACATTAGCACAGCCAGTTTATTAACATTTGTTAGTCTTTTAAATGGGGAGATAGATAGAGAGAGAGAACGAAAGGAGTAAAAATGAGTCACATTTTCATACACACTGCATTCACTCATATTCAAACTCTAAATGCTACGTGCTAATCGCTAGCCGTAAATGCTAACAGCATTGCATTTGCTTCAAAGCCAGCTTCTTTGTTTCAGTTAGCTTAGCGCTAATGCTATTCGTTTACAATAGCTCAAGGTGGCACTGTGACTAAGTCAGCACAATGCCCTAGCACATGCTCCGGAAATGGTTTCCGAAGAATTCCTGGTTTAACTGGTCACTATGGTGACTCACACAGCTCACTATGGTGACTCACACAGGAGGTGATTTATATGGTTTCAGTAACTTACATAACCTGTAAATGTGCTCCACACTTCAAAATCAACAAGCACTATTCAGATTTGAATCTTTTATAGCACATATAATCTCACTCGTTTAGGGCGAGATAAATTAATCTACGGATTAATTATAATTCATCAAGGCCTCGGCGGACCTTATGCTGATATTTGTCTGTTTAGACAAACAGCACACATGAAACAATTCAATTGATTACAAATTTCTCCCTCTCAAACCGCTTGGGCTACTCCTTTGTCTGAGCGCCGCGCGTTTGATTTCACTCGCGGGGTGAATCAACGTGGCCGAGCATTATTAATTAGCTAAGTTAATTTCTCCAGCCGGGAGGATAACGTGGTTGAGTTTGCAGTGGAACACGCAAATCTTTACCACAAAGGCCTTAAACGAGGCGCATGAGAAAAAATCCTCATTTGACTCTCGTGCGCTCTTTAAAGCGACTTCTCGTGTCTTAATCACGAACATTAATTATTTACTGCAGTTTCATTTCTTCTCAACAACTCGAGTTACACTCTCTTTCATTCAAAACGCACTGTGTTTTACAAACAAGAATGCAATATCACAAATAACCGCTTGTTTCTCTGTATTTACGCCAATTTTTCCGGATACAAATTGAGAAATACACAAATTGACTCTTATGGATGTTTTATTGAGTTTTCAAGTAAATCTTTATGCCCGTATTCTCCACCATATGTAGCATAATTCAAACGAAGCTATTATTTCAGCTCCGGGGAATTATTTATTAAAGATTCAATATTGCTTTGATTAAAGTGATATTAATCTTTAACTTTAAATGATTTATACTGTATTAACGACTCGTCCAGCGACAATTAACATCAGTATATCTTTTTCAATTTCGTTTCTCTATCCTCGTGGCCAACGATAACAATAAAACGAGATTAATAATCTCTCAACTTTGAGCGAGGTAACGTTATCTTTTGGCAATAAGGTTAAAATACTTGAAAATCACATCCCAAGAGACAATTCTTTATAAAATGAAACAAGCTTTATTGCTAACTGCTATTCTAACATACACGGACTAAACTACTAAAACACATAAACGAACACACACATACATACGGGAGTTTTGCGGGTAACCCCAGAGGGTTAAAATAGCCCTACTTAAACCAAAAGGAAGATCATGAAACAGGACACTGTCCTCTCTTCTGCATTCAGATCAATTCACAGTTCAGTAATAGAGACTTTGTTTGAAATACTTGCTTTACGTTGATTAAGCAGGTCGGATCTCTTATTCATTCCACGTGGTGCTTGATCCTTTGTCTCGGATGCCAACGTGTTGCTCTGGAAATCTCCGCTGGCTCGCATCGCTGTTGCGTGACGTCACTGGGGAAGCCCACGCGCTATCGGCGTCTTAGTTTCTTTGTTGAAAGCGGAAGATGTTGAGCGGCTTGCTGGAGTTGTTATTACGGCTTTGAATAATTATTTTTGATGGTCACTTCGGCCTGCGATGTTGAGGCGGTGACCAGCTCAACCAGATGAAGCCGGAGCTCCCGAGCAAGTTGAAGAGCGATCGAAGAAGCGGAGGAAGAGAGAGCGATTTTCATAGTGTGTCCACTTTTAAACAGACGGATTTCAGCACGCCCCCGGCGGCTGGACCAATCAAATTGTTCGTGTGGGGCGGAGCCTCGCCCCACGTGACTTCTTGGCCATGCTCACGTCATCTGATATTTAAATTATCACGTGAACGATATACTTACAGACCTTTTATACGTGCTGTAATCATACATTATGATGCTAAAGAATAACGGTCATCTACACCACTTATTTACTGATGATGATTTTTTTTAGAGACTAAACACTGCATTTGGCCCACAAAGTATATATACTGCACAGTTAAGGCACAGATTTAAAACCATTCCACATTTCCTAAATAATTCATATTCACATCAAGCATATGAAAGGCAGAGTACAACATTAATATCCATGTGTTTCTTGCGTAGATGGTTTTAATATTCAAGGAATAACTGACTGTCTTGTTGCAACAAAGGAAGCACATGTGGATTGGCTCTTCTTTGTCTTTTGACGAAAAAGCGCATGGTTTGCTGGATGAAAAGGGAGGGGCCAGATATATCCAGACCGAGAGGCGCCCATGCAGGAAAAGATGACAAATTATGAAAAAGCTGCTGCTTTCCATGGTCTTGTGTGTCTTCATGCCTAGCTGGCATTACACTGGACTGTTACAGAGCCCTTGTGGCAGACGATTGAATTCATACAGGCCCATGGGAGTCGTAAAATCAGTGAACTTCCTGTCTTCCTCAGACACAACAATGTTATAAAACCCGGGGGGTCAAGTCCATTGCACTGAAGATGGCATTTCCTCCCAAAGCACACACGTCTATGTTACTGAGAGGGGACTGTCACTCTACACTGACCAAGAGGGGACCATGGTTTCTGCTTATTTTGAAGAAACAAAAATCACATACAAAATTTTCTTGTAAGGCCTTTTTTCATAATATAACAGAAAATAATATTTTGTATTATTTTTTTTAAGCACGTGCCAAGTGGGGATATATATACACACATATATATGTGACCCTCTCAGTGAAAACCCAGCTAAAGTAATTTTTTTGTGATTTGCTTTTTTCTACAAAAAATCATCATTCATATGGTACAGAACATTCTGTGAAAATGTAACCTTTATATCTGTAATATTGACTGAGTAAGGTCATGTCAAATTTTTAAATTATAGTGAAATTAATGGTAGAAATCCAATTTTTATGCTTGTTTTCTCATAATTAGGTTTTGAGACTTTAGCCTGGATTTCACACAGAGGGTCACGCACGCATGCACGCACGCACACACACACATATATATATATATATATATATATATATATATATATATATATATATATATATATTAGTGGTGGGCCGTTATCGGCGTTAACGTGCTGCGTTAACGTGAGACTCTTATCGGCGATAAAAAAAATATCGCCGTTAATCTATTCTCAAAGTTGGGTTGGGAGCTGGGTCTATACTACGCAAGCTATGATGACTTTCACCCTGATATTTTAGCGCGGATGTATACCTAGCCGAATTGCACTGTAGGGGGCGAGAACGAGTCTTCGAACTAGAGGCTCGCAGTCCGTGATGGACAGATTGTTAACGGCTGGTCTATGTGGTAATACAATCGGGCAGGACATCCAAACACTCACCTATCATTCATCAACCTCAAATATGGCTTTTCATCTGAAAGATGTATGTAGTAGCAACTTTACATGGCCGCTCAATATTTTGTTAACCTAGAGAAATGTGCGCTATTGAAGTGTTTGTGTGGAAGCGCGTTTGCTGCAAGACAGGCTCCGGTGCGTTCACTTGCTCTTAAAATCTCCGTCATTTTTGGTCATACAGATAAAAGTAGCCTAATACATCTTTCGAATCTGTAAAGACTCTACGTTTATGTGTGCGAGAGAGAGAGGGAGAGAGAGAGAGAGTGAGCGAGAGAGAGAGAGAAAGAGAGAGAGAGAATAACAACGAAACGTTGCGCTTTTAAGCAAACAGGATGCGCTTTAGGTCTCATGTGAACTTGAGCGAGAAACTTCGAAACTCCGTCTTTGAAAAATATATCTATAGAGAGTGAAATGTCAAAAAAAAAAAAAAAAGAAGACGTGTGTGTTAGCATGGATGATTTACATGAAATTTAATCTGTGCAACACTGTGCATAATAAGATGGCTTTCAGTTCAATATAATAACAAAAAACGACATTTTGGGCTTACTTTAGTCATTATTTGGGTAGCACACATATTCTGAATGCCTTCGGCAGAATTCAAATGAGCCATTTTAATCTAGATTAATCTAGATTAATTCCAAAATTAATCTAGATTAATCTAGATTAAAAAAATTAATCTATGCCCACCTCTAATATATATATAATGTATATCTATCTTTCTATCTATCTATCTATCATATATCGATCTATCTGTCTCTATCTATCTATCTATCTATCGATATAGATATACAATACAAATAATAATTAAGTTACAGTCAGGCAGATGGCAATAGTTCATGGATGGAGAAAATTAAGCTTTTTTTTTTTTTAATAAATTGAATGAAAGTTTGAATATATTGAATGATAGTCTGAATATATTGAATGGAAGTTTGAATATATTGAATGAAAGTTTGAATATATTGAATGGAAGTTTGAATATTTTGAATGAAAGTTTGAATATATTGAATGAAAGTTTGAATATTTTGAATGAAAGTTTGAATATATTGAATGGAACTTTGAATATTTTTAATAAAAGTTTGAATATAATAAATGAAAGTTTGAATATATTGAATGGAAGTTTGAATATTTTGAATGAAAGTTTGAATATATTGAATGGAAGTTTGAATCTATCTAATATTGAATGGAAGTTTGAATCTATCTATCTATATTTATCTATCTATCTATCTATCTATCTATCTATCTATCTATTGATATAGATATAAGATACAAATAATAATTAAAATACAGTCAGACACACACACACACACACACACAAATTATAAAAATAAAAATAATAAAAAATTATAGTTAATGTACATCAGTTACTGTACCATGACCTAAAATAAAATGAAAAATACTAACACAGATACAGTAAAAATATGTTGTTCATACTTAGTCTGTTAGTTTTTAATTAACTAATGTTTAAAATGATACTATTGAACTATAGTTACAGCAGCGGTTCTCAATTCCAATGGATCACTGGGCAACAGCCCAGTTAAGAAGCCTCTGACAACAACTGTATCCAAATTCCTTGACACGTCTGTGTGTGGTGGCTCTTGATGCCTTGACCCCAGCCTCAGTCCATTCCTTGTGAAGTTCACCCAACTTCTTCAGTCGATTTTGCTTGACAATCCTCATAAGAATTATATATATATATAATGTATATCTATCTTTCTATCTATCTATCTATCATATATCGATCTATCTGTCTCTATCTATCTATCTATCTATCTATCTATCGATATAGATATACAATACAAATAATAATTAAGTTACAGTCAGGCAGATGGCAATAGTTCATGGATGGAGAAAATTAAGCTTTTTTTTTTTTTTAAACACATGCTAAGTGGGGACCCGAAACTCTGAGTGACTTCTACCTATCCAAGAGGGGACCTTTCATAGTTTACACCAAAACACTTCTCAATGTATGAATGGAATTATATATATATATATATATATATATGCATATACATTGCATTCATACGTTGAGAAGTGTTTTGATTTTATTTTCAAGCCCAGCAAATATATGCAGGTTATTTATTGAGTTAATGACCATTTAGCATTACATTACATTACATGGCATTCAGGACAATTTGAGTATATGGAATGGAATGAAACTTGAATATATTAAATGGAAGTTTGAATATATTGAATGGAAGTTTTAATATAATGAATGAAAGTTTGAATATATTGAATGGAAGTTTGAGTATATTGAATGGAATTTTGAAAATAATGAATGAAAGTTTGAATATATTGAATGGAAGTTTGAATATATGGAATGAAAGTTTGAATATATTGAATGGAAGTTTAAATATATTGAATTAAAGTTTGAATATATTGAATGGAAGTTTGAATATATTGAATGGAAGTTTGAATATATGGAATGAAATTTGTAATATATTGAATGGAAGTTCGAATAAATTGAATGAAAGTTTGAATATATTGAATGATAGTCTGAATATATTGAATGGAAGTTTGAATATATTGAATGAAAGTTTGAATATATTGAATGGAAGTTTGAATATTTTGAATGAAAGTTTGAATATATTGAATGAAAGTTTGAATATTTTGAATGAAAGTTTGAATATATTGAATGGAACTTTGAATATTTTTAATAAAAGTTTGAATATAATAAATGAAAGTTTGAATATATTGAATGGAAGTTTGAATATTTTGAATGAAAGTTTGAATATATTGAATGGAAGTTTGAATCTATCTAATATTGAATGGAAGTTTGAATCTATCTATCTATATTTATCTATCTATCTATCTATCTATCTATCTATCTATCTATTGATATAGATATAAGATACAAATAATAATTAAAATACAGTCAGACACACACACACACACACACACAAATTATAAAAATAAAAATAATAAAAAATTATAGTTAATGTACATCAGTTACTGTACCATGACCTAAAATAAAATGAAAAATACTAACACAGATACAGTAAAAATATGTTGTTCATACTTAGTCTGTTAGTTTTTAATTAACTAATGTTTAAAATGATACTATTGAACTATAGTTACAGCAGCGGTTCTCAATTCCAATGGATCACTGGGCAACAGCCCAGTTAAGAAGCCTCTGACAACAACTGTATCCAAATTCCTTGACACGTCTGTGTGTGGTGGCTCTTGATGCCTTGACCCCAGCCTCAGTCCATTCCTTGTGAAGTTCACCCAACTTCTTCAGTCGATTTTGCTTGACAATCCTCATAAGGCTGCGGTTCTCTCGGTTGGTTGTGCATCTTTTTATTCCACACTTTTTCCTTCCACTCAGCTTTCTGTTAACATGCTTGGTGCACTCTGTGAACAGCCAGCATCTTTGGCAATGAATGTTTGTGGCCTACCCTCCTTGTGAAGGGTGTCAATGATTGTCTTCTGGACAACAGTCAGATCAGTAGTATTCCCCATGTTTGTTTAGCCTAGTGAACCAAACTGAGATACCATTTTTAAGGCTCAGGAAACCTTTGCAGATGTTTTTAGTTGATTAGCTGATTGGCATGTCACCATATTCTAATTTGTTGAGATGAATCGAATTGAATTGGTGGGGTTTTGTTAAATGTGAGCCAAAATCATCACAATTAAAAGAACCAAAGACTTAAACTACTTCAGTCTGTGTGCATTGAATTTATTTAATACACGACTTTCACAATTTTAGTTGAATTACTGAAATGAACTTTTCCACAACATTCTAATTTATTGAGATGCACCTGTATTTTTACTTATAATAACAGCTTGACACAGCTAACAAATGCACTGAGGAGCACTGTCATCAGAAATTATCCAGGCACAAATTATCTGTTCAACCCAAGCTAAAGCATAATAATCTGCGTTTGATCAGATATACCTGCAGTAAAAGATTGTGAGATGCATTATATGAATGCTTGGCTAAAGAGATGTGTATTTAATCTAGATTTAAATAGAGAGAGTGTGTCTGAACACCGAACGTTATCAGGAAGGCTATTCCAGAGTTTGGGAGCCAAATATGAAAAAAGTTCTACCTCCTTTAGTGGACTTTGCTATCTTAGGTACTACCAAGAATCCAAAGTTGTGCGACCTTAGGGAGCGGGTTGGATTGTAGCGTGATAGAATATTAGTTAGGTACACAGGAGCTAAATCATTTAGGGCCTTATAGGCAAGTAATAATATTTTGTAACTGATATGGAACTTAATAGGTAGTCAGTGCAGAGACTGTAAAATTGGAGTAATATGATCATATTTTCTTGACCTGGTAAGGACTCTAGCCGCAGCATTTTGTACTATCTGTAACCTGTTTATTGAAGATGCAGGACAACCACCTAGCAGTGCATTACGATAGTCCAGTCTAGAGGTCATGAATGCATGAACTAGGTAGGAACTAGGTCATAACAGTTAACATGTTCCGTAGCTTGGCTATGTTTCTAAGATGGAAGAATGCTGTTTTTGTAACATGGAAAATATGATTTTCAAAAGATAGGTTGCTGTCTAATATAACACCCAGATTTTTGACTGTAGAGGAAGTAACAGTACATCCGTCTAGTTGCAAATTGTAATCCAAGAGATTTTGTGTACTGTTCATTGTAGATCCACTGCTCAAACTCCCATCTTCTCCTTCTGTCCCCTCACTGAGGCGGAAGTATCCAAACTTCTCCTCTCCAGCCATCCTACAACATGTCCTCTAGACCCTATCCCCTCACACCTTCTCCAAGCAATCTCTCCCGCACTCTTACCAGCACTCACACACATTATCAACACATCTCTCCTCACAGGCATCTTCCCCACTGCATTCAAGCAGGCTCGAGTAACCCCACTGCTCAAAAAACCTACATTAAACACTTCTCTTTTAGAAAACTACAGACCTGTCTCTCTCCTTCCATTCATTGCCAAAACACTCGAACAAGTTGTCTTTAACCAGGTCTCATTGTTTCTTTCACAGAACAACAAACTGGACGCTAAACAGTCAGGTTTCAGGAGTGGCCATTCAACTGAGACTGCGCTACTATCGGTCACTGAAGACCTGCGAATTGCAAAAGCCGATTCCAAATCATCAGTCCTCATTCTGCTGGATCTGTCTGCCGCTTTTGACACTGTCAATCATCAGATCCTCCTGTCCACCCTCTCATCACTGGATATCACTGGGATTCCATTTCGCTGGTTTGAATCCTATCTCACTGGTCGGTCTTTCAGGGTGGCCTGGGGCGGGGAGGTATCCAAAGCAAATCAATTGGTCACTGGGGTTCCCCAGGGCTCGGTTCTTGGACCCCTCCTCTTCTCCACATACACTACATCACTGGCTCCCATCATACAGGCACATGGCTTCTCCTACCATTTCTATGCTGATGACACACAGCTCTATCTCTCATTTCGACCAGATGATCCAACGGTAGCTGCACGGATCTCAGGCTGCCTGGCGGACATCTCGGCATGGATGAAAGAACACCATCTACAGCTCAACCTGGCAAAGACTGAGCTTCTCGTCTTCCCTGCAACTCCAACTCTACAGCATGATTTCACGATTCAGTTAGGTTCATCAACAATTACCCCATCAGCTTCGGTCAGAAATCTTGGTGTAATCTTCGATGACCAGCTGACCTTCAAAGAGCACATTGCAAAGACTGCTCGATCTTGCAGGTTTGCACTACACAACATCAGAAAGATCAGGCCCTTTCTGACAGAGCATGCTGCACAACTTCTTGTCCAGGCCCTTGTCATTTCTAGACTGGACTACTGCAATGCTCTTCTAGCTGGACTTCCATCAAACACAATCAAACCTCTACAAATGATTCAGAATGCAGCGGCACGACTGGTCTTCAACGAGCCCAAAAGAGCCCATGTTACACCTCTCTTTGTCTCCTTGCACTGGCTACCAGTTGCAGCTCGCATCCAGTTCAAGACACTGATGCTTGCATATAGAACAACCACAGGCTCAGCACCCACCTACTTCCACTCACTATTACGAATTTACATCCCCTCCAGAAGTCTGAGATCTGCTATTGAGCGACGCCTCGTGGTACCATCACAGAGAGGCTCAAAATCACTCTCCTGAACATTCTCTTTCACCGTTCCTGGCCGGTGGAATGATCTTCCCACCCCCATCCGGAATGCTGAATCCCTGTCAATTTTCAAGCAACAACTAAAAACTCATCTCTTTCAACTCTACTTGACTACATAAAAAAAAAAAAAAAAACTTTCACTTTTTCAAAATCTTCATCTTTCTCTTTATCTTTCTCTCCTTCCCTTGCTAGCATGTACTTATTTGAACAATGCCTGAGACTTGGTGTTATTGGCACTTCCTCTGTATGTTTGCCTCTTCAAGATTAATCGCTTTATGTACTCCTAATTGTAAATCGCTTTGGATAAAAGCGTCTGCTAAATGACTAAATGTAAAATGTAAATGTAAATGTTTTTATGTCCAATAAGTAATATCTCTGTCTTATATGGATTTAATAGGAGACAATTATTGGTCATACAATCTTTTACATTTTTAACACACTCCGTTAGCTTAGATAGTTTAGAAGTTTCATCTGGTCTTGTTGAGGTATATAGTTGAGTGTCATCAGCATAACAAAAGCGGCTGCAAAAAGAGGAAACACATCAAACTTGTTTACCTATATGTCAGAACACCATCCCTCCATGAAGATACAGTTATGATCCATTTATAACTTAAGGTTAAAGCTTTATGATCTCCGTGATGTGGAGTGAATCCCAGAATCCAGTCATGACAATGAATTTACAATGCAGATGTCACATAAAACACGCGGTTTGATGGATTGATGAATAAATCAAAAACAGAGCTGTCAAATCACTACATGGTCTAGTGTCTGTGATTATTAAAGCGAAAAAAAAACACTGCTATATAAAAATATTATCTGTTTGTTTTGCGTTTCTCTCTGTGAGTGGGCAGCCGGTGTTCTGACAATCTGTCCTACCCGCTCAAGATGTGCTACCAGTAGATCAAGCTGTTGTGCAAATCTAACGACATAAGCTTCTTTCTCGGAATGAACTACTACCTTAATAAATGATGCAGAAACAGAGGTAACACATATTTTCAGCTATAAACACCTATCAGAATGAACTACCACCTTAATAAATGATGCAGAAACAGAAGTAGCACATATTGTCATCTATAAACACCTATCAGAATGAACTACCACCTTATTAAATGGTGCAGAAACAGAGGTAGCACATATTGTCAGCTATAAACACCTATCAGAATGAATTGCCACCTTAATAAATGATGCAGAAACAGAGGTAGCACATATTGTCGGCTTAAAATGTGTATCAGAATGAGCTACCACCTTAATAAATGATGCAGAAACAGCGGTAGCCAGAGGTGTAAAAAGTACAAAACATTTTTTATTGAATTAAAAGTGCAAGTATCTGGCCAAAAACATACTTGAGTAAAAGTAAAAAGCAGTACTTTTAATTGTACTCAAGTATTAAAAAAAGAAGTACTTTTTGTTTCTGACTTAAAGGGTTAAAGTTTAAAGGGAGAAAACTAAACAAAATGCAATGGCACAGTTCAAACACATATCTAATGCAGCGATAACAATTAAAATTCAGCACAGCGGAACACACACACACACACACACACACACAATTGCAGGGAAAGGGATTAAAAGGAAACTCCATCCTTTCCACCCTCATGCCATCCCATATATACATATATATGAATGAGCGATGCGTTTATATAGCGCTTTATAGTGTATTGCTGTACACCCAACGTGCTTTACAATCATGTGGGGGGGGTCTCTCCTCAACCACCATCAGTGTGTGCAGCATCCACAGACAACGGCACTCACCACACACTAGCTACATACACACAGTGTTCCTGTGTGGCTCAGTGGTAGAGCATTGCGTCAGAAGTGCAAAAGGTTGTGGGTTCGATTCCCAGGGAACACACATACTAATGAAAAATGTATAACCTGAATGCAATTGTAAGTCGCTTTGGATAAAAGCTTCTGCTAAATGACAGCACAGCACATGACATATACATATATATATATATATATATATATATATGTGTGACTTTTTATTCATCAGATGAACACAAACTAAGATCTAAATCATCTAAACTAAATCATCTCTTTTCTTATAAGACAAGTATGGGACGTCCAAAAATTACACTTCAAAAACTACACAAAGTGAATATGACAGTAACTCATACAACCCCTGTTAATGAATCAATATTTTTAACTTGACCGTCGTGTTCACTTTGTGTTGTTTATGAAGTGGTCCTGTTCCCTTGCATTACACGGACTAAAAAACTTTGCTTGTGTTCATCTGAAGAAAGAAAGTCATAAACATCTGGGAAGACACGAGAATCTTAATTTTTGGGTGAACTATCACTTTTAATAAAAATGTGATGCAGAGGTTAGAGACATATTCCAGACAGAATGCAAGAATGGGTTGAATTAATGAGGAGAGTCATATTATTAAAACAATGTATCCACTACCTGGTAAGAACATCACAACATGAATTACAAGTAAACATACGATGTTCATTTAAACACTTTTTGGAGATTTGTAACATTTAATAATAAATAAAAGAAATTTGCACAAAAATATTAATTATATTTACATTTTCATCACTGATTTTATTTGCACTCAATCTTGTGCATTCAGCCAATATATTACACAGCTAATGGCTCTATCAAAACAGAAAGAATAATGAATACACTTCTTTGGGGGAAAACTTTGCTACCTCAACATGCTTCATCAGATTTTTCATCAGACATCAGAACCTGATTAAAGTCATAACTGAACTAAAACTGTGTGCTTGATGCGTGAAAACAATGATCATTGGTTCTCACGTCAGGCACGTACGTTTGAGCTTCCGTTTACCATATTTAATGTGCATAAGATAAAATAAAAATGTAATGTACTTTTTAAGTTGAAATAAAATCATATGGAGTAAAAAGTTATGTTTTTGTCTTCAGAAACGTAATCAAGTAAAAGTACAAGTAGTCAGTTTAAATTGTACTTGAATAAAGTAAAAATCCCCCAAAATAATACTTAAGTAAAGTAATCAAGTAAAATTACTCCTGGCACACTAAAGCAAAAGATAAAAATAGCCATCTTGAAAATAATTAAACAACACTAGACTATGATTTGTAATGGTTGCAAGTGTATTTTGTTGAAAGATTCTCTGTACTCACGACACCAGGGATGCAAGTTAGACGTTTCCAACTTGAACACAACTTCAAGGGGAAGCTTCCAACCACTTTGAGAAATAATCAGTTATTGTAAAAATGTATGCATGTCCATCAACTGTCTTGGGCGGTGGTCCTGTCAAATCAATCCCCAGCAGTTCCCAGACTGAGGAGACCTAAAAAAAAGTACGGCAAGCAGTCCAATAAAAAGAATAATAAAAAAATAATACATTTTCAGTTTAGAATGCATTATGCTAAAAATTAGCAATTTGAAAGCAGAAATACCTGAATACTTTCCAGTGTGCTCTCTAGTATAAGAGGTTTTCCCACCCTTTGACACTGGTCACATTCACTCACCTGGAAAATATGAGAAATAATGCCCATAACAATTATTAAGTACAAGCTATAACAATAAACCATATTCATTTGTCATCCAAAAATGTACATTTGCATTTAGTCATTTAGCAGACGCTTTTATCCAAAGCGACTTACAAATGAGAAATAATAGAAGCAATCAGAACCAACAAAAGAGCAACAACATGCAAGTGCAAGTCTTGGTTAACCTAACGCAAGTTTTTTTTTTTAAAGAAACAAGTAAATAGAATAGAAAAAAGAAAGCTGGCGTTAGTTTTTCAAGAAAAGCTAGCAGTTAGAGATTAAATATGCAATTAATAGAGGGTCAAGTCAAGTATGTGTGTGTGTTTTCTTTTATAAAAAGAAGACAGATAGATAAAATAGAATTCAAATTGAGAGTGTTAGAGTTAGAGGGTCAAATAGATTTAACTAATTTTGACAATAACTCATCAACGTATAATCTATTATCTTACAAACACAATGCACCAATTCAAAACATTAGAAAAGGTATGACATATGGACAAAAGTTTTGAGACAGCACCTTCTATTGACCAGGTTTGACTACTTTTGTCATTGCCAAGAGCACAGATATATACATATTACATTATATCTTCAATATAATGTGGTTGTCACGGTTGCCTTCTGTGGCAAAATGGAGAACAAGGAGACATGGGCCAAAAACTAAACAGTCTTTAATCCTCCAAAACGGGGTAACACAAGGCAGGCAGAGACACACAAGAAACACAACATCGAACATATAATACCAGACATCAGAGACTAGGAAACATGCAGGGGAAAACTAAGTAAGACCCAAATACAAAGAGTTACAATAATTGAAGCAAGATGTCATAAAAGTATGAATAACCGTCTCCAAGTGTAAAAAATTAATAAAATGAATAGCATATTAATTAATGGCATATGAATATATAATTAATATATAATTAATTACCCATTTCTCAACGTCGACTCTCATCTCTGGACAATAATACCTGGCACCCAAGGCATTGCGAGTTTTAAATGCCCCACTGTGGCCTCCCAAAGGGATGCTGTGGAATTACTCGAACAATGCCCTGCATTCGTCCTTGGTTTTTACCCGCCTTCCTTCTCCCATAATACAGCAAACCATCTGTAACATTGACTAAATTTACTAAATATGTAATACAAATTAACCTTGGAAACATTTAGCTAAAGACTGCCTTCACACTAACCTAAGACTCTGAACTAAATACTATAATATGCAGTATAATATACTTAGTGGTTAAAAACACTAGTGTTTACTGTTTACTATAGTATTTTTTAGTGTGGGTGCTAACTAATATATATATATATATATATATATATATATATATATATATATATATATATATATATATATATATATATATATATATATAGTGGTGGGCCGTTATCGGCGTTAACGTGCTGCATTAACGTGAGACTCTTATCGGGCGATAAAAAAAATATCGCCGTTAATCTATTCTCAAAGTTGGGTTGGGAGCTGGGTCTATACTACGCAAGCTATGATGACTTTCACCCTGATATTTTAGCGCGGATGTATACCTAGCCGAATTGCACTGTAGGGGGCGAGAACGAGTCTTCGAACTAGAGGCTCGCAGTCCGTGATGGACAGATTGTTAACGGCTGGTCTCGGGCAGGACATCCAAACGCTCACCTATCATTCATCAACCTCAAATATGGCTTTTCATCTGAAAGATGTATGTAGTAGCAACTTTACATGGCCGCTCAATATGATGTTAACCTAGAGAAATGTGCGCTATTGAAGTGTTTGTGTGGAAGCGCGTTTGCTGCAGGACAGGCTCCGGTGCGCTCACTTGCTCTTAAAATCTCCGTCATTTTTGGTCATACAGATAAAAGTAGCCTAATACATCTTTCGAATCTGTAAAGACTCTACGTTTATTTGTGTGCACTCAGAATAACAACGAAACGTTGCGCTTTTAAGCAAACAGGATGCGCTTTAGGTCTCATGTGAACTTGAGCGAGAAACTTCGAAACTCCGTCTTTGAAAAATATATCTATAGAGAGTGAAATGTCTAAAAAAAAAAATAATAAAAGACGTGTGTGTTAGCATGGATGATTTACATGAAATTTAATCTGTGCAACACTGTGCATAAGATGGCTTTCAGTTCAATATAATAACAAAAAACGACATTTTGGGTTTTTATTCAACTAATAAGGTGGGCACGCTGTGATCTGTACTATATTTTTACTGTAATTGACAGTTATCGGCAAAAAAACAAAAAAAAAAACAACACGGGAGTGGGAGGGAATGGGAGTCATTCTTCCGGGAGTGGAACGGGATTTTCCTCCAGTTTTTTCGTGGGATTGGGACGGGAAGAGATTAAAGTTTGTGATGCATTTTGGAAACAGGAGATGAGCCCCTGGTCTAATGCGCCACCTGGCTTGAGAAACCCGTTCTCAAAGACTTACTTTTAGTCATTATTTGGGTAGCACACATATTCTGAATGCCTTCGGCAGAATTCAAATGAGCCATTTTAATCTAGATTAATCTAGATTAATTCCAAGATTAATCTAGATTAAAAAAATCAATCTATGCCCACCACTAATATATATATATATATATATATATATATATTATATATATATATACACATGAATGAAGAGTTCATATGCAAAAACAGATAAGTCCGTTTTTAATCATTTTCAAAAATGATGTTTTTTCATTGCATATCATTTGTATTATGTCATAAAAGTACAGAATCCAGAAAAATTAAGTCAAACCAGAATTGATGAATTGTTATGAATTATTAATGATGAATGTAAGTTGTTAAAGTAATATATAATCAATGATGAAATCTACTATATTTTTTTTGATGAATGAAATTTGAATAAACATAAAACAAACAACAAAAACCCCCTGTTTTGATTATTTAATACCGTATATCATGATACCGTGAAACCGTGATATTTTCTGAGATGATTATCATACCGTCAAAATCTCTTACCTTTACAACCCTAATGTAGAATGATGAGGTAAATGATGAGGTACTATTTAGTGGACAAATATGTCCCCCAACACACATGTATTCTCTATTTTTTATATTTTATGCCAAGAGGACATAAAGTGGAAGCTTGTAAGAGACATTGGCCCAGTGTTGAGCTGGATACAGAGTCACCTTGAGTTATTCTGTGGGGAGAAGATAGGACCTGACTTACTCCAGATGGACAGTAAAAATCAACAGAATGCCATCAAAGACTACTTGGGGTCGAATCGGATGAAGCAAGAGATGTCTCTTTTTATTCATCTCTCAGGACCTGAAGTGGGACAATCACATTGAGTCCATGGTGAAAAAGGCCCAGCAGAGTCTGTACTTCCTTCGCTAGCTGAGGAAGTTCAACCTGCCACAAGAGCTGTTGATCCAGTTCTACTCCGCCATCATTGAATCCGGCCGCTGCACGTCAATAACTGTCTGGTTCAGCTCAGCTACCAAATCTGACCTCAGAAGACTACGGAGGGTAGTCCGGACTGCTGAGCAAATCATTGGTACAACCCTCCCCCACTCTCCAAGAACTCATCCAGAGTGAGCAAAATGGCTGGCAAAATCACTCTGGACCCCTCACATCCAGCACACTCCCTCTTTGAACTGTTACCGTCTGGTCGACACTACAGAGCTCTGAGCACCAGAAGGACCAGACACAGAAACAGTTCCTTCCCTCAGGCCATCTACCTCACTAACAGTTAAATGTTCTCCTCACTGTGCAATAAAACATGTGCAATACCCAACTATCCATACTTATAAATATTATACATATGTTTTTGATTTAATATATACATCTATCTGCATTCCCTTGCAGAATTTGTACACAGCATATCTGTACAATACAATATACTGTCTATTGTCCTTTTGTCTATTGTGTATTGTTTTGTTTATTTTGTTATCTGATTTCTGATTCTGATTGTTTGAGTATCCGGAGGAGCTGGACATATTCATATCAATTTGTCTTGCTGAACAAGGCTTGAAAGTCCATGTCATGTTTCTGTGAATAATCTAACAAGGCAAGGAATCTCTATGTAGCTTATGTGTGTATGTGTACTGAATTTCAATAACTATTTATCTGTTCATTCAGCTGTTCATTTAAGATAGTTGGAAAATATCTCTTATAGAACATATATATTTTGTAAAATATAATGCAATCTAGTTGTCACCTTTTAAATATTATACATCTAAAAGGTGTCTTAGGTAGTTTAAAGTCGATCGTAATAAATGTGAATTTATCTCATTAAATGAATTCGGTAAGGTTTAGAGGTTTTATTAAAATTAGCCTAATTTGATCAACCAATGAAAGTGTTTTACAGGCTGCTGTTATGATGACAAAATCAGCTCCATACATTGATTAGACATATTAAATATATTAGATTTAGTTTGTGCCATTTTAGCCTAGACATCCTTTAAAGAAATAAGAAAACGTGTATTAGTAAAACGAAAAACAACATTATTTTGTTTAGATCCCCGAAACCACCATAAATTGCTTCAACATAACATTACTTCCGGGTTTCCCCAGTATGGGGATGGGGAATCACAAGAGGTGACGTATAGGATAGGGGCGTGGCTACTGACGTAACACTTTGGCATGGGCGTGGCTATATTGGATATGGGTGTGGCTACTGATGTCACACTTGGATGTGGGCGGGGTAGGATGTCCACCGCAGGATGCAGCGAGCCCTACTTGTCAAAATGAGCATGACACGCAATTTACCATCTGCGCCACTAGAGATGATGACAGCTGACGGTCTTTTGTGATTTTGACCAGCCCAATCACACGTTGGTGGGCAAAGTTAATGTAAATAGCCTCTGCCATCAAGGCGGGCAGCAGCGGTCTATTTGCACTTAGTGTAAAAATAGACACTCCGTTAAATATGGTTCGGTTCATAGGTTCACCACCTCGCAGTCATATTATAATAATTATTTTGCGTCCTACATATTATTTTAGGTTTTGTCTAGGACTGAGGACTTCTCTTTAGATATTCAACTACAGCAAGCCCACTGATCTGCCACAGTGCCACTTAACAGCATAATGAGCAAAACCCAACACATCGGTAGGTCTACATTATTTGCCTAATATCAGTTTGCACACAGGTTTATCGCCGTGTTAGTTATAGTGGGTGACAAGCTAACGTTACGGTATTAAGCTTGGTAACCTTATAACCGCTCACAGAAAAATACATCGAATATCATCTTTTTTTTTTGTCATGACTAATTTATTAATGATCAAGCATCATCTGTATAAAATAGAAATAATAACTTCACATGATGTTTCAAGAGAATAAAATAGCCTTGACAGCTTAAGTTACTTACACAACTACTGAAAAACTTTGCTGTCTCCCACCGGGCTAGTGTGTGTGTGTGTGTGTGTGTGTTTCGGTAAAGGCCAGGGAAAGGAGATCCATCAAAGCCGCCAAACGACAATATAAAAACAAAGTTGAAGAACATTTCAACAACAACAACAACCCACGAAGCATGTGGCAGGGCATCAACATCACAGGCTTTAAAGGGAATAAACCAGCTACTGTGAACATTGCCACCTCTCTACCGGACGAGCTCAACACTTTTTATGCTCGTTTCGAGGCTGATAACACCGCTTACACAGAAAGGGCTCCCGCAGCTGCTGCAGATGAGGTGAGTCCACTCTCGCTTTCTGTCTCGGATGTAACCCGATCCTTCAAACGGGTGAACATCCGTAAAGCCGTGGGCCCGGATGGTATACCAGGCCGTGTGCTCAAAGCATGCGCTTTCCAACTAGCCGGGGTTTTTACAGACATTTTCAATCTGTCCCTCTCTCTGTCTGTGGTTCCCTCATGCTTCAAAAAACCAACCATTGTGCCCATACCAAAGAAAAATAAAATAACATGCATGAATGACTGGAGGCCCGTTGCTCTGACACCCATCTTCAGCAAGTGTTTTGAGAAGCTCGTCAGAGAACACATCTGCTCTGTGCTGCCTGCTTCACTGGACCCACTACAATTTGCATACCGCAGTAACTGTTCCACAGACGATGCTATTGCCTTCACCCTGCTCTCTCCCACCTGGAAAATAAGAACACCTATGTGAGGATGCTGTTCGTGGATTATAGTTCAGAATTTTACACCATAGTGCCTGCCACACTGGTTGCGAAGCTCCAGACTCTGGGACTGAACAGATCTCTGTGCAGCTGGATCCTGGACTTCCTGACAGGCAGAAGATCCGACCATAGGTAGAAGGTGTGGTGGCAAGACGGGATGACTGAGACCCAGTACGTGCCGTGTCGCCATGCCCATCTCGGGACCCGGTCGTGAATCCAATGCTGAAGCGGTCTCATATGAAGCAATCCAAGCGGATGCCATATGCCCCAGGAGCCTCTGAAAGTGTTTCAGTGGACCCTCCCTCTTGTGCTGGAAAGACTCCAGGCAGCTCAGCATTGACTGAGCACCCTCTATTGAGAGACGTGCTGTGAGGTTGACCAAGTCCCACTCCATGCCGAGAAAAGAGATCCTCTGTGCAGGGGAGAGTTTGCTCTTTTCCCAGTTGCCCTAAAGCCCCAACCGGCTGAGGTGACTGAGCACCATATCCCTGTGTTCGCACAACAGTGCTCGAGACTGGGCCAGTATGAGCCAGTCGTCGAGGTAGTTGAGAACACGAATGCCTGCTTCCCTTAACGGGACAAGGGCTGCCTCTACGACCTTGGTGAAGACACGAGGCAACAGGGATAGCCCGAAGGGGAGGGCCTTGTACTGGTATGCTCGCCCTTCGAATGCAAAGCGGAGAAACGGTCTGTGTCGAGGGAGGATCGAGACATGGAAGTAGGCATACTTCAGGTCGAGGTCGATTGCTGCAAACCAATCGAAAGGACAGATGCATTGAAAGATGCATCAACATCCTGAACGGGAGCTTGTGAAGGGCCTGGTTCAGAATGCGCAGGTCCAAGATCGGTTGTAACCCACTGCCTTTCTTGGGTACGATGAAGTAGGGGCAGCAGAACCCTGATTTAATCTCGGCTGGAGGGACCGGCTCTATCGCGTCCTTCACCAGCAGGACAACGACTTCTGCACGCAAGACAGGGGCATCCTTGTTCAACACTGAGATGAACCGAACGCCCTTGAACTTGGGAGAACGCCGGGCGAACTGAATTGCGTAGCTGAGTCTGCTGGTCCTCAGGAGCCAGCGAGATGGCCTGGGGAGCTCTAGCCAGGCCCCCAGAGACTGTACAAGCGGGACCAGGGGAGTCAACAACGTACCCGCGGTGGGGCAGCGAAGTGGAGCACAGGGGCCCGACTCGAAAGGCAGTGTGTCCCGAAGTGGGGTCTGAGTGTGTGGTGCGACACTCACCTGGCTCCATGGCTGGGCAGGGGGAGTGGGAGTGGGAGGAGGCATCGTGTCCTTGGACCGGACCCTGCTGCCCATTGGCGAAGGGAGAGGGGGACGTGAGTGTGGAGACTGGGCCTCCAGTGCAGTCCGACGCTCTCAGCGGCCCGGGAAAGCATAGCAGTCAGTTCTGGATCTGACTCGGGCAACGCCACTCTTCCTGATGGAGGCAGTGCAGCCGAATCGTCATCTTCAGAACCTAGCTCGTCCCCCGATGCAGCGATCGACATCCTGTCATCCGCTGGTGCTCCGAACAAGATGCTGGGCCCTGCCCTGTCCGAGGACCCCGTGAGTCCCGTGTGACTTTGTGCAGAGCAAGGATGTTAACAGAGAAACCAAAAAGGTGAGCTACAAACACAAGGCAAATAAAGCTGGTGTTAAAAAACTAAGTAGCAGCTCAGACAGTGAAAGTGTCGGATTAATAGTCAGTCATGCACTAGCTATAAACTCTGAGTAAGGACTAAATAGCTGGATTGTTGATTCAGGAGCAATCTGCCGTATGTGTAATGACAAGGAAATGTTTGTTGAGTTCAACAACTTAGAGCCGTCACAAGAAGTTACACTTGGAGATGGATACTCTGTAGAAGCAACATGATGTGGCACTGTACGACTAAAGATGCAGCTGACCGATGATAAAACAAAGGAGTGTAAGATGAGTGATGTATTGTATGTACCTCAACAGTCATACAATTTACTGAGCGTGCCAAAGGCAACACAGTCTGGAAAAAAAGTCAAGTTCACAGAGAATGACTGTTACATTACAGATATGAATCAGAAGCTGATTGCTACTGCAACTAAAGAGGGCAGTCTCTACTATGTCAATAGCGGAGAAAGTGAACATGTGTGTGCAGAGAAGGCAAATGTCCATAAAGATTCTAAGGAGCAAATCTGGCACCGACGATACGGCCATTTAGGAATGCAAAATCTGAAGAAGTGCAGTGAAAGTCTAGTTGATGGATTCGACTTAGATGTGTCAAAAGACAGACTTCTGTGAGTCGTGTGTTGCAGGAAAGCATCATCGCAGTATGTTTAAAACTAATGGTCGGAAAAGAGCAGTTGAACCCCTTGACTTAGTGCACAGTGATGTATGTGGAAAAATGAATGCAAAGTCTCTAAGCGGAGCTAAATACTTCCTCACACTCATTGATGACAACACTCACTATGTGTGGACATACGTTCTAAAGCACAAAGATTATGTTTTTCAGAAGTTCCTAGAATGGAAAGCATTGGTAGATAAAGATACTGGAAAACAGTTAAAAATCTTACGCACCGACAATGGAGGAGAATAAACATCAGCTGCCTTTCAAAATTTCTTGAAGACAAAAGGAATTCGGCATGAGCTTACCGTACCAAAAACTCCTGAGCAAAACGGTGTAGCTGAACGGATGAACAAAACACTGACGGAAACCATGAGATCCATGTTAGCTGATGCAAAACTATCTCAAAGGTTCTGGGTGGAAGCACTGTCAACGGCTGTGTATCTGAGAAACAGAAGTCCAACAAAATCTGTCGAAGGGATGACTCCTATTGAAGCGTGGACAGGAAAGAAACCAAAAGTTGATTATCTGCGTGTGTTTGGATGCATAGCATATGCACACATACCCAAAGTTGAAAGAAAAAACTTGATTCCAAAGCAAAGAAATGCATCGTTCTAGGTTATGGAACTGAAACAAAAGGATATCGACTCTATGATCTTAAAAAAGCAAAAGTGTTCTACAGTCGAGATGTGATTTTCAATTAATCAGAGTGTGCAGTTGAGGAGCCTGAGAGAGTTTTCTGAAAAGTTTCTGAAAAGTAAATGGCCAACATGTTTTAGCAAGAAGAAAGTCTCGTGTTTTATTAAATTACAACACAAATGACACTCACATTACTGAACATTCACTTTCAGACCTGAGAGATGAGTGTATCGCAGGCAGATGCCAATCCAGAGCCGATGGAGATGCCAGTCACATTAATAACCTGTGTAAAAAGGATGTATTTACAAATGCAAAGTTGATTTACAAATGAAGTTTTAATGATTGTCATAATTAAGTTATTTTGTGAACTCACAGCAATAGCCAGAGCCACACCGGCCAGTACAGTTTTCCCCAAGTGTCCACAGAACACAGTGCTGATAAAGCTGATCAGAAAGATCATCAGCTGCGATATAAACTGCACAAAGAGAACATTTACTGTATAACAGTTACAATAAATGTTCACTAACTGTCAGTTAAAATTAATCATAAGGCCTTAATTTGTCTCTACACTGGATCTTACGTGACATGAACTGAACACGGCACAATGCATTAATTTGAAAATATATTAATTGAAACATTAATGAAAACATAATTAATAAATAAACTGAAATAAATTGTTTAAAAAAAAATCTATAACAATTCAATGCTATATTTAATTGACTTTTATCAATGTAATATTCACACTTACCACTGGTCCAGCCAGTTTTAGCAGCTCTAAAATGTATTCTTTATAATTTACCGGTGTAGTGTATTGGCTAAAGATATTGGAATAGTGAGGTCCCTTTAAGATGACAAAAGACTGGGAGGGGCGTTACTAGTTTGATGAATGCTTGAGTAATTCTTTTGAAGAATATATAGAAAGACTGAAATGTTTTTTCCATGCAAATGACATTGAGGACGACGCAAAAAAACATTCCGTGCTGCTTAGTGTGTGTGGTGCAAAAACATATTCCACACTACGTTCAGTGCTCGCCCCAACGCAGCCCTCTACTGTGCCTTATGCCAACATTGTAGCTGCGTTGAAACGCCACTACAGTCTAGCGCCGTCAGAGATCGTGCAGTTTTCAGTTTCACAACTGTAAGCAGAAAAGTAATCAAAGCATATCGAGAACTACGTTGCTGAGCTTCGACGTCTCTCTGTGCACTGTGCTTTTGGAGATCAGTTAGATGCGATGCTGCGTTATAGACTTGTGTCCGGGGTTGTGAATGAGGTGCTACAACGACGCCTACTGGCTGAACACACACTCACATTTAAAGAGGCAGAGGAAAAGGCATTAGCCGCCAAAACAGCATTGTTAAATGCTCGCCTACTTCGTCAACAACAACAACAACATGAATCACTGCCTCAAGATGATGTTTACTATGCAGCCCATACACATGCATCAGCACACAAAGTTGCAGCTACTAGTGAATATCAAAAACATGATAAACCATGCTTACAGGTGTGGCGGCCAGCACGCAGAACCTGATTTTACCAAGTACGACATGTTACTGGGTCAACATCTTTGTTGAGCCTGGAACAACATTGTTATTAACTAATCAGATTTGAAGAACAAGTTTATAATTTTTTTGAAGTTTAGGCTTACAATCAGTGTTTTTTGCTTGTACATCAGTGTCATTAATCTATAATTTCCTCTGATTTTAGTGATTACTCATGGGTAAGGTTAGGTTTAGGTGTAGGGAAATGGTCAAGATAAAATTGTTTGATTAAAATGTTGTCCCAGGGTCAACAATATATGTTGGCCCAGGAACAAATCTAACTCAGCAAAATCAGGACGTGTGGCCAGCACACCCCACAAGCCTGTAAGTTTTCCACTGCTGTATGCCATTATTGCAAAAAAAAAGTACACATTGCTTGGGTGTGTTTAACAAAGACTAGACACAGTAGTGACAAGGATTCAGCTGGTATCACAGCGGAACGACATACAAACATTATAACTCACGATCAGCAAAATGAGTACTCTGTTTACAGCTCCACTGCCAAATCAAAAAAAGGGGGGCAGAAGCCATATTTGGCCACTGTGATACTGAACAAGCAGGCACACAAAATGGAAGTGGATTCAGGAGCAGCATGCTCCTTAATTAGTGAGCATACTTATCACTCACTCTGGCCCTCTCAAACCCCTGAAATGCATGCAGACGGTGGAGTACTAAAGCAGTGGTCACAAGCGACTTTGGACGTGAAAGGAAAAATATTTGTGGAAGTAATGTACAAAGCAATGCGAAACACACTGTGTTGTTTGTCATCAGGGGCCAGGGCCCTAGTCTGCTGGGGCGGGACTGGTTTGATGCACTTAGAATATCGTTTGAAGGAGTCCACAGGGTACAGCTTCAGTCCATAGAGGAAATACTGGCTGAATATCCTGAGGTTTTTCAGGACATTGGGGTTTGCCGGACGCCCCCAATCTCAATTGACATTGATTCCACAATTACACCACGTTTCTTCAAAGCCCGCCCAGTTCCTTTTGCTTTACGGCCACAGCTTGATGAGGAGCTGGATAAATTGATGGCTCAAGGACTTTTTTAACCTGTGCGGCATGCAAAGTGGGCCACACCCATAGTGGCCGTAGCAAAAAAAGACGGAGGCTTGAGGATTTGCGGTGATTATCGTTGTACGGTCAATACGGCTATTAAGCCTTGCAGCTGAACTGTTCACAAAACTAGCAGGAGGAGTAGTTTTCACTAAACTTGATTTGAAACAAGCTTATCAGCAGCTTCCATTGGATGACAAAGCAGCCGACCTACTAACTATTAACACTCACCGCAGACTTTTCCGGGCTTGCCGATTGCAGTTTGGAGTGTCAACAGCCGTTTCAATATTTCAAAGATTTATGGACACCCTGCTCGCAGGAATTACAGGTGTCCAGCCATACCTGGATGACATTCTAATTTCAGGCAAAACCATGGAGGACCACAACACACGGCTAAGGGCTGTACTGAAGTGCTTGGCTGAAGCTCGTTTGCGACAAAAAAAAAAGAGAAAAGCCTTTTTACCCCAAGTGGAGTTTTTGGGGTTTCATGTGGATAAAGATGGCATCAAACCAACCTGTGAAAAAGTGGAAGCTATCCAAAAGGCCCCGCCTCCACGGAACAAGACCGAGCTCCAGGCATTCTTGGGGCTTCTTAATTTTTACAGCTGTTTTCTTCCTAACAAGGCCACTGTTCTGGAGCCCCTGCATCACCTCCTTGACCAGTCCGCTACTTGGCAGTGGAGAGCAACGCATGAGTCAGCATACGTTCAGGCAAAACAGTTGCTGCAAATGGATAAGGTGATGGTGCATTACGATGAAAAGATGTACCTGGCAGTGGTTTGCGATGCCTTGCCCTATGGGCTTGGGGCTTTATTGTTTCACTTGGAGCGTGATGGCCAGGAAAATCCCATTTGCTTTGCCTCCAGAACAATGACCACCACTGAGTGGAATTATGTCCAGATCGATAAGGAAGCATTGGCGGTCGTTTTCGCTGTCAGAAAGTTTCACCAGTACTTAGCAGGCCGCCACTTTGTGATTTTTACGGACTACAAGCCCCTGCTTGGACTCTTGCACCATTCCAAGCCAATGCCTGCCATCCTTTCACCACGGATGCTACGTTAGAGTTTGATCATTGGAGCTTATGACTATGAGCTGTGTTACAGACCTGGCAAGCAAATTGGCAATGCTGACGCCCTGAGTCGCTTACCTCTGTCTGCATCTGACGTAGTTACGCCACCACCGTTGGAAGTATTGCTACTGGAAATGGTGCCAGATGCACCTATGCATGCTGAAAGGATTTCTAACCTTACACTTAAGGACCCTGTCATGTAACTACGCTGGGTACTACATGGGTGGCCGGCTGAAATACCAGATAGCCGGTTCAGACCATTCATTTCGCGCCGTCATGAACTCTCCGCGCATAAGAACTGTGTGCTTTGGGGAAGCCGTGTGGTTGTTGCTAGCTCAGCACGGAGAGAGGTACTGGCTATGCTGCATGATGCACACCTGGGCATCGTACACATGAAGGGGCTTGCAAGGAGTTATGTGTGGTGGCCGGGAATGGATGGAGATATACTTTTACTTTACTTTTTAGTCATTTAGCAGACGCTTTTATCCAAAGCGACTTACAAATAAGAAAAAGTTACTAAAACTATAAGTTAAAAGTCTATAAATACTATATATACACATTTAAGAAAATGGAGAAATTAAATAAAATGACAATACAACAACATTTAAAAACTAAACATTTAAATGAAAAAATAAAAGCTAAAAACATTTCAAAATATTAAAACAACAAAAGGTATGAGTATAAAAATTATTCTAACATGACACTAAGCCAAACACCCATATATATATATATATATATATATATATATATATATATATGTTATTTCATTTCTATGTAGTATGTTGAAGTAACGTTACTAAAATAAATAAAATGTATTAAAAGTAAAACTAAAGAAAATACCTATAAAGACATAATAAATTCATACATAATTTATCTAAAATTAAAATAGATAACAAATCAAACGGCAGTAGTTTATCAGTAATCCTAAAAAAAGAACACTGCCAAACACACATGCTAACAAACAACAACTTACTTACACATAGTAAGAATTTGTTATACAAACTAAAACAGAAGTGAAACAAGCAATAGGAAAGAAGAAAAAAAAAGCGATACTTAAATATCCTTTGACAGTGTCCCTGCCCGGTGGAGTCACGCGGTAGAGTCGATGGTCTTTACACTCTTCGGTCTTCACGCGAGGAGGGATTCACACAACGGCTGCCGCGGTAAACTAAGATTTTTATACCCATCTAACAAAATACTACTCCAATTCAGCTGAACACAATTTCCTGTTAATCACAATAAATGGGCTAGCAAGCGCCCAAAACTGACAAGGGACGCGATACAGTACGCGATTTCAGCACGTCTCCACACAATAAACAAAACAAGCTTTTCCTAGCAACAACACGCTAATAAGACAAGTAAATACTTACTAGTTGTTTTTAACTTCCGCTGATAGACTACTTCTCTCAAAGAGTATTACTTTACATTTCTATCTTTTGCTGGCGCTTAAACACAATTTCCTGTTAATCACAATAAATGGGCAAGCAAGCGCCCATATATACAGATATAGAGGAAACTGCCAAGGTATGCAAAACCTGTCAGATGTCACATCATGCACCCGCTAAGGCAAAAGTGCATCCTTGGGAGTGGACAACAAAAAGATGGTCTCGGCTGCACATTGACTTTGCTGGACCTTTCCAAGGCAAAGTATTCCTCGTAGTGGTTGATGCACACAGCAAGTGGCTAGAGGTGTCTCTGATGAGTTTCATGTCATCGTCAGCAGTTATTAACACACTGAGACTGCTTTTTGCAATGCATGGGTTACCCGATGTCATTGTTTCAGACAATGGTGCTGCTTTCACATCCACAGAGTTCCAAGGGTTTGCAGACCGCAATGGAATTCGTCACGTCACTACAGCACCATATCACCCAAGCTCGAATGGTCAAGCTGAACGCATGGTACAGACAACAAAGGAGGCCCTGTCTCTTCTTACTCAAGGTGAATGGCAGACCCAACTTGCTCGTTTTTTGCTGTCACAGCACATTACACCCAATTCATCAACTGGAAAAAGTCCTGCTGAGTTGCTCATGAATCGGCGACTGACCACTGCCCTGGATCGTTTACATCCTGACCATGGAGGTGATAACAGGAGCTGATTGTGGAAAAATGCCTTGGCACTGTAAGGGAGTTTAGGCCGCATGATTTGGTGTACATGAGAAGTTACACCAGGGATTCTAGGTGGATTCCGGTAGTCATCATTGAGGTCACAGGCCCCTTGTCGTTCCCCCGGGAAGTGGAGTTCACAGTGGGTTCTAAGTGCTAACTGAAGATGTATGTTCTGTTCTGCGTTGCATCGAATTAAGTAAAGTTTCCAGATTACAACAGTCTCCTCCTGTCATTCAAGTATCTTACAACCGGTAACAAACTTCTGAGTTTTCTTCGACATTCATCACACACACTCTGTGAATTCGACTGAGCAACATGGCTTATGTCCTGTTTTGGGTATACATTTATCTGGGTTTCTGTGTTAATACTGTCAATTTCCATATCTGAAGCCAGCCCCCTGTGACAACAAAGCACTAATTTTTACTATGGCTGTAGTACCGGACTCGAGACATTTTTCTATCGTCTCGGACTGGTCTTGGACTCGTTGGTATTTGGACCCGGACTTGTCTCGGACTTGGTCATTGGACTCGCCAAATTTTCTAGTTGGTCTCGACCGAGTCCAGCAATATATGCTTTTTTTCTCTTTCAAAACAAAACCATTAATCTGGCTCGCTTGTTCCGCAAATGGGTAATGTAATTGCCATTGTTTTAACTCCATCTAGAACGGGCATTGTCATTGGTCGCCTGCTAAATGCACAGCTAAGTCATATGAGTGTGCGGCTTGGCTCTGAGTGTGCGCGCTGCATGGAGGCATACATAATTTTTATTTTGGCCACAGACACGCTGTCGGCAAGTTGCATAATACAGTTTGGTTTTACAAAGTTTGTTGGAGTTTTCCCTCTCACTTTCCTTCACTTTTATATACCTTATTAATGCCCGTGCGCATTTTGCTTTCACTTTCATTTCAGGTCAATTGCTTATCAATAAATTACAAGACACATTTTCTGCAATAAACATAGGACTTTAATTAACAATACGAATAAAAATACACCATTACCATGCTATAAGCCTAATATAAAATTACAAACTTGCAAAATGTTTAAATGTAAAAAAACAACAACTAACAATCATCAAACGCCGTGGCACCAAATGAATAAGAATAAGAACGAATAAGAGCAAAACGAATAAAGCCTAGAGGCACGGAATACACCTGGATGTAAAATAAAATTAATTACACAAAATAAAGTAAAAAATAAGCAAACACTGTGGCAATGGCTGGGCGATTTATCAGATTTTATCGATTAATTCGAATTTAATGTTTTGCCACAATTAGATTTTTTATAAATCGAGGAATCGCGATTTTGAATAGAAATATTACCAAACTCTAGAATTAGACACTTTGGTAATAACAGTAAAGAGAAAAGAACAATCCAACCGCATGTCGGCGCACATGATTAACCTCTCACGTGTGATGCTCTCTAGGTCCCATTGACACAGAATGTGCTTTTGTGTTGACGCGGGCAGTTAACTATCTTTTAATAACTAGAGTGCCGCGTTTTTAGAATGCCGTGTTATGCACGAGACGCTGCAAGAGACGCGAGCGCAACAGTCAAACGCGTCCATGTCTACATAGAAAAAACTATGGAAAAGCAGCGTAATCAAATACAAAACCTGCGAAGAACTACTACACTGTAAAAAAAAAACTGTTGTTTTTACAGGAAAACGCTGGCAGCTGTGGTTACCAGAGAATTCCTGTAAAAAATACAGCAGCACAGTAGATAACTTTACTGACACAATATGTAAATTGATTTACAGTGAATTAAATCACAGCTGAATCACATTACAAACTTGTTAAGTCTACCAAAAAAACTTGTTTATTTATATACAACACCGTTATGCAAAATTGACTATTTCCTGTATTTTTTACATGTAATAATTGCTTATTGTGCATCAATAAATGATACAATTAACAGGGAAATATCAAACAAAACGCATTTTAACCGGTAAAACAACAGAAAAACTTTGCATTTAAAATTTAGATAGCATGTATATTATACATACAATCTATACATAATATGCTGTATTTTTATGTTTTAATAATGAAGTTATTGTGGTAAATCTCAAAAGCATCTTGAGAAAAGACAAGAGAGCAAAATATAACTTGAGAAATTTATTTAACAGCCATCAACAATAGTTGTAAACAACTGGATGAATTTTTATTCAAAAAGTTTTCAAAGTTTGAAACAAAGTTTATGTGCCAGGCACACAACCCACACTCTCCCTGTCTGGAATGTTCCACAGTATGGCATACAACTTATCTATCTCCATGGAGACAATCAGGTGATGCCAAATGGCCAAGTTACAGGTCAGATCTACAGGCGAGCCCCCTCACGTTTGTTAAGGTATTTTTTGCAATAAAAACAGTTCTAATTGAATAAATGCAAGATAGATAAGTTTTATACCATATTGTGAAACATTCCCGCAAAGAAAGAACATCTTCATGAAACAAGCAGGTGGCGGACTCGCTACCAGAAAAAGTGCAAGACTTAAGACAAAAAAAAAAAAAAAAATATTATAGTGCCTTAGTAAACATAATACACATTGTGGATTTAACAAAGCGAAAACTAAAAGTACCTCTTCTCAAACAAACAGAGAAAAAGTTATTCTCAAACAAAGAGTCAGAGTCCACAGAAAGAGTCCATATTTAGGCTTAACGCCACTCGTGATCGGAGAGTTCCTGTATCAGGGTGAGGACTCGAGGGTTCACATTGAGACGACGCTTGGAGTTTTTATTCTCTACTTTGGTTCCTTTTTCTGGGTTTATCGAGAAAAAACACCTGTAGAACAAAAGCATATTAAGCATTTTAATTGATCAGTTATAAAAAAATAAAAAAAGACTACAAGAAACAATATACACACTACCGGTCCAAAGTGTACTATTTTGATTGTTTTTGAAAGAAGTCTCCTCTGCTCAACAAGGCTGCATTTATTTGATCTAAATTACAGCAAAAACAGTATTATTGTGAAATATTTTTACAATTTAAAATAACTTTCTATTTCAATATATTTTAAAATGCGATTTGTTTCTGTGATTTAAAGCTGAATTTTCAGCATCATTACTCCAGTCTTTAGAGTCACATGATCTTCAGAAATCATAATAATACACTTATTATCAATGTTAAAAACAGTTGTGTACAATTTTTCAGGATTATGTAATGAATAAAGTTAAAAACAACAGCATTTATTTGAAATATAAAGCTTTTGCAACATTATAAATGTCTATACTGTCACTTGATCAATTTAATGCATCCTTGCTGAATAAATGTATTAATTTAAAGTTCATTCCTAAAAAAAATAAAAAAATAAAAAATAATCTTACAGACCCAAAACTTTTGAATGGTATTACAATGTTACAAAAGCTTTCTATTTCAGATAAATACTGTCCTTTTGAACTTTATATTCAAAGAATGAAAAAAAAAAAAAAACAGTTTTCAACACTGATAATAATCAAATGTTTCTTGAGCATCAAATCATCATATTAGAATGATTCCTGAAGGATCACATGACTCTGAATTTTGAGTGTTTTAGTGATGCTCAAAATTCAGCTTTGCATCACAGGAATAAATTACACTTTAAAAGATATTCAAATAGAAATGTTATTTTACATTTTAATAATATTTCACAATATAACAGCTTTTTTTGTATTTATAACATAAATGCAGCCTTGGTGAGCAGAAGAGACTTCTTTCAAAAACAATAAAAATAGTACAGTTTCCAAACTTTTGACATGCATATATAAAAAAAAAACAGTCTGAGCCTTGCCAAGACTCAGAGCCGAACCAAGACCGAGACTCAGGCCACACCCAGAGGCAAGGCCGAGAGTCAGACTCAGACCGGGCTCAAGTCCGGCTCTTAGTCTGGGTCTGACTCTCGGTCTTGAGTCCCGGCCTTAGTTAAGGTCCGGATTAAGACTGGGAACTCTGAGCCGGACTCCAGATCCCAGAGTCCCAGGTCTGAGAAAGGAGTAAGCCATGTTTACTCACCTTTGAAGAAACTCCAGAGTTGAAGCCAGCTCAGATGGATAGTGAATATTAAAACAGTAGTAGCTCCCGAACATGAGGCACAATGCAGAAATGGAGGAGATGTTTGTGTTGACAAGGTTCCGATCCAGACTCAGCATGTACCTTGTGGAGGAATAGCAGGACTGTCCTACGAACAAATTATTTAACAGGTTATATTAATAAGTGCTGCACTCACATGACAAATTCTATAAACAGTGCAAATAAAAAAAAGAGATATGAAACAGACTTACCACAGACAATAACAACGGGTGTCAGAGGCACTTGCTCCAGTTGGACCTCTTCTGCCAGACATGTATCTTCTACATGGAAGAACATGGACTCCTTCTCATCAAAGTAGCTGAGCAGAAGCAGGATCATCTCTATTACATCATCTGAACAGTCACTCTGCAGTCCCCGCATCCTCTGAAGCCTTGTGAAAACGGCGGGCACATAATGAAACTGCGCATTTTAAATCCGCAACAACAGCTATAGGTGCAGCTTGCGGTGCATTGTGCACACGATAAAAATGGCCCTTGAAAGCTGAGTAAGTGGTAAATGTTTGACTACAGTTGGCGCCAACACTTTTAAAAAGACAACGGGGCTCATTCCTATGCACTTTGCAATGTAGTAACGTTACATAGCCTCTTAATGTAACCAATTTCTTTTTACAAAAGACACAGGTGATCATTTTTGGGATTTCAAGTGTTTGCCTGTGCTTTTCAGCTGAAACAAGTTATCATGCATTGATCTAGCTAGCTAGTTTACGCCATGTGCTTTCAGCACACATTTTCGTTTGGTCTCGAAAAAAGTAGGCTAAACACTGTGAAGCTTACCGTGCAAACTTTTAATTTTCCGATTGAAGAGCAGCAGACCCTCTAAAAACGTATTAAAATTGTAGATAAAAACTTTTAAAAGACACTGTTCCGAAGACTTTTGCCACAATTAGATTTTTTATAAATCGAGGAATCGCGATTTTGAATAGAAATATTACCAAACTCTAGAATTAGACACTTTGGTAATAACAGTAAAGAGAAAAGAACAATCCAACCGCATGTCGGCGCACATGATTAACCTCTCACGTGTGATGCTCTCTAGGTCCCATTGACACAGAATGTGCTTTTGTGTTGACGCGGGCAGTTAACTATCTTTTAATAACTAGAGTGCCGCGTTTTTAGAATGCCGTGTTATGCACGAGACGCTGCAAGAGACGCGAGCGCAACAGTCAAACGCGTCCATGTCTACATAGAAAAAACTATGGAAAAGCAGCGTAATCAAATACAAAACCTGCGAAGAACTACTACACTGTAAAAAAAAAACTGTTGTTTTTACAGGAAAACGCTGGCAGCTGTGGTTACCAGAGAATTCCTGTAAAAAATACAGCAGCACAGTAGATAACTTTACTGACACAATATGTAAATTGATTTACAGTGAATTAAATCACAGCTGAATCACATTACAAACTTGTTAAGTCTACCAAAAAAACTTGTTTATTTATATACAACACCGTTATGCAAAATTGACTATTTCCTGTATTTTTTACATGTAATAATTGCTTATTGTGCATCAATAAATGATACAATTAACAGGGAAATATCAAACAAAACGCATTTTAACCGGTAAAACAACAGAAAAACTTTGCATTTAAAATTTAGATAGCATGTATATTATACATACAATCTATACATAATATGCTGTATTTTTATGTTTTAATAATGAAGTTATTGTGGTAAATCTCAAAAGCATCTTGAGAAAAGACAAGAGAGCAAAATATAACTTGAGAAATTTATTTAACAGCCATCAACAATAGTTGTAAACAACTGGATGAATTTTTATTCAAAAAGTTTTCAAAGTTTGAAACAAAGTTTATGTGCCAGGCACACAACCCACACTCTCCCTGTCTGGAATGTTCCACAGTATGGCATACAACTTATCTATCTCCATGGAGACAATCAGGTGATGCCAAATGGCCAAGTTACAGGTCAGATCTACAGGCGAGCCCCCTCACGTTTGTTAAGGTATTTTTTGCAATAAAAACAGTTCTAATTGAATAAATGCAAGATAGATAAGTTTTATACCATATTGTGAAACATTCCCGCAAAGAAAGAACATCTTCATGAAACAAGCAGGTGGCGGACTCGCTACCAGAAAAAGTGCAAGACTTAAGACAAAAAAAAAAAAAAAAATATTATAGTGCCTTAGTAAACATAATACACATTGTGGATTTAACAAAGCGAAAACTAAAAGTACCTCTTCTCAAACAAACAGAGAAAAAGTTATTCTCAAACAAAGAGTCAGAGTCCACAGAAAGAGTCCATATTTAGGCTTAACGCCACTCGTGATCGGAGAGTTCCTGTATCAGGGTGAGGACTCGAGGGTTCACATTGAGACGACGCTTGGAGTTTTTATTCTCTACTTTGGTTCCTTTTTCTGGGTTTATCGAGAAAAAACACCTGTAGAACAAAAGCATATTAAGCATTTTAATTGATCAGTTATAAAAAAATAAAAAAAGACTACAAGAAACAATATACACACTACCGGTCCAAAGTGTACTATTTTGATTGTTTTTGAAAGAAGTCTCCTCTGCTCAACAAGGCTGCATTTATTTGATCTAAATTACAGCAAAAACAGTATTATTGTGAAATATTTTTACAATTTAAAATAACTTTCTATTTCAATATATTTTAAAATGCGATTTGTTTCTGTGATTTAAAGCTGAATTTTCAGCATCATTACTCCAGTCTTTAGAGTCACATGATCTTCAGAAATCATAATAATACACTTATTATCAATGTTAAAAACAGTTGTGTACAATTTTTCAGGATTATGTAATGAATAAAGTTAAAAACAACAGCATTTATTTGAAATATAAAGCTTTTGCAACATTATAAATGTCTATACTGTCACTTGATCAATTTAATGCATCCTTGCTGAATAAATGTATTAATTTAAAGTTCATTCCTAAAAAAAATAAAAAAATAAAAAATAATCTTACAGACCCAAAACTTTTGAATGGTATTACAATGTTACAAAAGCTTTCTATTTCAGATAAATACTGTCCTTTTGAACTTTATATTCAAAGAATGAAAAAAAAAAAAAAACAGTTTTCAACACTGATAATAATCAAATGTTTCTTGAGCATCAAATCATCATATTAGAATGATTCCTGAAGGATCACATGACTCTGAATTTTGAGCGTTTTAGTGATGCTCAAAATTCAGCTTTGCATCACAGGAATAAATTACACTTTAAAAGATATTCAAATAGAAATGTTATTTTACATTTTAATAATATTTCACAATATAACAGCTTTTTTTGTATTTTTAATAACATAAATGCAGCCTTGGTGAGCAGAAGAGACTTCTTTCAAAAACAATAAAAATAGTACAGTTTCCAAACTTTTGACATGCATATATTAAAAAAAAACAGTCTGAGCCTTGCCAAGACTCAGAGCCGTACCAAGACCGAGACTCAGGCCACACCCAGACCGGGCTCAAGTCCGGCTCTTAGTCTGGGTCTGACTCTCGGTCTTGAGTCCCGGCCTTAGTTAAGGTCCGGATTAAGACTGGGAACTCTGAGCCGGACTCCAGATCCCAGAGTCCCAGGTCTGAGAAATGAGTAAGCCATGTTTACTCACCTTTGAAGAAACTCCAGAGTTGAAGCCAGCTCAGATGGATAGTGAATATTAAAACAGTAGTAGCTCCCGAACATGAGGCACAATGCAGAAATGGAGATGTTTGTGTTGACAAGGTTCCGATCCAGACTCAGCATGTACCTTGTGGAGGAATATCAGGACTGTCCTATGAACAAATTATTTAACAGGTTATATTAATAAGTGCTGCACTCACATGACAAATTCTAGTTGTTCAGTGCAATTAAAAAAAAGAGATATGAAACAGACTTACCACAGACAATAACAACAGGTGTCAGAGGAACTTGCTCCAGTTGGACCTCTTCTGCCAGACATGTATCTTCTACATGGAAGAACATGGACTCCTTCTCATCAAATTAGCTGAGCAGAAGCAGGATCATCTCTATCACATCATCTGAACAGCCACTCTGCAGTCCCCGCATCCTCTGAAGCCTTGTGAAAACGGCGGGCACATAATGAAACTGCGCATTTTAAATCCGCAACAACAGCTATAGGTGGCCCTTGAAAGCTGAGTAAGTGGTAAATGTTTGACTACAGTTGGCGCCAACACATTTAAAAAGACAACGGGGCTCATTCCTATGCACTTTGCAATGTAGTAACGTTACATAGCCTCTTAATGTAACCAATTTCTTTTTACAAAAGACACAGGTGATCATTTTTGGGATTTCAAGTGTTTGCCTGTGCTTTTCAGCTGAAACAAGTTATCATGCATTGATCTAGCTAGCTAGTTTACGCCATGTGCTTTCAGCACACATTTTCGTTTGGTCTCGAAAAAAGTAGGCTAAACACTGTGAAGCTTACCGTGCAAACTTTTAATTTTCCGATTGAAGAGCAGCAGACCCTCTAAAAACGTATTAAAATTGTAGATAAAAACTTTTAAAAGACACTGTTCCGAAGACTTCTGCTGTGCCTATTTTCTTTCTAGCAAGCGCTGCTCTGGCTCGCTCGTTAGTGACGTCAGCCGCAGGTGAGCGTCTCCCGCTCTTCACGTCATTATCCAATCAGAGACGAGCTTATCTGCGAACTATGACATTCAAAATTAGCAGACTCAGTGGCAGAGCACAATGAGAGAGGACAAGTACAAGTCTGTGGTTGAGGAGGCACTGGTTGTTTAGCCTGTGATAATGATACAATGCTCAAAACAATGCTGAAATAATTTATAAATATAAATAGAAAACCAGTAGGCTAAGTATAACATTACAATTTAAAGACTAAAAGAAACATAAAGCATACAAGGATTATGGTTAGGACTGAACAGAAGTGTTACTTTGCACAGGCCTCAATAATTTTAATTCCTTATACACAAATAAATCATAAAGCTATGTTAGTGAAGGCACTGTTTGGTTGTTTAGCCTGTGATAATGACACAATGCTCAAATTATTACTATTGTTTTATCAATAGGCCTATGTAGAAAACCAGTAGGCTAAGAATTACATTAAAATGTAAAGACTAAAAGAAACATAAGGCATATAAGGATTAGGACTGAACAGTACCTATTACTTTGCATATCAATACATTTAATTTCTTATACACACTCTACAATATGCTACAAATAGCCTGAATTATAAAAACAATGTTATTAAGTTGGCTTGGGAAAGCCAACTTACTGATATTCTATTTAAACTTATTCTTATTATTATTATTCTTACGAGACTAAATTTGCAACTGCTACTCCTCCTAGAGCTTTAACTCTACAAACTCGAAACTCGCAACATATCTCCGAACTATTCTGACTCGAGTTGCTATATCTTTTCTAAGCGATCGGGTTTATGCTAATCGTACAATTAGCGAAAAACCGCGCAAAAAAACGCATCGACAATGCATGGCGGCAAACTTCGACGGGTTGTAGCGCAGAGCGAGAATTTCGTAGAAACTTGTGAATCACAACATTTGAAGAGGCTATCAAGCTGAGCGAGATCATACCCCGCAGTGGGGTATAAGTTTTACCCCTGGGGCGCAAGAGCCCCCCAAAATTGTCCCATAGACTTACATGGTGAGGGGACGGCCCATGAAATAGCATATAGGTTGAAACTACGATGGTAATTTACATAGGAAATGATCTATTGACTCTTTCTATCTACTGACTATATCTATCTACTGACTCTATCTATCTATCTATCTATCTATCTATCTATCTATCTATCTATCTATCTATCTATCTATCTATCTACTGACTCTATCTATCTACTGACTCTATCTATCTATCTATCTATCTATCTATCTATCTACTGACTCTATCTATCTATCTATCTACTGACTCTATCTATCTATCTACTGACTCTATCTATCTATCTATCTATCTATCTATCTATCTATCTATCTATCTATCTATCTATCTATGCTAGCAACATGCTAGTCACTTGCTAATCATGCTGGCAACATGCTAGCAACATGCTAATCATGCTAAAATCATGCTAGCAACATGCTAACAACATGCTAGCAACATGCTAATCATGCTAAAAACATGCTAGCAACATGCTAATCATGCTAAAATCATGCTAGCAACATGCTAATCATGCTAAAATCATGCTAGCAAAATGCTAGCAACATGCTAATCATGCTAAAATCATGCTAGCAACATGCTAATCATGCTAAAATCATGCTAGCAACATGCTAATCATGCTAGCAACATGCCAATCATGCTAAAATCATGTTAGCAACATGCTAATCATGCTAAAATCACGCTAGCAAAATGCTAGCGACATGCTAATCGTGCTAAAATCATGCTAGCAAAATGCTAATCGTGCTAAAATCATGCTAGCAAAATGCTAATCATGCTAGCAACATGCTAGCAACATGCTAATCATGCTAAAATCATGCTAGCAACATGCTAATCATGCTAAAATCATGCTAGCAACATGCTAATCATGCTTAAAACATGCTAGCAACATGCTAGCAACATGCTAATCATGCTAAAATAATGCCTGCAACATGCTAGCAACATGCTAATCACGCCATCAACATGCTAATCATGCTAAAATAATGCCAGCAACATGCTAGCAACATGCTAATCACGCCATCAACATGCTAATCATGCTAAAATCATGCTAGCAAAACATTCTAATGTTGCTAGCAACATGCTAGCAACATGCTAATCATGCTAAAAACATGCTAGCAACATGCTAATCTTGCTAGCAACATGCTAGCAACATGCTAATCATGCTAAAAACATGCTAGCAACATGCTAATCACGCTAGCAACATGCTAGCAACATGCTAATCATGCTAAAATCATGCTAGCAAAACATGCTAGCAACATGCTAATCATGCTAGCAACATGCTAGCAACATGCTAATCACGCTAGCAACATGCTAGCAACATGCTAATCATGCTAGCAACATGTTAGCAACATGATAATCACGCTAGCAACATGCTAATAATGCTAACAACATGCTAATCACGCTAAAATCATGCTAGCAACATGCTAGCCACATGCTAATCATGCTAGCAACATGCTAGCAACATGCTAATCACGCTAGCAACATGCTAGCAACATGCTAATCATGCTAGCAACATGCTAGCAACATGCTAATCACGCTAGCAACATGCTAGCAACATGCTAATCATGCTAAAATCATGCTAGCAACATGCTAGCAACATGCTAATCACGCTAGCAACATGCTAGCAACATGCTAATCATGCTAGCAACATGCTAGCAACATGCTAGCAACATGCTAATCACGCTAGCAACATGCTAGCAACATGCTAATCACGCTAGCAACATGCTAACAACATGCTAATCATGCTAGCAACATGCTAGCAACATGATAATCACGCTAGCAACATGCTAATAATGCTAACAACATGCTAATCACGCTAAAATCATGCTAGCAACATGCTAGCCACATGCTAATCATGCTAGCAACATGCTAGAAACATGCTAATCACGCTAGCAACATGCTAGCAACATGCTAATAATGCTAAAATCACGCTAGAAACATGCTAGCAACATGCTAGCAACATGCTAATCATGCTAGCAACATGCTTGCAACATGCTAATCACGCTAGCAACATGCTAGCAACATGCTAATCATGCTAGCAACATGCTAGCAACATGCTAATCACGCTAGCAACATGCTAGCAACATGCTAATAATGCTAGCAACATGCTAGCAACATGCTAAAATTATGCTAGCAACATGCTTATCTATCTATCTATCTATCTATCTACTGACTCTATCTATCTACTGACTCTATGTATCTACTGACTCTATCTATCTATCTATCTATCTATCTATTGACTCTTTCTATCTATCTATCTATCTATCTATCTATTGACTCTTTCTATCTACTGACTCTATCTATCTATCTATCTATCTATCTGTCTATCTATCTATCTTTTTTATGTAAACTTCGTACTTCAAACTGCTAGCTTTTAAAACTAAGTCTATAATACGTCAGACTTTCCCAAGCCAACTTCGAAGTTTGTTCACAAACTTCTTTATCTAGTTATAATTGTAGCCTATATTTTTATATATAAATACAGAGAGGCAACCTCTCAGGTTCACAATACATTTTTTTGTAAAAAAAAATTTTACTACCTCAATTTGCATCAATCATGTTAAAAGTACAGCATAAACTTGTATAGTGATTTACTTTAGTTGTATTTTTAAGAACAACTGACTAAAACTTTAGTTTTTACAATATTTTCATGTCAAATGAACAAAGTTGTTTTGTTATGAGTATTACAGTATTTCTCAGTTTTTTATACCAATCTTTGTAGTTTTAACAAATAAATTTGATTATAATCGCATATCGATGTTGTAAATATAACAAAACATTATGTTTAATAGTTTACAAAAGTTCACTGTGATTTAAACAAAAAATATATGTTTTTGGATTTACAATACTTTTCTGTAGGAATTTTACATTGTTTTCCTGTAAATCTCACAGTCATTTTTTACAGTGTACTGTATATCTGATATTTCAGGTTTGCATCAGGGTGACAGGCTGAAAACTGCTGTTCATTGTTTTACAGAGCCTTTGTATTTAATAATAGCACTGTGTTATACCTTCAGTCATTTTTAACTGGAATTACTTGAGTTTTTTGGAGCATTTGTGTTGTATTATTTCAGAACATATAGCCTAATATACATAATAAAAGTGTGAACAAGATGTAGTTGTAGTTCATGCATCTTTTCTGCAAATATATTTAGTGATTTGTTTAACATTTACATCATGAAGACAACGTCATGTGTGGTGCACTTAGAATATACTTTTCTTTAACTAGAGGGTTAATAAAGAAAAAGTTGCTTGAATCATGTTGTAGTTACATTTTCAAGTTGACTAGATACAATCTTACAAAATCGAGAATTGGTCAAATATTAGTGAAATTGCTAAACCTAAAATATCCTCCTGAGACCCCTGAGAACATTAATGTGGGACAGAATGTTGACAAATTATTTTCATAATGGGAGTAATACATGGCCAGATTTTCATAATAATATATAATATTTCATAAGCAAACTGATATATAATTTATTTCCCTATTCAATTGTTGTCTCCCAAAATGCATAATAGACATACTTTTAGTCCTGGTGTCCTCTACATTGAACATGTATGAAATTATGTCCTGTTTCATAACAGGAAGTCATATTTGAATTTGAAATCCCATAACATTTTCCTGAGATGTTGCTTTATGACAAACAATCTAAAAATGATTCAGATTTAAAAGACATTACAGAATATAATTATATTTCCATAAGGATGTACAATTTTTCACTCAATTAAATATTGCCATCTTTAAAGACGTATGAGAGGGTTTAAAAAACATTTAGTATCTCTATAAAGCCCTGAATGTGCTCTGTACAGGACATCCAGGCTTATAACTGTGACATGTGAGATCTCAGAGAAATACACTCAAATAGAATGTCCACTACAGAGGCAAAAACTCCATAGCTGGGTCTCAGGAGGATTAATAAAATAGCCTAATTTGATCCTACAGTGTTGCTGCACATGCTTTTAGATCATTACAAACAATAATGCAAAATTATTATATTAGAATAGAAGATATGCCATCTCTCGTATCACACAAATTATCAATAATTATGTAAGTGGTTTTGAAGAAGATTATTTTTTTTCTTTCTCTGTTTTTACCATCTCATTTGGACTTGGACTTGACTCGGACTCGAACCTCTTTGGACTCGGTCTTGACTCGGACTCGAACCTCTTTGGACTCGGTCTTGACTCGAACTCGAACCTCTTCGGACTCGGTCCTGACTCGGACTCGATAGTCCTGGACTTGGACTTGTCTTGGACTCGACAAAGGTGGACTTGACTACAGCCCTAATTTTTACATCGTTAACTATAAAACAAATATATCTACATACATATTAAATTAAAATACATACCTTAAAAGGTCTGCTACAGGGAGTCTTTTCAAAAGAAACACTTTGAAATCTGTCTGGCTGAAGCTTCTTCCTCTTGTGGTACACAAAGCTAGTATATAAACAGCAGTCAGTGCATGTCAGGTTTCATTAAAGGGAAACCAACATCATCCCAATTGACACCGCCTTAACACTGAAAGTTTCCTTTGTGCTCAGAGCAGGTCATCATGTGGTGCTGATAGCTGTGTGAGCTGGTCATAACATTTGAATTATGAAAACCTTGTGGTGCAGATAAGATACATTTAATTGCAGGACTTTTTTCTAGGATGACTCTCTCTAGGAATACATCTAGAGATTATACACTTATACATAACGTCAGGTCACAATATAGTGAAATTATTCTTCCAAAACTGTACTCCCATTGACTGCAGGTCCCTGAATAAGAATATATTCAGAATTATTTCTGTGCTTTACCTCAGCAACCACTGGAGGGCTTACTTTCACCTCTTTCGAGTTCGTAAAAGGCCTGCTGGGTTGTTTACACAAAAGAATGTGAGGAGCTTGTGAACATTTAACATAGTCCTGCACAGACCTTTGCATATTTCTATTGTTCATATGAACAGAATTTAAAATGCTGAGGAGTTCAGGGTTCAGAGGTTATATCAGATTATATTAAAGGAATAGTTCACCCAAAAATGAAAATGTTCTGTGGATGTACTTACCCTCAGGCCATCCTGCATGTTGAAGAATTTGTTTCTCCACTGGAAGAGATTTGGAGAAATTTAGCATTACATCACTTGCCAAACAATGGACCCTGCAGTGATTTTATTTAATTTTATATATATATATATATATATCACTTTTTTGTTTTTTGGGTGAACTATTCCTTTAAGGGTGTAAAAGACACCTTTACACACACCTATAAGCAAATTGATATTTGTTCTTGGCAGATGTTTTTCTCACAGAAAAAACCTACAAGCAGAAAAAATTGTATCTCTAAACAATAAAACATTTAAGATTGTTTGTTTGTGTTTAACGCCATGCCATGCCAGCTTCTGTGGCTATTTTCATGGCCAAAAAAAAAGGCGGCTGAATTATGTCATGTTTTTATAATTTATTTTTGCTACAAACTCCAACACTGTTTTTGGCTTAACTCTGTTGAAAATCTCTTCAAAACAGTTAAAAAGTTTGACTCACAGAGTCAAAACCAGCAAAATGTAATAAAACATGCTTCATGGATAAAGGGAAACATGTTTGGAGGATTTTCTAGTTTTAAAAACTAATGTGTCATCCTGGAATGACATATTCAACAGCAGGTGTAAACAATCTGGTCCCATCGATTGGAAAACTGCTAGAAATGTATTTTTCCAACATTGGGTCAAATTTCAGGGAGTTTATTCATTATATATAGATCCCACTCTGTTTGTCATGTTATTAACATAGGAATAAATTATTGGTTTTAGATCAATAGAAGGTACTCCACAAATTTCGAGGTGTGCCAATAACTTATTTTGCAGCAGTCAGCTTCCTCATTTTCTTTGATTCCAGTGTAAAAATTGTTCAGACAATGGAAACAAATGTTTTCATCATATGTAGATTCAAATTTATTTAGATGAATGCAATAAAATTATTGGCTTTAAAATTTGCCTTATTTTTCTTTATGTGGGTTTTTATTTTTGTCCAAAATGCACACAGAAACATAATACAAATATCATATATATAAGACAAAAGATAAAGCATATAACATGTGGAGCTGGTAGTAAAGAAACAAAGTTTGATGCAGAATTTAAATAAATTTCAGTTCATAAGTGTGATTTATTTTACAATGCAAAACCAACTGTAAAACAGCAATCCAATCACTCTGCTCTTACTTTCTTAGAAGCTCTTTTACCTTTCTTTCCTCTTGTTCATAAATACACACAACTTTATGGGCCTACAGAGAGCAGTCTAAAAGTCAAAGTCCTATGTAAAATTGTGAAAAAACCCATTTGAAAATGACTTTTTACAACAGAAAAAAGCTTTTGTGAAAGAATAATTCCCAGCAGGAGCATGTTGACTGCTTCATTTGGATGTGGTGTTGCCATGAGATGGAGCCAGTGGCTGCTGTTGCTGCTCCGCGAGTGCTTGCTGCATGCGCGTCCGCTTCCGGGAGTAATGCTGCCAGTGCAGGATCTGCTGTTCGTCTATGAACTTGGCACACTGCGCATTCACCAGCTCCTTTCGGAAATGCTCATACTGCAATAGTTCTAACATGTGCAGACAATGAGGATATCTAAAGAAATAAAGATTTAGACTGCATTGTACAGAAGTGTAATATGACAATCACTGTAAGAGTAAAATTTATTTGAGGAATATCAGAACATCTTTAGTCAGATGAGGTCTAGCATATAAGAATATATAATAAATGATCATTCTTTATTAATTTTCACATGACATAAAATAAAATGTAATTAAGATTTAAAAAAAAAAGTAAAACATGAACTTACTTCAGGAATTTAGCATATTCTGGTTCTTTCCAGTAAAGTAGATACTTTAAGTAATTGACAAAAGGCTTTTCTCTCAGGTAACCTCTTTGCGCCAAAACTGCAGGATGAAAAACAGGATATTTTTAAGAGATATAAATCCACAACACACGTGAAAACACACAAGACCAATTTTCTAAATTGAACGATAGAAATAACATGTTTAATCTAAATATAGCTATTAAAACTGTTAGAGGTAAACTAATAAGTGAAATGCCAGAATTATTTTCATATCTGGATTACTGTAACCAATTATTTTAAATAAGCAAATAATAAAACAATGTCATTTTTGCTCTTACAGTTCAGGTAGTTTGGGTTCGCTAGGCACTGAACAAACTCCAACTCAAGCTGGAAACGATGCCTTGACTGCTCCTCTGTGAAATTATGAATTGTGAGGGTTATCAACGCTTTTAATGTAAAACAATATTGCTTGAACGAAATGCAATATATTTCGGGAGAGCCCCACTTATTAATTTAATTAATCATAATGTAAATTATATTTAAAATAATACAAACAGTAATATGTATGCATTTTATTGTCTCACACAATCGAATCAAACCCGTTTTTAATTACCGAAACATGTCTTATCGTTGTGCTTGCGGACAGATATTAGCAAAACAACGTTTACAGTCACTATCAACAAATTACAAACCTGTTTCCATAACGCCAGCCATGGCAGATGACGAGAGAGAAAACGATATTGTATAAGATGGAAAAGGTTTTAACTTTTATATTTAAATGTACATACAGGATTACTGAGACAACGTATTTCGCTTTGTTTGAAGAGAGTTACGGCGCCGCCATATTTGCCAGAAAACCAGTGCTGGTGTCATAAGTATTTTACGACAGTATCACTTTCTGTCGTAATGTCATATATGTGCACTCACTAATATATTTATCAGTACAAATGTTTGAAATAAGCTGAATGTGAAACGTAGGGAAAGATATTTCCCGAGGCTTTAATGTTTCCTCTTGACCATGGAAGTCACTAAATCTAATTTCAGCACATTTATTAAATGTAAATGCATTACATGCATTTTATAATTTCAGTAGGCCTGTATCTTTATGTGGACATCATAGACTGTAGGTGGACATCAATATTTGTTGTAGTATCTTTTTAGTTATTATATTTTTATTACAATATATTCAATGTGATTACATTTAATTACGTTTATTTTTAGTTTTCCTTATTTGTATAGGCTATAGAATATTATATTTCATATTTTTACATAAATTTCACCCATTTTCAATATAATAAATATGTAACAGAATCTTTCAGTCCTTTTAGAAATGCACAGAATAATAAAATAACGTAAAGTATGTTTCCTTTTCCACTGTGAAACATCACTAGCCTATCTTCTACATGCTAAACCTCTAAATATTTCAATTTATCTCTAAAATAACATTTTGTCTTAACTAGTCGTCCCCTACATTTTTTTTACATTTGTTCAGATGTGTGCAATGTCAGAAAACAATATTTTTTAAGCTGTGCTTTACATAGTGTACCACACACACACACACACACACACACACACACACACACACACACACACACACACACACACACACACACACACACACACACACACACACACACACACACACACACACACACACACACACACACATGTTGGGTTTCCATGTTTTATGGGGACTTTCCATAGACATAATGGTTTTTATACTGTACAAACTGTATATTCTATCCCCTTACACTGCCCCTATCCCTAAACCTAACCATCACAGGAGACATTCTGCAATTTTACATTTTCAAAAAACATCACTTAGTCTGATTTATAAGCTGGTTTCCTCATGGGGACCAAAAAATGTCCCCACACGGACAAGGATTTTGGATATTGCCATCGTTGTGGGGACATTTTGTCCCCATAACGTAGGGTATACCTGAACCACACACACACACACACACACACACACACACACACACACACACACACACACACACACAATAATAATTTAATAGGTGAAAGAACAAACAGAGTGTTTGTATTAGTAGGAATAGGAACAGCATGCAATATAATTTACATAGCTTTATTGTACATTACACCAGTAAAAGTTTTAATTAATCTTGAACTTTACATGATTGCCCTGCCTGTCAAAGGTGTACACAGTTGTCCACTGTTTAGAGGTATATGCATATTTGTGCTTAAAAATCTGCATGGTATCTGTTTGATTTTAGCCTTTTGGCTTTACACTTTTATTCCTCTAAAGCTGCTTTTATTATAGCATTTGTATGAACTGTTTACAAATTTACATCAATAAACAACAGCTGAACTGCACAATCACAGTACAAGTGATGACACACTATCATCTCCAGTAAAACCAGCCACTGGCTCTGACCCTGTCTGGTTCCTCGTTGGGAAACATGGTAAGAATAGTGCTGAATGGTGCAGATTGATGGTGGGATTCAGCCTCTCACACTTCTGTAGTGTTTGCCCAGCTGGGAAAGGTGTCTAAACTGAAGATAGCCCTGCCCCAGCTGTTAATGGCAAAGGTAATGGAGAGGATGCCGATGATATTCATGACAATCCCTGTCCTGGCCTGCAGATAAAAATATTTGGATAACCAACTTAATGAAAGTAAATAAGTCGTTGCTTTTATCATTTCAAGCTCTACATATCAATAATATTCTTCACATTATAATTAGTTTTATAATGTATCTAAATCTATGTCAATAAATTTCACTTTGCATTTTGGATTTAATAATTCCTGTTCATATTTTTTAAGACTATTTACTAACACTCACCATGTCAGATATTTTCAGGTATCCGTACGAGAAGACTATGGCGTTCGGAGGGGTGGCCACAGGCAGCATGAAGGCAAAAGATGCACTGAGGGTGCAGGGGATCATAACATACAAAGGATTGACACCTATAGACTGGGACTAATAAAACAAAACAATATACCGTTAAACCAGCTTCTTTTATTGAAACATACTATATATTGAAGTGAATTTAAAGATATGTGTTAGTTTAGTTTTTTTGTTTGCTGTTTTTTGATGAGTTTCTTTCATATTAGGAAAATATTTGCAAAAAATTAGCATTGCATCACTTGCTCAACAATGGATCATCTGTACTGAATGGATGCCGACAGAATAAGCGTCCAAATAGCTGATAAAAGCCTCACAATAATCAACACAAACTTTTCAATGGAGAAGCTAGTTAAAAACGTCCTGATTGACACAAATTTTCACTCGACAAAATATGTATTGATAGATAGGTGTCTTGTTAAAAACTTGTGGATTATTGTGATGCTTTTATCAGCTGTTTGGCATTCTGACAACACCCATTCACTGCAGAGGATTTATTGGTGAGCAACTGATGTAATGCTAAATTTCACCAAATCTGTTGTGATGAAGAACTCATCTACATCTTAGAGGACCTGAGGGTAAGTAAATATCCAGAGATTGTCCTTTTCTTTTCTTTTACATTTTCAAACCATCTTAAAAATGTTCTATACTTTCTACAGTGATCTGACTCAAAGCTGACACAAAGTTCTCAAAGCTCAATTGTGTTACAGGTAACAGAGAGAGGAATGGACATTACTGGCTGGCACATACAACAGTGTCTTCTTATCTGCCTCCAGCAATGGGCGAATTAGTGAGTGCAGTTAAAAGCCCCTTCCCCCAATGCCTGTTCTTTCTCCTTCTTCTTCCCTCAACCAGACAACAATGGCACATCTTCATGGTTTTCCCAAATGAGCCACTTCAGCTTTAGCTCCCAACAAATCCCTTCATTCACAGGCTTCCTTGCATAGGCTAATTCATGAGAAGAGGGCAGGATGTGCCAACTGAACAGCAAGAAAGGTGACACCCAGTGAGAAATTAATGGAGGAACAAGTGCTTATAAAGAAATGTGTGAAAAACCTTTTCACAATTACGCAACTTGTTTGGAAAGTCTAGTATAATACTGATGCCAGATAAACTAATAAATCTTTAATTCCTTTTAAAAATCAATGCGAATGTAACGTGAAATTAGTGAGAATTTGTCTCACTATTGCTGAAACAACATGAAACCATGTTGACAATCGTTAATAAAATAACTGAATCAGTAATTCGCATATAAACACTGGACACTAAAATGAAGGTGTCACAAAAATTTCTCCAAAAGCCTGAGACCACATTGTAATATGGGATTCAAAATCTAGCATTAAACTTAAGAAAAAAAGAAAGAAAAAAATGGAAAAAGAACATTTTAAAACATTATGACTGTCATGAATCTGGTTGCCACTCACTACAACTTCACATCACCCATGGACTACATCTCCCATCATGCACTGCACTCACACATTCCCATCCACCATTACACCAATCACACAGCTGTCACCATTCACTCATTAGCCTTGATTGTCTCACCACACCTGCACCTCATTCACACACACACATTTAAGCAGCACTCTCACATGCACTCACCGCGAAGTCTTGTTTTGCCCCGGGCTGACATTCTGAGCGTTTCCCCTGTATTCTGTTTCCCTGTGTTTACCTGGACTGCCTACACGACTCTGACCATTTGCTGCCTGCCTTCTTGACCCTGCCTGCCTTGTGGTATCCTCTCTGTCTGCCGCCTGCCCCGACCTTTGCATTGTCCCTGTTGCTGATTCTGCCTAGCCTTCATTACTCCTGTTACTGCCTTTGACCATTGCCTGTCTGACCTCCTCTTGTCTGTATTAAAGCTGCAATTGGATCTAACCTCACTGCCTCTTCATTACAGAAGACTTCGCCACCTCAGATCCAGCAGCTTCATCACGGCTACCCAGCCCAACTATGGACTGCATAGACCAACTCCTACATCTTCGCCAGGGAGGCCTGTCTATTGAGGAGTATGTTTACCAGTTCTGTGAGCTGTCGTATGAGGTACCGCTGTACGATGAATTGCTGTTTACAGACTTGTTTCAGTTTGGGTTGAATGAGCCTGTTAAATCCTGCTTGCCTGCCGGGGGGTTTAATAGTAGTTTGAAGGATTGTATAGACTATGCTTTGCTGTGTGCTGGCTCTTCCTTCACTGTGGGTGTCGCGGAGGAGGAACGCGACACCGCGTCATTAACGAAGATGACGGACGCACCAGAGGGCACGCACAAGATGGTGGAGGCAACAACACACCATCAGTTCCCAGAGTCTCACGTCATGCCTACCGAGCCAGGGTCTGCTCTCATCGTGTCTGCCAAGCCAGGGCCTGCTCGCAGCATGTCGGCCACGCCTGAGTCCCCGGCCAAGATGGCCACCAAGCCTGCAGATGCACCTCTTTGGCCAGGACTGATTGTTTGTGTGTTGGACGCACCACTGGTGTCGGTGCGAGCAACTGGCATCCCCAGGTCCGCTCCAGAGGCCGCTCCGTCCCAGGAGCTCGCAGAGTCCGCTCCAGAGGCCGCTCCGTCCCAGGAGCTCGCAGAGTCCGCTCCAGAGGCCGCTCCGTCCCAGGAGCTCGCAGAGTCCGCTCCAGAGGCCGCTCCGTCCCAGGAGCTCGCAGAGTCCGCTCCAGAGGCCGCTCCGTCCCAGGAGCTCGCAGAGTCCGCTCCAGAGGCCGCTCCGTCCCAGGAGCTCGCAGAGTCCGCTCCAGAGGCCGCTCCGTCCCAGGAGCTCGCAGAGTCCGCTCCAGAGGCCGCTCCGTCCCAGGAGCTCGCAGAGTCCGCTCCAGAGGCCGCTCCGTCCCAGGAGCTCGCAGAGTCCGCTCCAGAGGCCGCTCCGTCCCAGGAGCTCGCAGAGTCCGCTCCAGAGGCCGCTCCGTCCCAGGAGCTCGCAGAGTCCGCTCCAGAGGCCGCTCCGTCCCAGGAGCTCGCAGAGTCCGCTCCAGAGGCCGCTCCGTCCCAGGAGCTCGCAGAGTCCGCTCCAGAGGCCGCTCCGTCCCAGGAGCTCGCAGAGTCCGCTCCAGAGGCCGCTCCGTCCCAGGAGCTCGCAGAGTCCGCTCCAGAGGCCGCTCCGTCCCAGGAGCTCGCAGAGTCCGCTCCAGAGGCCGCTCCGTCCCAGGAGCTCGCAGAGTCCGCTCCAGAGGCCGCTCCGTCCCAGGAGCTCGCAGAGTCCGCTCCAGAGGCCGCTCCGTCCCAGGAGCTCGCAGAGTCCGCTCCAGAGGCCGCTCCGTCCCAGGAGCTCGCAGAGTCCGCTCCAGAGGCCGCTCCGTCCCAGGAGCTCGCAGAGTCCGCTCCAGAGGCCGCTCCGTCCCAGGAGCTCGCAGAGTCCGCTCCAGAGGCCGCTCCGTCCCAGGAGCTCGCAGGAGTCCGCTCCAGAGGCCGCTCCGTCCCAGGAGCTCGCAGGAGTCCGCTCCAGAGGCCGCTCCGTCCCAGGAGCTCGCAGAGGTCCGCTCCAGAGGCCGCTCCGATCCCAGGAGCTCGCAGGTCCGCTCCAGAGGCCGCTCCGTCCCAGGAGCTCGCAGAGGTCCGCTCCAGAGGCCGCTCCGATCCCAGGAGCTCGCAGGGTTCGCTCCAGAGGCCGCTCCGAACCAGGAGCTCGCAGAGTCCGCTCCAGAGGCCGCTCCGTCCCAGGAGCTCGCAGAGTCCTCAACAGAGGACGCTCCGTCACAGGAGCTCGCAGAGTCCTCTCCAGAGGCCGCTCCGTCCCAGGAGCTCGCAGAGTCCGCTCCAGAGGCCGCTCCGTCCCAGGAGCTCGCAGAGTCCGCTCCAGAGGCCGCTCCGTCCCAGGAGCTCGCAGAGTCCGCTCCAGAGGCCGCTCCGTCCCAGGAGCTCGCAGAGTCCGCTCCAGAGGCCGCTCCGTCCCAGGAGCTCGCAGAGTCCGCTCCAGAGGCCGCTCCGTCCCAGGAGCTCGCAGAGTCCGCTCCAGAGGCCGCTCCGTCCCAGGAGCTCGCAGAGTCCGCTCCAGAGGCCGCTCCGTCCCAGGAGCTCGCAGAGTCCGCTCCAGAGGCCGCTCCGTCCCAGGAGCTCGCAGAGTCCGCTCCAGAGGCCGCTCCGTCCCAGGAGCTCGCAGAGTCCGCTCCAGAGGCCGCTCCGTCCCAGGAGCTCGCAGAGTCCGCTCCAGAGGCCGCTCCGTCCCAGGAGCTCGCAGAGTCCGCTCCAGAGGCCGCTCCGTCCCAGGAGCTCGCAGAGTCCGCTCCAGAGGCCGCTCCGTCCCAGGAGCTCGCAGAGTCCGCTCCAGAGGCCGCTCCGTCCCAGGAGCTCGCAGAGTCCGCTCCAGAGGCCGCTCCGTCCCAGGAGCTCGCAGAGTCCGCTCCAGAGGCCGCTCCGATCCAGGAGCTCGCAGAGTCTCGCTCCAGAGGCCGCTCCGTCCCAGGAGCTCGCAGAGTCCGCCCAGGCGCTCCTCCAGGGCTCGCAGAGTCCGCTCCAGAGGCCGCTCCGTCCCAGGAGCTCGCAGAGTCCGTCCAGAGGCCGCTCCGTCCCAGGAGCTCGCAGAGTCCGCTCCAGAGGCCGCTCCGTCCCAGGAGCTCGCAGAGTCCGCTCCAGAGGCCGCTCCGTCCCAGGAGCTCGCAGAGTCCGCTCCAGAGGCCGCTCCGTCCCAGGAGCTCGCAGAGTCCGCTCCAGAGGCCGCTCCGTCCCAGGAGCTCGCAGAGTCCGCTCCAGAGGCCGCTCCGTCCCAGGAGCTCGCAGAGTCCGCTCCAGAGGCCGCTCCGTCCCAGGAGCTCGCAGAGTCCGCTCCAGAGGCCGCTCCGTCCCAGGAGCTCGCAGGTCCGCTCCAGAGGCCGCTCCGTCCCAGGAGCTCGCAGGGTCCGCTCCAGAGGCCGCTCCGTCCCAGGAGCTCGCAGGGTCCGCTCCAGAGGCCGCTCCGTCCCAGGAGCTCGCAGGGTCCGCTCCAGAGGCCGCTCCGTCCCAGGAGCTCGCAGGGTCCGCTCCAGAGGCCGCTCCGTCCCAGGAGCTCGCAGGGTCCGCTCCAGAGGCCGCTCCGTCCAGGAGCTCGCAGAGTCCGCTCCAGAGGCCGCTCCGTCCCAGGAGCTCGCAGAGTCCGCTCCAGAGGCCGCTCCGTCCCAGGAGCTCGCAGAGTCCGCTCCAGAGGCCGCTCCGTCCCAGGAGCTCGCAGAGTCCGCTCCAGAGGCCGCTCCGTCCCAGGAGCTCGCAGAGTCCGTCCAGAGGCCGCTCCGTCCCAGGAGCTCGCAGAGTCCGCTCCAGAGGCCGCTCCGTCCCAGGAGCTCGCAGAGTCCGCTCCAGAGGCCGCTCCGTCCCAGGAGCTCGCAGAGTCCGCTCCAGAGGCCGCTCCGTCCCAGGAGCTCGCAGAGTCCGCTCCAGAGGCCGCTCCGTCCCAGGAGCTCGCAGAGTCCGCTCCAGAGGCCGCTCCGTCCCAGGAGCTCGCAGAGTCCGCTCCAGAGGCCGCTCCGTCCCAGGAGCTCGCAGAGTCCGCTCCAGAGGCCGCTCCGTCCCAGGAGCTCGCAGAGTCCGCTCCAGAGGCCGCTCCGTCCCAGGAGCTCGCAGAGTCCGCTCCAGAGGCCGCTCCGTCCCAGGAGCTCGCAGAGTCCGCTCCAGAGGCCGCTCCGTCCCAGGAGCTCGCAGAGTCCGCTCCAGAGGCCGCTCCGTCCCAGGAGCTCGCAGAGTCCGCTCCAGAGGCCGCTCCGTCCCAGGAGCTCGCAGAGTCCGCTCCAGAGGCCGCTCCGTCCCAGGAGCTCGCAGGGTTCGCTCCAGAGGCCGCTCCGATCCAGGAGCTCGCAGAATCCAGCTCTCCTTCGTCTCCGCTGGTCCCGCCCAGCTCTCCTTCGTCTCCGCTGGTCCCGCCCAGCTCTCCATCGTCTCCGCTGTTCCCGCCCAGCTCGCCTTCTCCGCGGGTTCTGTCCAGTTTAGCGCTTTGCGAGCGCCCCCGAGACCCAGCACCTCCAGAATGCCCCTTGACGTTCGTGCCTCCAGAGTGCCCCCTTCAGGTAGTGGAGTTCCTCAAGAACTTTCTGGGGAGGAGCTTCCCGCCATTGCTCACTGAGACCCCGAATCCGCCATGGCCCATGGAGTCCCCCGATTCATCATGGTTGCCCGAGGCCCCGGATCTTCTATGGCCACCTATAGAACTCACTACCTCTATCCTTGAGACTATATGTGCTCTCTCTGTCTCTTGTGTCTCAGTTTCCTCTAGGTCCCAGTCTCTGCCGTGGGTCTCTGCTCCGCCCTGGTGGGCGCCTGTCTCGTCTGCTCCGCCCTGGTGGGCGCCTGTCTCGTCTGCTCCGCCCTGGTGGGCGCCTGTCTCGTCTGCTCCGCCCTGGTGGGCGCCTGTCTCGTCTGCTCCGCCCTGGTGGGCGTCTGTCTCGTCTGCTCCGCCCTGGTGGGCGTCTGTCTCGTCTGCTCCGCCCTGGTGGGCGCCTGACCCGCCAGAGTCACCTCACGCCTCCGCCGACCTGCCAGAGTCACCTCACGCCTCCGCCGACCTGCCAGAGTCACCTCAAGGTTCAAGGTTCTTTATTATTTGTCACATACACAATCATACAGGGTATAATGGTAGTGAAATGTTAGAATACCTCACGCCTCCGCCGACCTGCCAGAGTCACCTCACGCCTCCGCCGACCTGCCAGAGTCACCTCACGTCCCCGCCAGAGTCACCTCAAGGTTCAAGGTTCTTTATTATTTGTCACATACACAATCATACAGGGTATAATGGTAGTGAAATGTTAGAATACCTCACGCCTCCGCCGACCTGCCAGAGTCACCTCACGCCTCCGCCGACCTGCCAGAGTCACCTCACGTCCCCGCCGACCTGCCAGAGTCTCCTCACGTCTCCGCCGACCTGCCAGAATCTCGTCACGCCACAGCAGTTTACCCAGTGTCACTTCACGTCTCTGCTGTCTCTTCCGCCCCGCCCTGGTGGGCTCCTGTCTCATTGGCTCCACATGGACCTGGCCCTCCGTTCCCTCCCCCGGTTCCACCTCCGCTCCACCGCCCTCCTGGATTATGCTTTGTGTAAAGCGTCTGGAAGCCGCTCTTAGGGGGGGGGCTCTGTCATGAATCTGGTTGCCACTCACTACAACTGCACATCACCCATGGACTACATCTCCCATCATGCACTGCACTCACACATTCCCACCAATCACACAGCTGTCACCATTCACTCATTAGCCTTGATTGTCTCACCACACCTGCACCTCATTCACACACACACATTTAAGCAGCACTCTCACATGCACTCACCGCGAAGTCTTGTTTTGCCCCGGCTGACATTCTGAGCGTTTCCCCTGTATTCTGTTTACCTGGACTGCCTACACGACTCTGACCATTTGCTGCCTGCCTTGTCCCTGCCTGCCTTGTGATATCCTCTCTGTCTGCCGCCTGCCCCGACCTTTGCATTGTCCCTGTTGCTGATTCTGCCTAGCCTTCATTACTCCTGTTACTGCCTTTGACCATTGCCTGTCTGACCTCCTCTTGTCTGTATTAAAGCTGCAATTGGATCTAACCTCACTGCCTCTTCATTACAATGACATTTAATGAATACACCGAATACTGTTCGAAAGTTTGGGGTCTGTAAGATTTTTCCATGTTTTTTTTTTATTTTTGAAAGTCTCTTATTCTCACAAAGTCTGCATTTACATTATGAAAAATACAGTAATACTGTGAAATATTTTTGAATGTATTGTTTTATTTATTATTTTATGTAATTTATGCAAGTGTAATTTATTTCTGTGATGGCAAAGCTGAAATTTTATCTGCCAATATTCTTACAGTTTACAATACAGTTTTCATTGTCACATGATCCTTCAGAAATCATTCTAATATGCTGATTTGCAGCAAGACACATTTTGTATTATTATCAGTGTTGAGTTTTTCTGCAGAATATTTTTGTGGAAAAGAAATGAGGAATAAATTCAAACTCTATTATCCTTCTGATTATATTAATGATTAAATAATCATTTTTTGTGGCTTAACAATTAGAAAAAGTTATGCAAACTGAACATAAACTGCAAAACTCTAATAAATAACACAATATTGGGGCCAAAGATCTTTGTCAGGCATTTCCATAAATGCTTTTCCTTAGTTTTTCATTTTATTGACTATGTCTTGTGCATTTTCTTGTGACAGTGTACAAGGGGCATGCAAGTCATGGTAAATATTAGAAGTATACATACCATAGATGCAAGTATAGGCAGAAATAATGTTGCTGTGGCAACATTGCTGGTGCATTCAGTGAAGGTAGCTATCATCAGACACACAACAATGGCAATTGCCCAGGGAGGAATACTTTGAAGAGGTGACATCTGATCTCCAAGCCATTTTGACAGCCCTGAGACCTGAGCATTGACCCAACAAAAACAGAATTTATGACAATTGAAGCTGACCTTTTGTATGGTCTTTAATAAAGAATTCAAGGTTATCTTTAGTCTTTTTCATGTCCTCCCCTTAACAAATTATGTGTTGTATTTTTAGCAGCTCCCTCGTTAAACTGTTTAGAGGTGGGTAATATGAGTAAAATCTTTACTATGTTACATTTTAAACCAAAATATTAAGCATGATATAAGTGCCGGTCGTATCTTCATTAATGTTTTTCGAAAATTGTACACTCTTGCTTAGAACAAAATTGACAATTATGTAAATCTCTCTCTCTCTCTTACATTTAGATATGTGCTCTGGCATCAAACTCTTTCAGAATTTTTACCTGTGATAACACTTCTAATGAAACCTGAGAAACCATAAGAAACCAATCTTTGAAACACAAATTAAGGTATTTTTTACTGAAACCTGAGAGGTTTCTGTCTCTCCACTGAAAGTCTAAGTAAACAAAACTTAAACGATCCATTAAGGGCTTAAATGATCACATAACTAAACTTTTTGGGTGAAGTACTCCTTTAATTGCCTTTAATCTACAATAGATCTGAGAATCTAGATCACTTTTATCATCGGCAACTGTCATATTGTCTAGCCCTAAAGCTTGCTCTATAAGCAATATGGCATTATATATAACAATATGACTTTCTTTAAAAGTTGCTTTGTCACGATGTGCATTGTGTAAACGCTATACTAATAAATGCATCCTGGCTTGACACTCAAACAAATACACACAACAAAAAGAAAAAAAAAATTTGTACCTCACTGCCCTTAGCCAGGGCAAAGCCTCCCCCTAGCAGGAGGATAATGCTCCATGGCATCTTCTGCTGTGTCACCTTCCATGTCAGCAAAGTTGGAGTATGGCCACTCTCCTGCTGGGGCACTATAGACCACAGTCATATTTATTGCATTTATTTATTAGCTATTGTTATCTATTACACATACACTAAATATGTCTGTAGATTTTTTTTAATATCTTGTTTAATTATTTAACAAGACATCAGCTAGGTTTGTGTTTTACTGACCTGTGTCAGTGCTCTGTGTTCTCCAGTGGCACAATCGTGGTGGTTTAGAGGGAAAAACAAAGAGCAGGGCAGCTACAAACACTGCCACTGTGGCATCTGTCACAAACCTGCACAGAAGTGAGCCATGAGGTTGAATGAGTTTTAGGTCTCTTGCTCTTGTGAGAATAGTCTTGCATTGTTGTTATGTTACGCAACAGAAAAAGAGATTATTGACAGTAATATAATAATGATCAAACATGTATTCACTCATGAACTTGAGGGGGGTTTTGTGCTTTATTTTCTCTTTTGGTTTAGACCTTTCACCCAGAGTGAATATCAGTGTTTTCACAGTTTTAAACCCTCAATCTCTTTGCATGTGACCATCCTCGGGAAATGTACTCAAATGCTGTTTGCAATGTGGGGAAACTCCATTCACATTTTGCTGGACATTTGACCTACAAATACGAACACGCCACAACTGATAACAGGAGAACACGTTGTTTGTATTAAGCAATGGTTCAATCTGTACGTTATACCGAGAGTTGAAATTCCTATTACTTTGTTCAATTTTAGAGGCAATTTTTTTGTTTGTTTTCTCAACATTATGTCTATTTCGTCATGTTTTTGTAAAATGTTTGAAGATAAAAATAGAAAATACTTGGAGTTTATTTATCCTAAAACGGTATCAGAGGACACCTGATATTTCATTTGGTATATAGTGACATTTTGCATAAAATATAATTGCCTTTTATTACAACCAGCAATATGTAGGGTTTGATACAAATCAAGCCACGTTTTAAAGTGATGCTACTTTGCAAAACAAAATGAAAATGTTATGTTTAACAAAACAGAACATTTAAAGTAGTTTTACAGCAAAATACTGTTAAATGTACTGTTTAATTAATTGATCAATTTATTTATTTATTAGAAGTGAAAAAGAACAAATCTTATAATTTACATTGAAAAAAATAAATACATTTACATTTACATCAGAGTGCAGGGTTTTATATTAAATATTATATAATTAACTTAATGTTTATTGCATTATTTTAGTGTCATGTTTCTTAAACTGATTTGTATTTTTGTGCATGACACTGTTATATTAGTTTTTCCTTCAGCTTGTGGAAAAGCTATTTGTGATGAGCTTTTATTCTACATTTGGCTTTCTCATTACAATATTACATTCTAAACAAAATACATCACAGATTTTAGTACTTCAGCAGGTTGGTATATTAACATTATTAGTTAACGAAATATACTTTTCTTTTTTTAATGTACATTTAAGTTCATTATGTACAAATCTAAAATGTTGCTACTATATTTTTATGATACATTTCTGACGGATGTTGTTTTTTTATCGTAAATTTCACAGATTTGTTTTTAAAGGTATACAGTGTTGTGGATGATTACCAGGGAGTTGCTATGCAGCTGTTGAGGTGTTCTTACTGTTTTTCTTTTGTATATTCATATAAGAACATTCTGGTGTTTTTGATTTATTTTAGGTGAAAACTATAAGCCTGATTGCTTAAAAAAGTAATAACCCACCTTTTCTCACCAAACCGCATGATTTGAGGTACAGTATCATTAATGTTCGTAGTACAACATACTCAGTATAAACAATTGTATTAGTACCATTTGCCTTAGCAAAAACACCACTAATCCTGCTTCTCTGTCTTATTAATGTTGGTGTTTTCATCCTTACTCTTTTTCAGCATTGAACAAGTGTGTCGCCCAGCCATCCACAAAGCCTGGATCACGAGTGAACCAAAGCACCACCAGGAGGAGGAAGAGGGCAAGGACACTCAGCTCCCCAAAGGTCATGGGACCAAGTCTCCTGTACTCCTCTTTGATAACATTATAGGCAGCTAACTCCTTCTCTGTCTTCACCATCCCACAGCCACATGTCTTTCTGAAGCTTAAGTTACAAAATTAAATATATATTATATTGTGATATAGGCACAATATTTATATTGATTCATTAGGAAAGAACTCTCACTTTACACCCAAGAACACAATCTGTAGCCACAGCCAGGCCAGTGTGAGCATGATGATCATGTTGGGGAAGGCAAACCCAAACCATGATGCAAAGTTTATGATGTCAGGGTTGTCTGGGAACAGTCTGTAGGACAAACAAATGTTGATTTAATATGCTAATACAAAAGTAAGAAAATTCTTGAGCAATACGGTAAATTTCTCTCATGCTTAGGAGAAAAACTGTAATGTAAGGTACCTACTGGCTCATCTGTCCCATAAGGACAAGGTTTGGTCCCGTGCCTGTGAGTGTGGCTGTCCCACCAATGCTTGCTGCATAGCATACGCATAACGTCAGGCCTTTACACATCTTTAATCTTTCCTCTGCATCTCGAGAATGCTCTTCCATGTCAAATTCCATTGAGAAGCTGTGGCTATTCAGAGCCACTGTGTACAATAAAACAGAAATTGTTTTACTTTCCATTAGAAGTGTTATATAGTTATATAGTTTTGGTACATGCATTGCATATTATAAAACTTGAAACCTTACAACCAGCCTCCATAAAACATGAAAATGCCATTAGATAGCCTTAAACTATAGTGTTAAATATTTTTAAATGATAACAAAAGAACTGATATAACCAATAATAATACCCTAAAATACAAATATAACATAGTACAAATAAAAACTAAACCAACTTAGACCATGAACAACTAAGATTGTTTCATTAAAAATGAAAACTAAAAAGACAAAATGGAAATAAAACAGGAATAAATATTAAAAGTAAATGTTGTACTAAAATCAAGTTATTATTGTTAATGTTAACCAACTACAAAACCCAATTTTTTTACAAAAATAACACAAATATAAAACTATATAAATTATTTGAAAAAAAATAACATTTTATCGTAACAATATCATACCTAATGTAATCAGTGATAACGTAACGTAATGCGCGCATGCTAAACGTACACAACGCTAATTACGGTAATGACATTCAGAGGAAAAGCGCACATGCAGCGTGGTACTTCCCAAAATCGCAGAAGATGGTAACTCAGGGAGAAGAAATGTTGAATAAATTGTTATTTTTGTTTTATTTTTGCACACAAAAAGTTTTCTCGTAGGTTCGCAAAATTGAAGTTCAGCCACTAATGTCACATGGACACTAGTCCTTGCTATGTTTCTGGGACTGGGAACATTGCAGTTGCGTTGCTGTCTATGCAGGGTCAGAGGGTGCTCAGATTTAATCAAAAATATATTAATTTGTGTTCCGAAGAAGAACGGATGTCTTATGGGTGTGGAAGGATGTGAAGGTGGAGTAATTAATTACATAATTTTAATTTTGGTATGAATTATCCCTTTAAGACTATTCCTGTTCACTCAACTAAAAGTATCCTCCAAATGACGACCACTTTTCTTACCCTGTGTGTCAGTTTGTTTCTCAGTGTTTTTCTCATCAATCTCTGGAGTGGAGGCCTGCTCTTGTTCTCCTGTGTTGTTGAGCTGCTCAAGCACAGCTTGAACGATGGGCACCATCATAGCTGTTGTTGCCGTGTTACTGATCCACATGGAGAGGAAGGCCGTTACACCCATGAAGCCCAACATCAGTCTGCAGAAAGACAGAAGAGGTCTTACTGATACTGCTGCTGTTAACAATGAGAAGATGTCCAGTAGATTTGTAAATGCTTACAGAGCAGGTCGTACGCCTACAATAAGCAACACTCGGAGTGCAATTCTCTTGTGTAGGTTCCAGTGCTCAACAGCTACAGCCACCATCAGTCCACCCAGAAACAGCATGTTGGTGTCCTTCAGGTACTGCATACACACCTGTCATACAGACATCAGATATTTGAGATACAAAGTTTAAATTACACGCGTAATGAATCCATTGAGTGGTGTATAGTTAAAAAAGAAAAGACTGAGAATAACACAACATGCCATGAACATGTTTTAAAGCAGGAGACATTGACGAAAGTAATGTCAGATATACTAGTAGATAACTTTGGTTTATAGGACTTAAAACCTACATCTTTGGACTCCATGATTCTGAAGAGAGGAAAGAGTACAGCTGGCAGGAGAGCAGTGACAGCCAGTGGCAGCACTTCGGTACACCAGTACACTGCCATAAGTGCAACAACATATGCACATGCAGCCTCCTGCAGATGAAAAGTGTGTCAAATCAATATATAGACTACATTTCCATTTGAAAGTTTGGGGTCAAAAAATATATAGGTTTGTTCAGCGAGGATTCAAGTGATCAAAAGTGACAGTAAAGACATTAATAATGTCACAAAATATTTATAATTCAAAAAACGTTCCTTTGAACTTCATATTAATCAAATAATGCTTGGTTTCTGCAAAAATATTAAGCAGCATAACCGTTTTCAACATTAATAATAATAAGAAATATTTCCTTAGATAAAAGTAAAACTAAATTCTTTATTTCAATTCAAAATGTTGTGTGGTGTGTTAATTTGTTAATCAAAAGAGACCAAATGTATCATTTGGGGCAGTCGTTGCCTAGTGGATAGAGCGTTGGACTTGTAATCGGAGGTTGTGTGTTCGAATCTCGGTTCCGGCTGGAATGAGACCCTTGAGCAAGGCTCCCCGGGTGCCGCATTGTCGGCTGCCCACTGCTTCAAGTGTGTGTGCACTTGGAAGGGTTAAATGCAGAGAACACATTTCACTGCTGGTTATACTCTGTATAATTGTGTATGTGACAAATAAAGCTCATCTGAGCTTAATCTTATTTGTGAATTTTGCCCAACTCGGTGGCATGGTAAGTTATCATAAAGTGTACATTTTACACAGTTAACTCAAAATATGTCCAATTCCTATGAGGAATAATAAATGAGTTTACAAACTGGGGTTCATGAAAAAGTTCAGAGAAAACTGTAAAAAACTAAATTTGCTGAATTTGACACTATGTGTTTATAATATAATTGTTAGCTGTCTATATTTATATTTTAAGGAGAAGGTCCCTCACAATGGAATCATTATATTTGGGAATCCTTATATGGAGAAAAAAAAAACACCACGGAATCAGGACCTTATCTAAACACTGTTAAACTTCCATCTTAGCTACTTAAAATTGTAATGTGTAACTGTTTTGTTTTATGTATTATCGTTGGATGTACTTCTTGGATGCTATCCTCTGACTTAAGACAAGCATAAGGTGCAAAGTTCCTTTCGTTATTCAGTCACTCAGAAACACTCTAAATAACAAAACAGCAAAATATATCTGATAACATTCAGACAATTGTGTCAAAAAAATTGCATACAAATCTTAACATATCACACATTGCTGTAATTATGTAACAATGTTAGCGGCCATATGATGTACAGTGTTCTTCAAATCTGATTGGTTAATAACAATGTTGTTCCAGGGTCAACAAAGATGTTGATCCAGGAACATGTCGCACTTGGTAAACTCAGGTTCTGTTACAGTGGTCTACTGTCTAGATGACCGGCACCTGCAACCAGGTTTTTGTTTCTCCGTGATTTTGTACAAAACATATAATGTTTTAATAAACAACTGAATCAGGTTGGTCAATTATATTGTTTCTATAAAATTATAGACGATCTTTTGTTTTATATTTATTTGGTACCACGAAAAAAAAAGTGATTACAAAGGGTTAAAACAAAAATAGGGCATTGTGTGTTTGTGGTGAAGGAATGTGTCGCCCCAATGCATGGTCTCGCACCCATACATGCTCTCCAAGTTACAGAGAAATCCGGCTGAAAGAACCTCGAAAGATGCATAAAAAGTTCAACTCTGAGACTTTCTCGACTCTCTATGACACATCTTAGAAACACTTTACTGTGTCAAATCACTCACTGCCCTGTGGGAACGACGCAACACACTCGTTAAACCTATTTATGGAGCTTAAGCTTTTCAGTTAGTCACAATTATTGCCTATTGAAAACATTTTACATGCATCGTAAAATTAGACTTACCTTTGTTCCAATGACAAGTGGCAAAGGAAGGAGAAGAAACGGGGTGCAAAAGAGAATCAGTGCATTTTTCATCCCCCATACATGTTTCAGTATATGTGAAACCATCCTTTTTTAACTAATCAAAGAAAAGTCCAAAACGGGGGAAAACTGCGCAAAACTTGAATGTTCTGATCTGTGGACAGTGCTTGGGCTCGCGCTCTGTCACGATCTTTCTCTCACACACACACACACACACGCACGCACGCACGCACGCACGCACACACACACACACACACACACACACACACTCAGCGCTGTACACATTGGAGCGCATAATTAAGCGCTTGCAAGATTTGTACCTTGCCATTTTCAATTATTAAACATTAACCAAAGATTTGTTAGCATAACTTACTTATCACTTTAATGTATTGCTTTTTGGAAATGTAATCACAGAGTCTATGTAGGTCTATATTTTTTCCATAGTATAGGCCACTGACTAACAATTTATAGAATACCCCAATCTTGGATTGTCCTAATAAATCATTTAAAATATATATTACATGTATATACAGCAACTAAATGATTTAACAAATTTCATGAGGGTCAAAGTTTTAAGAGGACGTCTAAGTAATTATTTTTTGCTCATTTACTTGCAGTATGTAAATAAGTAATAACATTTAAAATAATACTTATCTTTTGTCCATGTATGTCAACGATAATGGTTCAGCAGTCTGTTGCAATGGTTACCTCTTAAGGCGCAAATTCTATTCTATTCTATTCTATTCTATTCTTCCTTTAATAGTTATTTAAATGTTGTTTAAAATGCTATTGATTCGTATATATATACTTTAATGTAAAATATTTTTATTTTATCTTATGTTATTTTTATTTCTATATTTTGTCCTAATATTTTGTTTTGATTTACTTTGGAAAACACTGATCCAACAGAGTGCAGTTTACAGACCTAAACATTTTCATCATTACAATAAATTATTTTATTCGGATACTTTGCAAACCTTAACTTCAAAAAGACTTATTAACCTTTTTAGAGACCTCGTGTATCCTCTAATCCGGGGATTTCCAGCTTTTACCGACCTGTGGACACCCTCAGTTAGACTCTCAGTCAACCCAAATGTAATCTCTAAATTTTTTGAGGGTTTTCTTGATAATACTTAATCATAACTTTTGTTAAAAACATGGACATTAACAGAAATGTCATGAGAATAAGTTGTGTCTTCTCAATCGATCCCTGTAGTATCTGTTCGCAGTAGCAAAATGTTTAAGCACTTCTTCTATCTTGACATCTTCTTTACTGTTCACAAACCCCTAAATTCCCGATTAATAGTTCTCACAAGGGTCCACAAGCAATGGACCAGCACAGCCTGAAGGAACTAGGAAAGTTAGATTGGATGGGAAAGAGCAAAGAGAAGACAAGAATGTGCTCTTTTCTAAGTGGAGTTGAATTACAGAGAGATAAACAGTGAGTATTGCTGCCTTTGCTGAAACTATACACAGAACCAGCAGGGAGCCAGACTCACAGACCCGCTGAGAGACCGACAATAGTTCTCTGTGTGAGGGAGAGGATGAAATTTCCTTAAGTCATCACAGAGTTATGCACTGTTAAAAAAAAGTATTTTTTACCGGTAACTGTCTGTATTTTTTTTACATAATTTCCTAATTTTTTTCATTATACGATTAAATACTGTTGTTTTACAGATATTTCCTATATTTTAAAGTTCCACCAATATATTTACAGATAATTGCTTGTATTTTGGTATTACATACATTTTCTGTTTTTACCCTAGGTTTTTAGTGACAGCGCCACCTACCAAAATAAGAGGACCAGCTAAGATGGATGACAATCAGAGTGTGAGTATCAAATGTGAATTCATTTTTATTTGTTTAACATTAAAAACAATTGTGATGCATTTCATTGGAAAGTTAACGTAGCCGAAGTGATCGTGATTTGCTAAACAGTCTTGAATGCAGACTGTTTCATATATTAATCATATAATCATATATTAGCCTCTAATGCTGTACAATGATTTGTTAGCACTTAATTTAACGAAACTGTTGCATGATAAGCCTGTGTTGACTTATTGACAGCACAATAAACTCTAGCACGTTCATTGTGAAAGCTTGTTAATTACATTGTTTTTCCATTTTAATTAAGTTAGTTAAAAGTGCTCACAGTCAGCCTGTGTCAGCCTTACCCCACAATACATGTTATGAGTATGTCTCTTCATTTTGACATGGTTTTATTATGTTGGTTGAGACTTATGACATTCTAATGGTCAGACATAACAGAGAGGCCATCATAATAATTGACTGTTAAAATGCATTTCATATACAAGACATTACATTTACATTTATTCATTTAGCAGATGCTTTTATCCAAAGTGACTTACAATTGACATGTGACAGAGAAGACCGCAGCTTTGATCTATCAGTCATGTTTCATGTATCACTAATCTTACCTTATTTTTTGTAGGATTATAGGGCTTGCCACGCCAGATCTGTGGTGCATGTCCATTTGTTTAGGAGGTTTGGCTTTTAAATAAGCACTAAATGTTGGGGGTGGAATATTTTCGGTTGATTTCTTTCAAAATCTACCTTAGTATTGCTTATTTTTTCAATTCTGCATATTCTAGCTTTAAAGTCAGTTGTTCCTTCACTAATAACTATCACACAATACACTTAAAAATCCTGTTACCACAAAATAATTGTGGCAAAATAATTTGCCCGTAGGACGTACTCAACGGGAAGACTTCAAAGTGGTTTCCTCCGAAGTCCTTTCGCCAGGTGCCAGTCTACTTTGACAGTGAAGAACAACAGGACAACCTTTTGCTTTTCTGAAGTCAGTACTACATAAAACGTCTCAGGTTACGTATGTAACCATGGTTCCCCGAATGGGGAACGAGACACTGCGTCCCCTAGGGGTCGCTACGGGGAACGCCCTCAGCGTGACTCGTGTCTGAAGATACATATGTAAAAACACCACCTGTTGGCCGGCGACAGCCCATGACGTCACTACCGGCGTGACCACAATATAAGGGCGAATACATCATCCGCTTCTTCATCTGAAGCTTGCGTCCGAAGCATGGCCCAAAGCCTAGGGGACGCAGTGTCTCGTTCCCCATTCGGGGAACCATGGTTACATACGTAACCTGAGACGTTCCCCTCCATGGGAACTTCGAACTGCGTCCCCTAGGGGTCGCTACGGGGAACGTTATACCCACTTCACCATGCTGAGGGGAGTGCAAGCCAATTTCGCGCAAAAGGCGAGCACTAAGCCAACTCTACCCGGCTAAGGGAGTTGCCCCTGGGACGGTTGATGGCTGTCAGTGATATTATCCCCTTCGGCCAAAGGCCGTACCCTAGTACTTACCTGCTAGGTGCCGGGATTACCGGACCCAGGGTAGAGCTCAAAGTCTTGGAATCAGAGAAAGATTCCTTTAAGGGGATATGGCCAAGCATCTGGTCACTAGGTCCTGGCCGATCACTCAGGGGCTACCACTTGCTCTGCACAAGCTTACTGAGGGAACTGTCTCAACAGACCTATTGGTAGCGTACACCCCTTATTTTTTAAAATTTTTTTGGACCAAAAATATTGGGGCAGAAGGAGTGGGGCCCAAGGCACAAACCAGGGCTTAACCAGCTCAAAAAAGGGCCCGAAGCTGCGCGCGTAACCCTACCCTTACGGGATTTTAGAAAGAACGCAGAACTTTCGATGTGCGGACTTACCACTGAGTGGATTTTAGAAAGTGCCCAAAGTCTCGCGTGTGCACTTACCATAACATGGATTTTAGAAGAACGTTCTATGCCCTGGAGCGGAGAACTACTCATTCCTTGGAGTGAGAGGGAACTCAGACGCTCAGAAGGGAGCGGCAAGCTCATAGGTGACCCTCTGGTTGAGGGGAGCAGTGCTAGCTCTACCGACGGCGAGCTCTGGAGAGCGGAGAACTCATTCCTCAGAATGAGAGGAACTCAGCTACCAATGAGGAGCTCTAGAGCAGAGAACTCACTCCTCAGAGTGAGAGGGAACTCAGACGCCCCGAAGGGAGCGGCATGCTCATAGGTGACCCTCTATGGTGAGGGGAGCAATGCTAGCTCGACCAACAAGGAGAGCAACCTATCACAGAGCTCTGGGGAGCGGAGAACTCATTCCTCAGAATGAGAGGGAACTCAGACGCTCAGAAGGGAGCGGCATGCTCATAGGTGACCCTCTAGGTGAGGGGAGCAGCGCTAGCTCTACCGACAGCGAGCTCTGGGGAGCGGAGAACTCATCCTTCAGAATAAGAGGGAACTCAGACGCCCCAAAGGGAGCGGCATGCTCATAGGTGACCCTCTAGTGAGGGGAGCAATGCTAGCTCTACTTATAACGAGCTCTGGAGAGCGGAGAACTCATTCCTCAGAATGAGAAGGAACTCAGACGCTCAGGAGGGAGCGGCAAGCTCATAGGTGACCCTCTAGGTGAGGGGAGCAATGCTAGCTCTACCGACAGCGAGCTCTGGGGAGCAGAGAACTCATCCCTCAGAAGGAGAGGAACTCAGACGCTCAGCAGGGACTGGCATGCTCATAGATGACCCTCTATAGTGAGGGGAGCAATGCTAGCTCGACCAGCAAGGCGAGCGACCTATCACAGAGCTCTGAGGAGCGGAGAACTCATTCCTCAGAATGAGAGGGAACTCAGACGCTCAGAAGGGAGCGGCATGCTCAAAGGTGACCCTCTAGGTGAGGGGAGCAATGCTGGCTCTACCAACAACGAGCTCTGGAGAGCGGGGAACTCATTCCTCAGAATGAGAGGGAACTCCGACACTCAGAAGGGAGCGGCATGCTCAAAGGTGACCCTCTAGGTGAGGGGAGCAATGCTGGCTCTACCAAAAACGAGCTCTGGAGAGCGGAAAACTCATTCCTCAGAATGAGGGGACATTCAGACGCTCCGAAGGGAGCGGCATACTCATAGGTAACCCTCTTAAGGTGAGGGGAGTAATGCTGGCTCTACCAACAGCGAGCTCTGGAGAGCGGAGAACTCATTCCTCAGAATGAGATGGAACTCAGACGCTCAGAAGGGAGCGGCATGCTCATAGGTGACCCTCTAGGTGAGGGGAGCAATGCTAGCTCTACTAACAGCGAGCTCTGGGGAGCGGAGGACTCATCCTTCAGCGCTCAGAAGGGAGCGGCATGCTCATATGTGACCCTCTAGGTGAGGGGAGCAATGCTAGCTCTACCGACAGCGAGCTCTGGAGAGCAGAGAACTCATTTCTCAGAATGAGAGGGAACTCAGACGCTCAGAAGGGAGCGGCATGCTCAAAGGCGACCCTCTAGGTGAGGGGAGCAATGCTGGCTCTACCGACAACGAGCTCTGGAGAGCGGAGAACTCATTCCTCAGAATGAGAGGGAACTCACCTTTTATTTTTATTTATTTATTTTTTTTTTTTTTTAGTCCTGGCTTAGCAGGAAATTTCCACCTAACCTCGGCCAGGTGGAGTTTACGGTGGTTACAGGGGAATTAGAGAGGAATAAGAGGGCTTGCCTCTCTCTGACCCGCCTCTCTCTCACCCTAGCCGCAGGAGGGGGAGGGGCATGAGTCGCGAGACTAGCCTTCTGAGCCCATCTCTGACCCTCAGACCGAGATGGGCTAGGACCCCTAGTTGTTCGGGCTCAGACCTGGACTTTATAGAATCTTATCCAGGTCTTTCAGCAGATCAGTCTGGTACGCCTTAGTGTCTTGCAACGAAGCGACGGTCTGACCTGCTGCTGCATATGCCCTGCCCTTTAAGCGAGATTCAGGGGCTTAGATGGCCAGGAGGTAGCCTTGAGAGAGGATGTCTTTCCACAGAGAGATAAGCTGGTTATCATCTCTTGCACTGGTTATCCCCTCATAGCCATTTTCACGCATCCCCTCAGTGTCAGCATAACTAGTATGCTGAAACCTATGAATACGAGAAAAAATAGCTTTTTCCACTCCTTCTCAACCTCCACATCGAGATTTTATGAAGAAAGAAAGGCTCACTCGAGCTGGGGGTTTATGGCCAGAAAGATTTATTTTTATGATCCATAATCTCCAAAAACTCGTTCATATGCAGTGCAGGAGGATTGAGAGGGTTCAGTCTCAACTTCCTCACCTTCAAACATCTCCTGCTCTTCCTGGGCATAACCTAGCAGAGCACTAGCTGCTGAATCTGATGATGTCAGAAAGATCGCATCGTCACAATCCAGCAGCTCACTCTCGTTCTCGGCCGACGCGCGCGATGGCGTCCCTCTCTATCTCCTTGCTAATTCATTCAGGCCTCGGCAGCGGTGGCAAATCGCGGAGCAGATGGCTGCCCTTCTTTCCTTGAAAATAGGGGCAGGACGAGAGCGGAGCATTTTCATAGAAAAAGTTCACAGTGCACGCAGATTTTCCCCTCAAGGACATCGCGTGCGTGCTCCTTGCCCAAACAAAAGACGCAAAGATTGTGTGTGTCATCGGGTGTCAAATAACGAGGACGCGGATCCACACACAATCTTAAACGCCTTGCTAGTGCTCGCCTTCATGATAGAGAGAAAACTATTGCTCTCCTCAGTTCGACGCATGATCTTCCCCTGCACAGCCACACTTCCACATACATCAGTTACCTGATTGTAAAAGATGTTCACTCATAAATTATCACTGTGTCCAAAAGACCGAAGCCCTCTGGTGCCCAGGGAAGAAAATTAAATAAGAGAAGAATAAACATGGGACAAAGACAGAGGTAATGTGATGTAATTAATGATTATGTCAATTAGACTAGCCCAAATGCATGAATGTTTTGCCAATCATGATATTCGTGTCTTAGAGATCATTATATATCCAGCACGTTCAAATCTCTAACTGCTGCAATAGCAAATAAAAATAATAAAAACACTCTCTTGATATTTAAGGACAATTACTGAAAAATAAAATAAAGCATATTTCGTTACCTTTTGAAACTTGGAAGGGTTCAATTTGAGCAGATGATTTTACCATCGCTGTCATCGTTCGGCACTTCCACTGGCTCATATTCGCGATCTCTAACATATTCTCAAAAAAACAATAATTTTCAATAACTTCAAAATCAATATTTTGTTTACTGGCTGCTTATTCACCACATTCACCATCAAATGTATATTTCACTGCATACATTAATTGCTCTTCAGTAAACCCAGCAAACATGGGACGTCCCCCGGACGTTCGGAAAGTCTGTTTAGGTCCGCAGTACGTCCGCTTTATAACGTTCGCGGGGGGATTTGGTCCGCTGTGTAACGTTCGCGGGCGGACGTTCGGAGGACGTCCGGATTTGGTCCTCTTTTTGACATTCGCTGGCGGACGTTCGGAGGACATTCGCCCGAGCCAGTTTGTGAACGTCGTCCCTCATCTGAAATTTACATTAAAACACTTGAAAAATCCAGTCTCCCATGCGTGGGCTTTTATCAGACCTGACACCTTTCAACTCAGACAGAGAGTTGACTAAATTAAACTAAAATATAAATTCATGACTAAATTGGGCCAAATAAGGCTGTGGCGTCATATCTCTTAAAACGTTTTTACAGTCAGTCATAATAACCGATCTTGTATTGTTTCTTCAACACTTGATGACATGTAAGAATCATTTTTATTGGTCTGAGTTTATTAAGGCGCGGGTGGGGCAGAGTGTTACGTGAAGCTTGTAAGAGAAATTGCAAGTGAGCCACTATAGCCTAGTAAATTTCATTCATCACCAATAAGGGTACTACAGCAATTATAAGTATGCTTACCAACAAAGCAAAGGTTTATGAACAATGTTTTGACATGCTCTTTCAAATAAAATAAAAACACTTCAGTTTTTGTTTTTGTAAAAAAAAAGGTAATTTTAGGTAGAAATGGCCGGTTAAGATAAAATGGGCCACACTTTTAAGCTAAAATGGTCTGCATACACAAATTTGTACACAGACATTGAGTGTGAAAATATGTTTATAGGCCTAGATATATATGCATACAACATCTAGTCTTAAAAAATACATAGTTTTTGAACAGTGATATATTTAATGTTATTAAAGAAGTGTCTTCTGTTCACCGAGCCTGCATTTGATCTAAAGTACAGCAAAAACAGTGACATTCTGAAATATCTTTGCTATTCTCTTGCTATAACTCTTTTCTATTTGAATATATCTTAAAATCCAATTTATTCCAGTGATCAAAGCTAAATTTTCAGCATCTTCACTCTAGTCACAGCATGATCCCTCAGAAATAATTCTAATACGGGACCATGGACCACAAAACCAGTCGTAAGTGTACATTTTTCAAAATTGAGATTTGTACATAATCTGAAAGCTGACTAAATAAGCTTTTCATTGATGTATGGTTTGTTAAGATAGGACATTATTTGAAAATCCGGAATCTGAGGGTGCAAAAATATCTAAATCTAATTCTCTAAATCTAAATGTTGAGAAAATCACCTTTAAAGTTGTCTAAAATAAGTTAGCAATGCATATTACTAATCAAAAATAGGTTTTTTACAGTAGGACATTTACTAAATATATTCATGGAATATGATCTTTACTTAATATCCTAATGATTTTGGGCATAAAAAATCAATAATTTTGACCCATACAATGTATTTCTGGCTATTACTACAAATATGCTCCAGCAACTTAAGACTTGTGCTCCAGGGTTGCAAATTCTGATTTGCTGTTCAAGAAACATTTTTAATTCAGTTGAGTACATTTTTTCAGGACTCTTTGATGAATAGAAATATACAAAAGATAAAAACGCTTTTTGTAACATTATACAATTTACCATTCAAAAGCTTGGAGTCGGTAGTAAATATTAAAAATATTTCAAAATGTTACTGTTTTTGCTGTTTGAATCAAATTAATGCAGGCTTGGTGAGCAGAAGAGACTTGTTTGAAAAACATAAAAATTCTTACTGTTCAAAAACTTTTGACTGGTAGTGTCAAAAGGCATCAATGCACAGATATACACCTATACAACACGATCAGTTAATTTTTAATTGCATTGCTTTATTAAATATTCATTCAACTTTCTATTTAATGAAATGCATATGGTGTCGTTGCTATGGTACACAAAAGACCATAATGTCAATTTACTGTTAAATATGAAATAATTTCAACTGAAATGACCTGTGTTGTTCTCTTTTTATATTGGCCCATTTTAACTGAATGTTTTGCCGTGCACAGTAAAAAAAAAATGTTATTTGACGGAATTTTACTGTTTTATTTTACAGTTTTTTCACGTATTTTTGAAATACAGTTAAAAATTGTAAAATTACAGAAATGGACTGTAAATTTACATACCCAGTGTAAAATCACATGAAAAATCACAATGTGCATAACACCCCAAAAAATATATTAAAGTTTTTTTTTTTGACATAACACACACCAATTTATCAATGCAATATATATGTGTGTGTGTGTGTGTATGTATATATATATATATATATATATATGTAACACCCCCTCCCGGGTCCACACTGCCACAACTCGTCAGAGCGGGTCTCGAACCCAGAATTCCGGTGCGGGAGGCAGGCGCTCTAACAAGGAACGCCAAAGGCTACAGCCTCTAGCGTCAGTCGCTAGAGCGCCTCTTTTTGAGGTCAGGAGAGTGAGGTTTACACACAGCCCTTACTGGCATAGCTACATCCGTTACACTCACCCCCCTAAACCTCACTCCCATCCGGGTCACAGCACCAATGTAACTCCCCCGGGTCCACACTGCCACGACTCGTCGGAGCGGGTCTCGAACCCGGGATTCCGGTGCGGGAGGCGGGCGCTCTAACAAGGAACGCCAAAGGCTACAGCCTCTAGCGTCAGTCGATAGAGCGCCTCTTTTTGAGGTCAGGAGAGTGAGGTTTTACACACAGCCCTTACTGGCATAGCTACATCCGTTACATATATATATATATATATATATATATATAGATAGATAGATAGATAGATAGATAGATAGATAGATAGATAGATAGATAGATAGATAAAAAATATAAATAACAACTGCACAAAAGTTCACTGAGCATAATTTATCGACATAGAGGTTTCGTTTATTTACTGTAGTAAAACATGTCTTTATGAAGACATTGCTTTATAAACAAACAGATAGATCAGCACTTTTTATATGTAGCCGAAGGTCATAGTTGTTGTTTTTTGAAAAACAGGACATTGCAGCGCTAGATCGTCGCGTTTTAACACAAACGAACGATAATAATACTCCCTGTTCAACTGTAAATATATGTCCATGGCGTGCAAAATTGATTGCGACAATATACCACTCCTGGTAAAAAGCAGTGCAGGCATGTCATCCCACTTGCAAATTACGCCTTGGATTCACATTATTTGCCTCAAATCAGCACAGATTTTTCTTCTGCCAGTTTATTCTAAGCAGAGTCAGAAACTCCTGAACTTAAATGAGGGGTGAAATGTCAGCTTATAATGTATTTTCATGGTTTATGAAATTGATATGTTGATTAAAACAAGTTTTATTTATTTTTATATAATTATTATTGATATAACATTTTGTATATGTATTGCATGTTTGCGTAAAAGAGGTTCTACCCGATCTAAAAGAGGTTTGGGTTCTACCCGAAAGAATAATCATATTTCCATACTGACTGAGCACATCTTCTTCCGCTTATCAAAGTAGTTCTGCAAAGTTTAGTGGTTTTTACCCATTTATATCGTTTCATAATGTGATATAATAATACGCTGATATTTAAATTACAAAATTAAGATATACATTTTCAACTGAAGGAATTCTCGCCCTGGCGCAAGGATAAATTTCCTCTGAGCACACAGTGGGCTGCTGGCCAGATTGGGCGGGTTGCCGCCCAATTGGGCTTCTTTTGATCGGCTTGGACCGGAGAATAACGCATTAGGCGGGTAGACCAAATTTGGGCTGCTTTTAAAAAACTAAAAACCGCCCAATCAGCTGCTTTTTTCTTCACTTTTATCTTAGTCACGTTATCTTAATATGCTCGAGCTCAAAGTATCACAGCAAAATAATGTTTAGTGCAGTCATCAACTCATTTTTCCTTAACGCAACCCTTTTTGGTTTCTTTTAACAGAGACTTGTCAATCAATTTACCATCTTTTATGTTGGTGAGATGTGATGACTCGTGAGTGATTGGGTTTTGGCACTGTAAACGGCTCAATTTAAATGTGCAGCTATATATTTACTCTTTCATTTTATTTAAGTTAAGTGATTCATGGCAAACTGGCTTAAATATAAGTTACGCGATAAAGAATCTATAGAGTAACTCAAATCTCACAACATGGATTAAATGAATAGAAGACTTCTAAATGTAATTGTAACTGAAATAAGTTAACAGTTGAATGATTTAATAAAAATCAAAACTGAACATGGGACTATACAATGCTGTCCTGCATCAGAACATCTTTTAAACCGTCCAAAGCATTGACAGCTGCTGGACTTGAACAATTTTGACTGTGCTAAGTTCTGCATTATGTTCTAAAATGTTTACTTCATGAAATACGTGCTGTAGTTCTGTCTGAAGATAAAGCACAAGAGAAAGGTAAGCGCATTGTTGTTAATTGTTATTATTATTTCTCAGATTATCATACATGAATAACACATGTTTGGCTGTTGTGGGTGTGAATTAACATTGCTTTCTGATCACTTTATTGTGCACTTTTTTTGCACAAAAATGAGCTTTTTCTTACTGTGGACATTGAAAATGATGCATGTGTTCCCCGGGGGTTATCAGTTAATTTCTTGATTGCCATTTTAAAAAGTTTCCTGGTCATTTTAAGCATATTTTCTGACTGTCTTTAACGCATTTGCCCTGTTTTGATCCATGTTCCTGTGAAATTTAAAACCTTTTTTTCATCATTATTTTATTTTGAGGAGATAAAAATGGTCCTTATTAATCTTGATTGACATGGTAATAAAATCATATCACATTATTTTGGCAGTTAAAATTTTGGGCTGTTTTTTGTTGAAGTGGGCGGGTTTTGGTGAGCTTTTGGGCTGGATATCGTCAACCCGATCTGGCAACACTGGCTGCTGCCCGCGCGAAAGGAATCACTCGACGGTCGAACTTCAGCTTTGCATTCAATCTTCGATGTGAGGCGAAAATAAGCAGGTAAAGTACATGTTTTCTAATTTGGTCATTACTATATGCTACTTCTACTATATTTGAGTTCTAGCATTTAGAATGTTTACATTTTTGAATCGTTAAACCAGTGTGTTTCAAACTTCGGCGCTGACCAGTTCCGTTAGTCATTTAAAATCTTCAAACAATTTCAAATTAAGTTTTCATTTGGTACTGTTAACTGTTAATTTGTTTTTTTTTCTGATAATTTTATCCGAATCGTGTCGTTTTAGGTTTCGCTTCCAAGTAACGTTACATTAAGCTAACGTTAACGTTAACTGCTATGAACGTTAACGTTACGTTAGGTCGTTAACGTTAGCTGGTTGTCTACGATATTGTTATTAGAAAGATGTGTCATTTGTGTTTTAAGGACGTTTAGCTCAGGAGTTATTGATCAGGAAACGTTAAGTTCGAATCTGTGAATATGTTGCCAACTTTACCGAACTTCGACGCATTGTGCAATATTTTTAATCAGTTTTTATAGAAGTTACATAATCGTAGGCGTCGTCTAAAAGCTTAAAATCACTATTGTCCGAGGCGAGGTTGTATTAAAGTTCTGAATTCAGAAATAGATTCATTAGGACCAGCACTTAAATTGACCCAACCCCTCAGAGCTCGATTTGAACGTTAGTAACTTTATGTTCGTTGGCACTTTATGTTTATCACAGTGTTACTGATCTCTTCTTTTTCTTATGCATAACAACAGGAAGTTCCGCTTTGACCGCAGAGAACTTTGTTTTCTGTCGACCAAGTCATAGTTAACAGCCACATCACCATCTTCTGCGATGCTCTGAAGTTGATGTTTGCCTCATACTACTGCTTGAACATTTCATACCCAGGAGACCAAGGAACAACGCTAGAGTTCTTGCTAAGGTAAAAACACACACTCGTACACTCACTTTCACACGCATCACATACACACACTCACACACACACACACACACACACACACGTGTCCTCACACACTCTCACTCTCACACATGCATCAGGGCTGTGCGATTAATCTAAATCGAAATAAAATCGCGATTTGAGATTGCGCGATTTCTAAATTGCTTTATAGCTCGATTTTTTTTTTTCTGCGCCCCGCCCCAACCTCCCGCAGTATGCTATCCGAACCAATCAGAATGCAGCAGAACAGAACAGACCGCATACAGACAGATAGTATGCTAAAGAAACAGGGAAGATGAGTTCAGAACAGGATAAGGACTTGGTGGCCAAATAAATGCATGTTGCATGCAGAGCACACAGCGGTGAGTAGCGATCATATTTCCTTCAGAGCGAAAGCATCTTTCTGAAGATCCCGCTCCGCTCGCTCAATACGCTCAGCGCCGCTCGCTCAGCCCAAAATGCCCCTTTGGTAATTTGTTAATTCCAGAATCTGTGGAATAGGCTAAGCAATGTTTTAAGCTAATGTTTCTAAAAGCAAATTCTAAAATCCTGTGAAGATTGACACGTTTTAATGGACCGCATTTCCCCGTAGTTTTGGTCTATTTTTAATTTTAGAAAGTGTTTCTTTTATTTACGCCACGAAATAATTATTTGTCAAGTGCATTTCATCTTGTGTGTGCTTTCATGGGCCTGATAAGTATATTGTGAAATTCTATATCTGCTTTTCATCTTGTGTTTTGAATATGAAGCGTTGTTTTAATGGAAACTTATACTTTTTCAGTTATTTAATTTTACGCAAATGTTCCAAGTGGCTTCAAAACAAGACACGTTTTTAAATTAAGATTTTAAATGTTATACATTTAAATTAGGGATGTTCATTTCGGTTATTTTTCCTAACCGTTAACCGACAAATATTATAGAACTGAATTAAATTAAAAAGAATAAGTGTCTGTGACCCGTTAAAAATACTAGCATCTGTTTTTCGGGGATTAATTTCACATGTGCAAAAAGCAGCAAACATGAGGATTCACCTGATCATATCATATTACATCACACACCTGCAGCACTTCTGCAAGCAGAGAACAACTGAATTCACCTAGATGCTGGTTTGAGCCTTTTGGGTCATTTTTTTGGTTATTTGTTCAGTGTTTGGGTAGTTTGTGTACATTTTATTTTATTTATAAAATTGTTTCTGTCAGTATATTGTTTAAATCTATGCAGAGCAACATTCGCGGTGTGAATCACTAAACGAACGTCGTGTCGGTCTTATTGCTTGATAAAGAGTCTGATGCTTTGCATAAAATAAACGATTATATTTATAAAGATACAGAACACAAATACTTTGGATGTTAAAACATGTCCTCAGAGCTGTTGACTGTTTGTTGTTGAGCAGGTTATGAAGGCAATCGCAGTACATTTCGTCCATGAGTGAAGCGCAGAGCGGCGGTCTGATCCGTGATCAGTCCCCGCCGAACACGACTCCAGCTCGGCGTGAGAGCCAGAGCCGTTACGGTGGAAGCACAATTACAGAGTGGTCCATTTACTCGTGAATTACATCGGTTTAATGTTTAATCTTTACTTCTAATGTTTGTTAAACGAGATTAAATAGGCAATGTGTAGGCCTATAGCTTATAAAAACAAGCAAATGAGAAATAAAGGAAGTTATCACGTCTGGAGTATTTTACAGAAGTTTGGAGGATTAAGTTAATCTGTAAATATTATTTCATGCATAAAGGAAAAAAAAGCTAATATTATAATAGAAACGAATAAAGCCATTAGCTGAGTTAAATCATCCATTAATGATGGGTTAAATAAACAATCACATTTACTGGGTAAAATTAACCCCAAATGTACTCTTTTACCCAGCCCAAACTGGTTGTTTTGAACCCAGTGTTTTTAGAGTATGCAGAGTTTGTTCATTATTGTGCTGCGCGAAATTAAAGCAGACGGCAGAAAGCTGCATTCTATTTTTTGTCTTATTTTACAAAAAAGCAAAGATAATTTTTTTTTATTGTTTATGTACACAAATAAAAGCAGACCTTTTACAATTCCGATTATCTTCATGACCAAGAGGAGTTGCTTCCACTGTTGGAAGAGGAATAAATCCAGTGATTGCTCCAGCGCCGCATGCGTTCACAGTTAAGCATTCTACCTTCACAATACAGCCTGTTCATTATCATTATAAAAACAACCAGTCAAACATATGGACAAACACACTGCTCCGTTTAAATATGTAGTAAAATCTGTGCTGTTTAGCGTTATCACCGTACCGCCGTGAAGTTATGCAAAACATTTTGTTTTATGTGGATATTGTAAGGGTAAATAAATAAAAGGTAAATAATATTTTGGCATTTAAATACCTCGAATACGGGAACATTTGATTTTGTGTTGAAGGAGAGACCAAACTTGGTTTCAGTTTTGTTTTAGCCTAAAATAATTAGTTTTGGATTGTCGTTATAGCTTCTTATTTTTAATTCTTGTTATTTTCTAGCCTACTGTTAATTGTAAGGATTTGTTGTCGAGTGAGGGGAACTAAAATAGCCTAGCTATGTTTACAGTGTTTATTATAATGTTTGTAATTCGCGTTGGCCTATTTCTGAATGAAATAATAAAATGCGACTTATAGGCGACTTGTTTTTCTCTCTCTTGCTCTCTCTAAAAAACGTGTTTTTTTATACGTGCAGCTTATTTTAACCATGCAGCAAACCTTTTAAAATATTTTGATAAATTACTAAAAATAAATAAATAAGTGAATTTAAACCGTTTAACTGATTGTATGGGTTAAAAGTATTATGGTTGGTTAAAGGTTAATTAACATCCCTAATTTAAATGAACAATTTCACTCTGAAACATAACCTTTTCTTATCGGACTACTGCTTTAATTGAGACATGTATTCAATAATGTCACTATAAACAGGAAAAAATAAATATGCCTAATCTTACTGGAGACATTTAATGTGAGCGCGTGATCTGAGCGGGATTCGGTTTACCGGTGAGCGTGAGCGGAACATTAGCGGAGCGTTTATTTTGGCCGTGAACTACTGAGCGGAGCATACACACACAGAGCGGAATATTGAACCGCTCCGCTTCGCTCACATGCTCTGGTTGCATCTTGTTTTGTTGGATTTGATTACTCACATATACATATAATATATATATATATGTATTTTGCCATTTGTCTGTTCTATGAGACATGTTACAACTTTTTGGGAAAGGTCTAATTGGTTTCCTTTGGAAATATGTTTCAAATTCACACAGAATGCATTTATAACTGTAAAGGTCAAGGTTTCTTTATTTGTCACATGATAAATTATACAGGGTATAATCAAAAGTGAAATGTAGATCAAATCAGGTAAGCTCAGTGGACAGTGCAAAGAATACAAATTATATAAAAGTAACACCACACAAAAGCATATATATATATAGGTAAAAAAAAAAAAAATAAAGAGTAAAATGTGTAATAGAATAAAGGAAAGTGCAAAACAAGATGTGCAAAAACAAGTAAGATCTGCAAAAACAAGTAAGATGTGTAAGATAAAGCATGTCTGTTTGTGTCAAAATCGTGATTAAAATCGAAATCGAAAAAAAATTCTAAAAATCGTGATATATATTTTTTGTCCATATCGCACAGCCCTAACATGCATCCTCACATACACTCACTCTCACAAACACTTTTTCAACACGCACTCACTCATGCATCCTTACACGCACTCACTCACATACACACTCTCACACCCGCATCCTCACACACACACACACATCCTCACACTCACTCTCACATACACACACTCTCACACACACATCCTCTCATACACCTCCTCACACTCACATACACACACTCTCACACCCGCATCCTCACACACACACGTTAGTTTTTGTGAAAAGTGGGGACATCCCATAGGCGTAATGGTTTTTATACTGTACAAACTGTATGTGCTATTGCCCTACGCCTACCCCTAAACCTACCCCTTACAGGAAACTTTGTGCTATTTCAGATTTTCAATACACTCCATTGTGTGTGATTTATAAGCGTTTTGAAAAGTGGGGACATGGGGTAATATCCTGAAAAGTCACCTTCTCCTTGTAATACCTGTCATACCCTTGTCATTATACAAATCTATGTCCTCATTTGTCACAAAAACGCGCACACACTCACACACACTCTCACATACACACACTCTCTCAAACATATCCTCACACTCACACACTCTCACATACATACACACACTCACACGCATCCTCACACTCACACACTCACATACACACACTCTCACACACATCCTCTCACTCACATCCTCTCACTCACACACGTCACACACACATACACTCTCTCACAAACACACACACACACACACATCCTCACACTCAGAAACACACACACACACTCTCTCCCACACACACACACATTCTCTCAAACGCATCCTCACACACACACACTCACATACACACTCTCACATACATCCTCACACTCTCACATACACTCTCTCAAACGCATCTTCACATACGAACATACACGCATCCTCACACACACTTACACTCACATACGAACACTCTCACACACGCATCCTCACACACAGTCACACACGCATCCTCACACTCGCACACTCACACATACACACACTCACACGCATCCTCACACACACTTACACACTCACAATATGAACACTCTCACACACGCATCCTCACACACACACACAACAAACACTCTCTTACATTGTCACAAACAATCTCCTCAGTCTGTCTTACACACAACATCCTCTCACATACGTCTTTATAGTAAACGTCCACCACAAGCATGCTCTTTGCAAATTCTTATTATTCAGCTTTTATTTTTAATATATTCACAGCATATGTTACAGTCCATGTTATATTACTAAGGATTTTTTTTTATTTAACAGATGCCTTTTTAAGATGAACCCGAGAAGGTATCGAAAGTGGAGAAGATCACCTCGAGAAAGTAATCGGCAGTCAGTCCAAAGGTTCTTTCACTGATTAACAAGATTGCGGACTATGAATGGATAAAGTAAAAAAGTGTCAGATCTTCCTACATTGCCTAGCAGAAATTCTTGGCAGTGTCACACACTTACAGTAAAATACTTGCTGATAATTTGCTTTCATGGTTTTTTCATGCCTCATCTGTTGTCAAGATGAATTAATCTGTTCACAAGTGGTTCAGTTTTAAGGACAATTTCATTATTAATTGTTATTTGTTTACCAAACTGCTGTATTGTTGCAGTTTTTAATCCTTTTTTTGTTTATACCGTTGCTGTTATGAACAAACTGAATTGGTATGTTGTTGAAGTTATGATCTAATTTTAACTTTTGGACTATTTTTTTAAATTGGAATATTGTTGCTGTTATCATTTTTACAAATATTTTTTATACTATTGCAGTTATGAATAAATTATTGGAATATTGTTGCAGTTGTGATCAAAGTTTTATTGTTATACTACAGTTACAAACAAACTGTTGCTATATTGTTGTAGTTGTGCTATAATCTTTGGTATATTGTTGCAGTTTTGAACAAAGAATATTAGTAAATTGCAGTTCTGAACAAACTATATTGCTATATTCTTGCAGTTTTGCACCTACGGCTGATTATTTGAATGATATGATTATTTATGATAATTTCATGGTTTTTACTTAACTTTCCACAATATTTAAGTAAAGCTCCTTATTGAACATTAAAAGCTGAAGAAAATACTGAAAATCTCATGTTTAATTACAGCAAAAAACTGTATTTGCGAATTACGGAAAATGACTGTTATTTAATGGTAATTTTCCGGCACCCCAGCTGCCAGAATTTTACCGTGTTTTTTTTTACGGGATTTTTTTTTTACAGTGTGGCTCAAGAAGGTATGCTGCTACGCTAACTCTAATTTTAAGACAATTATACTTTTTGACATTTAAAAAATATATACATATTTAATAGACCCATGCTAATTTATAAAAAAAATTATCAGCAGTTCTCATGCATTGCTTATTTGATGGTATTATAAGTCATCAAGAAATTGTTTACAAAAATAAAAAGTATTAATAAAGTACTATTGCTTGTGTGTTTATTCCTTGGGTAGTTCAATTTTGTCTAATCTGACTGATGACTGACAGTTTACACTAAAGGACGTTAAAAGGACCTGTAGCGAACGTTCTCTAAAGGTCCTCACAATGTTTCAAAAACATCCCGCGAACGTCCTCAGTTCGCAGAGACCATTCTGGGGACCTTTTATTGTTAGCTGGGAAGGCATTCAAACCAGTTCTGATGATATTCTTTTGTTTTATGCCTGCAGTAATTTTGAGTGAAACATCACGTCGTCATTGTGTATTAAACAGTGCAACCGAGAGGAAGAAATAATCAGTGCACATTGAGTCATTAGATATTTAGGAAATAGTCGAGCAGGAAAAATATATTGACACATAAAAAAGTAATTAGAAAACAGGCATTATTTTATTATTGTATTTGTTATATTGTTTATAATGCATATATTGAGGAATAGCCAACCAAGAATGTTGATGTCTTGCTTAAAACAATTAAGGAGGGAGAAGGTAGTGAATGATTTCCCGGTTCGCTAAATACATGGATGAAAAATAGGATAAAAATAGGAAAATAACAATCTCTGGGAGTTCCAGAGAACCGAGATTTGTAACATAAATGTAATTTTTTGTGTAACATGACAACACGTTTTAATCATATTTTTAAGCTACAGTTGTGTAGTCTTTGGGGATTTATAGTATTTTTTATTTTATTTGGCAAATTTAGTAATGTTTGTATAGGACTATAACTGGACTTATTAAACAAGTAAAATTAATGTAAATTTCACTTTGCACGTTTCTCAGTAATTTAAATTAACAATTTCACTCTGAAACATAACCATTTCTTATCGGACTACTGCTTTAATTGAGACATTTATTCAATAATTTCACTATAAACAGGAAAAAATAAATAGGCCTAACGTTACTGGGGACATTTAATGTGAGAGCGTAATCTGAGCGGGATTTGGTTTACCGGTGAGCGTGAGCAGAACATTAGCGGAGCATTTGCTTTGGCCGTGAGTGAGTGAGTGGAGCGCATGCCCACAAAGCGGAATATTGAGCTGAGCGTCACACCGCTCCGCTTCGCTCACATGCCCTTAAGTTTTCCTAAAACCATTCAGCCTTAAAAAAAAAAACATTTACCATTGCCATTTTTCACCTCCCCAACAAAATCACATCACTCATTCTATATTGATTGTGTCTAATTTGAGCTATTTGAATCAACTGGTGAAAATTCCTGTTTATCTGTTATATATGTATAACAGAATGTATGTTATGTATATATATATGTATATATATATATATAAATATATATATGTATAAATATTTATATATATATATATAGGGCAGAAAAAAAATATTGCAATGCCAGTTTTTTTTTGTTTTTTGTTTTTTAAAGCCCTAACAGCTACATTTCAGACAGGAATTTGAGATAACATCTGTGTTTTTCCTTCGGAATAACCATGAACATGTTGACTTATTTTATTTTCATCAACTATCTGTCACGGTTTCTTTAAACAGTGCTCTTAGCTCCTAATTTAGTAAGCGCTGCTGGTATCACTACAGTCATAAGACAAACAGGGATCTGCACACTGCTCATGTTTTAAGTCTTATAAGTCATTTCTGCAGCATGTTAATTTCGATTAATCTCACATTTTTGTCTACAATATAATGCTATCCAATCACTGCATTCAAACCTTGAGTATATGATTCAATAAGAAAAAAAACAGGCATTTTTGAATATTTACACAGAGTTGTAACGATTTACACGATGCTGTACGACTATATTGGATCTGACAGTAATTTCGCACAAGAGTGAGTAACTGTTTTTATTACATGATCACTATTGCTTTGTCTGTTATTACAGATTGTTTGATATGTACTAAATATTTATGTGTTTTTTACCTTAAATCACAGCAGCGTCTATGAAGGATGTAGACTGTGAAAAATACACAAATATTGACCAATCATAGCAGTGGGTGTTTACTTCTGAATCTACAATTCCCCATGCCTGTTCAAACAGAGCGGTTTGATGAGGGGGGTCAGAAAAAGGACAGAAAACAGCCTATTACTTCTAAATTATGTTTTTTTTTTATGTAAAATTCTTCTTAACATTTTAAGTGGAGCTCAGAGAACAGCACAAAATAAAAAACAAAGGCAGTTCATGACCCCTTTAAAACAAAACCAAAATGCAGTTCAGGTTGTTTGTACACCAGATTCAAAGAACTCTTAAGGACATTTTTAAAGCTTTATATAAAGCACCATTCACTCTCATAATGAAGTGCATTTGTCATACATACAGCGGGGAAAATAAGTATTTGACACATCAGCATTTTTATCAGTAAGGGGATTTCTAAGTGGGCTATTGACACAAAATTTCCACCAGATGTAGCCATCAAGCCAAATATTGAATTCATACAAAGAAATCAGAACATTTAAGTATACAAGTTGAGTCATAATAAATAAAGTGAAATGACACAGGGAATAAGTATTGAACACTTTATTTAATACTTTGTAGAAAAGCCTTTGTTGGTGATTACAGCTTCTAGACGCCTCTTGTATGGAGAGACCAGTCGTCTGCATTGCTCAGGAGTGATTCTGGCCCATTCTTCCACACAAATGGTCTTTAAATCTTGAAGGTTCCTTGGGCCTCTTTTATGAACTTTGATCTTCAGTTCTCTCCATAGATTTTCTATGGGATTTAGGTCAGGTGATTGACTGGGCCATTCAAGCAGCTTGATTTTCTTTCTTTGAAACCACTTCATTGTGTCCTTGGCCTTGTGTTTGGGATCATTGTCTTGCTGAAATGTCCACCCTCTTTTCATTTTCAGCTTTCTGGTAGATGGCAGTAGATTTTTATCCAGAATGTCCCGGTACATTTCTCCATTCATCCTGCCTTCAATAATATGAAGTCTGCCAGTACCCTTGCTGAAAAGCAGCCCCAAACCATGATGCTTCCACCCCAAACTTAACTGTTGGTATGGTGTTCTTGGGGTGGTGGGCAGTGCCATTTCTTCTCCAAACATGGTGTGTAGAATGACTGCCAAAAAGTTCAATTTTGCTTTCATCTGACCATACTATAGTCTCCCAATAATCCACAGGCTTCTCCAAATGCTCTTTCGCAAACTTTACCGAGCCTCAACATGCTTTTTGTTCAGCAATGGAGTCTTGCGTGGTGAGCGTGCATGGATGCCATGGCGGTTCAGTGCATTGCTTATAGTTTTCTTTGAAACAACAGTACCTGCTGATGCAAGGTCTTCCTGAAGTTCTGCCCGAGTGGTTCTTGGCGCTTGGAGAACTCTCCTGATTATTCTTTGGACTCCTCGGACAGGGATCTTACGTGGAGCACCTGATCGTGGCCGGTTATGGTGAACTGATGCTCTTTCCATTTCCGGATAATGGCCCCCACAGTGCTCACAGGAACATTCAGCATTCTGGAAATGCGCCTATAACCATTCCCATCAAAATGCTTTTCAACGATAAGATTACGAAGATCTACAGAGAGTTCTTTGCTTTTACCCATCATGAAGTCTTTCCTGTGTGCCTCCTAGGTAATGAGAAGCCTTTATAGGCCATCAATTAGGACTAAAGCAGCTGATATCAATTAGTACTGATAGGGGGCAGGGGTTCTCTCTCAATACTGACAGATTTCAGGTGATCTCCTTGCTTTCTATGCCATTTTGCACCTTGTTATCTTCATGTGTTCAATACTTATTCCCTGTGTCATTTCACTTTATTATTATGACTCAACTTGTATACTTAAATGTTCTGATTTCTTTGTATGAATTCAATATTTGGCTTGATGGCTACATCTGGTGGAAATTTTGTGTCAATAGCCCACTTAGAAATCCCCCTTACTGATAAAAATGCTGATGTGTCAAATACTTATTTTCCCCGCTGTATGCTACGCATAACAATTGTATTGCTCTCCTCAGTTCGACGCATGATCTTCCCCTGCACAGCCACACTTCCACATACATCAGTTACCTGATTGTAAAAGATGTTCACTCATAAATTATCACTGTGTCCAAAAGACCGAAGCCCTCTGGTGCCCAGGGAAGAAAATTAAATAAGAGAAGAATAAACATGGGACAAAGACAGAGGTAATGTGATGTAATTAATGATTATGTCAATTAGACTAGCCCAAATGCATGAATGTTTTGCCAATCATGATATTCGTGTCTTTAGAGATCATTATATATCCAGCACGTTCAAATCTCTAACTGCTGCAATAGCAAATAAAAAATAATAAAAACACTCTCTTGATATTTAAGGACAATTACTGAAAAATAAAATAAAGCATATTTCGTTACCTTTTGAAACTTGGAAGGGTTCAATTTGAGCAGATGATTTTACCATCGCTGTCATCGTTCGGCACTTCCACTGGCTCATATTCGCGATCTCTAACATATTCTCAAAAAAACAATAATTTTCAATAACTTCAAAATCAATATTTTGTTTACTGGCTGCTTATTCACCACATTCACCATCAAATGTATATTTCACTGCATACATTAATTGCTCTTCAGTAAACCCAGCAAACATGGGACGTCCCCCGGACGTTCGGAAAGTCTGTTTAGGTCCGCAGTACGTCCGCTTTATAACGTTCGCGGGGGGATTTGGTCCGCTGTGTAACGTTCGCGGGCGGACGTTCGGAGGACGTCCGGATTTGGTCCTCTTTTTGACATTCGCTGGCGGACGTTCGGAGGACATTCGCCCGAGCCAGTTTGTGAACGTCGTCCCTCATCTGAAATTTACATTAAAACACTTGAAAAATCCAGTCTCCCATGCGTGGGCTTTTATCAGACCTGACACCTTTCAACTCAGACAGAGAGTTGACTAAATTAAACTAAAATATAAATTCATGACTAAATTGGGCCAAATAAGGCTGTGGCGTCATATCTCTTAAAACGTTTTTACAGTCAGTCATAATAACCGATCTTGTATTGTTTCTTCAACACTTGATGACATGTAAGAATCATTTTTATTGGTCTGAGTTTATTAAGGCGCGGGTGGGGCAGAGTGTTACGTGAAGCTTGTAAGAGAAATTGCAAGTGAGCCACTATAGCCTAGTAAATTTCATTCATCACCAATAAGGGTACTACAGCAATTATAAGTATGCTTACCAACAAAGCAAAGGTTTATGAACAATGTTTTGACATGCTCTTTCAAATAAAATAAAAACACTTCAGTTTTTGTTTTTGTAAAAAAAAAGGTAATTTTAGGTAGAAATGGCCGGTTAAGATAAAATGGGCCACACTTTTAAGCTAAAATGGTCTGCATACACAAATTTGTACACAGACATTGAGTGTGAAAATATGTTTATAGGCCTAGATATATATGCATACAACATCTAGTCTTAAAAAATACATAGTTTTTGAACAGTGATATATTTAATGTTATTAAAGAAGTGTCTTCTGTTCACCGAGCCTGCATTTGATCTAAAGTACAGCAAAAACAGTGACATTCTGAAATATCTTTGCTATTCTCTTGCTATAACTCTTTTCTATTTGAATATATCTTAAAATCCAATTTATTCCAGTGATCAAAGCTAAATTTTCAGCATCTTCACTCTAGTCACAGCATGATCCCTCAGAAATAATTCTAATACGGGACCATGGACCACAAAACCAGTCGTAAGTGTACATTTTTCAAAATTGAGATTTGTACATAATCTGAAAGCTGACTAAATAAGCTTTTCATTGATGTATGGTTTGTTAAGATAGGACATTATTTGAAAATCCGGAATCTGAGGGTGCAAAAATATCTAAATCTAATTCTCTAAATCTAAATGTTGAGAAAATCACCTTTAAAGTTGTCTAAAATAAGTTAGCAATGCATATTACTAATCAAAAATAGGTTTTTTACAGTAGGACATTTACTAAATATATTCATGGAATATGATCTTTACTTAATATCCTAATGATTTTGGGCATAAAAAATCAATAATTTTGACCCATACAATGTATTTCTGGCTATTACTACAAATATGCTCCAGCAACTTAAGACTTGTGCTCCAGGGTTGCAAATTCTGATTTGCTGTTCAAGAAACATTTTTAATTCAGTTGAGTACATTTTTTCAGGACTCTTTGATGAATAGAAATATACAAAAGATAAAAACGCTTTTTGTAACATTATACAATTTACCATTCAAAAGCTTGGAGTCGGTAGTAAATATTAAAAATATTTCAAAATGTTACTGTTTTTGCTGTTTGAATCAAATTAATGCAGGCTTGGTGAGCAGAAGAGACTTGTTTGAAAAACATAAAAATTCTTACTGTTCAAAAACTTTTGACTGGTAGTGTCAAAAGGCATCAATGCACAGATATACACCTATACAACACGATCAGTTAATTTTTAATTGCATTGCTTTATTAAATATTCATTCAACTTTCTATTTAATGAAATGCATATGGTGTCGTTGCTATGGTACACAAAAGACCATAATGTCAATTTACTGTTAAATATGAAATAATTTCAACTGAAATGACCTGTGTTGTTCTCTTTTTATATTGGCCCATTTTAACTGAATGTTTTGCCGTGCACAGTAAAAAAAAAATGTTATTTGACGGAATTTTACTGTTTTATTTTACAGTTTTTTCACGTATTTTTGAAATACAGTTAAAAATTGTAAAATTACAGAAATGGACTGTAAATTTACATACCCAGTGTAAAATCACATGAAAAATCACAATGTGCATAACACCCCAAAAAATATATTAAAGTTTTTTTTTTTGACATAACACACACCAATTTATCAATGCAATATATATGTGTGTGTGTGTATGTATATATATATATATATATATATATGTAACACCCCCTCCCGGGTCCACACTGCCACAACTCGTCAGAGCGGGTCTCGAACCCAGAATTCCGGTGCGGGAGGCAGGCGCTCTAACAAGGAACGCCAAAGGCTACAGCCTCTAGCGTCAGTCGCTAGAGCGCCTCTTTTTGAGGTCAGAAGAGTGAGGTTTACACACAGCCCTTACTGGCATAGCTACATCCGTTACACTCACCCCCCTAAACCTCACTCCCATCCGGGTCACAGCACCAATGTAACTCCCCCGGGTCCACACTGCCACGACTCGTCGGAGCGGGTCTCGAACCCGGGATTCCGGTGCGGGAGGCGGGCGCTCTAACAAGGAACGCCAAAGGCTACAGCCTCTAGCGTCAGTCGCTAGAGCGCCTCTTTTTGAGGTCAGGAGAGTGAGGTTTTACACACAGCCCTTACTGGCATAGCTACATCCGTTACATATATATATATATATATATATATATATAGATAGATAGATAGATAGATAGATAGATAGATAGATAGATAGATAGATAGATAGATAAAAAATATAAATAACAACTGCACAAAAGTTCACTGAGCATAATTTATCGACATAGAGGTTTCGTTTATTTACTGTAGTAAAACATGTCTTTATGAAGACATTGCTTTATAAACAAACAGATAGATCAGCACTTTTTATATGTAGCCGAAGGTCATAGTTGTTGTTTTTTTGAAAAACAGGACATTGCAGCGCTAGATCGTCGCGTTTTAACACAAACGAACGATAATAATACTCCCTGTTCAACTGTAAATATATGTCCATGGCGTGCAAAATTGATTGCGACAATATACCACTCCTGGTAAAAAGCAGTGCAGGCATGTCATCCCACTTGCAAATTACGCCTTGGATTCACATTATTTGCCTCAAATCAGCACAGATTTTTCTTCTGCCAGTTTATTCTAAGCAGAGTCAGAAACTCCTGAACTTAAATGAGGGGAAATGTCAGCTTATAATGTATTTTCATGGTTTATGAAATTGATATGTTGATTAAAACAAGTTTTATTTATTTTTATATAATTATTATTGATATAACATTTTGTATATGTATTGCATGTTTGCGTAAAAGAGGTTCTACCCGATCTAAAAGAGGTTTGGGTTCTACCCGAAAGAATAATCATATTTCCATACTGACTGAGCACATCTTCTTCCGCTTATCAAAGTAGTTCTGCAAAGTTTAGTGGTTTTTACCCATTTATATCGTTTCATAATGTGATATAATAATACGCTGATATTTAAATTACAAAATTAAGATATACATTTTCAACTGAAGGAATTCTCGCCCTGGCGCAAGGATAAATTTCCTCTGAGCACACAGTGGGCTGCTGGCCAGATTGGGCGGGTTGCCGCCCAATTGGGCTTCTTTTGATCGGCTTGGACCGGAGAATAACGCATTAGGCGGGTAGACCAAATTTGGGCTGCTTTTAAAAAACTAAAAACCGCCCAATCAGCTGCTTTTTTCTTCACTTTTATCTTAGTCACGTTATCTTAATATGCTCGAGCTCAAAGTATCACAGCAAAATAATGTTTAGTGCAGTCATCAACTCATTTTTCCTTAACGCAACCCTTTTTGGTTTCTTTTAACAGAGACTTGTCAATCAATTTACCATCTTTTATGTTGGTGAGATGTGATGACTCGTGAGTGATTGGGTTTTGGCACTGTAAACGGCTCAATTTAAATGTGCAGCTATATATTTACTCTTTCATTTTATTTAAGTTAAGTGATTCATGGCAAACTGGCTTAAATATAAGTTACGCGATAAAGAATCTATAGAGTAACTCAAATCTCACAACATGGATTAAATGAATAGAAGACTTCTAAATGTAATTGTAACTGAAATAAGTTAACAGTTGAATGATTTAATAAAAATCAAAACTGAACATGGGACTATACAATGCTGTCCTGCATCAGAACATCTTTTAAACCGTCCAAAGCATTGACAGCTGCTGGACTTGAACAATTTTGACTGTGCTAAGTTCTGCATTATGTTCTAAAATGTTTACTTCATGAAATACGTGCTGTAGTTCTGTCTGAAGATAAAGCACAAGAGAAAGGTAAGCGCATTGTTGTTAATTGTTATTATTATTTCTCAGATTATCATACATGAATAACACATGTTTGGCTGTTGTGGGTGTGAATTAACATTGCTTTCTGATCACTTTATTGTGCACTTTTTTTGCACAAAAATGAGCTTTTTCTTACTGTGGACATTGAAAATGATGCATGTGTTCCCCGGGGGTTATCAGTTAATTTCTTGATTGCCATTTTAAAAAGTTTCCTGGTCATTTTAAGCATATTTTCTGACTGTCTTTAACGCATTTGCCCTGTTTTGATCCATGTTCCTGTGAAATTTAAAACCTTTTTTTCATCATTATTTTATTTTGAGGAGATAAAAATGGTCCTTATTAATCTTGATTGACATGGTAATAAAATCATATCACATTATTTTGGCAGTTAAAATTTTGGGCTGTTTTTTTGTTGAAGTGGGCGGGTTTTGGTGAGCTTTTGGGCTGGATATCGTCAACCCGATCTGGCAACACTGGCTGCTGCCCGCGCGAAAGGAATCACTCGACGGTCGAACTTCAGCTTTGCATTCAATCTTCGATGTGAGGCGAAAATAAGCAGGTAAAGTACATGTTTTCTAATTTGGTCATTACTATATGCTACTTCTACTATATTTGAGTTCTAGCATTTAGAATGTTTACATTTTTGAATCGTTAAACCAGTGTGTTTCAAACTTCGGCGCTGACCAGTTCCGTTAGTCATTTAAAATCTTCAAACAATTTCAAATTAAGTTTTCATTTGGTACTGTTAACTGTTAATTTGTTTTTTTTTCTGATAATTTTATCCGAATCGTGTCGTTTTAGGTTTCGCTTCCAAGTAACGTTACATTAAGCTAACGTTAACGTTAACTGCTATGAACGTTAACGTTACGTTAGGTCGTTAACGTTAGCTGGTTGTCTACGATATTGTTATTAGAAAGATGTGTCATTTGTGTTTTAAGGACGTTTAGCTCAGGAGTTATTGATCAGGAAACGTTAAGTTCGAATCTGTGAATATGTTGCCAACTTTACCGAACTTCGACGCATTGTGCAATATTTTTAATCAGTTTTTATAGAAGTTACATAATCGTAGGCGTCGTCTAAAAGCTTAAAATCACTATTGTCCGAGGCGAGGTTGTATTAAAGTTCTGAATTCAGAAATAGATTCATTAGGACCAGCACTTAAATTGACCCAACCCCTCAGAGCTCGATTTGAACGTTAGTAACTTTATGTTCGTTGGCACTTTATGTTTATCACAGTGTTACTGATCTCTTCTTTTTCTTATGCATAACAACAGGAAGTTCCGCTTTGACCGCAGAGAACTTTGTTTTCTGTCGACCAAGTCATAGTTAACAGCCACATCACCATCTTCTGCGATGCTCTGAAGTTGATGTTTGCCTCATACTACTGCTTGAACATTTCATACCCAGGAGACCAAGGAACAACGCTAGAGTTCTTGCTAAGGTAAAAACACACACTCGTACACTCACTTTCACACGCATCACATACACACACTCACACACACACACACACACACACACACGTGTCCTCACACACTCTCACTCTCACACATGCATCAGGGCTGTGCGATTAATCTAAATCGAAATAAAATCGCGATTTGAGATTGCGCGATTTCTAAATTGCTTTATAGCTCGATTTTTTTTTTCTGCGCCCCGCCCCAACCTCCCGCAGTATGCTATCCGAACCAATCAGAATGCAGCAGAACAGAACAGACCGCATACAGACAGATAGTATGCTAAAGAAACAGGGAAGATGAGTTCAGAACAGGATAAGGACTTGGTGGCCAAATAAATGCATGTTGCATGCAGAGCACACAGCGGTGAGTAGCGATCATATTTCCTTCAGAGCGAAAGCATCTTTCTGAAGATCCCGCTCCGCTCGCTCAATACGCTCAGCGCCGCTCGCTCAGCCCAAAATGCCCCTTTGGTAATTTGTTAATTCCAGAATCTGTGGAATAGGCTAAGCAATGTTTTAAGCTAATGTTTCTAAAAGCAAATTCTAAAATCCTGTGAAGATTGACACGTTTTAATGGACCGCATTTCCCCGTAGTTTTGGTCTATTTTTAATTTTAGAAAGTGTTTCTTTTATTTACGCCACGAAATAATTATTTGTCAAGTGCATTTCATCTTGTGTGTGCTTTCATGGGCCTGATAAGTATATTGTGAAATTCTATATCTGCTTTTCATCTTGTGTTTTGAATATGAAGCGTTGTTTTAATGGAAACTTATACTTTTTCAGTTATTTAATTTTACGCAAATGTTCCAAGTGGCTTCAAAACAAGACACGTTTTTAAATTAAGATTTTAAATGTTATACATTTAAATTAGGGATGTTCATTTCGGTTATTTTTCCTAACCGTTAACCGACAAATATTATAGAACTGAATTAAATTAAAAAGAATAAGTGTCTGTGACCCGTTAAAAATACTAGCATCTGTTTTTCGGGGATTAATTTCACATGTGCAAAAAGCAGCAAACATGAGGATTCACCTGATCATATCATATTACATCACACACCTGCAGCACTTCTGCAAGCAGAGAACAACTGAATTCACCTAGATGCTGGTTTGAGCCTTTTGGGTCATTTTTTTGGTTATTTGTTCAGTGTTTGGGTAGTTTGTGTACATTTTATTTTATTTATAAAATTGTTTCTGTCAGTATATTGTTTAAATCTATGCAGAGCAACATTCGCGGTGTGAATCACTAAACGAACGTCGTGTCGGTCTTATTGCTTGATAAAGAGTCTGATGCTTTGCATAAAATAAACGATTATATTTATAAAGATACAGAACACAAATACTTTGGATGTTAAAACATGTCCTCAGAGCTGTTGACTGTTTGTTGTTGAGCAGGTTATGAAGGCAATCGCAGTACATTTCGTCCATGAGTGAAGCGCAGAGCGGCGGTCTGATCCGTGATCAGTCCCCGCCGAACACGACTCCAGCTCGGCGTGAGAGCCAGAGCCGTTACGGTGGAAGCACAATTACAGAGTGGTCCATTTACTCGTGAATTACATCGGTTTAATGTTTAATCTTTACTTCTAATGTTTGTTAAACGAGATTAAATAGGCAATGTGTAGGCCTATAGCTTATAAAAACAAGCAAATGAGAAATAAAGGAAGTTATCACGTCTGGAGTATTTTACAGAAGTTTGGAGGATTAAGTTAATCTGTAAATATTATTTCATGCATAAAGGAAAAAAAAGCTAATATTATAATAGAAACGAATAAAGCCATTAGCTGAGTTAAATCATCCATTAATGATGGGTTAAATAAACAATCACATTTACTGGGTAAAATTAACCCCAAATGTACTCTTTTACCCAGCCCAAACTGGTTGTTTTGAACCCAGTGTTTTTAGAGTATGCAGAGTTTGTTCATTATTGTGCTGCGCGAAATTAAAGCAGACGGCAGAAAGCTGCATTCTATTTTTTGTCTTATTTTACAAAAAAGCAAAGATAATTTTTTTTTATTGTTTATGTACACAAATAAAAGCAGACCTTTTACAATTCCGATTATCTTCATGACCAAGAGGAGTTGCTTCCACTGTTGGAAGAGGAATAAATCCAGTGATTGCTCCAGCGCCGCATGCGTTCACAGTTAAGCATTCTACCTTCACAATACAGCCTGTTCATTATTATAAAAACAACCAGTCAAACATATGGACAAACACACTGCTCCGTTTAAATATGTAGTAAAATCTGTGCTGTTTAGCGTTATCACCGTACCGCCGTGAAGTTATGCAAAACATTTTGTTTTATGTGGATATTGTAAGGGTAAATAAATAAAAGGTAAATAATATTTTGGCATTTAAATACCTCGAATACGGGAACATTTGATTTTGTGTTGAAGGAGAGACCAAACTTGGTTTCAGTTTTGTTTTAGCCTAAAATAATTAGTTTTGGATTGTCGTTATAGCTTCTTAATTTTAATTCTTGTTATTTTCTAGCCTACTGTTAATTGTAAGGATTTGTTGTCGAGTGAGGGGAACTAAAATAGCCTAGCTATGTTTACAGTGTTTATTATAATGTTTGTAATTCGCGTTGGCCTATTTCTGAATGAAATAATAAAATGCGACTTATAGGCGACTTGTTTTTCTCTATCTTGCTCTCTCTAAAAAACGTGTTTTTTTATACGTGCAGCTTATTTTAACCATGCAGCAAACCTTTTAAAATATTTTGATAAATTACTAAAAATAAATAAATAAGTGAATTTAAACCGTTTAACTGATTGTATGGGTCAAAAGTATTATGGTTGGTTAAAGGTTAATTAACATCCCTAATTTAAATGAACAATTTCACTCTGAAACATAACCTTTTCTTATCGGACTACTGCTTTAATTGAGACATGTATTCAATAATGTCACTATAAACAGGAAAAAATAAATATGCCTAATCTTACTGGAGACATTTAATGTGAGCGCGTGATCTGAGCGGGATTCGGTTTACCGGTGAGCGTGAGCGGAACATTAGCGGAGCGTTTATTTTGGCCGTGAACTACTGAGCGGAGCATACACACACAGAGCGGAATATTGAACCGCTCCGCTTCGCTCACATGCTCTGGTTGCATCTTGTTTTGTTGGATTTGATTACTCACATATACATATAATATATATATATATGTATTTTGCCATTTGTCTGTTCTATGAGACATGTTACAACTTTTTGGGAAAGGTCTAATTGGTTTCCTTTGGAAATATGTTTCAAATTCACACAGAATGCATTTATAACTGTAAAGGTCAAGGTTTCTTTATTTGTCACATGATAAATTATACAGGGTATAATCAAAAGTGAAATGTAGATCAAATCAGGTAAGCTCAGTGGACAGTGCAAAGAATACAAATTATATAAAAGTAACACCACACAAAAGCATATATATATATAGGTAAAAAAAAAAAAAATAAAGAGTAAAATGTGTAATAGAATAAAGGAAAGTGCAAAACAAGATGTGCAAAAACAAGTAAGATCTGCAAAAACAAGTAAGATGTGTAAGATAAAGCATGTCTGTTTGTGTCAAAATCGTGATTAAAATCGAAATCGAAAAAAAATTCTAAAAATCGTGATATATATTTTTTGTCCATATCGCACAGCCCTAACATGCATCCTCACATACACTCACTCTCACAAACACTTTTTCAACACGCACTCACTCACGCATCCTTACATACAATCACTCACATACACACTCTCACACCCGCATCCTCACACACACTTATACACACACTCTCTCACACACACACACACACACACACACATACTCTCATACACATCCTCACACTCACATACACACACTCTCAAACCCGCATCCTCACACACACACACATGTGCGTTTTTGTGAAAAGTGGGGACATCCCATAGGCGTAATGGTTTTTATACTGTAAAAACTGTATGTGCTATTGCCCTACACCAACCCCACACCTAAACCTTCCCCTTACAGGAAACTGTGCTATTTCAGATTTTCAATACACTCCATTGTGTGTGATTTATAAGCATTTTGAAAAGTGGGGACATGGGGTAAAAGTCACCTTCTCCTTGTAATACCTGTCATACCCTTGTCATTATACAAATCTATGACCTCATTTGTCACAAAAACGCGCACACACTCACACATACACACATACACACACTCTCACATACACACTCACACACACACTCTCACATACATACACACACTCACACGCATCCTCACACTCACATCCTCTCACTCACACACGTCACACACACATACACTCTCTCACAAACACACACACACACACACATCCTCACACTCAGAAACACACACACACACTCTCTCCCACACACACACACATTCTCTCAAACGCATCCTCACACACACACACTCACATACACACTCTCACATACATCCTCACACTCTCACATACACTCTCTCAAACGCATCTTCACATACGAACATACACGCATCCTCACACACACTTACACTCACATACGAACACTCTCACACACGCATCCTCACACACAGTCACACACGCATCCTCACACTCGCACACTCACACATACACACACTCACACGCATCCTCACACACACTTACACACTCACAATATGAACACTCTCACACACGCATCCTCACACACACACACAACAAACACTCTCTTACATTGTCACAAACAATCTCCTCAGTCTGTCTTACACACAACATCCTCTCACATACGTCTTTATAGTAAACGTCCACCACAAGCATGCTCTTTGCAAATTCTTATTATTCAGCTTTTATTTTTAATATATTCACAGCATATGTTACAGTCCATGTTATATTACTAAGGATTTTTTTTTATTTAACAGATGCCTTTTTAAGATGAACCCGAGAAGGTATCGAAAGTGGAGAAGATCACCTCGAGAAAGTAATCGGCAGTCAGTCCAAAGGTTCTTTCACTGATTAACAAGATTGCGGACTATGAATGGATAAAGTAAAAAAGTGTCAGATCTTCCTACATTGCCTAGCAGAAATTCTTGGCAGTGTCACACACTTACAGTAAAATACTTGCTGATAATTTGCTTTCATGGTTTTTTCATGCCTCATCTGTTGTCAAGATGAATTAATCTGTTCACAAGTGGTTCAGTTTTAAGGACAATTTCATTATTAATTGTTATTTGTTTACCAAACTGCTGTATTGTTGCAGTTTTTAATCCTTTTTTTGTTTATACCGTTGCTGTTATGAACAAACTGAATTGGTATGTTGTTGAAGTTATGATCTAATTTTAACTTTTGGACTATTTTTTTAAATTGGAATATTGTTGCTGTTATCATTTTTACAAATATTTTTTATACTATTGCAGTTATGAATAAATTATTGAATATTGTTGCAGTTGTGATCAAAGTTTTATTGTTATACTACAGTTACAAACAAACTGTTGCTATATTGTTGTAGTTGTGCTATAATCTTTGGTATATTGTTGCAGTTTTGAACAAAGAATATTAGTAAATTGCAGTTCTGAACAAACTATATTGCTATATTCTTGCAGTTTTGCACCTACGGCTGATTATTTGAATGATATGATTATTTATGATAATTTCATGGTTTTTACTTAACTTTCCACAATATTTAAGTAAAGCTCCTTATTGAACATTAAAAGCTGAAGAAAATACTGAAAATCTCATGTTTAATTACAGCAAAAAACTGTATTTGCGAATTACGGAAAATGACTGTTATTTAATGGTAATTTTCCGGCACCCCAGCTGCCAGAATTTTACCGTGTTTTTTTTTACGGGATTTTTTTTTTACAGTGTGGCTCAAGAAGGTATGCTGCTACGCTAACTCTAATTTTAAGACAATTATACTTTTTGACATTTAAAAAATATATACATATTTAATAGACCCATGCTAATTTATAAAAAAAATTATCAGCAGTTCTCATGCATTGCTTATTTGATGGTATTATAAGTCATCAAGAAATTGTTTACAAAAATAAAAAGTATTAATAAAGTACTATTGCTTGTGTGTTTATTCCTTGGGTAGTTCAATTTTGTCTAATCTGACTGATGACTGACAGTTTACACTAAAGGACGTTAAAAGGACCTGTAGCGAACGTTCTCTAAAGGTCCTCACAATGTTTCAAAAACATCCCGCGAACGTCCTCAGTTCGCAGAGACCATTCTGGGGACCTTTTATTGTTAGCTGGGAAGGCATTCAAACCAGTTCTGATGATATTCTTTTGTTTTATGCCTGCAGTAATTTTGAGTGAAACATCACGTCGTCATTGTGTATTAAACAGTGCAACCGAGAGGAAGAAATAATCAGTGCACATTGAGTCATTAGATATTTAGGAAATAGTCGAGCAGGAAAAATATATTGACACATAAAAAAGTAATTAGAAAACAGGCATTATTTTATTATTGTATTTGTTATATTGTTTATAATGCATATATTGAGGAATAGCCAACCAAGAATGTTGATGTCTTGCTTAAAACAATTAAGGAGGGAGAAGGTAGTGAATGATTTCCCGGTTCGCTAAATACATGGATGAAAAATAGGATAAAAATAGGAAAATAACAATCTCTGGGAGTTCCAGAGAACCGAGATTTTGTAACATAAATGTAATTTTTTGTGTAACATGACAACACGTTTTAATCATATTTTTAAGCTACAGTTGTGTAGTCTTTGGGGATTTATAGTATTTTTTATTTTATTTGGCAAATTTAGTAATGTTTGTATAGGACTATAACTGGACTTATTAAACAAGTAAAATTAATGTAAATTTCACTTTGTACGTTTCTCAGTAATTTAAATTAACAATTTCACTCTGAAACATAACCATTTCTTATCGGACTACTGCTTTAATTGAGACATTTATTCAATAATTTCACTATAAACAGGAAAAAATAAATAGGCCTAACGTTACTGGGGACATTTAATGTGAGAGCGTAATCTGAGCGGGATTTGGTTTACCGGTGAGCGTGAGCAGAACATTAGCGGAGCATTTGCTTTGGCCGTGAGTGAGTGAGTGGAGCGCATGCCCACAAAGCGGAATATTGAGCTGAGCGTCACACCGCTCCGCTTCGCTCACATGCCCTTAAGTTTTCCTAAAACCGTTCAGCCTTAAAAAAAAAAACATTTACCATTGCCATTTTTCACCTCCCCAACAAAATCACATCACTCATTCTATATTGATTGTGTCTAATTTGAGCTATTTGAATCAACTGGTGAAAATTCCTGTTTATCTGTTATATATGTATAACAGAATGTATGTTATGTATATATATATGTATATATATATATATAAATATATATATGTATAAATATTTATATATATATATATAGGGCAGAAAAAAAATATTGCAATGCCAGTTTTTTTTTTTTTTTTTTTTAAGCCCTAACAGCTACATTTCAGACAGGAATTTGAGATAACATCTGTGTTTTTCCTTCGGAATAACCATGAACATGTTGACTTATTTTATTTTCATCAACTTTCTGTCACGGTTTCTTTAAACAGTGCTCTTAGCTCCTAATTTAGTAAACGCTGCTGGTATCACTACAGTCATAAGACAAACAGGGATCTGCACACTGCTCATGTTTTAAGTCTTATAACTCATTTCTGCAGCATGTTAATTTCGATTAATCTCACATTTTTGTCTACAATATAATGCTATCCAATCACTGCATTCAAACCTTGAGTATATGATTCAATAAGAAAAAAACAGGCATTTTTGAATATTTACACAGAGTTGTAACGATTTACACGATGCTGTACGACTATATTGGATCTGACAGTAATTTCGCACAAGAGTGAGTAACTGTTTTTATTACATGATCACTATTGCTTTGTCTGTTATTACAGATTATTTGATATGTACTAAATATTTATGTGTTTTTTACCTAAAATCACAGCAGCGTCTATGAAGGATGTAGACTGTGAAAAATACACAAATATTGACCAATCATAGCAGTGGGTGTTTACTTCTGAGTCTACAATTCCCCATGCCTGTTCAAACAGAGCGGTTTGATGAGGGGGGTCAGAAAAAGGACAGAAAACAGCCTATTACTTCTAAATTATGTTTTTTTTATGTAAAATTCTTCTTAACATGTTAAGTGGAGCTCAGAGAACAGCACAAAATAAAAAACAAAGGTAGTTCATGACCCCTTTAAAACAAAACCAAAATGCAGTTCAGGTTGTTTGTACACCAGATTCAAAGAACTCTTAAGGACATTTTTAAAGATTTATATAAAGCAGCATTCACTCTCATAATGAAGTGCATTTGTCATACATACAGCGGGGAAAATAAGTATTTGACACATCAGCATTTTTATCAGTAAGGGGATTTCTAAGTGGGCTATTGACACAAAATTTCCACCAGATGTAGCCATCAAGCCAAATATTGAATTCATACAAAGAAATCAGAACATTTAAGTATACAAGTTGAGTCATAATAAATAAAGTGAAATGACACAGGGAATAAGTATTGAACACTTTATTTAATACTTTGTAGAAAAGCCTTTGTTGGTGATTACAGCTTCTAGACGCCTCTTGTATGGAGAGACCAGTCGTCTGCATTGCTCAGGAGTGATTCTGGCCCATTCTTCCACACAAATGGTCTTTAAATCTTGAAGGTTCCTTGGGCCTCTTTTATGAACTTTGATCTTCAGTTCTCTCCATAGATTTTCTATGGGATTTAGGTCAGGTGATTGACTGGGCCATTCAAGCAGCTTGATTTTCTTTCTTTGAAACCACTTCATTGTGTCCTTGGCCTTGTGTTTGGGATCATTGTCTTGCTGAAATGTCCACCCTCTTTTCATTTTCAGCTTTCTGGTAGATGGCAGTAGATTTTTATCCAGAATGTCCCGGTACATTTCTCCATTCATCCTGCCTTCAATAATATGAAGTCTGCCAGTACCCTTGCTGAAAAGCAGCCCCAAACCATGATGCTTCCACCCCAAACTTAACTGTTGGTATGGTGTTCTTGGGGTGGTGGGCAGTGCCATTTCTTCTCCAAACATGGTGTGTAGAATGACTGCCAAAAAGTTCAATTTTGCTTTCATCTGACCATACTATAGTCTCCCAATAATCCACAGGCTTCTCCAAATGCTCTTTCGCAAACTTTACCGAGCCTCAACATGCTTTTTGTTCAGCAATGGAGTCTTGCGTGGTGAGCGTGCATGGATGCCATGGCGGTTCAGTGCATTGCTTATAGTTTTCTTTGAAACAACAGTACCTGCTGATGCAAGGTCTTCCTGAAGTTCTGCCCGAGTGGTTCTTGGCGCTTGGAGAACTCTCCTGATTATTCTTTGGACTCCTCGGACAGGGATCTTACGTGGAGCACCTGATCGTGGCCGGTTATGGTGAACTGATGCTCTTTCCATTTCCGGATAATGGCCCCCACAGTGCTCACAGGAACATTCAGCATTCTGGAAATGCGCCTATAACCATTCCCATCAAAATGCTTTTCAACGATAAGATTACGAAGATCTACAGAGAGTTCTTTGCTTTTACCCATCATGAAGTCTTTCCTGTGTGCCTCCTAGGTAATGAGAAGCCTTTATAGGCCATCAATTAGGACTAAAGCAGCTGATATCAATTAGTACTGATAGGGGGCAGGGGTTCTCTCTCAATACTGACAGATTTCAGGTGATCTCCTTGCTTTCTATGCCATTTTGCACCTTGTTATCTTCATGTGTTCAATACTTATTCCCTGTGTCATTTCACTTTATTTATTATGACTCAACTTGTATACTTAAATGTTCTGATTTCTTTGTATGAATTCAATATTTGGCTTGATGGCTACATCTGGTGGAAATTTTGTGTCAATAGCCCACTTAGAAATCCCCTTACTGATAAAAATGCTGATGTGTCAAATACTTATTTTCCCCGCTGTATGCTACGCATATGGTGTAGCCATTGGTTTTACTAAAATATCCTGGCAAACCATTCTGTCTTTGCAATGCAGTGTGTTTTTTGGTTTACATATGGTGTAATTACAATGACTATGATGTCAATACAGTGTCCTGACAAACCATTCTGTCCTTGCAATACAGTGAGTTTTCTGGTTCACATATGGTGTACCTACAATGACTATGATTTCAATACAGTGTCCTGGCAAACCATTCTGTCCTTGCAATGCAGTGTGTTTTCTGGTTCACATATGGTGTAACTACAATGACTATGATTTCAATACAATGTCCTGGCAAATCATTCTGTCCTTGTAATGCAGTGTGTTTTCTGTTTAACAGCATGTAACTCTTTACTTTACTTTTACTTTTTAGTCATTTAGTAGACGCTTTTATCCAAAGCCACTTACAAATAAAAAAAAGTAACTAAAACTATAAGTTAAAAGTCTATAAATACTATAGATACACATTTAAGAAAATTGAGAAATTAAATAAAATGACAAATGCATACAACAACATTTCAAAACTAAACATTTAAATGAAAACAAAAAATAAAGCTAAAAACATTTCAAAATATTAAAACAACAAAAGGTCTGAGTATAAAAATGATTCTAACATGACACTGAGCCAAACACCCATATATATATATATATATATATATATACATGTTATTTCATTTCCATGTAGTATGTTGAAATAATGTTACTAAAATAAATACAATTTATTAAAACTAAAACTAAAGAAAATACCTATAAAGACATAAAACATGAATACATAATTTATCTAAAAAAATAAATAAATAACAAATCAAATGGCAGTAGTTTATCAGTAATCCTAAAAAAAGAACACTGCCAAACACACATGCTAACAAACAACAACTTACACATAGTAAGAATTGGTTATACAGACGTGAACAGAAGTGAAACAAGCAGTAAGAAAGAGAATACATTAAAAGCGATACTTATATCCTTTGACAGTGTCCCTGCCCGGTGGAGTCGCACGGTAGAGTCGATGGTCTTTACACTATTCGGTCTTCTCACGAGGAGGGCTTCACACAACGGCTGCCGTGACGGCTGCCGCGATAAACTAAGCTTTTTATACCGATCTAACAAAATACTACTCCAATTCAGCTGAACACAATTTCCTGTTAATCACAATAAATGTCCAAGCAAGCGTCCGACACTGACAAGGGACGTAATACAGTACGAGACCAAACGCGATTTCAGCACGTCTCCACACAATAAACAAAACAAGCGTTTCCTAGCAACAACAACTGCGCTAAACACTAATGAGACAAGTAAATACACTTACTCTCTATGTAAGTCTCTATGTCAATTATCTATTTGGCAGATATAAAGTATGCACACTCAACGAAAATGACACAATACCTGTTCTGAACTTGCTTTTGGCAAGAGTCTACATGGCAAAAATGGCATCTGTGTTCATCAGTAAAAGAGAGAATAAATGTATGTAAATACTGATGTAAAATCAAGGTGGGTCGCACAAAGTCACTTGACTGCAGCTAAATTTGTATTTCAATGACACACACACTCACACATTTCAGTCTAGGGCTGCACAATGTAGCCTACAACATCATATATCATAACTAGCTACCTAGCTGGGGACTACTTTCAGGCGCTGCGTAATATCATTGCGCCTGCTGCACCCATGATACGGCAGCGAAGTTCCTTGATTATTAAGCCGGAATGAGAGTATATTTCCTTTTCATATCGGCCTAGAAAAATAAAACTTTAAATTTTCCGTCGGTCTTAGTACACAATGTAATTACAGAAGAGTCAAGATTTAAATAGGAAAGTTATCGAAACTCTTCGGTCATTTTTGAGCGAGATGCTAATGGTCTAATCCGATTCAATGATCTATGCTAAGCTAAGCTAAAAGTGCTACCGACAGACCCGGAGATCGGCTGAATGGATTCAAAATGGTAAAACTCAGCTGTTTAACTCTAGGGAAGTAGTAAAATGAGCCCATTTCCAAAAAAAGTGGAGTGTTCCTTTAATTATGAATTGCAACATTCTTAGTGTAATTTATGAATTACAATTAAGTCTGCGATTTAAAACATACTGTAGCGTGGTGGAAGGATCACATGACAAGGAGAGCTCGATAAATACCCCGGAGGGTGGATTTATTCACAGTTAAGGTGTGCAGAAGTGATGGTAAGCTGGTTTCGGTGCTCAGGTGCTCTC